>CM039679.1:120006425-120734812 GCA_022537955.1 Schmidtea mediterranea
TAAATATTTTATTAATAATATAAAATATACTTAACTTAGTATAAAAGAATAATAAAAATATTAATATAATACATAATAATAATTATCATAATATCTTAATAATTATCAATATCATAATAATTAATTAATATCAATAATAAATTATCAATACCAACAATAATTATCATAATAATTAATCAATATCAATAATAATATCAATTACGATACTAATAATAATGAATACTATTATATTATATTATAATAATATTAATGTTAATAAAGTAGTAATAGCTATTATTAATAAAAATAATATATAATTTATTCAATAATAATTATCAATGTCAATAATAATTATCAATACCAATAATAATTATAAATGCAACAATAATTACAATATCAATAAAATTATCATTATCAATTAATAATAATAATGATAATAACAATATAAAGTAAAGGAATATATATTAATAATAATAATATATTATAATAATAATAAAAATATAATATTTAAATAATAATATTAATATCAATAATAATATCAATACAACAATACATTATCAATAATAATATCAATATCAATAATAATTTATCAATACCAATAATAATTATCAATAATAAAATAATAACAAAAATATAATAATATTTATGATAGTATAAGAAGATGAATACAATAGATAATAAATGAGACTACATAGTAATATAAATTATTTTGGATTTAATAAAAATACTAAATAATAATGATATTTTAATAATAATAATATAAAAAATATAATAATAAATAAAAATATTATATAAAGATAATGCATATAAATAATAAAAATGAATATAATAAATAAAAAAATATTAATATAATAGATAATAATAATACCAATAATAAAAGTAAAATAGCAAAATAGGATAATATGATATCACAATAACTATTGTCAATACCAGATGATAATTATCAATACCAATGGAATAATTATCAATACCAATAAATTATCAATATCATAATAATTATCAATAATAAATTAGTCGAATACCATAATAATTATAATATTAATAATAATATAATATAATAATCATAATGAATAATTAGTTATAATATAATATAAAAAATTATAATAATAGTTTGATAATATAATAAAAAATACTAATAATATTAGATAATAGTTAATATAATTATTATATTTAAGTAATATACTAATAATAATGATATTTATAATAATAATAATATTATTAATGTTAATAATAATAATAATAATAAAAATAATAATATTTTTAATAATAATAATAAAAAAAATACTAAATTAAGAATAATAAAAATATAAATAATAATAATAATAATAATTATAATAAAAGTTTTAATAATAATATTAACAAAAATAATATTAATATTTATAATAATAATAAAAATAATAATAATAAAAATAATACTTATAATAATAATAATGTTGGACGCACAGGAGTTATTAAATTTCAAAAAATTTCGCTCGTCATACTAATGTGGCCATCGCTGTTAGTGGCTAGGGAGAATCACCTGATGCGCCGCACGATTTTAGTAACCATTATGTACCCGTGGCCGAAGTCACGTTGGTACCGTACACAATGGCCGAATGCCATTCGAGCAGGTGAGCGCCATTGCTAGCACTACTCCTCGAAGGACCTTCGTCTTTCCCGAGTTATTCGCTGCCGTTAGAAGGGCTTACGCTTTCATCCGTTAGCTCGTCCTACCTTTAATCCCAGAGAGAAAATTATGGGTGATCATCAAACCCCGGTATTAGTTTACCACAGTTTATCCCTCTTATTCGCATCACACTTCTCAGGAAACAAGTCACTTAATTCAACGTGAAAACAAAGTAAAAAGAACACATTATATTAATAACGAATTAATCTAGCAAGCCGACAAGACCAAAATATCATTGAATGTTTGTCATGTCAAGTTGTCGAGAAAGGAAAAATCCACGCAGGCTCTTCGATCACACTAAAATCAATTTCGAGGTTTGGTTAATCTTCTTCGTCGATATCTGTCGGGAAATATTTCCTCTTCGTTGGCCTGTATGGCGGAGGACCCGCTAATTGATTTTCCTCTCTCCGTGTCGAGGGACCCGCGATCTCTGGTGCAACGGTATTATTAGGCATTTCGCCCGTGAGAACGGCGATGTCCTCTGTTTCGAGTCCAAGTCCGTCGAGGATTTGAGAAACTGGGAGGAGGTTCGGATTCTCATCCACCAGATAGATGTGGATGGATGGGACGGGAGATCTGAATACTACGTTCGGAGCGTAGCATATGTCCGGGTCGAGTTCCGGAAATTCAAATTCCTCGTAGGGGGGTGGTAGATCCTCCCTTTGGCACGAGATTGTGGTGTTTCCTGCTCCTCTGACAAGCTCTTCCTCCCGCCGACGTCGATCGTGTCGTCGCCGGTTCCGGTTCGGTCGTCTACGAGCGGCATTTATTATAGGGGTCTCCCTGACCTCGATTGGTTGTTGAAAAGATACCGGAGTTCCTGAAGGGGTTCGGGCCTCTGGAGCTAGTGAATTAGAGCCAGAAAGTGACGGGAGAATGTCAAAAACAGGGAGATGGTGAGCTGGAATTATCTTCAGATGACTGGCCCTGACACTCCCCGGGACGTGAGCCCGGAGCTCAACGTCCGTGAACGCACGTCGTAATGCTGTCGACTGCTCCTTGATTAGCAGTCGCTGAGCACGAGATTCCGTGATCAGTTCATCTCGCGCTCGAGTGAGCCGTTCTATCTTCCGCCTCAGGACTTTGATGGCCTTGGGCGGGGCCCAAGTACCTTTTATCCGATCGTACTTGGCCTGGAGGATGTCGTACTTCTGCTTTAGCTCCTCATGTTGATGGCGAACGGCCACGATTGAAGGTGGAAATCGGGGTATTCTCGGCAACCCATTCAATCCGGAATTATCATTATTGCTCATTCTGAAAATGGAAACAAGAAAACATGAAACGAAGTTCTCTGAGAGGCGAAGTGGTAATAAAATACTGGGGCATTGATGAGGGGTCGAATGGTGATTTTATGGATTAGCTCTTACTTTCGTTAAATTCCCCCTACACTTCATTGAGACGTAACTATTCATTATTATTAAATGGGATTGCTATGTTCCCTATGCACTCTATTATGACTCAATTGTCGATGATTATTGGGCCAACTATCATTAGTTAAGTATTTTATTATAAATTATCCATTAATCATTAGTAACTTTTATTGTAGTGTAACCCCTTATTATTAGACGGGATTATTATCCCCTCTATTCATTCTATTAAGATTCAATTGTCGATTATTATTGGGACGAATTAATATTAGGGTTTTCGTATTTTATCGTAAGATAACCAATAATTATTAGCAATTCGCCATTTATTATTGTATTTATTTTCGCTATAGTTCACTCCACAATTATTATTGGATTCCATTATCATTATCTTTGAACATATTATTATAAATCAACTATTAATTGTTGTTACGTTAACCATTATTATTTTATTTATTTCCTTCTGATTCAATTACTAATTATTATAAGATTGAATTATTACTATTTCTGTGTATAATATTGTGAGTCGACTACTAATTATTATTAAATTCACTACGGTTGTTTTACTTGTTCTTCATTATAATTTAAGCAATAATTATTAGTTGGTTGAATTCTTATCGTCGCTATGCATTTTACCACTAAAATTGATTCTCTACGGGTAATTCTATGGATTCCCAGATAGGGAATGTATACAAATATTAAGAGTAATTAATTGTCAACGTCCCTTCGGTTTAAAAACGGCAAAACAGACTTAGGCCCAATATTATTTAATGCTAAAGTCTACACTCATCTTCTATCATCATAGTTGGCGTATTCAACTGAATTAAGGGTTCTGATTTTATTTAATCGAAATTCGGGCCTTAGTTGACATTAAGAGGCGGATCTCAGTGAAATTAAGTGTGTTGACTTATCGGATAATGACATTTATAATAATAATAATAATATTATTAATGTTAATAATAATAATAATAATAAAAATAATAATATTTTTAATAATAATAATAAAAATAATACTGATTATAATAAAAAGAAGAATAATAAAAATATTAATAATAATAATAATTATAATAATAATAATAATAATAAAAATAATAATAACAATAATAATAATAATGATAATAAAAATAATACTAATTATACTAAAAATTAGAATAATAAAAATATTAATAATAATAATAATAATAATCATAGTAAAAATAATAGTTATAATAATAATAATAAAAAAAATAATAGTAATATTTATAATAATAATAAAAATAAAATATTAATAAAATATTAATAATAAAATATTAATAATAATAATAATAATAATAATAATAATAAGAAAATTTTTAATAATAATAATAATAATAATTATAATAAAAATAATACTAATAAAAATAATACTAATAATAATAATAATAATAATTATTATTATTATATTATTAATAATACTAATAATAATGATATTTATAATAATAATCATATTATTAATGTTAATAATAATAATAATAATAATAAAAATAATAATATTTTAATAATAATAATAAAAATTATACTAATTATAATAAAAAGAAGAATAATAAAAATATTAATAATAATAATAATAATAATAATCATAATAATAATAATAGTTATAAGAATAATAATAACAAAAATAATAATAACATTTATAATAATAATTAAAATAAAAATAATAATAAGAATATTAATAATAATAATAATAATAATAATAATAGTAATAAAAATATTAATAATAATATTAATAATAAAAATATTATCAATAATAATAATAATAATAATAAAAATAATAGTATTAAAAATAATACTAATAAAAATAATAATAATAGTAATATTAATAATAATTATAATAATAATAATACTAATAATAATAATATTTATAATAATAATAATATTAATAATGTTAATAATAATAATATTAATAAAAATATTAATATAAAAATAAATTTACAAAATATATACTACTTATGTAGGTGAGAAAATTTTGAATGACCTTGAAAATAATAATAAAATAATAAAAATAATAATAATAAATAATAATAATAATAATAATAAAAATAATACTATTAATAATAATAATAAGAATAATAAAAATAATAATAATAATAATAATAAAATCATTATAATAATAATAGTAATAATAATAATAATATCATTTATAATAATAATTAGAATAAAAATAATAAGAAGAATATTAATAATCATAATAATAAAAATAATAATAATAATAAAAATAACAATAATAATAATAATAATAATAATAATAAAAATAATAATAATAATAAAAATAACAATATTAATAATAATAATAATAATAATAAAAATAATAATAACAATAATAAAAATAATAATGATAATAACAATAATTATCGTAAAAATATTATTAATAATAATAATAATAATAATAATAATAATAATAATAATCATAATAATAATATATAATAATAATAATAACAAAAATAATAATAATAAAAATAATAATAATAAAAATAATAATAAGAATAAGAATATTAATAATAATAATAATAATAATAATAATAATAAAAATATTAATAATAATAATAATAATAAAAATATTAATAATAATAATAATAATAATAATAATAAAATTTTAATAATAATAATAATAATAATAATAATAATAAAAATAATAATAATAAAAATAATACTAATAATAATAATAATAATAATTATTATTATATTAATAATAATACTAAAAATAATGATATTTATAATAATAATAATATTATTAATGTTAATAATAATAATTATAATAAAAATAATAATATTTTTAATAATAATAATAAAAATAATACTATTAATAATAATAATTAGAATAATAAAAATATAAATAATAATAATAATAATAATAATTATAATAATAATAATAAAAAAATAAATTTACAAAATATATACTACTTATGACCTTGAGAAAATTTTGAATGACCTTGAAGAATTATGATGAGTCATCCAATGACCTTGAAAATAATAATAAAATAATAAAAATAATAATAATAATAATAATAATAATAATAAAAATAATAATATTTTATCTCGATTGTTCTACCTCCTCGATTGGCTGATTCCAAGCAGAATCACTTCTATTCATATAAATCAAGAACTTGTTGTATTAATAAAATTTTAAATAGTACTAGTGAGTGATTTCGTAAAGTCGGCTTGACTTAGTAGATGGCTTAGTCGTTGATCATAATATTAAAAAAATTTAAAAGAATAATATCTTAAAATCTTGGAAAAATATGATTTGGAAAAAATTGCATATATTCAACTGCCGAATGTCGACACGATTAGTGAAATTTGAATTAATAATATAAAAAGAAAGAAGTTATTGAGTAAAGAATTTTATCAAAAGGTGAGAAACCTAACCAAAGTCCTTATGAAATTTTGAATAAGGTTGTCAGTGATGCGATAAAGATAGCGTACTCCGATTTTTGAGGTTGGCAAAAGTTGAAAGCTTATAAGACCTCCCTTCACTCTCACCTAACTTTCCCATTTAGAACTAGAGAAATTAAAATTAATGCTCTTTCTGCAAACGTTTGTAATAATATTACAAAACTTCGTAGTCATTTGAGAAAAATGATGAGTTTACCTAACAATTCTGAAATCAGTTACTTTTATTACTCGATTGAAAATGGAGGCGCATCTTTCATTGACCTTTTGGATGAATATCACACTCAAACTATAAGCCACTTTTTTAGAGATTTTACTGCTAATTGTGAATTTACAGAACGTATTAATATAGATTCTTTAAAATTTGTCACTGGACCTAGGCTTGGGAATAATAACCCATCACTCCAAGATAGTTTCAATTGGATTAATAAAGCTGATATTATTCAAAAACACTCTGTGAAAAAAACTCGTTTCTTTCTACCTAAACAGCGATTTGATTTTTTGAAAAAACCTATAATATTACCATATATCCTTTGAAGTGTTGGATGATAAGCCAATTCTTCGCCTGACAACAGCTTTGAAAGGAACAATAATATTGACTGAGTTCGATCGTCGTTTGGTTTCGAAAGTTTTTCATCTTGCTCTTTATGATTCATACTTTACTAAATGGAAAAACAGTAACATTAGTAATTCATCAACATTTTATCTGTCTCCTAATATTAATAGAGCAATATTTAAAAGTGAATTACGAGAGGATCATTGGAAATTTATTCTTCGTGCCCAAAAAAACGCATTGGCTAATTTTGCAAAGCCCTATATAAAAGGTGAAAATAGATTGTGTTGGCGTTTCCATAACCAAGATGAAACGTTGCCACATGTTTTGCAAATTTATTATTTAATGTCAAATTGATCACTGAAACACATCATTTTCAAATAAGTCATTGATTTATTTGTAGCACTATATTATCACGAAACAAACACACACTGTCATTATAAAAATCTCAAACTCCAATCTCATGGTTGCTCCCATATTTTACACGTGTACGTTTGCTCTGTATTTATTATACCCTATTGTGAAGTATTTTAATTTGACGATGGATAATATTATTCCCTATTCTAACACTTTGATACTTTTCCTCTGTTCTCTTTTTTTATATTTTCTTTATTTATTTCAGTATTATTGTGCTATTCTAATTTATCAATTGTCTTTTCAAATATAATTTTTTCGAACTTACTTCCTTTATTTTCTGAATTATTGCATCGATTGTGTTTTTATAGTGTACAATTTACTTGTGCGTAAGTATACACTTTGATTGTGTAAAACTGTCTTTGATAGTTCCACTTACATTGCGGTTATATAGCTTGAAAGGATTAGTCTGATTTAAGTTGCAAATTCTTTTATGCTTCAAAGTTCTGACCACAATTTACATGAAGTTCTTTGGATGGTCCAAACTTTAATTTATATTTTTTTAACAGTCTCTCTGATTGCACTTTAGTATTGCTTGCTTATTGCCGATAAAAAATATTGTTGAGTCAAAATTAGGTTTGGAATTTATTTGATAAGATTGTTTTGCCGCAACAATTACACATATCTTGAAACAAGTGCAAGAAGTAAATTTCATAGCAGAGTTTAAAAAATTAAATAGAAACATAAAAATAAAGCATAAAATGGAAAAGAGCATGTAAAAGAAGAAAGGTCGTAACTAAAAATGGTGATTACATAATGGGGAATCTTAAAATGAAATAATCCAAAAGAACCCGCACGCATAAATTAAAATCAAGATTTAGGAACTCAGAGATTATTAATGTTTGGTGAAATTCATAACGGCGTTAAAACAATAAATAAAAGAAAAAAATCATAAAATTTATAAATTGCGGAAAAATCAAAATTTAGATCAACAAATTGGAAAAAAGAAAATTACAGAATTAAATTATAGTAATTAAAATCATAGCCGACAACTGCTGTTGTGCAGTTCTACTGTAGAACGCATCAATTTCAAAGGAGGTCTAGTCAGTGATTGACCGAAAGTTCTGGAACAACGAGGGCACCGTTGTGAAACCATCGAGAAGGTTAAATGAATTTTATTCCAAGGTAGACACTCCAATTTCAATATTTACATCATGTATTTTTAGATATTTGCAATAAAGGAGAAATATGGACATTATAACCAGTACCTCAGATCTATTAAAGTTATCATTAAATTGACTATGCAAGTCACCCCAGTTTTGCATATCATATTATCGCTTTATATCTTTTTATCATGACTTACTAGAATAATTACTTACTCCTATATAACTTCAGTATTGCATTATTTCACCCAAATGTGAGTGAATCAACCCCAACATTATCGCAATCAACCAAGAAATCAAAGGGTATAAAACTGCCATTAATGAGTTCAGTTCAAATATTATCAGAAAGCTAGTATAGCAACACGATTGGAGAGTTGAAGTTCGTATTACATGAGTTAGGATGAAAATATTATTATTTTGTTTATATAATTCATTTCGTAATGGTTTGAATTTATTGTCACCTCTGTCTGTTATTGCTTATCTAGTTGTTTTATAAAATGCCTAAGTTTGGTAATTCGTTTAAAATAACGTACTGGTAGACATCAATAGGTTTTGTCTGTGACTACCTGTAGCGGGTTTTGGAATGAAATTTGGACTGTTCCTAATATGACCTCTGTTGTTATCTGAATGTTGATTTGAATGATTGGAGTTACTGTACTTTGATATGATACATTATGCCAGATCTCATATAAATGAATGATGAACACAAAGAAACAGTTATGAACGACAAGTTATCTTGATGAAAATAAAATGGTATTGTGGCATAATTTACATATTTCTCCATTAATTTTAGAGTCACTACAAGATCAAGTAACAGTTTAAAAATTCAAAATCAAGCCTTGCGAGGTAAGGAATTCAGACGGAAAGTTTATGACTACTGGCATGACTACTAGCATGGTTATGAAAAGTGAGGCTTTGTGGTCAATCAAAAGGGAACGGAGTATATTCGTTAGTATTATTGTTTGCGAAAGTGTTGCGCTAATAGAAATGACTCCAATGAATTTTAGGAAAATGCATTTATTTGTTAGTGGAGAAAGTTATCGAAGAATTCCGCACCGACATATGTTTCCTAATTCAAGAAATAACATTGCATCAACAAAGAACTGAGGTGTTATACGCTCAAATTAACCGGGTTAGGGCCAGATCAGATTAAAACTAAATTAAGAGAGCGAACTACTAAAGGAATAGGCAAACAAGTATCATGTCTAGATGTGTGCAAAAATATGTGGATTAAGAAATTGAACAGAATCAGCGTTGATAATGAATTTGCCGAAGTGATATTATTGTTGGACGTAGAGGAGTGTTGAAAAACAAGACCCTTGAGTCATCCCAATCCTATACCTTCAGTTTCCGCCACTAGGGGTAACTACTCTGTACGTCACATGATTTTGATTACTATTGTACACCCGTGACCGGAGCCACGTTGGAATTGTGTACAGTAGCCGAATGCCATTCGAGCAGGTGAGCGCCATTACTAGCACTACTCCTCGAAGGACCTTCGTCTTTCCCGGATTATAGCTGCCGATAGAAGGACTTACGCTCCTATTCCTAAACCCATTTTAAATTCCGCATTTCCGCTTAATTTCATTGAGGAAACCATGAAAACATTATCCCCGTATCTACAAGCGCCTACGATGTCCCTCGCCTCTAGTACTCCATTTTTCGAGCGATGAAATAAAAAAATCATTTAGCAATAGTGACTATAAACAGAATCAAAAACAATTTGAATGAAGCGAAATATCAAGAGACATAATAAGAATACAACTATATTAGTTATAACAAAGGTTGAAATCGTACAGTACGATGAAATAATGTGAACACATAGGGTTAATAGAATGGATGCCCTAATTTTCCTCGGCATCCATATCGGTTGGGAAGCATCTCCTCTTTGGTGGACGATATGGTGGGGGATCTCCTCGAAAATCCTCGTCTCTTCGTGAAGATGGCCCGGCGATTTCGCCTCGAGGACCGATATTGGGGACTCCTCCCGTGAGGATGGCGATTTCCTCAAGATCCAATTCTAAATTATTCAGAGCCCGAATCACTTGAGGCGGTTCGTTCTCCTCGTCCACTAAATTAATGTGGATTGATTCTGGGGGGGAGGAGAACATAATCCGCGGGGCATAACAGATGTCCGGGTCGAGCTCCGGGATCTCGAATTCTTGGTAAGGGGGTGGTAGATCATCTATCTGATACACCCCCTCCGCTGGCCGGGCTTCTCGAAGTCGTGCTTCTTCTTGTCGGCGTCGATCCCGACGCCGCTTATTCTGATTCGGCCGATGGCGGGCCGTAGGGGCGGCAGAGTTCGCCTGGATTTCCCCTGGCACTGAAGATAGAGAGTGCGTCGGATTTGTACTCGATATAGGAATACTGGTCGTTGAACTGGAGAGATCCTCAACGTTGGGGAGGTGATGGGTCGGAATTATGTCGAGTTGCCCCGCTCGGATATTCCCGGGGACACGAACTCGGAGCTCGGTGTCCGAAAAGGCTTGTCGAAGCGCCACCGATTGCTCGCGAATCAGTAGACGCTGGGCGCGCGACTCGACGATTAGTTCGTCACGCGCCTGGGTCAGTCGGGAGATTTTCTTCCTGAGCTCCCTGACGACTTCTGGTGGAGCCCAGGTCCCTTTTATCCGTTCATGTTTCGTTTGAAGGTCTCGGTGTTGGATTTTTAGATCCTCGTACTTGTGGCGTATTGCCACGATTGAAGGAGGCAGGCGAGGAATTCTCGTTGAGTTGGTAGAGTCATCATCATTCTTCATACTAGTAGGAAAAAGAAAAGAAAAAATGAACAAGAATAATAGACAAAAATTTTTTGGATAGAGTTTAGGTTATGTCGATAAGTGGAGTACATCGGCGGCAGTTTGGGCTGGTTTCCCTCGTGTTACAGTCGGGGGTCGTCCATAAATTGGGGTAAAACAAAACCCCGGAAAATTTACTCCACCTTTGACGGGATACTCTAACTCCATCGGTCAATGTCCCCGGCTATGATTATAGATGGATAATAAAATTGGTTATGCTACGAGGAAAATTACCTACGCGAATGTCAGGCGTATTCGCACCGATGGTGGAGATGTTACTTTCTTTAGTATTAATATTATAATTATGCTAGTCATTTGAGCTCATAGTCGGCGTTATTATTATGATCATTACTCTAATTATTGTCAAAAATCTTATTACTGTCATTAACTTTTCTATCAATAATCCAATTATTATCATGATTATCAATTTCGTCAAAAATTCTCATTGACAATTTTATTAATATTATTATTTTCCATGATAAGTAATAGAGATCAGATTTTACGAAGTTTGGGTTCCGTTGGATGAGTCTAGTAACGTTATCCAAGGGGCTTCAGTTTGAACAGAGCGCTATTGGGAACGATCATGGCTAACTGGCGGAATGTTCCCTGTGGTTAGAATTCTGTGTGGTCCTGATTGTTCAAATCGTCATGTTTTAGATTAATAAAACCAAATTTTGGCAGAATTAGTTAGAGTTTCGTTTACCGAACGGGTGACTTGGAGTTTGGGTGGGATTTCAATCGCTAAATGAAGCTCACGTCCGTACTCGCCGCAAAAACAAATTTTCCGAATGCCTATTGGTAGCTTTCGCTCGGTTGCATCGCGTGAAGTAGGTTTCTAATTATTAATAATAGTTTGGGCCTTCAAGATTAATAATTAACATTTAATAAAAATTTATAGTCTTCAAGATTAATATTAACATTTAATAGTAGCTTATAGTCTTCAAGATTAATATTAACATTTTAATAATAATTTATCGTCTTCAAGATTAATATTAACATTTAATAATAATTTATCGTCTTCAAGATTTAATATCAACATTTTGATAATAACTTATATAAAATTATTTACTAATATCATGCAAACTTACGTCTTCTCTCGGTGGGTCCCAATAGCGAAAATTATTAATTCCAAGAGGCTTAAATTTTTCAGATCCAACAATTATTCCAAATTTAGTTATTTATTGATTTTACGACTAAATCTGCGATGTCAACAAAATTTTGCACGGATCAGTGAACTTAATCGTACACTTATTGATAACTTTTCATAGTATGAATGTTTGGCAGAGCGTGAACAAAATTTTATGGATTTTTCGCGTGTTGGATTCATGGGTTATGGAATGTGCAGCGGTTCTGGACTTTTATTCTTTTATTCGCGTCCTCTCGCTCTCCTAGATATGCGGATTTTCTATATCGTCGGTCGTATCTCCTATCTGTGTTCGTGGTGGGCGACTCGGTTAAAAAGTGATGATGGATCTTTGAAGGTAACGCATTATCCGATGGTTCCCTAATTTCAATTTCAACAGTCGGTAACGGTCAATAGTGCTACCCTCCTGTGGAGCATTTATCGAAAATTAATGGTTATTTTTATTTTTCACACTTCGTTTTTAACTTAAATAAATCATATCATTATCGTTTTCATTTACTTATTTAATAGAGAATTTTACAAAAAATTTTCCGTCATATTCAACTTATGCCTTATCCCTGCTGCCCAGTTTTTATTTCCACCTTTTTGTTCGGAATAATTGAAAATTTTGTTGATCAAAGCGTGATCCGCCTGAATTTCCTCCTAACTAGAGTCGTCCGCTCTTCCCGTGATTTTAAACAACTCGCTCCTGCCACATTTTCAGCAGCCGCCTCGAGCTAACAACGGCGCCCTGCGTAGCGGTCCCGTGCACAAAGCCGGAACCGACTGCGAACTGCCGAGGGGTTCACGAGGCATGACCCACGAGCTCAACTAAGGGTTTTCACCCACTAGCCGGCACACGGTCGGTCCCATGAACCATCTATTTCCATACATTAATGATATATGATTTTATAGGGTTCGAACGTATAAATATGTATATATAAATGTAAAGTTAGTAAAGAAATAAAACGTGAAACATCGAAAGGTTTAATTTAAATGAAATATGCTATAAATAAAATTTATACCAAATGACAATAAAAAGTTCCTGACTTAATTTCGTTGAATTCAAGACTTCAGTATAAAAATTGAATTTTCAATAAAGCATAAGATTAGATTTAATGAAATTCATCACTGTATTTATAGTATTTTCGTGCATGTGTGCGACCAATAGGCGATTTTCCGCCATTTTTAGGGCTTTTTAATTATTTTGTTATTTTAAAATTATTTTTATTATTTTTTGTATATTTTTCTTTATTTTTTGATATATAATTTATATTATATTTGAATTTTATTTTTATCATTATTTTCTTGTAATATTATTTTTAGCCCTTTTTATTTATTTTCTTGCCGCCACTTCTGCCTATGTTTTTTCTAAACCTTATTTTGCAAGGTTTTGGCAGTTTATTTTATTTCTTTATGTTTTCTTTTTGCGTCTGTAGGAATTTTCGAATTTTAATTAATTATTTGTTTTATTTAATTTTTGTTATATTTTATTTTGTTTTAATTATTATGTTATTTATTGATTTTTAGTATCTTTGTGCGGTGCATGTTTATGTGCAGTGATTCCTTCCATTATTTCCGCTCTTTGACTTTAATTTTTACTTTTATTTTGTTTAAATTGTGGCTCTGAGCCCAACATTATCTAGAATTGAGATGGGCAACGTAATGTTTTACTGGTCTTAATCCCACAGCAATGAGGAAATTAAGCTAAAATTGGACGCAGGTAATCTGTGAATCCAAGACATTAATAGTTTAATATATGTGAACTCATTATTGCTGTAAAACACTTTTTGGTACATTACCAACATTGCTTAGCAACTATCACTAGGTTTTAATGTTGTCCTTATCAAAATTGATCTAAAAATATTCAGTTACTTTAGGCGATTTTTATTTTTATTTACAGTCATAGAACTATATCAATAAATATAAAGATATATAGTTTTTATTAACCTTTTTTAACCTCTCCTAAACATCCAATTCATTTACAGACAACATTTAACTAAATCATATGTATATTGGTCAAATATAATATGGATTCTTAGATTAGTTAGTAAATAATAGAGATACTTTAGTTAGTTGAATATCTTTGGTGAAAGCTCGTCAACGATTGTATTTAAATAAATGTTATTTTAGTTTTTATTATATAGTGATCGAAAAAACATAATGGAATGTAAAATAATAATATTATTGAAATATAATAAATAATATAAAAATAATCACATATAATAAATAATTACATATAATATAAAACTTTAGTGTATTTTACCAACTTGGCTACAAATATATCATTGAAATTAGATGTCTATAAATTATTAAAGACCATATTTAACACATAATTTTGTAATCTTAATTTAAATGGTTATTTTGTTTGACAAATATAAAATCTCTGTATTCTTTATCTGCATTTATAAACATCTAAAATAATTTATTAGTAAATGTTTTATAAAATATAAATTTGTGGTTGAAATCGTAATTTCTATCAAAAGAAAATGTATTTTGTACATTATTAGACAAATACAAAATGGTATTCTTCAATATTTATTTCACATTTTTAAGTAGTGCTTTTGAAGCAAAATGAACAAATAACTATATGTCCTCAAGGAAAATATAAAATGGATACTTTATTAATTTGGCAAATTGAATACGCCTGAATCTGTTCTTGGATTGACATTTTTTATTTATATTTAATTTATATTATTCATGAAAGACCGAATAAGGTCTCACTATTCTCCAAGTTTGAAATTCATGCATGACCGAAAACACTGAGCATTTTAAATTTCGTAGAATAAATTTAATTTAAAAAATATTATGCAACTCGATAATTTCATCATTTATGAGTTGAATTCAAACAACTCTATAAAGCTTTTCTCAAATTCGTGTTTGAAGACTTAAAATATATTAGCGTGCAATACAAACCCGATCTTAGTGCACGGGACTCTCGCGCATCGACGTTAGCGCGCAATAATTCTTGAAAAGAATCTCAAATAATATTGTATTTTGAAATTATATATTTTTTTAATATTAAAACAATAATCTGCGCACCGAAGTCGTTGCGCAAAAGTCCCACTAATTAGAACTGAGCCCATGATGATTCATCTTGTTTTCTCGAAATTTCTCTAAATCGGAAAATTTTCTACCTCTGTGTATGTGTGTGTAAGGAACAATAAAAAAGGGAGTTGAAAAATGAGTCAAAACAAAGAAATTTTTTCTATTTCCGTGTATACGTGTTAAGGTCATTTTATAGCAACTTTGAAATTTTTTAAAAAATACATAGAGTTTGATAACAACTTAATGACTCATTAATTTTTCGAAAATTTTTCATTACTGTTTTTATGACTCATAATTTTGTTTCAATAAAAATAGACGCTTTTGAATTCATTAATTTTTAATTTTGACTTTGACTAGCTTGAGTGTAATATCTAGTTAATCATCAACAACAAAATTTGAAAATGAATGAAAAATGGTCATTCTTTTCATACATGGAGACTTTAACAATCCATTAAAAACTAAAAACTACGATGGTTTTCAACCGATTTGAATTGCTCAATCTTTTTATTAGGTTTTTAATTTTTTGAAATGTGGTTTATTGCCGTAAAGTTTTTGGGAACAAGTTTTTTAGTAGGTGTATAACTTGTTTCTGGTGGAACTTTAGTTTTAATAACCTTTTTCTAAATTTTCTAATATTTTTAAGTTGTGGTTTCAAATATATCTTTAGTCTTGTACAGTTTTAATTTCAGTTTTATTGAAATTATCCGTTTTTACCAGCAAATCATCGGGACATTGATTTATGTATTCATGAAATAATTTTGTAGCATCTTGAAATTCATTTATCAAAAAATTACGGTAATTTGAATATGTCTATCTTGCAAGAAAATCAAAAACGGTCGCGTTTCTAGGATTTTTAAAAATAACAAAATATTGTACATTTAAATTACTAGTTTGATGTATACCATGTTTGATAAAACTAATTTTGAGTTATAGAAATAGCAGTAACGCCTACATGTCAGCTTAATTTTGTGAGTAAATTATTAATAATGATGACATCATTTTTCTATAGTCGACTTGAATAGTATTTATCAAAACCCTTTATTATTTTAATATTTTTAAGCTTATAAAAATTATCCGAGTCAATTCTAGTTCTTCATCGGCACCATAGTGCTAATATATATTGTTAAATTTTGTTTTAAACAGCTTTGATTTTATAAACTAAAACAAACAATGTTTTTCCGCTTCCACTAGGGCCAACGATTTGATAAAATTTATCATTTTGTAATTCTATTTTAATATATTTGTATGTTTGCATAATAATTTTATATTGTAAAGGATAACTTGTTTTAATTAATTTTTATAATAAATATATACTATAATTTATACAATTTAAAACCATTATTATAGTTAAAGATAAAATATTGAAAAATATTAATTATAAAGGTTGTGTGTCTTTAAAAACTACTTGATGAATTTCCTTACAGGTAAACCACAACAGCATGTTGACAAAACTAGAAATATATACTATTATATTTTTCTAAAATGATACATGTCGTATAATGAGCTGTAAGAAACATATAAAAGTGGAAACCTTACAATATAATATCCAAAACATTCAACTTCAAAGTCTAACAGTACTCATTAATGCTGGATAATCTATTAATTTGAACAATTTAGCAAGGTTATTAGATATGACTTGTATATATGAACCTGTATTATTTCCCACTCTGTGTTATACAAAATACAGCCCCATATTTATAAATATCTTTTCAATTAGTAAAGTAGTTGTACTATGTCTTAAAAGTTTTGAATATCAAACTATTGCTGAAAGAATTATAAATGATATAAAGGATTTGATTAGATATTTATTCATATCTAACAGTATAAGTTATGAACATTGAGTGTTTATTCAATAATGTATGAATCAAATGGTAATAGTTGTTTATTTTTAAATTATTTATTTTGTTTAGCAAATAAACTTAAGGTTTTGATTGATAAATTCTAAGAATTATTTATTAATTTAAACAAATCTATCCAATATTGTAAACCAGAAGGTCTAAGGATAAAAATCTATGAAATAACAGGAATAGATGTTATAGAACTAATTCATGTATATCATTCTATGATTATATGCTGTACGGAAAAAGTTATGGTTATACCATTTTGAATTAAAAATAAAGTTTATTGACTTGAACATTTTAGTTTTGAGATAATATGAGTAGTGAGATGTATCACCGCAAAAACAGTGCCCCCGGGGGGGGTAAAACTTTTTTTTAAAGTCTAAAAGTACAAATTTTGTATAAGACAAAGGAATGACTCATTTAAGGTCATTGAAACAAAGGTCAAATTCAAGGTCAAATAAAATTTTAAGAAACAGTAGATGACTCATTCAAGGTTATTTGGTGAGTCATAATATTTTCTCAAGGTAATTCAAACAAAGACTGGCTCATCAAAAAAAATTCTCAAGTTCATTCAAAATTTTTCAAGGTCATTCGAAATTTCTCAAGGTCATTCAGAATTTTTTCAAGGTTACTTATTTTTCAAAAAATTTTAAATATAATTTACTTTTTAATGTTATAAGTAGTGTTATTATTATTATTACAAGTTATTATTATTTTTTTTGAATTATTATTTCTATTATTATTATGGTTGGGCTATAAGCCATAATTTAAACAAAAAAGAGAAAAATGTGTAAATTAAAACAAAATAATTAATGTCGTTTGGAAATTATCAATATGGCTGCTGTAACATAAGCACACACCGCAAGCAGAAATCAAAAGTAAAATCAAACATATTAAATAAAACAAAATAAAAACATAGCAAATTTCAATAAAACAAATTTAATTAAAATCACTGAAAAGCCTACAGAACCAGAAAGAAACACAAAACCAAAACATACAACCGCCAAAACCTTGCAAAAGAAGGTTTAGAAAATACATAAGCGGAAGCGGTGACCAAAAATTTAAATATCAAAGGGTAAAAAGAGAAACAATCAAAGAGAATGGCTAAATAATAATAAATTAAAAATTTACGAAATATTGAGAAAATAATATCAAAAACTAGTGAAAAATAAGGAAAAAAATAAAATATTTAAAATAAAATAAAAGCAATAAAATCCCCCGAAAAATAGCTGAAAAAGACTCAAAATTCTCTGATTAGTCGCACCCATGCATGAAAACACTATATATACACAGTCATTTTCATAAAAAGGGTACAAAAGGGTAGAACGCTGCTCGAATTTTTGAAAGATACTCTAATAAATAATGGGTAAAGCTAACAAATAGATATAGGAATTGTAGAAAAAGACGATTAAGGATCAGGGTATAGAAAGATAAAGACGTAAGACCGTCCATCGGCAGTCAAGAACCCGAAAGTGAAAATATCACGAGTAGTTCGAGAAAACCTTAATCCGTTGAAAACCTTAAGAAGTGGATGAATTTGCGACTATGTAATTCATTTGAAAAGTTAATTACATATTCGTCAAAACTGGCATTCAGAAAATCAATCGAAGTTGATCAGAATCTGTTTGCTGCGCATCTTAATAAGGATTCAATATATTTGGATAGGCCTAGTTGCATCGGATAATCAGTACTAGATCTATCCAAACTACAGATGTATCAGTTGCAGTATATATAGCTGCAAAAATATAGAACTATTTATAATTGTGATATAAATTTAATTGCCGGTGATACGGACAGCTTCTTTTTGGAGATAAAAAATAAAAATTAGATATTTTATTAAAAGCGATTATTTCGGATGACCTTTTAGATACATCTAACTATGAACCCTCTCATCCTTTATATTCAAGACGACTAGCATCCGTTATAGGAAAGTTTAAGGATGAGGGGTAAGGGTTTAGTGAGTGAGTTTTCTTGTGCCCTAAATGTTATAGTTTATTGGGAAATAAGTCGACCATGAAGGCAAAGGATGTAAAATTAGCAGGTTCAAATATAGATCATCAATCATATTTAGATTGTTACAATAATAACGAGATTATATCTGAACCTCAGATTAAAATAGGTTTCCGGAATTTCCCAGCTTTTCACTTTTAAAAATAGTAAAATAGCGTTAAACAACCACGATTATAAGAAAGCATGGGTTGATAAAATGTTAGTTTTGCCTATGGACACTATAGAGGGTTTAATGCAATTAATTGTAGTCATAGTATTTCAAGAACACAGCAATTTCAAAATATTTTCAACGAAATTCTGGCTCCTGAATGATCATCATCAATAAAATCTATCAGACGAACAATTATGTGATTTAAAGTTGTATATAACAGTTGGCTGATGGAATTAATTGATATAAGTAGACGCCATTTTTTATGCAATATGAAACTAGGTGTTAAATAGTTTTGGTACAATTTTTAAATATTTTTGTGGAAAATTTTATTTAAATTATTTTATTTAAGTCTTATATTTAAGTCTTTATTTAAGGTTTTATAAAATTTTTAAAAAATAAATTTTAACATTTTGTAGAATTTGTGATTTTAAAAAAAATCAAAATTTTAAATTTTTGATAAAATAATTTGGAAATTTATAACCAGAAATTTGTTTAAATGACAATGATTTAATCTAAATAGTTTAAAGTTCAAGACTACCTACGAAGACTGTTATTCAGTCGAAATATATTGTAGCTGAATATATATTTTAGATTGGTGTTGTTATTCTTTAATTTAGTTTATTGCCAACGTTGTGTGATTCCATTTTAAAATGTGTCTTCAATTGTGCTTTCTTGTAATTTAAGTACCACGTTATAAGAAGGTTGAATATAAGAACAGACTTTTTGTCCGTAGTCACTATAAAATCCATGTAAAAGAAAATATACAAATTAATGAAAATATAACGATATGTTTTTGACAAAAAGCAAAAAAAATAATGAAGCTAACATTAAAACAATATTATATTCACAGTAATTTTGAATATTACATGAAAACAAATTACATGTAACAAAATTTTTAAATAAAGACGCTTACGTTAATAAATGAGAATATAAATTTTAAAAAACAATCCTTTTGTCACAAACGAAACCATATTCACTATTGTCACTTAATACAAAATAGTCCAAGTCCATTTCACTATTACTGACATTTTCGGTGGCGGGTTTCTTCATAAGGCTAAATTTAAAAACCAAATATTGAAAAATAATTTTAAAAATTTATCATACTTTTTTATTTTTGTTTTATACTCCTTAATAACTATAAGTATAATAATAAACGCCAGACTAATGCAACAAATAATGAAAATATGATAAAAATAGTGTCGTTTTGGAACCTAAAATATTAATAATTATTATAATAATTAGAATTATTATCATTATAAACTTAACTATTATAGCTTTCTGGAGCAAACCCCCCTCCCCCTTCCCTCCTCCAGCGACGACAGATTAAATTACATAATTATGTAATTAATCCAAATTAATCTTGATTATATAATTACATAATCAAGATAATTGATTTTTGTGTGTGCATGTTTATTTTTCGAATTCGAATTTTCGCCGCAATTTTTTCGCACGTATTTTTTAATTTTAATTTTCAATGTATATTTTAATATTTATTTCTGATTTTGTTTTAATATTAATTTTTGAATTTTCAATGCAATTTTTTAAGTTGTAATATTTAAATAGAAGTTTTAGTATAATTTGCAATGAAATTTTTTTTACATGAATTTTTGAAAGTTAAAAATTTACAAAAATAATTTAATTATCAATGTATATTTTAATATTTATTTCTGGTTTTATTATAATATTAATTTTTGAATTTTCAATACAATTTTTTAAGTTTTAATATTTAAATAGAAGTTTTAGTATAATTTTCAAAGAATTTTATAAAACAAAATTTTTCAATAAATTTTTTATATGATTTTAAAATAGAATTTTTAGTATCATTTGCAATGAAAGTTTTTATACATGAATTTTTGAAAGTTAAAAATATACAAAATAATTTAGAGTTGACAAAGTAAATTAATATGAAATTTTCAAAATAATAATTACAAAATAATAATTCAATAGTAGTAATAATAATAATACTTGATTATACTTGACAAGTCTTATTGTTGGAAATAACTCTGGTTCTTTTATGTTGTTTGTTTGTTTTTGTAAACAAATCATTCAAGTTTATCTGACAACACATATCAATGGTCACTGTAATAGATTGAATCTGTAAATCTTGAATCTTCTTCTTGTAATAGTCTCTTACACCCATTTATTTGGTACTTTCCAAATTTGAAAAACAGTATCAAATACTTCACACCTCTATCCGCCAAATGCTGTGGTTTTTCAGCTGGGAACTTCATTCCGTCTACTTGTATACTCAAAAGGTTACCACTAACTAATTACTGAACAAATCAATACCAAACATTACTTACTGACCAAGAAATCTTTAAATAAAACCACATAAAAATTTGAACAATCAAAAGAAATACAATTTCAATTACAAATTTTATTAATAAAAAACTTCTTCACTCTTTTATCGATCTTTGGTGTCTCCAATTCGGTAAATTGTTTGAATGCTTAGTTACCTGGTTGCTATCAAGAGACTGTTAATCAAATTCATTGAAGCCCAATCAATTGTTGTATTTTCTCTGAATAAAAATTTATTGCTTTGTTAACAGTCTTGTATGTGATTTATTGAAATTATTTTGTAAAACTTAATAGTTTAGTTTCAAACCTTTGAAATTTTTCTACTATTTTTGTAATATTTTTAATTTCATCCAACAACGAACAATTATTAAAAGTTATTTTCAAAGATGAATGTCAAGCATTCATTTAATTTTCACCTGCCCTAAATAAATTAACTGCTAACAGCTCAAAAAATTACTTAAATTTATTTATATACATTTTCTATTCATTCCAACTCGAGGTTGTTTACTGATTGATAAATTAATTAGTAAGTATAAATGGTTGTAATAGATAGTAAAAAAAACTTGGTTAGAAAAATATTCTTAAATTAATTTCAGAAAAAATAATCTTATTGTTATATTTTGACAACCTTAAGTCAATGAAAATGTATCGATTTCACAAAGTATCCATCTTTTGACATCGATATCCAACCGAATAAATCCCCCTAAAAATATCATAAATTCCCACTCTTGACCTATCGTTTCCCTTAAAATAATATAAAATTTACTCTCAACCAATCATTTCTCTTTAAATGACAATAACCCCAGCTATATTCATTATTTTCATAAAAATTACCGACTTATATCGATATTCAACCTAATAGATTTCTTGAAATCCCCTTAAAATAAATTTCATCCCTTAACCAATCTTTTTCCATCAAATAACACTTTCCCCTACTTTACCAACTATATTCATTATTTTTTATAAAAATCACCTATTAAATAACAATACTTAACCGACTTAATCCCTTGTAAATATCAACAAATCTGTTCTTAATCGATTATTTCCCCTTCAAAGTTCATAAATTCTCTTCTTAGCCAATTGTTTCCCCCTAAAATAAAATTTACTCTCAACCAATCATTTATCTTTATATGATAATATTCCAAACTATATTCAATATTTTTCATAAAAATTACCGACTTATATCGATATTCAACCGAATAAATTTCTTGGAATCACCTAAAAATAAAATTCTTTTCTTGACCAATCATTTTCCATCAAATAACAATATTTCCAGCCATATTCAGTATTTTTCATAAAAATCATAAACATACCCTTTTAAATAATAATTACCCTTTAAATAACAATATTTAATCAACTCACTCCCTTAAAAATGACAACAAAGTTGTTCTTAAACGACTGTTTTTCACTAAAATAAGTTCAACTCTTGACCACCAATCATTTCATCTCGTCACCAATCATTTCCCCTTAAAAGATAATAAATTCTCTTCTTAACCAATCATTTCTCTTTAAATGACAATATTTCTACTCTCAAAAGATTTACACACATATTAATATCTATCTGAACAAATCCCCCTACAAATATAATAAATTGCTTCTATATATTCTCCATTTAGAATATATTTACCCTTTGAACACAGATATTTAACTTACTCAACCCCCTTAAAAATGACAACAAACTTGTTCTTAATCGATTATTTCCCCTTAAAATATCATAAAATTTCCTCATAATCAATCATTTCCCTTGAAATGACAATTTCCCTCACTGAGCCAACAATATACATATTTTTTGTAAAACCCTACAAGGTAAATTTTCTTTAGAAATTTATATTTAACCTAATAAGATCCTTAAAAATCCATCATTCGGATCATATTTACTATATGTATTCAACCAATCAAATTCACATAAAAATCTCATAAAAGTCTGAATTTTACCAATAAAAATAAATTTTCTTTAAAGTATTACAAAATTTTTATCGATATCCAACATTTTCCGTTGAAAATCACCATAATTTGATTCTAGCAACAAATTCTATCAAATAAAAATTCATCAAAATTGACTAAAATCGAATAAAGTCTATGTTTCCCACATAAATTAAATTATTGTAAAATATATATCATGTTGCTCAAATAATTAAAATTAATCAGTAAATAAAGTATAAATTCAATAAAAATTACCAGTCAACCCATAGAGATATATCAATGATTTTCATAAGTATACTGATAACCACACTGAGCATTCCCTTAAAAATCTCTAAATTATACTACTTTTGTGATTGATATCCATGAAATCAATAAAATTGAAAATGAAAGTAATTATTGATCTCCTTTTTACACTGTAAAATAAATTAAAATCTTAGGTTTCACTAAAATATTTTTAAAAATTAACTGATTTAATCAACTATTTAAATAGAACATAAAATTATAATTAAAATATCATTTACAATTCAAAATCTATCAGTCAAATTTGATTCTAATTCTTAAATAATTATCTTAAAAAGATGTTTCATAAACATTTTGATCCTAAATTTAACTTTTATTTAAAATAATCCTAAAATCAAGTCAAATCTAATAAATTATCAAGAAATTAAGTGTTTCTAAAATTATAGATTTAACCTAATTTCTTCAATAATTTCATTAAAAACATAATCAAACCCTAAATCCATTAAAATTCAACAGAAAACATAAAATTCACAAAGATGATTAAAATTTACTAAAATAAATACCTCGTAAAACTAGATATTATTAAAATTATCATAAATTCCCTTAAAAGCTCTAATTTATTTACATAGACTAAAATTATTTTATTTTTGTCGAGTACAACCTAATCTATTGAAGGGTATAATTAAATTTATTAAAAGTTTATTAAATTTTCATTAAAAATGACAAGTCAATAATAAGTCAACAAATGGAATTTTGATTAGTAGAGATTGTATTCTATAAAGAAAATTTTCAGTGAAACAGTAATATTGGTGGGAGAGTACATTAAGTGACTAAAATCGTTGAAATTACCGAAAAACGTGGGATAGCTAAAAATATCTACTAAATAGATAAAATATCAATTGATATATTAAAAACTTACAAGGGTAATATACTTTGAATGGAGAAAATATACATCGAAGAGGAAACTAATAATTAAAGTGAGAAAATATTTTTATGCTTTTTAATCAAAGAAATATTTTTTAGGCTTTTAATCGATAAATTTTTCTATGCTCGTTTATTGATAGACAATTCAAGCAAATTTTTATCTTTGGGTAAATATTTTCTAAATCGAGAATATAGAAGAGCAATTTATTATATTTGTAGGGGGATTTGTTCAGCTAGATATCAATATGTGTGTAAATCTTTTGAGAGAGTGGAAATATTGTCATTTAAAGAGAAATGATTGGTTAAGAAGAGAATTTATTATCTTTTAAGGGGAAATGATTGGTGACGAGATGAATTTTATTTTAAGGGGATTTCAAGAAATTTATTCGGTTGAATATCGATGTCGATGATTTTTATGAAAATAATGAATATAGCTGGAATTATTGTCATTTAAAGAGAAATGATTGGTTGAGAGAATTTATGATAATTTTAAGGGAATTTGATTGTTCAAGAGAGGAATTTTATTTTAAGAGGATTTCAAGAAATTTATTCGGTTGAATATCGATATAAGTCGGTAATTTTTATGAAAAATATTGAATATCGTTTGGAATATTGTCATTTAAGGAGAAATTATTGGTTGAGAGTAAATTTTATTTTTAGGGCGAAACAATTGGCTAAGAAGAGAATTTATGAACTTTGAATGGGAAATGATCGATTAAGAACAGATTTGTTGATATTTACAAGGGATTAAGTCGGTTAAGTATTGTTATTTAATAGGTGATTTTTATAAAAAATAATGAATATA
The DNA here is from genome assembly GCA_022537955.1 of Schmidtea mediterranea. NCBI lineage: Eukaryota > Metazoa > Platyhelminthes > Tricladida > Dugesiidae > Schmidtea > Schmidtea mediterranea. The sequence continues at coordinate 120,032,077 of CM039679.1, forward strand.
GTTGGTAAAGTAGGGGAAAGTGTTATTTGATGGGAAAAGATTGGTCAAGAGTTGAACTTATTTTAGTGAAAAACAGTCGTTTAAGAACAACTTTGTTGTCATTTTTAAGGGGGTGAGTTGATTAAATATTGTTATTTAAAGGGTAATTATTATTTAAATGGGTATTTTTATGATTTTTATGAAAAATATTGAATATGGCTGGAAATATTGTTATTTGATGGGAAAAGATTGGTCAAGAGTGGAATTTATTTTAGTGAAAAATAGTCGTTTAAGAACAACTTTGTTGTTATTTTTAAGGGTATTTTTATGATGGGTATTTTTATTATTTTTATGAAAAATATTGAATATGGCTGGAAATATTGTTATTTGATGTGAAATGATTGATCAAGAGATGAATTTTATTTTAAGGGGATTTCAAGAAATCTATTCGATTGTATATCGATATAAGTCGGTAATTTTTATGAAAATAATGAATATAGCTGGGATTATTGTCATTTAAAGAGAAATGATTGGTTGAGAGTACATTTTATATTATTTTAGGGGGATACGATAGGTCAAGAGGGGGAATTTATGATATTTCTAAGGGGATTTATATGGTTGGATATCGATGTCAAAAGGTGGATACTTTGTGAAATCGATACATTTTCATTGACTTAAGGTTATCTAAATATAACAATAAGATTTTGGTTAATTTTAATGATATTATTGAAATTTGAATAAAATATCCAATACGTGTTAAGTTCTAAGAAATTGTTAGATTCATGTATTCAAGTATTTATTTGATTTTATTATTATATTTGTAATTTTATAAAAAACTAAAATTGACTAGTATTTAAAAAATTTATGTTACCCATTACTAATGTTGTTATTGACAATTTTCTGAATAATTTAAATATGTACGATTATTTCCAGGAATGAAGAGAAATTGTACAGTTAAATACTCTGAGCAGTCGATAGCATACATTAATTTTCATTCAACAAGTACCTAGAACAATTACCTAACAATCTTAAAATTTTAAAAAATCTAACAAATATTTTCAATTACTTTACAACTTAGTTAATTTAATTAATTTATAAGTACTATTTTCTTTCCAATTTGGTACAGTGTTGAAACTTTTTTTTTAATTTTTATTCAAAGTACTAACAAGTTTTATTAAAGATCTATCAAGACTTGTCAAAAATTATAGAACTTTGGTAATTTTAATAAGTATTACTCAATAACTACTATTTTCTTACCAATTTGCTGAAGGTCTTATTTTAAAATTTCTTCAAAGTAATAACATTATTTACAAATTAATCAGTTTTATTTCAAATTTAACAAATTTCTTACAACTTTAATCAAATTCTAATCACATGATAATCATAATTTAAGGATAAGTCTTATTTTTACAAAAACAAATATTTTACAACAATTAAACATACATATTTGGATTTTTAGTTGATTTTATCGGTATCTATCAGTACCGGTTCCGTGTAGTTTTTTAATCTTTGTTAGAAATTCAACTTATTTAGTGGTTGGTCGATAATCGTTTAATTTCTAGTAATGTGGCAGATGATAATTATTTTATCTATTAACTTTATTCAATGATGTTTAGAAACTTAAAAGTCTAATAATTTTCAATAAATATATGAAAATTTATTACAAGTACTGTGTAAGTAATATATATTTTGTGAAATTAATTTAAGAATATATTTCTAATCACGATTTTTACTATCAATTAGATTAACCATCACTATAATTAAAATATCATTTACTTATCAAAATCTATCAGACAAATTGGATTCTAATTGGTTAATAATTATTCTAAATAGATGTTTCATAAACATATTTATCGTAAAATTAACTTTTATTTAAAATAATCTTAAAATCAAGTCTAATCTTATAAATTATCAAGAAATTGTTTGCTTTTAAAATTAATGAATTCGCCCTAAGTTCTTCAATAATTTCTTTAAAAACATAATAAAACTCCAAATCCATTAAAATTCAACAGAAACCCCAATATTCACAAAAATGATTAAAATTTACAAAACTAAATATCGCCTTAAACTTGATAGTATTAAAATTATCATAAAATTTTCCTAAAAGCACCAATTACTTTACATAACCTAAAATTATTTTACTTTGCCTATCACAACCTTATCTATTGAAAGTTGTAATTTAATTTAAATTAATTAAATTTTCAATGAAAAAAACAAGTCAGTCTTTACATTTATTTGATATTTTTCAATAGAATTTAAAAATGGAGAATTTTAATTAGTAGAGTGTATTCTATGAAGCATCTTATAGGTGAAGAAGTAATATTGGTGGAAGTGTGCATTAAATGCGGAAAAGTTGTTGAAATTACTGAAAAATTGAGATAGCTAATCATATATACTAAATAGATGAAATATCAATACATACATTAAAAACTTGCAAAGGTAATATACTTTGAATGAATGAAACACTCATTGAAGGGGAAATTATTCATTGAAGAGGAAAACCATTCATTGAAGAGTGGAAAGTATGAATTGAATCAAGAATTAGTTTTAACAAATAAGAAGTGGTAGAGTTACTTAATGAAGAGGTGAAATATCAATTAAAGATACATGGAAAGAAATGAAAATATACTTAAAAAATATTCAATGAGAATTAATTATAATATTAATAGTTGGTGAATTACACTTGAATAAAAATCAAATATTTTACAAAGATTATTAACAATTTAGTTGATTTCAAGTACTGTGAAAGTAATATATGTTTTGTGAAATTAATTTAGGAATATTTTTCTAATCAAGTTTTTTTTACTATCAATTAGATTAACCATCACTTAACTTACTAATTAATTTATCATTCAGTAAACAACAAGAGTTGGAGTGAAAAGAATAGAAAATGTGTAAAAATAAATTTAAGTAATTTTTTGACCTGTTAGCAATTAATAGATTTATTTTAGACTTAGGGGCATGTGAAAATTAAATGAAAAGGTTGACATTCATCTTTGAAAATAACTTTTAATAATTGTTCATTGTTGGATGCAATTAAAAATATTACAAAAATAATAGAAAACTTTCAAAGATTTTAAACCAAACTATTAAGTTTTACAAAATAATTTCAATAAATCACATACAAGACTGTTAACAAAGTAATAACTTTTTATTCAGAGAAAATACAACAATTGATTGGGCTTCAATGAATTTGATTAATAGTCTCTTGATAGCAATCAGGTAACTAAGCAATCAAACAATTTACCAAATTGGAGACATCAAGGATCGAAAAAAAGTGAAGAAGTTTTTATTAAAAAAATTTGTAATTGAAATTGTATTTCTTTTGATTGTTCAAATTTTTATGTGGTTTTATTTAAAGATTTGCTGGTCAGTAAACAATTTTTGATATTGATTTGTTCAGTAACTAATTATTGATAACATATTGTGAGTGAATAACCAAGTAATTTAAGGGGAAATGATTGAGAGAAAATGTTATTTTATTTTTAAGTGGGTTAAGTTGTTTGAACAACGGTGTCTAAAGGGTAAATATTATTTAAATATGGAATTTTAATGAATAAGATACCCTATTATTCAATCCTTAGTATGTATATTGTGAGTTGTACAGTACTCAGTCATTTGTATACAGTACCTAATGATTGCTATTCAGTTATTTATCAGTAGATTGTTCAGTCTGTATGAGTTATCAGTTTTCAGAAGTTGATACCAAGCAAATATAACAATGGATTAGGTTTCAATGAATTTGATTAATTGTCGCTTGATAACAACCAGGTAACTAAGCAATCAAACAATTTACCAATTTGGAAACATCAATGATCGATAAGAGTGAATAATATTTTTATTAATAAAATTTGAATTTCAACTTGTATTTCTTTTGTTCAACTTTTTATATGATTCTATTTAAAAATTTGTTGGTCGGTAATCTATCATTAATATTTATTGGTTCAGTAACTACTTATTGGTAATATATTTGATTTATAGTCAATAATCAAGTATTTTAAAGGGAAATTATCGATGAGGAGCAAGTTTATCGATACTTTTAAGGAGTTAGGTTGGTTGAATATTATTATTTAAAGCGTAAATATTATCTAAATAAATATCTTTATGAAAAATCACATTTAATAGAACAATAATTATTCAACATTGGATAAATTTAAAAAAATAGTTGAAAAGTGTTTGACAAAACAAATTGACTTTTACAAAATAATTTCAATGATTTCAATAAAATACAATAATCAAATACAAAATTTTATTCAGAAAAGATAATTTTTCTTGCTAACTGCTCAATAACTAAACAGCCAAGATATTTACTGATATAGAGGCATTAACGATGTGAAAGGGAGTGAAGAAGATTTAATTATTAAATTTGTGTTTTTACTTGTATTTATTGTTATTGTTTAACTTTTATTTAAAGTTTTGGAAAGTAACTAAATATTTATATTTATTTGTTCTGTAAGTAGTTATCGGTTACCTAATATGTATACAAGTAGACGGAATGAAGTTCCCAACAGGAAAACCTCAGCATGTAGTGGATAGAAGCGGAAAGTTTACAATCTTATTCTTCAAGAGTAGAAAATACAGGATAATGCGTTGCAAGAGACCATTACAGAAAGGGGATCTCAAGTATCAGATTCTAGATTTACAAATTCAATCATTATCTTTGAACATTGACATAGGTTGTTGAATCAACTTGTACGATTCGTCTACCAAAACAGAAAACATTTACGAACCGGAACGGTTTCAAAAAAAACTGTTTCGTGTAAAATCAAAAATTTATAATCTTAATACCGACGAAGAAATACTAAATTATTTATTAAGCACAGATTGTGTTTAAATAGATAGTTTTCTGACGATTGTAAAAATTTAAAATGATCGACGAGCAAGAAGGATACGTATTCGAAACAATTCTAATGAAGATGGAAGAGCTTTTTCCGAATATGAAGAACAAGCTTTCGTATTGTGCTCCTGAATTTTTGCCAACACGGATTTATCAAATTACTGGAATCAACATCGAAGAAATTGAACGGATGCATTAGGGATCGGTTCAGGGGTCTGGTTCGCGCTGTTGCTACCTGGAGATTGACCTTTGTCCACTAGTTGATACCTAGTAATTGACCTTTGGTCAGTGACCTCGTGATTACATCACTTGACCACTGGTCAGTACACACTTATTATGTCACTGGTCACACATACACCCATCCACACAGATCCGCACAGATCCGCACCCATCAGCGCCCAACACGCCTACAACTACATCTACGACTTGGCAAAATCACTCATATAAAAATATATTAATATAACAATTTTGAATTTTTCATATCGGACACAGCTCTACATGGAGCTTGCTGTTCTGAGACTCTCCAAAAGCAAAAGATCCAATTGAGTTTCGATATTTCATCTTATTGTTGAGGAACTCTTGACGCAGTTGCAATCGAATTTTCTCAAATTGTCCTCGGCTCTGATTCTCTTTCATCGGCATTTTCATCCGGCATTGAATCTCCATTGGCGTTTGATGCAGCACCTTTGTAGTGGAAGCTGATCACAAATCTAAGACATCAAAGTAGATTCGGTCATTGGAATTCAGCATTTGATTATCGCCTTCTGACATCTGCCCAGATTTATTATTGATAATTGACATTGATTGTTGAGGTCCATTTCTTTATCGAATATTGAATCTTTATCTGCTTTTATTTCCATCCTTCAGAACTAAGTTTTCAGCAGATTTGGGAAAAATACCATCAGGCTTCTTCATTCTAGATTAATTTGCTACCAAGTGTAGACAGAGAGTTTAATTTTATGCAAAGTTAAACCTTTCCCTGGAAGAGGGTGGAATTCATTAATTAACACAATAAATCACATACACAAGTCAAATGGCAATTTTAACTCAAACATTAATTAAATCGAAATTTTTCAAGATTTACCAAAATACCCGTCTTGTGGTAGTGCCACCGTCTAGCAGAATGTGAAATATTGCTTAGCGCACAATCTTTTAATAAAACTTTCAGGTGAGTTCGATCAACTCCAATCTTTAAAAGTAATTCAGGAGTCTTTGGAGGAAAGGAACCTAAAGAGCCGATGATACAAGTATCAAGCTCTACTTTGAAGTCAGGTTTGGCATCTTGTATTTGCATTTTCAACGAATCGTATTTTTGTAAATTAAGAAGATCTACTAGTGCAAAATTATTAATTGTATCACATGGACATTTCATGTCAACTAAAAATATTTTTTTCCGCACCATGTCAGTGATTATTAAATCTACTCGCTCTTTCGATTCCGGAACAATTGAACATACATGGTCTACAACAACAATCAAATTTGAATTTTTCGACAAGTGAGACGAAATCAGATCAAGACAATCATTGTGCCTCTCAGAACCAAGAGTCAAATGGATTTTACAAGATTGAATAATATGCGACATTGTTTCGTCTTCAGTGTGACATAATCGACACAGTCTTTTATTACCTTTATTATGTGGTTTTGCATTGATGGACAAAGTATTTGTACGAGCACGATGGATAAAGTGCCAAGCAAACTCAGAAATGTCACCTCGATAAATAGCTTTATTAATTTTTGGTGAAAGTTTAATGGCTGAGGCAATGAAATTTGAAGTGCAGCCTTTTTCCAATTTCGAAAGATACGAGTCACAGAGAGCCGTGTGCAAGACTTTTGAAGTAGTTTTACGCAAATCAGGCGTAAGAATAAATGTCCCACGTTTTTCTGATGTAATGAAGAGTGAAGGTTGACCTTTGGTGACAATAAACATAATATTAATATCATGTTCTTTCTTAAATAAAGCAATCGCAATTCTAGGTCGTTGAAAACGAGTTTTCTTACCAGAATGCCGAGGTTTTGGCTCTTTCCCATTGATCCAATCAAACGTTTCTTGCAAAGTTGGATTGATAATACCAAGTCGCGGACCAGCTACAAAGTTCAAAGAATCAAGGTTAACTTTTCTCGCAAATTCACAACTAGAAGTAAAAAGTCGGAAAAAGTGTGTTATTGTCTGTGTGTGGTATTCGTTAAGTAGGTCAACACAGTTTGCCTCTCCGTTTTCAGTTGAATTATAAAAATAACATACTTCCGAGTGGTCAGGCAAAGACATCATTTTCCTAAAACAATTTCTTAATTGGCTAGTGATGTTTACAGTCAGATTATTGTTGGCATTGGATTTTGCTAGTGCACTTGTTTTAATCTCTCGTGTTCTAAAAGGAAATACTAAACGAGAATGTAAAAAGATTTTGTACGCTTTCAGTTTTTGCCATCCAAGTAAGTCAGAGTCAGCAATTTTCCTAGTATCAGAAACAACTTTCTTAAGAATGTCATATGGACTCTGATCGGTTTCTTCACCCACAGGCTCTCCAAGATATTGGTAGAATTCACTTGAATCTAATCTTTTAATTTTAATGTCATTTATAAGAATTTGACTTTCTGTTTCGATAAGAGGAAGTTCGATATAACCGCATTTTTCAGGACGGTATTCAAAGCCAATTTCAGATGCAATTACAACAGCAATGTTTGTTACTCTCTGTAATTCGTAAGCAGACTTTGATACAAGAGCTATGTCATCAGCGTACGCAAGGATTTTAACTGCAGATTAACCAATCATAAATGGTTCACATTTAGATCGGGATACCGCTTCAAGAACTGGATTAATTGCTAAAGCAAACAATATCATAGAGATAGGACATCCTTGCTTAACACCTTGTCTGATTGCAATATTTGGAGTCAAGATAGGACCACAACTATAGAAATTACTAGTATCGGAATACATCCTCTCAAGAATAGTCCCAAATTCCTCATCAACCCCAACAAATCGAAGTAAAGACCACATGTAGGCATGAGGAACACTCCCAAAAGCATCCTTAATGTCAAGCCAAGCAAAAGCAAGTTGAGAGTTCTTGCTGTATTTAGAGTGCTCTAAAGCTGACGAAAGAATTGAATTGTGTTCCACACATCCATCGTGTCTAGAGCCACCTTTCTGACCGATATGCAACAGATTGTTCTTATTTATCCAAAATGTTAAACGATTAGCTAAACAAGAGGCAAACAGTTTGTAGATAACTGAAAGTAGTGCAATTGGACGCCAAGACGACACACTATCATATTTATCACCTTTACTGGGTTTTGGAATTAGCAACGTTTTAAAGGATTTCCAGATATCTGGTATAACCTTTTTAGAAATAATTTTATTAAATAAAAAAGTTAGTAGTTTACCCTCGGGATCCAGCATCACCAGGTCTCGATATTTTATACCATCAACACCAGGACTTGTGTTGTCAGCTTTCTTGAGCTCGAATAATACCTCAGAATTCGATAAATATTTAAGTTTAAGTTTTTTATCAGAACGATTACAAAATTTAAACACCTTATCCCAAGTTCGGTCTAAAGGAATTTTGTGCTCAAAATTCGTTATAATGTCTTCATATTTAGGTCTAACATCCACATCTACATCATTAATGATCGTGTTTACAGTAGTTTTCATGTCACTGTTGAAATTTTTAATTAAATTACTTTTATTAATTTGAGATTCTACTCTTTCTATATTGCCCAAGTAAGGTTTGTGTGTTGGCACAGTTTTAATAGAAATTTGATCCAAAATTACATCGACGATTTCATCAACATTCATTTTAAATACTTTTATTAAAAGTTGATCAATTTTATTTTTACGTTCTTTTAAATTTTCACTTTCTTTATGATTTTTATTAATTATATTATTTTCTAAGGATTTAACGTTTTTTATTTCACTAACTATTGGAAGGAAGGAGCTTACCACATTACCAATTTGTCTTAAATTCAAACCAACTAAAGGCAAATCATTGGGGTAATTTGACATGTAAGAACAAAACAGAATTTTGCTTACTAAACCTGAACCATGAATATCATGTGGGCATTCACCAAGATTTAATACACGATTAGGTGATTCTCTAATTTCATTAATTTTATTTCTTAGAATCTTACAAGTAGACAAATAATTATCATTTCCTAAAAGAGTTGTTGGGTTTAAAAGGTAATATTCATCAGTGTTGTAGTCTATGATAAAAAGAATTTCACGAAATTTTGGAGGTGCTACAATGGCGAATATAACTTGTGCTTTGATAATATTATCATAGTTTAAAAAATCATTTAAATAGCGAGTGCAATCATCCATAATAGCAGTGCACATTGCTGAATTTAGGAATATAAAATTGCTGGGTAAATTTAAATTTTTAAAATATTTTGTGATAATTTCATCATTAATTGAAAAATTAATTAAATTTAAATTTTTACAGATCTCATTTGTTATTTGTAGTTTAAATGATTTTAAAATTCATTGATTTTAGTAAATGAAAGGATATTACCAAAGAAGAATCTCTCGAGAAATTCAATAAACGCAGAAGCAAAAAAATGTGGATCTTCCGATCTAAACGAGAAGTGAGTCTGGTTATGATTAACAATAAAATTGACTTTCGCAGTAGAAATGAAGAATTTATTCAGATAATCAGTCATGCTTTCACCAATACTGACAAGTCTCTCATTTAAGACTCTGCCTTGAAAGTTTAAGATGTAGCTGCGCTCGAATACAGGGGAAAATATATACAGACACCAGTGTGGGTTGTTTGGAATGACAGCAATTACATACTTTACTCTCGTAAATTGCCTAAATGTGACGTTTTCTCTTATAAATTGATTATTATGTGCAATAAGATTCAACGTTAATTCAGGAGACAATACAGTTATATAATTTTTATTACTAAACCATTCTTTTATTAAAGAAGGTACACAGGAATTCTCATTTTGGAGAGAAGCTTTATAAGGAAGTGCTACTTTTGGTGGTCTTGTTACATTTTGGAAGCGTTTAAAAATAGGCAGTGTCGTTATACTACCCCCAGAGACTTTTGGTGGATTCTGAAATTTAGTAGTTTGGAATCGATGGACATTTTTACGTATTGTTTCAATAAGGTTGTTGGGAAATGTTTGCCATTCTTGGCTTATCAGCATAGCATACGCGCAGATGTAAGGTCCACAATCGTAATTATTATCCTGGTAAACAAGGTTATCATGGGGGTGAAAGGTTACAGCAGCTTTGAGATCAAAAAGATTATTTAAAGCCATCGTGATTTTAAGTGCACTTGACTTATTAATAAGGTTATGCCGTTTACGGAGAATTGGGTCAACAAAATAGGAAATTTTAGTCAATTTACAGTAAACAAAAGGATCCAATGAGATCCATTGATGTTAAGAGGGCATAATATTATTTGCGCTTTAAAAAGATTATCTGGCATTGGAAATATTTCGTCTTTGCAATTCGAACTTAAAATTTCGACGATAAAACATTTGACCGGTGCAAAGTTTGGATTACCGATGTGACTCTCAAGATAAAAGTCAATATCATTATCGGTAAACCAGATTTTGGGGTCGCGTTCAGGAAAAAAGTAATTAATTATAGTGCTATCTGCATCAGTCTCTTCAGAGATTGGAACAGATATTGAAACTAATGCAGGCACTTCCCTTCATTTAGATTTTTGTGCCTTGGATTTTACAGCTTGTTTTGATGTTATTTTTTTCAGAGGTTTATCTATAGTAACTGGCTCAGTTTCGTCAATGTCTGTTGGGAAAGTATCCAACTGACCAACTATAACTGTGTCAGGAGTGGGATTGACCGGTTCCACTATTAAGATATTTAAGTTTTCATTAGGAGATACGTCTATATTATTGTCTACAACTGCTTCTCGCTCTTCAAAAAGTTCATTTGACTGAATGAGTTTAGTTATGAAATCACTCATTTTTAGTGTACAAATTTTTCTACAATTGAAGGGTATGCGATAGTTAAAATTATCTTTATTTAGAAATCGTTTTTGCCCCTAATAATAAAATAAAGCATTCTCTTTGCTTTAACCAAATCATCTACATCATTGTCGATTTCTATGTTATTAATTTTTTCATCTAAACTAGTTAGAAATTTCAGTTGGTCGGATTTGGAAGTATAAGATTGGTCAATCACCCCAAGAAAGTTATTGATTTCAATTATAGTTTCAGGACAAATGATATTGTGGATTCTGTCAATTTCACCTGACAATTTCCATTGTTTGAGCTTCAAAAGTTTTTCTTTACAACTTGAACTATAATGGGAAGAAGAAGGAATCAATTCAATCAATTTTGGAGCCCACAATTCAATATTATCAAGATTTAAGAAAGCACAAGTCTCAAGATCTAGAATTGAGTGCATTAACAAACAATTAACAATATAGTTTTGAACATAATTTTCATAAGTTCCGTTTGTTGAAGTATCAAAATTGCCTTTTCAAATTTAGGTAACTTAAATGAAAAATTATATCACCCAGTTTCTCTGGAGACTTTGGTTGACATAAAAGAGAATTTAAAATATTATCATATTCAGATAAACCAAAGAGACTAAACAAACCAAGGTTAAACATGATATCGGATTCAGATTCCACTTGTGGAAACTGAGAATCATTTAATTTATCAATCTTAACAAATTTACCTCACACAAATGAGATCTGTTGAGGAAATGTTTCTTCAATTTTAAATTTATTAATTAAATTTATTAATTTTTCAGGGTTTTCATCTATGCTTTTTTTTCGATGAAAAAAAGTTCCTGAATTTCAGGGAATGAGTTAAATAGTTCTTTAATTTGTGAACGGGACAGTTCAGTAATTTTTTGGCCCAACTCACCCTCGATCTCAAAACTATTTAACAAATCCAATATTAAAAAATCACCATCCTTATATTTAATTTGGGATTTAACCAAATAGTCGGGTAGGCTATTTTTAATTTTTAATAAAGTAATTATTTTATTTATTTGTTCCTCTCTGACTGTGACATTACTAATATTAGTTGTCTCAGCCAGTTTATCTGAAAGAACAAATAAAAACTTCTTTATCGATAAAGAAGCAGGGATAAATTTATTCGTATTGTAATTTTTAACAATCTTTGAGTTTATTAAAGATGTTTTGATTTTTAAGTTTTTAGTAATTTTAGATTTTACTTTACTACTATTATAAAAATCAATTGTAACACATATATTATTATTTCTAAAAAAGAAATTTTTAAATCCAGCTATATTTAGGGGATTATCTATTTTAGAAATTTTGGTCAACTCGATATTTAATACCTCAGATTTCTTTTCTGATTCTTTACTTTTCAATAAAGCAAATAAATTGGGAAATAGCTTAAAAAACTGTTGCCTCTCTTTGGAATCTAAAACTCTAACAAATAGCGAGAATTTTACTCTAGAAGTATGCTCTATTGTCTTTTTAGAAACTTTCTTAGAAGGAACAATTTTAGTTGGTATTTTCCTAATCAAATCTTCTTTTGATAACTTAAGACAAGGAACCTTATCTTGGACTAAAAGAGCTGAAGGAAGTTCACTAACAAGATTAGTCTTAACAATTGAAAGAGGTTCCTTAACATGACTAGTTTTAAAAATACAATTTAATTTATTATTATTGTCAAAACCACCATTCTAACCAGATATAAGATAATTTAAAGTATTAACAATAGAATCCATCTTACCGTTCAGAAGCTCATTACTTCTTTCCAATGCATGAAATCTTTCATTAATCTGGAAAACAGGCATATCTTCAGAAGGCACACGAGAGCCAGGCACTGATTCATTCCGAAATTCCTCTTCCTGCTTCGATTTTGCATTAAGTTGTTCGAAAAAACGCTGAAAAAGAGCAGCAAATTCTTCGATTTTCATAACGTTAATTTTAAAAATGAACATTAAGATAATAAATTAAGATCAAACTCGTCTTAAAAATAAATGTTCAATTCTAAATTATTTAGCTTACTGACTATTTTGTTAGTAGTATATTACATAACGATTTTATCAAAATAATCATAAACCTTTAATAATTTTCATGAAAATTTAAGTTTAAAAGCACTATAGTATATTGATAGTTTATTTAATTAAAATCAAGTCACTCAAAACTTAAATTTTATCACTGGATTTACAAAATTCAATATTTTAAGAAAATAATTCAACAAGTTTAAAATTTCAACTAAATGTAAAAAATTAAATTATGCAAGATTTACTTTACCAATTTCTATAAAATTTTAAATGTACAGCAAATAAAATATATATATTTATTTCTATTAAAAAATTTAATTTTTAAAATAAAAAATAATTTGCCCACTGTAGGAGTTGAACCCACGACTCAACGAATTATTACCGACACCAGACTGTTACAAGTCTCATTTAATAATAATTACAAAACAATAGAATAAAAAGACAAACACATTTACAAGACAACATTTATTTAAATAAAAGCTTCAATATCTTCATTGGCATTGATACCTAAATAATGCCCGAATGCAAAACTTTTGTTTTTACCTACCCACTGACGTTTATCATCGTTGTTACTTAAAGCAATTTTACTATTTTTAAAGTAAACAACTGATGATTTCTCGTCCCTATTCTCGTTTGAGGAACAGAAAAAATTATATCGTTTCTATAACAATCAAGATAAGAAAGATGCTTTATTTCAGTTCCTTCCAAAGTAATTCCCTTTGCTTTATTACTTTCAGTTTCACCTAAAAAGACTATAGCATTTTGGTCGTAAGAAAACCCATTCCTTATATCCAAGTCCCTTACTCTCATCTTTGAATTTACCAATTACTGAGTCAAGTTTTCTTGAATACAAAGGATGACTAATATTATAATTCAAAGTGTCCAAAAGATTATCCGAAACCATTGCAGGTAAAAGAGTACTTAATTTACAGTTTTTAATTTCAAGAAAGAAAGAGTCAGTATCGCCAGCAACAATGTCAATCCTACAATTGAAAAGATTCCTATATTTCTCTAATTCAAGATACTGGAGCTGATACATCAGTAATTTCGATAAATCAAGAACCGTTTGACTGATATAACTAGGTCGGTCTAAACAAATTAATTCTTTATTTAGATGAGCTGCTATTAGATCATCGTCAATCTTTATACACTTTCTGAAAGACTGCTTTGATGAATAAGTAACCATCTTTTTAAATGAATTACATAATCTTAAATTCATTCGTTTTTTAAGATTTTCCACAGATTTTCCATAAAGACTATTATTTAAAAGTTTGAAATAGTTCTTATCAAGATTATTTGTAGCATCTGCTCTCAAACAAGTGTTTGTATCAATATACTCTTTAAAAATCTTTGCCTGTTTAAACCTTATAGCTCTATGAATCTTAACAACCTCAACACCAAGAGAAACAAACATCTTTAGAAGTCTCCAATGAATAACATAGAGTTTCTTGGGATAATGAGTCAGCATTAATTTTTCAACTTTAGAATCCGGTGGACACATCTTTTCTGGTGCCACAGGGAATTTATCCAAAATCTCATGTACACTTTCAGGAATTTCGAGATCAACTTCCATCGTGTAACCATATGAAAGCGTTTCAATATCTGTACTCATACACTCATCCAAAATAGAATCAAGATTATTAATTACCCAACTAAAATCACCGAAAAGAAGACTTTGGCTAAGAGCCCAACCATACAGATTGTTGATATCAATATACAACAATTCTGTATCATCAGAAGTTTTAACATAATGTTTATTCACAAATGTTATTCCACCTCTTATTCATCTTTCATAGAAATTATACATTTCCATATCTGTAATAAGTTCAATGGGTTCTTTCAATGTCATCAAAGCAGAAGCCCAACTCATTCCTGGTATACCGTAAAACTTTAAGGGATCTAAACCGTTATGTGCAATACTCTTTGAACGAAATTGTTGAAAAAAAGTCAGCAAGAAGAAATACATCTAATTTCAAGTATATCATCATATAATCTAATAAGGTATTACAATTATTCTCAGTCCAAATCTTTTGAGCTCTCAAATATTGTGATTCTGTCACTTCAGGCTAACTTGGTGGTAATTCAAAAGTTGTTTCCAAGATTTCCAAACTCTTTGCAAAATTATAAGGAAAGATACCTTTACAACCCATTATTGAACCAGTAAATACTGAATCTGTCAAAGGAAAGTTAGAAAGAGTTTTAACTGCATTGTCTAATGATGCGCTAACAAACTGATAACTATCAATGAACCTAACTGATACTTTATCGATATGCCCTATTAACGATATAAACTTTTCTGTTGTAGTTGGAATGATATTCAAACCCCAAGAAGGAAAACTACTAAGACCATACTTCAAAATGTGATGAAGGTCATAGCCCCTAAGATTATGAAAAATAACAGGTAAATGTCTACGAATTTGTCTAGATATATTACAAGACCGACAGGCAGCACCAAGATATTTCCCTGAAAAGTGATCGTGATCTCTTACACGATTTCTTATCGGTTTCTTACATAAATAACAATTTGAACAAGTTTTAAAGTCTCTATCCTCAGCAAAAGATAAAAATGTTCATTGTAGAGTTGGCATAATTATTGAAATATGGTAGGACAATTGTGGAAGCAATTTCCTCAATCTTTTTCAAAAATTCCAAGACACAATCTAAACCAATGAAACTAAAATACGATTTAGTATTATTAAAATTATTAATTAATAATAATCCTGCTGATATTGGTAGATGTTTCTGATGAAATCTTATGTCAATGGGTAAAACTGACTCAAAGTCTGCATAAATTACAAATGGTGGGGTTACTGTTTTTGAGTAATCACTAAACTCTAAATATTTATTTTGAGGAAGAGTGTATAAAGTTGTTCCTACCTGATTTTTGGTACATAATGCATAATGACTGTTAAAAGCATCTTGCAAACGAAAACCATTAAGACATATAGGACACCATTGACATTGTATTCGTACGCTAACTACATCATTAATATGTGAATTCATTAAGCGTTGCAAGTCAATTACAGCAGTATAATGATATTGGTCATCATTTTCGAGAAGTAAAAGATACAAAGGATCAACGTCAGTCACTTTAGTGCGATGAATAATATCCAAATGAGGGTGGTGAGGAACAAAATCGTCATTTTCATTTTCATCATTATTAATAACAGTTGGGTTATAAGACAAGACATTAATTGCAAGACCTGGATTCTTTTCCTCAAACCTACTTATATTGCATAATCTCATAGGACAGTCATCTATCTCATCATAATTTAATTCATTCAAGAGGTTAGTATATATAACTATACATATTACTACGATTATTTACAAGAACGTCATGCTTCAATAAAGCCAAGATACTATATATAAAACAAAGATTGTCACTATTCTTAATATTAATAATTGCTCTTTTTCCTTTAAGCGCAATAGGAGTTTCAAAATAAACCGTGACCAGTTAACCTATTCATTTGGGAATATTTAGTCAAGATAAAATTTCTCGAATTCTAGAAATAGTCCATCCACTACCTAATTGAGTAAATCTTTCTATTTGTTTATTTAATTTTCTAACTCCTTCAACAAGAAAAGTATCTGAAAAGACCTCGGCGTTATTAGATATAAATTCATCTTTAGTTATATCATCTTTCTCAAATTGGATATTTAACGTTCCCCATTTTATTAATTTCAATTTTTAGCCGGGTTATAATTCTATTTGTTAATGTTATTTGATTAACATTAAATTCATCAATATTAAATTTTAGTAATTTACGAGATCCTCTTAAATCTAATTCTACAATTGGGTCATTACTAATATCTACAGAACCACCTATTTGTATGTTTTCCTCATCATCACTGATTACAATTACTTCATTTTTAGATATTTTAGACGTGCCTAAATTCAAACTAACATCAGATTTTCTTTTCTTAATTTTAAAATCGTTAGCCTTAAAAATCAAACGAAAGAAATTGAGTTTATTCTGTTTAAACTGTGTCAAGTGAACCTTATGATCAGAAAAGAAATCAAGATAGGGTTGGGCATGGTAAGTTTTGCACGCGGGACATATAAATATTTCAATGCCGTTGAACTGATGACGATAATATTTCTTCATTAGGTCATGGCATTCATCACTATGATTCATGGGTGAATTACAGTACTGAGGGTATAAATTGGCTATTTATATAAAAATTAATTATAAGTGAAAATTATTTTTGAAAATTATGATGTAATTATTATATAATGAAAAGTTATTTAGAAAGTTACTAAATTACCAAATTTCTAACCTTTTAATATGAAAAGGTTAAACTATTTTCAACATTATGTAAAAGGTTAAATAAATTATGTAATTAAATATTTATAAAAATAAACAGTTTATAATCAAATTATCAATCTAAACTATTCATTTTTAAAGATTTTTAATCACTAATTTATATACCTAATTTTAAATCAATAATATAACTCGAATTTAAAAGAAATATTATTTAAAATATAAAAATTTAATTCTTTATTTAAATTATTACTTAAAACAATTTTAAAATTCAAAGAATACTTACATTTAATTTTCTTCCCATTTAATTTTTATTAATATGGGCATATTTGATGATGAATTTTGAAGATTGTTGTTAAAATTTTGCATGTTTTGAAGATTATGGTTAAAATTTTGCATGTTTTGAAAGTTTGGATTGGCAAATTGGAAATTTGGATAATACCAAGGCATGTTAGTATATGGCACATTCTAAATAAATAATTAATAAACATTTAATTTAAATTTAAATCTTACAAAGTTAGCATTCATATTCTGCCAATACATTTGATTAGGAACGTTATTAGAATTCTAAATAAATTTAATAATTTTCAAATAAAATTTAAAATTTACCATATGATTTGTATTTGGTATTTGTTTGGAATTATTGATATTGGATGAATTATTATTCTAAATAAAATAATAATAAAATTAAAATTAAAATTAAAAGTTTTACCATATTGATTAATGCTCGAAATTGTGTATATATAAAAAGTGACCATAAAATGAAAAATATATCCTTATATATGAAAAATTACGTTATCACCACTACAACAGATTAACCAATCAAAACACGGTAAATTGCATACATATATTTTTAATATTTCAGATAATCTAAAGCACCAAGTAAACAGTTTTTATAAGCACAATCATCATCGTGCTCACAAAATGGACAAGATATGTTTCTTGAAAAACTCTGATATTCTTTTAATGAATACTTTACAATTCTCAAAGATAGGAAATATATTTTTAAAATCTTTTCTTTTGTTTCATCTGTCACATAGAAAATAGCTGTTTTTCGATCAGAACCGATAGTACTTAATATACACGTTGGACAGAAAAAATTCTGTTCGTTAAGTATTTGATCTTCATGATATTCGTTTGCCGAAAACACCCAATGTAATGGTCTTAAAATATTATTAGTATTGATCATACATAATTTTTTTATAACTAATCCACCAAATTCATTTTCAAAAACACTAATATCAATAAAATAACTAGACATTTTAAAAAACATTTATTTAAAATCAATACGTTTATACATTGAGTTTAGCCAAACAAGACAATGTTGACCACAAGCTGTTGTTAAAGGATTTTGATATCGATGTTTATTGTATACAATTGACTTTCCTTTTGTTTGTAATTTACTAACTAATAAAGCTGGATAATAGAATCCCATTGGATCGAAAACATGGATTTTATTTGGTTTCACATATACAGCAATCCAGTGTTCACCGCCAAGATTAGATGATTGAGTATTAACCACTATTGCATTGTTATCATCAAGATATGGAATTTTATCTAAAGGATATACACCAACAAACTCATTCCCCAACAACTGTTTTCCAATTTTATCAACCTGAATAGAACTAATTAAATAAAATTAATTATTAATTAAAATCTTACTTCATGATAATCTGATTACATAGAGTTACTATATTTATACTAGTACAGTTCGATTTGCAGTATTTTGAATTTCGTTTTCAAATACGCCATATATTATTACATGTACTGGTTCTTCAACAGCTTTAGAAAACTTTATATCCAATCGTAAAATTTCATTTTGAGGTAATTGACTTTGATTTAAATCAAAATCAGGTGCCAAAACAAATGTGAAAAATGGATATTTTGATTTATAATCATCAAGAGATATTCCACAATTTAGGTTTTTATCTAAATAACCCATATTTCTCACAATACTTTGCATATATGTGGTACAGAAATTGTTATTTTCGAAATCTTGAGTATATGTTTCGCGATAATCTGTGTTTTTTGATAAAGATAATGAAGTGACATTATAATGTCTGAATTTTGAGCTTGAATCAGTATATGAACCGTTGTATTGAGATTCACTTTGAAAAGTTACAAGAATAAAATTAGGCATTCTTCTATCTCCAAATATCTGTTCCTTATAGAATGATGATGCACCTTTACCAATAGCAAACTGAACAATTTCTTTTGTTTTAATTGGATAAATCGCATGTTTTGAATTAAGACCAAGTTGATGACCTGCTTAATACTGACGATTCAACACGAACTCTTCGAATCATTAATTTAGCATCTAGTAATTGACATGTTGGTTCCCCAGTTTTTGAAAATAATGATAATGCAGAATCAGATCGTTTTAATCTAATGTGAACATTGACACCAGGAAGTAAATATTTTGGTTGATCCATAAAATCAAACTGTAGTGAGGAACACATTGTAAAAACCTTTGAGTCTTTTATCCAACTTTTTCTTTCTTCAGAATTTCCATATCCCATAGGTGTAAGACAAGTATTTTTAGTATCACCGTTATAATTTAATATAGTTTCAATCAATGCTTTGTGTGCATAAGTATTGTTACCTCTCTCAATTTTAATATGATTAAACCCAAGAATTGCGTCTTTAAAAAGTGTATGAAACATGTAATTGTTTGGCTTAACATCTAAAGTATCCACCAAATTTTTCTGTCGACATTTACAACTTTAATTTGAACAGTTAATAAAGTATCATTCAAATCCAAATATTCAGTTTGGGAACCATTAATGTAAAATTCAACATCATTTCTACTATCAGTAATTGAATTCATCGGAAATACTTCTTCAAATGCACCATATTCAATTACTGCTTGAGGTAATGGACGATCGAAAATACATAATTCAGATTTTCCACAAATCATTTTTGAAATATAGTTCCATGTCCTTTCATTCGATTGTTTATATGCCTACCATGTTTTCTACTTTTTGGCATGGATCCACCTGATGCAGTATATTCAGGCTGAGGTTCCTCACTCTTAAACATGTTTGCAACACCAGGTAACATTGTTGATACTGCCGGTAAAGCTTTACTAATTTCAGACAGAGCATTTGATTTTAATGATGGTAATATTTTCTTATCATTCATTATCACATCCTTTGCTGTTTTCATTCCAAAACTGCCTATACGCTTAAGAATTGGTAATGCAAATCTTCCAATTGTCCGTAACCAACCAGACCCATACTGCTTACCAATAAAATATGGTATTTCGCCACCAGTTTGGCTATTACTATACATTGAAATTATATCTGGATTAATCATTTAATTTACGAAAATGTAATGTCAAATGTGTTTTTGAATTTTTTGGAAAGTTGATAAGTTTCCCACCATTATCACGAATATTAATTTCTATATTGTTTATACATGACGTGAAAAGCGATAAATACATTGGATTATCCAATACAATTTGTACAACTTCATCTTGTTCATATTTTTTAATCCAGACTGCTTTCAATAAGGGAACTAAAGAATCGCCAACAATTACTGGTTCAATAATGTTACTATAGATGAACATTTGTTGATGATGATCATATAACTTTGCTTTATAAATACTCTCAAATTGTTTCATATTATATGTTTGCTTCTCTAATCCAAGTGAACTAACCAAGTTTTTATCGAATATAACCTCTGTAATATTATCTTGAATACTGAATGTGAATATTTTATCTTTTATTTGAAGAGATGTAAAAATATGAGGACAGTTGTACACTATATAATCATACAAGTCTATAAGATTTGTCAAGTACAAATTATCACGAAATGAGAAAACTGATTGAATTACAGTGTTATATGTTAACTTTATTTTTACTACATTATTCATATCTGTATTTGTTGGAACTACTATTTGAAATGTCTCACTGCGACTTGTAATTATTGGTTCAGATACACCCATTCGTTTTGCACTTTGCATATCTTCAAATGATATTTGGAATGGGTAGAAATTACAATAAATATGTAAAACTCCTTTAGTTATGTACATGTAACTATGCTTGTTGAATTCTTTTATTGGCATTTCTTCTTTTTCCGGTTCAATAAAGTAAAGACTGCTAACTGATTTCGATACAATTTCTTTGTATTCAATCTTTGCTTTACTATAAAATGGAAACGTACTATATACAAATGTAAAATCTTGCAAAGCTACTTCCCAATTACCCTGTAAATAAATCGGGTTTTGAAGATTGACCATAAATTTACTGGCTTGATTGTCTGGATGAATTGTTGGACAACTATTGCTCGGTAAAATCATGTAGAATTTCATTTTACTAGATCTTTTGAGGATATCCATGATGGGTTTTGATATAATATTGTTTATCTTTATTCACCATTTTAGTTTTCAAAATCTTTTCAATTGTAGGATTGACATTGTTGCTGGCGATACTGACTCTTTCTTTCTTGAAATTAAAAACTGTAAATTAAGTACTCTTTTACCTGCAATGGTTTCGGATAATCTTTTGGACACTTTGAATTATAATATTAGTCATCCTTTGTATTCAAGAAAACTTGACTCAGTAATTGGTAAATTCAAAGATGAGAGTAAGGGACTTGGATATAAGGAATGGGTTTTCTTACGACCAAAATGCTATAGTCTTTTTAGGTGAAACTGAAAGTAATAAAGCAAAGGGAATTACTTTGGAAGGAACTGAAATAAAGCATCTTTCTTATCTTGATTGTTATAGAAACGATATAATTTTTTCTGTTCCTCAAACGAGAATAGGGACGAGAAATCATCAGTTGTTTACTTTTAAAAATAGTAAAATTGCTTTAAGTAACAACGATGATAAACGTCAGTGGGTAGGTAAAAACAAAAGTTTTGCATTCGGGCATTATTTAGGTATCAATGCCAATGAAGATATTGAAGCTTTTATTTAAATAAATGTTGTCTTGTAAATGTGTTTGTCTTTTTATTCTATTGTTTTGTAATTATTATTAAATGAGACTTGAAACAGTCTGGTGTCGGTAATAATTCGTTGAGTCGTGGGTTCAACTCCTACAGTGGGCAAATTATTTTTTATTTTAAAAATTAAATTTTTTAATAGAAAATAAATATATATATTTTATTTGCTGTACATTTAAAATTTTATAGAAATTGGTAAAGTAAATCTTGCATAATTTAATTTTTTATATTTAGTTGAAATTCTAAACTTGTTGAATTATTTTTTTAAAATATTGAATTTTGTAAATCCAGTGATAAAATTTAAGTTTTGAGTGACTTGATTTTAATTAAATAAACTATCAATATACTATAGTGCTTTTAAACTTAAATTTTCATGAAAATTATTAAAGGTTTATAATTATTTTGATAAAATTGTTATGTAATATACTACTAACAAAATAGTCAGTAAGCTAAATAATTTAGAATTGAACATTTATTTTTAAGACGAGTTTGATCTTAATTTATTATGTTTAATGATTATTTTATAATTTTTTATGTAATAATATAATTAACAATTGAAAATTTCATGTAAATATAATTTTTTAATATATCACATGCAAGTAACATGAATCAATGAGGTAAACGAAACTCATACGTTTATATGAAGTAAAAAGTCTAACAATATTACTAATAGTACTAGTGAGTGATTTTGATAAGTCTACGACTTAGTCGTAGGCGTGTTGGGCGCTGATGGGTGCGGATGGGTGTGTGTATGTGTGTGTGAAATGTTTAAGAACCAAAGGTTCTAGAAGGTAGGTGTGTGGAAGGTTCTAGAAGGTAGGTGTGTGGAAGGTTCTAGAAGGTAGGTGTGTTGGTCCACAACTACGTGACATAATAACAGTTAGGTAACTAGTCTCCGAGTAGTGACCAGTGATGTAATAAGTGACCAGTGACATAATAAGTGTGGCCAGTGACATAATAAGTGTGTGCTGACCAGTGGTTAAGTGGTGTAATCATGAGGTCACTGACCAAAGGTCAATTACTAGGTAGCAACTAGTGGACAAAGGTCAATCTCCAGGTAGCAACAGCGCGTGCAGATGTCAAATGTTACGTAATAATTACGTAAGCCAAGGGGGGTTTGTATCTGACGGGCTCACATCCTACTAATTTTGTTGGCAGAACTAAGAAGAGCTTATTATAAGATGATTTGTGAAGATTCTAATTAAATAAATGTTTAATTTGATCTTGTTACTAGTTTATTTTTATGCGTATCAATTTTTTATTAAGTATTTACTAGGTTATATTAATGTTGATATCATGTATGTTTTTATTTGTTTGTTGTTGAAATTATTTTATTATTATTATTATTATTATTATTTTTATTATTATTATTTTATTATTATTATAATTAGTTTTAAAAATTAACTATTTATTGATTAAGTTTTAATTAATAACATTTATGTTAAAATTATTAAATGATTACTTTAAATATTGTTTGAAAATTTAATTAATATTTCTCCTCACACACAACACGATGACGCAATCTCTTCCGATAGTGCAAGATTAATTTGCATCAAATCAATTGAATAATAGTTCATCAGAACTTGTTATTTTCAAGACAATTCTACAAAATCAAATAATTTTTTCCCAGCAATTATTGGATTTTATTTCTCAAAGATCAAATGGACAAAATCAATTGCCACTTTCGGCGAAGCCAATTCATCCAGATCTATCGTTGGATTTAGTATCAAAGAAATCGACTCGTGATAATCAATTGCCACCTTCAACGAATGCAATGGATCCTGAAAAATCGTTCGACGAATGTGATAAGGAAGCATTTTCAAACAAAATATTGCCACTTTCGGCGAAGCTAATGGAACTTGAAGAGCACATTTTGCGAATGAATAGTAAGTTTGATATTGTTTTGAATAAATTAAGTAATTCTGATTTTAATGATAATAATTGTAATTTAAATATACTAAATAAAATTAATGTCGATAATAATGATGACTTAAATATCTCATCTAATTATAATCTTGTTTCAGAAAATGCAGGAAATAGTCCTTTAAATCCTATTAATACACAGCTTAAAAATTTTAAAGTTACTAAAACTAAAGATGCTTTAAATATGAAAAGATTTAACTGCAATTACCTTTCACGTATTTTAAATAAAAATGAGCGTCGTAATATTATTAATAATTATCCATGCTTCATAAGTTTATTGAAAAAGAAAAATTCTAAGACCAAGTTTGATCTTATTAATTATGAACTTTCCTTGATTAATAAATCGAAACTTAATTTTAAAATAAAAGATTGTGATAGTTTATTCTATAGAAATGGCAATCTCTGTATTTTAATCAAGTTAAGTGAAATTAAAAAAACAGATGCTACTAAAAAGATAATTACAAAATCAACAAATTTTCAAAATAAAAATAAAACCATTATTTCGAACCTTATTAATACTGATAATTATTGTTCCAAGCTGATTAAAGCTCCATTAGCAATAAAGAAATTTTTATTTGTATTTTCACATAAATTAGCCGAAACAGTTTATATTAAAAACGAACTGCATAAAAGAGCTGTCATTAATAAAACTTTGGATAATTTAAAATTTCAAAAACAATTACCATACTTTCTTGTAAAATCTGACTTAAAATATGCTGATGGTGACTTTATTATGAAGGATCTTTTAACTTCTGAATATACTGATAATGAATCTTTTAATATTGGGTCATCTAATTTAACAAGATCGCAACTTGATAAACTTTATTTTGATTTTCCAGAGATTAAAGAGATGTTCTTTACTGAAGGCATGCACAAAGATTCTGATAAGATAAGTAGTTTAATTAATCACTTAAAGGTAAATAAAGAATTTCCAAAAGATATTTTATCTTCTGGTGGTAAATTCATTATAAATCAAAAATCAAATAAAATAGAACCCGATTTAAGAAATGCTTCTGACGTTATGTTTCATTTTGGATTATTCGACTTATTTAAGATATCTAAAGACGATATAGAACTTGAGAGGCTTATTTCATTACCTGCTTCTTCAAATAAAATTGTTGAAATAATTTTCCACCTAAATTATTTAAACTTAAAGGGTAATATAAAATATTTTAGTAACATAACATATGGTACTTATGTTTTAAATTATTTCCGTAATGTTTTACTATTACATTCTATTATTGATAGTGAAAAATGCAATTCGTTGATAATTGATACTCTTGAAATATGGGGGTCTGAATTAACTGATCAAATTCCTTCTACTTCCTATTTTAAATTTAGTTGTCAAGAAAAACTAATTAAATATAAAAAGTGGTTACTTAATGGCGAAATTGATAAGTTAAAAAATATAATTTCACCACTTACAATTAAAAGAATAAATAATTTATTTAATTTATTTAATAAAACAATTTCGGAAAAAACTAATCGATTGAGTATGATAGACTCGCTCCTTACTTACATCAATGATTTTCGTCCTGAAAGAGACGATAATGTCACAGTTACAGCAAAAAGATTATTGTATTTTGTGATTAGAGATAAGAAAAAATTTCTACTTAAAAATACAGACGACTTTCAGATATCAATGAAATTTCGGAAAAACTGTACTAAGGAAATGAGCTTGATTATTTTTGATCTCATTGAATCTCTTGAAAAATTGATAACTTATGAAGAACATGTTAACTCTGTCGAACTCACCAATGAAATTGATAACTTTAATAAAGGAAGTAGTTCTAACGTAACAAATAACGAAAAAAAAGTAGTTTTACCTGTTGATATTGACGAGGAAGCTGTATCTTCTTTGGAATTAAAAATTACAGAAAATAAAAAAATGATGACTAGACAAAATCTAAAAGTGTCAAAGGCAATGTCCAAGTGAAGGTACGTGCTAGCATCAGTCTTAGAATCTGCCACAATCTCTGAAGAGACTGATGCAGAGTGCACTAAATTAAAAAATACTAAACTTCGTGATCCAAAAGTGTGGTTTACCGACGATGACATTGACCAATACCTTGAACGGCATATCAGTAATCCTACATTTGCACATTTACCGTGCTTTATTATTAGTATTCTATCTTCAGACATTAAAGAAAATATTATCTCAATTCCAGATGCAGTATTTAAAGCTGAGGTTATTCTTTGTCCGCTAAATATAAACAATGCCCATTGGATTTTATTTGTGTACAGCAAATCGTTGCTTGAGTCATATTTTATTGACCCAATATTTGCAAATAGAAATCTGTTTAAAAATAAACAAGCTACTCTTAAGATTAACATTGCTTTAAATAAGATTTTCAAACTTCAAGTGGCTTCATCTTGTCACCCTTTCCAAAATCTAATATATCAAGAGAACAGTTTTGATTGCGGTCCTTTTATTTGTGCTTATGCAATTCTTATAAGTCAAGGTTTGGACACTTTTCCTAACAATTTTATAGATGGGATAAGACGAGAGGTGCATGATTTTCAAATTTTTGGCTCAAACAAAGTATCCCAAGTTATCGGTGTGGGCCTTCCTAAAAAAAAAATTTGATGGGAATCAATTTTAAAAAAGCAATTGCGCTTACTCTTGAAAAACAAAAACGAAACATCAATAACAGTATTAATATTAAACCAAAATTTCAAAAGTCATGTGTGTCATTCCTCTTAAGTAAATGGTTTAAAAGCAATACTAATATACTTGTTCTTTCCCCGGATCTAACTATCAATTTAATAGCCCAAAATAATAATTATATCATTGAGAACGTCAACTTTCGGCAGTTCAAAGACGTTCAACATGTCATTAGCATAATTCCCAATGAAAATTATTAGTGTTTACTTCTCTATTCGACCCGTCGTATGACTTGTAATATTTTCGATTTTCGAAAGACTGATATTTCTGATAGACTAACCGAAATAGGAGGAAACTTTACGGATTATTTAAATAGTTTTTTCTTGAGTATGAAAATAAAATTTCAAATAAATCATAGTATTCTCCACCGCTGCTTCATTTCAGATGATCCAACTTTTCATGCCACTGCTTTCATTGTGTTTTTGGAAAAATTGATTTTAGATCGGGATTTTCAACATGATAAAATATATAAGCTACTTGATGATATCAACACTAAAGAGTGTGTTGAAATTTCATTAAATTTAAATCTAATAAATGGAAAGATTACCGACAGCATTTTAATAAAATATTTTAATAATTTAAGTTTATCAACAGACTTCGTTCTTTTGGGTTTCACAATGTGTACTGCTATTCTTGACGATTGTACTCATTATTTGAATGAACATTTGAATTATAAGGGCCTCCGAAACGCGAAAGTTGTATTTGCCATTTTTGCTCCACCAAAGTCTCGGGAAACACTAATGGTAACTGATTATAACACTGACGAGCATTACTTTCTGGATCCAACAACACTTGATGTGAGCCTAAACTATATATTTACTTGTAAATTATTAGTTACTAAAATAAATGAAATAAGAAACTCACGTGGTTGTGCCATTAGAGCAGGCAAATGTCCACATGATGTTCGTGGTTCAGGTTTGCTCAGTAAAATTCTAATATGTGCTTTCATCAACAACTATGCGCATGATATGTCCCTTGAAAACATTAATTTGAGAGAAATAGCAAGAATTATCAACTCTGTTCTTCCAATTGTTTCTGAGATCAATAACAAAGATAAAGAGAAATTTTAACAAAACAAAAGATACAATTAAATTTGACTTACAACAGCGTAAAAATAAAGTATTTATTAATTATTAATTATTAGTTTTGAAAATGCTGATGTTAACCAAATAGTTGAAAGCATTATTCGACAAATTCCTCACTTAAATAATTTCACTGAAATTAAATCCCACGAACCATACCTAGGAAGTAAACAAAACTCAAATATAATAAGTAAATATAAAAGTAGATCAGAATTTTTAATTAATATGAAATTAACTTTTTATAAAATTATTAATGACTTACCATTCACTGTCAGGCCTGAAATTCAGGATATTCTGAACCAATTTAGCCACGAGGACCCAGTATCGAATTCATGGAATAATATTCTTAAAGATTGTCAAAGCACGACAAACGTTCTCAATCTTGTAGATATTTTACCGTTTGAAGTTATTTACGAATTAAAGAGAGCTGATAACACTTCACCGGGTATTGATGGTATTCAATACATAGATCTTGCTCTTCTTGACCCTGAAGGTATTTTGTTAAGTTTCCTGTTTAATAAAATCATCAGTAGTAAAATCATTCCGACTAGCTGGAAAACTTTCAAGACTATACTAATTCCGAAACATGATAAGACAGATAATTATGATAAAGTTTCATCTTGGCGACCAATAGCTCTGCTGTCTGTTATTTATAAACTCTTTGCGTCTATTTTAACTACACGCCTAACATCATGGGTGATTTGTAACGATATTTTGCATATTGGGCAAAAGGGCGGCTCTGTCCATGAAGGTTGTGTCGAGCACAATTCAATACTTTCTTCTGCACTTGAGCATTCGAAATATAGGAAGAATTCCCCATTAGCTATTGCTTGGTTAGATATTAAGGACGCATTTGGAAGTGTTCCTCATGACTACTTGTGGAGTGTTCTGAAAACTATTGGCGTTAGCGGAGAGTTTATTACTATTGTCAAATTACTTTACACCGACACTCAATCTTTCTACAGTTGTGGCCCAATTGTAACACCTAATCTTTCAATCAAAAAAGGAGTTAAACAAGGATGTCCTCTTTCAATGATTCTTTTCTCGATTGCCATTAATCCTGTTCTTGAAGCAATAAGTAGATCATGTATTGAACCATTTATGATTGGTGATTTGCCCGTTCAAGTTCTAGCTTATGCAGATGACATTGCACTTGTTGCAAACAATGTCGAGAACCTTCAAAAAATTGTTAATGTTGCTGTTGAAGCTGCTACAGAAATAGGATTTGAATACCGACCGGAGAAGTGTGGCTACATGCAGCTTCCCAGAGTTAACATTAATAGTGAGATCTTGATAACTGAAAAGGAGATAAAAAAATTGTTGTCAAAAGAATTTTATCAATATCTTGGTGTTCCAGTAGGTGAGGACAATGATCAAAGTCCCTATGCAATTCTTGATAAAGTTGTTAGTGACACAAAAAAAATTGCAGATTCCGGTTTATTTGGTTGGCAAAAACTCAAGGCCTACAAGATTTTTATTCATTCTCGACTAATATTTGCATTTTGAACACGTGAAATTAAAACTATGGCTTTATCAGCTTCTCAAGGAAATACTGATCCCTGTGGCAATAACTCAAGTAAATTGCGTGGCCATCTGAGAAGAATTTTGAACTTGCCGCACAATTCTGAGACAGTTAATTTATACAACTCAACTGAAAATGGTGGAGCTTCGTGTGTCGATTTGCTTGATGAATATCATACTCAAACAATTGTGCACTTTTTCCGACTCTTTACTTCCAATTGCGATTACTCGAGAAAAGTTAATATTGACTCTCTAAAGTTTGTAACGGGTCCTCGTCTTGGAATCAAAGAGCCTACATTACAACAAAGTTTTGATTGGATTAATGGTGCTGAAACTAAATTGAATCATGGTGGAAGGAAAACGAGATTTCAACGTGCACGTACTTCAATAATTTACTTTAAAAGAGAACACTCAATTTCCGTATCTTTTCATATTGTTAAAGAGCAAGTTTTTTTATATCTGATAACAAAGAGTCATGGAACTTTCATACTTACGACTAAGTTTCGAAAAGCAATTTCTAAGATATTTCACTCTGCATTGTACGACTCATATATGCAAAAGTGGCAACTGAGTAATAAAAGCGACATGATTGCAGCGGCTATAAAATTATCTCCTCAAATAAATAAAGCAATTTTTAAAAGTAAACTTGGCGAATTTGCATGGAACTTTATACATCGAGCGCGAACTAATACACTTAACATCAATGCAAAGCCTAATAGAAAAGGGGATTCTAGACTTTGTAGACGTTGTGAGAAAGAGGATGAAACTAAGTCTCATGACTTACAGTCATGTAAGATTCACCAAATACTGACATTAGAGAGACACAATGACTGTATAAAGATAATAACGAATAATCTAAAAAATCCTAATTTTATTGTCGTGGTTGATCATTCTTGTTCTCTTGTCCTGAATTCTAAACAACGCGTCGATCTCATAATAACTGATACTGAAAGAAAAAGAATATTCATGATTGATATTAAGTGTCCAATGGATTCTGTTTCACATTTTGAGTTGACTGATAAGGAAAATATTGAGAAATATAGCTTGCTTCAGAGTGAATTACAGGTAGCCAAACCTGATTATCAGGTAGAGCTTTACACTTGTATTATTGGGGCATTAGGGTCGATTCCTCCATCAACTTATGATCTGATTTATAAACTTGGCATTGAACCACTTCAAACAGAAGGTCTGCTAAAAGAATGTGCAATGAGCAATATCCTGCACTCAGCTAAAAAATTGTATTACCATGTGCACGGAATTCTACCAGACTTCTGCAATTAATTTAAAATAATGGATATTTAAACTAACTTAAACTTTTTCATTGAGATCAGAATTATTTTATTTGTTTGAAATGATTCAGACTAAATTCGTAATTTATCTTTAAATTCAATATTATTAACCTGACTTTTGCCTTTGTAAAAGTCGTAATTGAATTTAGAAAACTTAGAAAATCAAATCAGAGCTTAGTTCGTAGTATTTATTACTGCATAATTTATATTTGCAATGCCGGATGACGACTCCGATGAATCCTCATATCAGATCAAGCAAAAGAAAATTCAGAAGACGCCAATTGCAGAAGAGACTGATTGATCAAATACTTGATAACTTACATTTGAATTCATCCTTCTCTACTACGATTGCAGTATGAATTGCATGCTTCATGTTGAGCATATTCTTTTCACTGTGAAACAAACTTGTTATATTTAATAAAATTTTGAATAGTACTAGTGAATGATTTTGCTAAGTCTACGACTTAGTCGTAAGCGTGTTGGGCGCTGATGGGTGCTTATGGGTGCGGATCTGTGCGGATGGGTGTGTGTGTGTGTGTGAAATGTTTAAGAACCAAAGGTTCTAGAAGGTAGGTGTGTGGAAGGTTCTAGAAGGTAGGTGTGTGGAAGGTTCTAGAAGTTAGGTGTGTGGAAGGTTCTAGAAGGTAGGTGTGTGGAAGGTTCTAGAAGGTAGGTGTGTGGAAGGTTCTAGAATGTAGGTGTGTGGAAGGTTCTAGAAGGTAGGTGTGTCGAAGGTTCTAGAAGGTAGGTGTGTGGAAGGTTCTAGAAGGTAGGTGTGTTGGTCCACAACTACGTGACATAATAACAGTTAGGTAACTAGTCTCCGAGTAGTGACCAGTGATGTAATAAGTGACCAGTGACATAATAAGTGTGACCATTGACATAATAAGTGTGTACTGACCAGTGGTCAAGTGATGTAACCATGAAGGACAAAGGTCAATCTCCAGGTAGCAACAGCGCGTGCAGAGGTCAAATGTTACGTAATAATTGCGTAAGCCAAGGGGGGTTTGTATCTGACGGGCTCACATCCTACTAATTTTGTTGGCAGAACTAAGAAGAGCTTATTATAAGATGATTTGTGAAGATTCTAATTAAATAAATGTTTAATTTGATCTTTTTACTAGTTTATTTTTATGCGTATCAATTTTTTATTAAGTATTTACTAGGTTATATTAATGTTGATATCATGTATGTTTTTATTTGTTTGTTGTTGAAATTATTTTATTATTATTATTATTATTATTATTTTTATTATTATTATTTTATTATTATTATAATTAGTTTTAAAAATTAACTATTTAATGATTAAGTTTTAATTAATAACATTTATGTTAAAATTATTAAATGATTACTTTAAATATTGTTTGAAAATTTCTTAATAATTATAAAATAAATTTCAATCTTAAAATTATAAAATCTGAAAACTAAAATTATATTAAAAATTACTTTAATATCAAATTAACATTTAAAAAAAATATTAATTTGTCAAAAATTAAAATAAATCAAAAATTTGAATACATAAAAAATTTAAATTTAAATTTACCAAAAATAATTTAAAGTGACAAAACTTAAATATATAAAATAATTTAAATCGACATAAAAATTTAAAGTACCAAAAATGAATACAAAAAAGATGCCCACACAAAAATAATTATCTTGATTACATAATTATGTAATCAAGATAATTCGAGATTAATTAAGTCATTGTGTAATTTAGTCCGGTAACGGGGGGGGGGGGGTAGGGGTACTTGTGTGTTATGGTGCAGTGTGCTCATAACTACCTACTTCGAATTAAATTGAATTTAAATATGATGTTTGTATGGTCGTAATATATTGGTTTGTATTTGCTGGGTTTTTTCTAAAGGATACAGAATTGTTCTTTGTTTGTATATTTTTAATTTACGTTGTAATTTGATTTTACAAAGTTTATTTCTTATATTATTGCTTTGGAAAGATATGTCAGCATTGTTGGATCTGGAAACTGGAGCTCAGTTATTGGGGAAATTCTTAGATATAATAAAGTCAATTTAAAAGATTATGATCATGAAGTGAAAATGTGGGTATTGAAGAGAAAATATAAATGAACAACAGTTAATTGAGATCATAAATCAAGAAAAAAGTTTGTGAACAAATAAAGGGTCATTTGAAACTAAATGTTTTTGAAATGACGCTTATAAAGGGTCTTGGAGTGTCTAAATCTAATAAGTTAAATTTAATTAGTGGTGTTATTTGCGAAAACATTGACAGGCATAATAGCAAATCCTACGTATTTCAAGCAGTTCTTTCCTTCTATGCGCCTGGGCGTACGACAGGAATCGTTCCGGATAATATAAATGGTTTATCGCATATTATGCCAATTTATGATGGTTATGTGCTGCCTCGTGCAACTTTCAGAATTGATTTATCAGATAATTTTATGAAACTACTGACCAAACGAGAGTACAGTTTCACAACTACACCCAACAATAGATTAAAACGAAAAATGAATCAGCAGTGTATCTGGTAGTATGATCAATCATCTTTAATAATAAATGAAAGTGTATGGCATTGGTGTAGTAGAGCATTCTGTTTGTATTATGCGTAAACGATAATGAGAATAATTGAAAAAAGGGAGATAAAAGGGGTTAATATCTCAGCTTCTGATTGAATTATGAGAATAAACTTAAAACCCTGAAATCTTGGTATTTGAACAATTTTGATCTCTGAATTTCGGTAGAAGATGATTATCTCGAAAACATTCCTACTTTCATAGAAAATATCAACATAATAAGCAAAAGAGAAAACAAATGAAATGATAGATTTAGCTGCAAGTTATGATGAAGTTGTGAAAAGCTTTAAAAAGTTCTAAAAATAAACATTTTTCTTAAGTGACAAACATTTATTACAAGGAAATGTCAATGAACAAATTGATTAAGCATTGAAGATGATTTTGGATATCAAGGAACGATGGGATTTATTGCTTCAGAAATGAAATGCTTAAAATCTAAATGAACCTGTAAATAAAACTTAAGAAACGGCAACAAATGAATTTGTTTTTGATTTCTGAAAATGTTTACAAATTTTTGATTGAAAAATCAGTCGAGTTTGGAACGGTCTAAAACCCGTGTTCATCATTTCACGGAATAGTACCCAAAAAATTGACAAATATATTTTTGCTTAAGTATGAAAATAAATAATCTTAATAATCCTGTAACATTATTTATAATTAAAATAGACAGTAAGAATCTGCCCAATGTTTGCTGTATGGACAGACGTTCATTGAGCGTGTCGGAATTTTAAAGTGCATTTCGACTTTAGAGCAATGATGCAAATTTGTTAAGACTTATCGAAAAATAGATAAAAAACGGATAAGAATCTTACGTCATTACTTGAATTGCTACTGGATAATATTTCAAATAATTCTGGCGGATCAAATCTGGCCCCTACAAAATTGATAGACAAAAAATCCATAATTAAGAGCAACATTTACTTAACAATCCTTCAAATGTCGAACAATTCCGATCCTGCACCGGAAGCCCAATATTGATCCGGGAGACATTTCCTATTGAATATCCATGAAATGTGAATATTTTCTCTCCATCATTTATCTACAGCACAAATCAATATTGTCGAATGAATATAAAAATGTCAATAACACTCAGTGCAAATCGATTATTGGTAAAATTCCACAGCAAATTATTTACAGATTTCACTGTAAATCTCATCAATTTTTTCGGATGCCGATTGTGAATATAGAAAACCGTATAATTATTTTCATATAATAAAATATTTGACCCGTTACTGAAAATAAATTTATACATGATAATTAAAACAAATGAAATACTTCAAAAGTATTTGAATTAATGAAATCATTTTGTAGAGAACCGGCTTCCATGTCAATTGTATTGTAAATGAATGACTTGGTGACCCCTTTATGAGGAATGACTGGTTTTGGTTGCTATATAGTGGCAAATCTGGATGACAAATATATATCAAATGGGTTTTATGACTTATTACTACTGGAACACTGATAAAATAGACAGAAATTTAGTAAGAAAATATTGCAAATGAGAATTGCATGAGACCTGCCGATCCCTGTAATAATTTATATAAACGTCCGTTTATGAAGATTCCGTTCATTTTGGCAATTTCGAATATATTTTTTTATTCAATTTCACATAATTACACGACTTCATTAAACAGCAAAGGATGGAAAACAGAATATTTAAGTAATTTATAAAATATGAAAAAAAGTGAAATTTTAATATTTCTATTTCATTCATCAAATAGTTATATTAGAGGTCATAAGTTACAAGATTGCTCTTACTATTTTAATTGAAAAAGTTAAACTGGCCTAGTGTATGGTTAATAAATGCAATGTTCTGCAATAACTCTTTGCATTAACCGTCAAAATAGAGAAAAATCATTAAGTAGACCTTATTGGGGTTAGGGATTTCTGAAAATGGACTTTTCACTACATTAATCTTTGTCCAGTTTTGAAGTAAGAAAGCTGTACTACTAAATATCCTCCAAAGATACATTATGCCTTTAAGATTAACTATATATTATTGTCAAGTCATCAACCTCTATTGGGCTCGAGTCGGGGCATTTCATTTGCTCTTTTCTTTCCATAACCAAAGTAAAATACGATATTTTATTATAATTATTATTATTATTAAATATAATTTAAATAAATAACTATATAAAAAAGTTCAGCAATGTTTATCCATAAAATAATATATGAAATATTTCGACCTAAAATATGTTTTGATCGCTCAAAAGTAAAATTTAACAAGACTTTCGATTCAAATTTTCAGATTTAATTTGCAAATATTAAAAATTGAATAGATCCGAAAAAAACTTTTTAATGAAGCTTGTTTAGATATAATTTAAAATCATTTTTGTCGATAGCGGAATCATTTATATAAATATAATTTAAATAAATAACTATGTTTAAATAAATATATAACTATTTAAATTCATAAATTAATTAATTACTTAATTAACTATATGAATATATATATATATATATATATATATATATATATATATATATATTTGAACAAATTTTCAAATTTAACTTGCCAATATTAAAAATTGAATAAATCTAAATAAAAACTTTTTATATAGATCTTAAATATATTTTAAAGTTTATATTATTATTATTATCGTATATTTTAAAACTTTAATTATGTAAATATGTAAAAATATCTTGCAAAAGTGACATAATGTAAAAGGAAATTGAAAGAGTCAATGAGTCTGTAATTTTACTTCTTTTAAAATTTACAGTAAAATTTTCTTTTTTAATGTATTGTGTATTTTACTGTTTTATTGCTTTATTTTATAATATTATCCTGGCTTTAATTGATTCTTGTATAATAGATGCAATCATACAAGTTTATGTTACACTAACTAAACGATTTATTATTATCAGGAAAAATTGTTTTTAAAATATCAATTTATAAAATTATGGATTATTTTTAAATTTTTTCAATATTTTTGCATTCACCAAATATTTTCATTTTTAACAAAATTTTTGAAAAAATTCGGGAATATTCACAAAATGTTTTTTAAGTTTATTTTATCAAAATTGTATATTAAAGAACTACTTGATCTTTGATGTGTTCATAATATTATCTTTTTTTTCCCCGATCAATTAAAGAGTTTTAAAATTGAATTAAGCAGTCCCCTGCAGTAATTTCTAAATTTTTATCAGTCACTTTTTTCAAAAAAATGAAATACTCTAAGCGACGATTTCACTCGCTAGTTCTCTATCATTTATATCAAACAATTTGCTGCTTTAATAATAAACTATTATCTAATAAATCACTTAGTTTTTTGTAAAAGTGCATTGTTTGTATTGTAGTAGTCCGATCTGAACCACTATTCCCTCAAGTTCGAGGTCAAATTTGCAATGTCATATTTCATAATAGGAGATGATCATGTTGAAGTTTTCTTTATATGATGTGGTCGTCATTTCAAATTTTTGTTCGAAATTCGCAGCACTGAATAAAGTTCATTGCACTATAAATGGAACCCATCTGCAGCAGTTTGATGAGTAATACATACATGTTTGAATGTAGTTAAATTCATTTAAGTTGCATGATCATTATTTTTTTTTTCACGAATTTTATACACACAGTAAATATTTACATTTTTCTCAATAACATTTTTTAATGTTTTCTACTATTTGATGGCCAAGAAATTGTTTCTGATATTTAATAAATTTCTAAGTTTCTCATGTTGACTGTTACACGAAATAAACATGTAGAAAATGTTGGCTTTAAATAATTTTGAAATAAAGTTTTTATTGACTGATACTTAAAAATTCTAATAATTATCAAATAAAACCTAAATTTTGATGATTGGTCCACAATAAATAAGAAATTATTTATCTAAACTACAATAATTCTCAATAATGACTGAAATATACCCATAACAAACACACATGACTTACATTGAGTAACACTGTTAAATGTACATTGGTAGCATTTAGGTTGGACCTTATATGTAATAATAAATAACCCACATTTGTTAACATTTATTTCATGAATGCCACAGATATTCCACCTAAATAACCTTTTGAATGCGTGATTATCGTGTTTTCATGTGTCGATTGGATATGATGTCATCATTGGACACTTTATGATAGATTTTTCCTTGATTTATTTGCTAAATGTAATTTTTATGGCTCATATGTGATCTAAATCCAATAGTAATGCATGGTTTGAATTGATAGATATGTGCATGTTACGTCATCATGTATGAATGTATGTCGAATTTGTATGATTACTTGATTACTTGTCTAATAATGCAAGACCCATCTATATTGTCTTTAACCCATTAGACCCAACTTGTAGTATTCCAACATAAAAATATCATAATTTATCCATAGAATACCCCTTTGACCTACTGGCACACACCTTTTACCCCTTGACACACACACAATTTACTCACCTTACACCCATTTAGTAGAAAAAAGATTTATTCACTTTTAAATTCAGAAACGACAATAGTAGATGGATTTTGCTTAGGCACACTCTAGAAAAACTCGACATGAACATAAAAACTGGAAACCTAATAAAAGAAATTTACGCAAACTGTCAAACAACTTACGTATGTGGAAAAACAGAATCCAGTAAAATACTACAAGTCAAAAGAGTTAAACAAGGATATCAAAACTAGCATATGCATCACTAAATGCAAGAACTAATAATATCATACTCGGCAAAGCAACTCATATAAATCTGGTATTTAAACCAGAGAAACGCGGCTATATTAAAGGAAAAGAAATAAAATATATTAACGCCAAAAATTTATACACCTACCTTGGAGTTAGAATTGGAAACAAGAAAAAGAGAAACCTAGGCCAAACATTTAATGAGATTTGAAGAAAAACGAAGAACATATTTGTGTCCAAACTCAATGCAAACAAAAGGTCGGAGCATTTACCATATTTGGAAACTCAAAACTCATATTCTTACTACAAGTAGAAAAAACTCATTAACAGCAGCCACGGATCAATAGTGAAATCTTTACTTAATAAACATATTTAAGATAAGACCTGAACATCCAATAACTAACCTTAAATGGTTAGACAGAACCTATGAAAATAAACCCAAAACTATAAAATTCCACATACCTCAACAGAGTTAGAGACGCATTACAAAATTTATGGACGATTCATAATATAAATGTAATGTTTCTGCCTTTTTTGGATCCTAATTTCCTATTTTATCCTATATTATCCTATGATCCTATTTTATTTTATTTTTATGATGAAACGCCATTCTGGATTCTTGAGGTTTGTAGGCATATTCCATTCCATATGTTCTGAGTTTGATAGGTGGAAAATGTGAGAAATTCAAAGAAATATAGAAAAAAACTTACCAAGGTGACGTTCAGGAAACAGATTAAGAACCGCCAAACATAATGAGATTCAGAACGCATTGGTGGAACTCCTAAAAAGAAACAATAATTGTGATAAATACCGCGAGCTAGTCAAGATCCAAGAAGAGGCACACATTTACGCAACTGAAAAAATTTTCTGTGATGTGCTCTCGTGGAACATGGCACAGAAGAAACAACTTTCTACTGAAAAACCTCAAAATGAAATATGAAGAATATAAAGACCTACGAACACCAAATGATACTTCACCTAGCTCCAATCAGGAATCAAGGTTTCCCATCCCTCATCCACAAAAAAGGTATACCAGTGATAAATAGTATCCAGATATAGGGATCGACTGATATTTACTGGCTTATAATCCATGTACTTTTTTTGTTTTAATAATAAATGTTTGAATAATTCAGAATTTAAAAAATCACCCGGCTGAGTACATACAAAATGCTTCTTCCTACAGTTGAAAATTTTTTTTAAAAATTATCACGAAAATATTAACCTACAGACCACGGAAAAAATAAATCATTCTAATAAAGGACGGGATGCGCGATAACTAGATTTGAGTTTGGGAGGTGTCAAAATTATCTGCCTAATTACTCACAAATATTTCACCTCTCAAGCGTTTCATAGAAAATTCTTCAAATTCAAAGTTTAATTTTAATAATAAGATTTGAGAAAACGAAAAACGAAAATAAATTTATATTAACATAAATAAAACAGGAATCGCAAAAAATTTTGTTTAAGTTTGGTAAAATAATAAACAAAATGAATATTTAGTGTTTTGGTCATAAGGCGGATTTCACAAAATATTTCATCTTAATTTATTCAAATGAAAACTAAATCTTACCCTCCTTACAGTTGGAATCCTCTGTAATCCAAGATTTGCAGTCATTCCCGAAACGGACCGTTCTGTTGCTATATCCATTTGTCAGGCAAGCAAATCGCGTCCCATTAGCGCAATCAGTAAAGTTAAAATCGGTTTCAATGTAATTAATCCCGCAAAATGGCAAAACCTTTGTCCCAATTTTTTTAAATGTTACAGATTTGTTATTGAAATATAAGTCTTCTAAACATCCAATGATTTGCTCTTTTATGGGAGGATACGACTGATTCACTTTTGAGACATATGGACCGATATTTCCCATCCAAATGTATGTTTTATTCCTGTTATTATCCATTTTGTCTGGTCTCGGATAACTGTTCCACTGGGCTAGACAAATTATTTAGATTATTTTATTGACAGATACATATATTAAAACTATTTGAATAGATGGATCGGTTACCGATAGTGCATGTCACCGATGTGAGAGACCTCTTCGCGTGAAAAGTCAAAATTTTATGTATGTAACGAAAACGTATGTCATTTTACCATGACAACCAGTCAATGATTTATGTAGGACACGTAAATTTTATTTAGTTAACATCAAAATTGGTCAAATTTTAAGTAGACTAAGTCATATTGAAACTAAAATCACCAAAAGGAATTTATATGAGTTAATATTTTCTACAAAATCTGATTCATAGTCAGATTTTGTAGAAAATATTATGCCACTTATAAAGAAATCAGAGGTGGAAGACAAAAAAATGCTATATACTATATATGAGTTGTTTGTATAATTTTATTAATAAATAATTATGTCGCAGACACGCGTCTATATTCAAAAATATACATCAAGCATATAATTTCAACCCATTTTGTTTTTATTTTCAATAATACCTTTTATTTCATGTACATTCATTTGTAAAATATTTTCACTATCATCTGTCATCAAAGCCAATACTTAAGTTTTCAGCTTTCCAATTTTTGGGTTCCAGGTGAATGTATTGACATTCTATGCACGATGTGCACCCCGTTCTTGACATTGCATCGGCGTTGGAATAATTCACATAATTTATTTTTCAACTGTTGAAAATCGTTTTCACATTCTTCAGTCCATATCAATTTAGTTTTATTACTTTCATACATGCTTTTTATTATTTTGAAAAGTTTTGTAAAGTCCTGAAAAAATTTTAGTTAGTAATTTGGAAGTCCCAAAAACTTAATAATTTTTTAATACATTTTGGCTGATTGAAGTTCCAATAAACCTAATTTCATTTAATTATTTCAAAAATTATAACTTTTAATTATTTAATTCAAAAATTTTTTTTTAAAAATTTTTATTTTAAAAAATTGCACCAAAATTTCAAATTCGAAAAAATAAAAATGCACACAAAAATCAATTATCTTAATTATGAAATTATATTATCAACATTAATCCGGATTAATTATATAATCACGTAAATAAATACCTCCCTCTTTTATTTTGCAATGGTATGTTACCGCAGTGTGCCACTAACTACCTGCTTGATTAAAATTGCGAAATCATTGGTTTATATACTATAAGTTATGTAATATTGAATAAACCAATAGAATTAAAACATTCGTTAAAACATGCATACATGTACACATACACGCATATGATGCTTTACGTGTGATGCACATACATCAACCAATCAAAATCGTGCATTTATATTGCATCAATAATAATAATAATAATAATAACAATAAAAATTATTAAATTTTATTAAATACTTCAATACAGCAATTAAACAGTTTTGTATGCACAATTAGAATTATCGCGATAAGGAAATAAAATACTGTCAGGTAAATAGTTGGAAAATACGAAATTATATTTATTAATTTAAAATTTGGGAAATTTTTCTTCAAAACCATAAGTTTATCTTGATCAGTAACATAAAAAATTTCACTTGTATCTTCTACATCTTTCAAAATACGTGTTGGACAAAACGAATCTTTCCCTTCATACCATTCCAATCTATCAGGATCTTCATTTCCAATTTATAAAGGTAAATCGTTAAATAACCAATACATTGGTCTGGAAATAATTCTTTAATGATTGATCTACCACCATTATCATTATAACTAATAAAATCAATAAAATAACAAGACATGATTATAACATTTATTTAAACTAAAAGTGTTTATACATTTAATTTATCCATGCAATGCAATATCGACCACATGTTTGGGTCATTGGATTTTGGTAATGTATTTTATTATACAAGATTGGTTTGTCAATTGTTTGTAGATGGATAATAATAACCCATCGGATCAAAAACATGTATTTTATCTGGTTTCACGTAAATTGTAATCCAATGTTCCATGGCGATAGTTGATGATTGAGCATTGATAATTATTGCTCGGTTATTATTCAGGTATGAAATTTTATCTGATAGGAATACTCCAGCAAACTGATTCCCCAGCAAGCTTTTTTCCAACCCGATTAACCTTAATAGAACTAATTAAATTAAATTAAAAAGTATTTAAAAAACTTACTCCATGATAATTTGATTTATACATTTATACAAGTAATGTTTGAACTTTGTTCAAACCAACACTGATTTACTTGCAGAAATTTGTATTTCTCTTTCGAAAACTTCATACACAATTACATATACTGATTATGTGATCGATTTATTAAACTTTAGACTCAGTTTTAAATTTCTTTGTTGTGGTAATTGACTTTGATTCAAATCAAATTCGGGTGACAATTCAAAAGTAAAGAATGAGTATTTATCATTGAAATCTACAAGTGTGATTTTAAAATTCATGTTTTTATCCAAATATCTAAGGTTTCTCACAATACTTTGCATATAAGTTGTAGTATAATCATTATTTTCAAAGTCTTGTGTATATGTTTCTCTATAGTCATTATTTTTAGCCAGAGTTAATAATGTAATATGAAAATTTTTAAAGACTGAGCATGAGTCCTTATATGTTCCCTTTTATTGAGATTCGGTTTGGAATGCTACAAGAACAAAGTTTGGTAATCATTTATCAGTAAACAGTTGTATACTGTAATCTGACTAATTTCTTTTTAGTGTTTTGTTAACATGAACTCCAGGAAGTAGATATTTTAGTTGATCCATAA
Source organism: Schmidtea mediterranea (assembly GCA_022537955.1). Taxonomy (NCBI): domain Eukaryota; kingdom Metazoa; phylum Platyhelminthes; order Tricladida; family Dugesiidae; genus Schmidtea; species Schmidtea mediterranea. Next base: position 120,074,351 of record CM039679.1, read on the forward strand.
AATCAATTTGTAATGAAAAACATAATGAAACTATTTTTGATTCCGTAATTAATGCGGTCCTTTCCTTATCCGATTAAATATATCCCATAGACACTAAACAAGTGTTTTTGCAATCGCCATTATGATTTAAAATAGTTTCAATTAAAACTTTTTGTGTATATCTTCCGTTACCACCTTCAATTTTATGATTATTGAGTCCAACAACCACATCACTGAAAAGTGCATAAAACAAATAATTGTTAACTTTTGCATCTGAAGATGTCAGTAATTCTTTTGCATTATTATTAGTAACTTTATATTTAATGTAAAAATAATTTATCATTCAAATCAATGTATTCAGTATGAGAACGAGTTATCTTGAATTCAATGTCGTTTTTGTTATCAACAATTAAATTAAAAGGAAATACATATTCAAATATTGCCTATTCTATTACGGCTTGAACAGCCGGTCCATCAAAGATACATAATTCAGTTGTTTCCACAAATCATTACTCGAATATAGCTCCACGTCCTATCATTCTTTTGTTAATATACCTTCGTCGTCGTTGCTTTGGCTCAGGTTTTTTAATTATTCTTCTTCTGCATCATTTGCTGCCACTGCAGAAATTACTTCTGGTATTGCTTCTTTGAATTTAGATATAGCATTAGATTTTAAAGTTGGTAAGAGTTTGGAATTTTTCATTATTACATCTTTAGTTGGTTTTATACCAAAATTTCATATAAGTTCAAGAATAGGTAATACAAATCAACCAATAGTTTTCAACTATCCAGAACCATATTGCTTACCAACAAAATAAGGTAATTCACCACCGGTTTGACTATTAGCATAGAGAGAAATTATATCGGGATTACACATGTAAAATGTAAAGTTACGTGTGTTATTGAATCTTTTGCAAATTTGATTAATTTCTATATTAATTTCTATATAGTTTATGCATTTTCTTCCAACAGGCAAATACATTGGATTTTGAATTTGTATTTGTACAACTTCGTCTTGTTCATATTTTTTAATTCATATAGCTTTCAGAAAAGAGACCAATGAATCACCAACATTTATTGGATCAATAATATCACTATAGATGAACATTTGTTGATGGTTATTAAATATTTTTCCTTTGTGAATCCCAGCAAGTTGAGTGTCATTATATAGCTGTTTCTGTAAACCAGATGTGTTTACCAAGTTTTTATCGAAAACAACTTCTTTTATGTTTTCACCGAGAATGAATTTGAAAACCTCTTCATTTAATTCAACAGATTTGAAAATATGGGGACAATTATTTGTTAAATAAAACAGTAAATCTTCAAGTTTCCATATATATAAATCATCATTAACCCTCATATACCCATGATTTTTTTGCCTACATTTGTAACCACCGGGTGGGGGGTAAAATTACCCCCAATTGGATATCAAGCATTTCATGCTAGATATCGGGAAATACAAAATGCCATTTGAAAGTAGGGCAATAACTGTTCAAAACTTGGTTAATGCAGATGACTTTGACAGTAAACTACGTACAACTAATGTTCAGTGCTGTTGAACTAACACAAACCAGCCACATATTGTACTTTATAACATGCAAACTGGTAACAGTTTTTTGTTGTGATGATAACTGTACTTTTTATACCAAAAAACATATAAAATGGAGTTGCATCCATAAATAATTTACAGTTTGTATCTTTTATTTTGCCTATCATTATCAGTAATATACTGGGCACTGGGGTCGGAAGAAAAGGGACAGTTATTAACGCATATACTGAGTGTGCGTGCATTATTCCAACAGCATAAAAATCAAAAGACAGCATTTATTACAGATCAAAAATCATAATTTTACCTGCAGAATGGATGTATATCTGTTTTACAATGAAATAATTACAACAATTTTGTTGTTTACAAATGGTGACAATGACGTTATACAAAGAATAAATAAACAAAGAAATAAGTAAGAAAAGTAAGTAAATAAGAGTATAAGTTGCAGTTAGTAAAAATAGAACTGAAAATTACTTGAATACTTAGCACATACATCAGCAAATTACCAGTAACATTTCTAGATACATACTTTCCGGTTTCCGTGACATGATTACACTGGGATTACTCATCAAACGCATCCATGTATATATATAAATTTTGCGTCCCCTTGTAGCCCAGCCAAACACAGGAAAATTCATAAGAGCATTTAAGAAAAATCCAATTGGTTTTGACACAAACCTAAAAAGATTAGCCCGGGGGGTAAAAATACTCCCCGGTGGTTACATACGGGTTAAATGTAAAAACTGAATCTTTTAAACATTTTTAAGTTTAATTTTATATTGATTACATGTTCTCCCTCATGTAGGGGTAAGACTATTTCAAATGGATGAAAATTACAACAAATATGTAAAACTCCCTTGGGACCGTACATTTAACAATTTTCATTTAAGTGTTTTATCTCTTGTTCTTCATTGGGTTAATGCAACTTCTTGTTAATTTCGTTTCTTCCGTTTAAAAGTTATAGGAAATAAGGAGGTTTAGATCAACATTATTCCTCAACATATTCTTCGTGTATTTCCTTTGGAATAGCGCTTTTCGAGGTCATTTATCTTTGTTGATGTTCTTAGAGTGATTTCCGTTAATACATTAGGCTTCATCTGCATCGTTGGATTGTCAGTGTTGTCCTAGTAGAAGTTGTTAAGGTTACAGCTCGTGATTAGGATTTCAAATTGACCCGGTAAATTCAAATTTTCCTCATTAAATTTAGGTTAAATTTTTTACATAATATCATAACATCTTCTTACCCGCGATATGTGTCTTTCCTGTCTCGGGAACGTGTCTGACTCCGTTGTTGTCTACTGTGCATGTTACTCGGCTACGGCTTCTGTCCGTCGATGATTTCAAAGGAGGTTCCGTTTCCTTCGTCTTGTAGAGGTTGATTGGTGCATGATTAATGACCATTTGACGATTAACACTAGTATTTATAGTTCAGACAATTTCTAATGGCATACCATGGATTGTTTATCATTTTGTATTTTTATAGGTGGAAATAATTAAATGATTCTGATATTATATTTTTCCAATTTTCTACGATATTGGTGGTAAGTCGGCTCGATTAGTCATTTCAGTAGCCGATATTTTTGATTGCTGTCATAACTTCCTGTCGTTGTGTGTAATAGCTAGTTGGGGCTCAAGTGATTGAGGATTGTCATTTACACCAGCTGTCACTGAGATAAATTCCGCTATAATTCAAGTTGATACATAAATCAACTTAGCGGAATTTATTTTTTGTGAATGGATTTCTTCCATTTTTTAAATGGCTGCTAAGTAAGTTGTTTTTTATATTGTTATATAACTTAAAGTTAAATTTTAAGAGTTGAATTATGATTTCATAAGGAAATATGATCATAATTCAAGCTCTTAAATCTAACTTTAATCAACTATTTCATATATATTATTATAAATAATATTTAGGAAAATTAGTAACAATAACTATTCTCCAAAAATATGTATTTTTTTCGGATATTATTATTCAAAAAATGTGAGTTAAATTATTTTTGAACTTATAAAAATTATTATGTGCATTAAATAATTATATTTTTTATAAATATTTTGTAAAAAATCATCGATTATGTACGCGAAATAATTTGGTTCATGATTATTTTTTAAAACTTACAAAAATAATTTAAAAATTTATGCTTTTTTCGGATTTCAGGTTTTGCTTTTTTCTACAGAAATATCTAAAATATTAGATTAATTTTAGTTTTAAGGGTAAATTTTATGAAGATACATCCTCATTTACTCGAAATTTCCTAGCAAAAGCCTCAAAATTTAAATTAAAAATTTTTTCCGCCATTTTTCTTTCTAAAATTATCTCAAAAATGTCTATAAAATTATTTATTATAGGGATTTTTTCAACTTCGGATGGCTACATGTTAAAAGTTAGCATGCATGTTTTATTATATGTTGAGTTAATGTGCATTATTTTATTTCTCTCTCACTTTTTGTGTCTCTATAGTTTAGGATTTGTCTCATTGACGATTTTACAAGCAACCTCAAGGTGAGTTGGTGTGTTTATATGCTATAAATTTATTGATTTTCTTTTATATTATAGGTGATTTATCTCAGTGACAGCTGGTGTACTTATCGCCGATTTGAGGAAATCGATTATAATCCGTGGATAGAATATCTCCGACATAATTATGTAATGTTCCCATCATGATTCGAGATTTATCTCATTTTTAGATTCGTCGTCAGCAGAATCAGCGACTTGGAGATGGTTAACTTCTATAGTTTCTCTGATTTTTAAATATTATTATTATTTTAGAAGTAGTATTAATATCTCGAAGATCCCATGTTTTGTGAAAACTCCAGTCTCAAATTTTGCGTTGATCAGGGCCTAATTTCAAGTACATGTTGGCGTTATGTAAGCAAGTTATTGTTGATATTTCCATTGGTTTATGTAAATTCCCTTTTCTCAGAGGCTATTTGGATTTTCACGAATCTGGGTCAAGTTGGTTACAATATTCGGACTGGGATCTCAATTTGGGACCTGAGCTTACGAAATACACTATGCGTTCGATACTATCGGTATGTAGAGTGCAATGTGACTCGGAAAGTTCTTTAATCTCCCTACTGTTGAGTCGAACTATCTAGTATGTAAAGTCTGAATGATTATTCAAATGACATTGTATGGTAATGCGAGTATTTGTATCGTCTTTTATTTAATTATCTGTATAGTTTTAATGATAAATTGCGTAGTGTAATCATTTTTAATCGTTAATCTATTTATTAATACATTTGGAGGACTGAATTATTGCCATATAAAATTTTATCAATATCATTTCACGTGGAGTATGTTTCATTGTATGTTAAGAGTTTAATCTTTGATGGGCTTATTCATCTTGCTCTACTAACTTTGATCACTCGAAGCGTTTCACTGTCGAAGTTTTGTTCAGTTCATTAGTCTACCTTTGAGTAATTTATTTAATTTTTAAGCTTTTTATTCAAAGGATATTACTTTTGAAAAATATACTTACAAAATTAATAGTACTGTTTAAACGTTTGTTAAAATAGACGATGATGTTATATTGATATCACCGAAGAGTCTCGTCAATTAATTTTGGTTTCTATTTATTTAAGTAATAATTAACGAAGTCAATCATATTCTCATTAATAATTTTACTCGTAAAATTGGAGGTACTATTGAAACATTTATTACCAAAATTTGAGCGATTACATTATTTTAAAAATATTTACAGTTCCAAAGACTTTGCACAATTCCCCTCTCATCTCCCTTCACTTTGATCTTAAGATATTTATGTTGATGTTATGATTTTATGAGTGCCAATATAAAATCAGCAATTTAGAATTACAATCAATTACAGTTACTGTAGATCTTGAAATATTTGGTAATTTAAAGGATTTATCAAAGTATATGAAATGTTTTTATTAACCAGAAGTATTTCTGGCTTTCAGATATTTTAAGTACAACCCCTTATGTGTTAATGTGTTTAGCAGCGGTAAAGTAGTTATACTTGGTATAAAAACATTGGATTATGAATTAATTGTTGAAGAAATCATTATTGATATAAAATCAGTTATTGATGACGTGGAATTTTGTAAATTTTTCTTATAAATGTGTTGGGATAATAAATATTCGTCGATGAATAGATATCTCGATCCGACTCCTCGTGTTCAATAATCAATAAGACAAAATCCCAACAAAGAAATCTTTATTCACAAATATTCACCACAAGATACAATTATTCGCCTTTTCGTAAACACCCTAAACGTATCACGTAATAAGTCATTGCAATCTGATTAACTTCTTTATCTGTTTATTACTTTTAACTCGTTTCTCAAACTCGTTAGATTTTCTCTTCGACCAACTGGCAACTTATTTTGTTGTCAGTTCCTTTTATAATTTTGGGTTTCCATTAATTTGGATTAGAGCTAAGGAAACAATTTTCCTGGTCGGAGAATTTATTTCCCATTTTGATAATTCTGGGAAACCCATTAAGCTGACGATCAGCTCGGTGGCCCTTGATTAATGGGTTCGTCAGCAAATAATTTAATTAATAAATTAATTTGTTTTTGGGCTCCCGACACTTCAACATACCTCATCTCAATTTAATAGTATTTTATTCATCTTCAAAATCAAATTTGCCACCGGTTACCACTTTTTCCCCACGAAAATTATTGATTTTTACTTTTTTCAAAATTTTAATTAATTTTAATTGATTTTGATAATTTTACAATTTTATTATTTTTATTCATGTTTTATTATAAGCCCAACAAATGCAATATATATGCATCATGCAAACTGAATTTTGATTGGTTGATTTATGTGTGTGTGCATCAAAATAAGTATATATCCAGAACATTTTATTCAGATTTTAAAATGACAAATTTATCTGCAAACGGTTTATTATTTATTATAAATTATTTAAATAATTTAAGTTAATTTAAATACAAATCCTTATTGAAAGATATACAATTTATATCCGAATTTACTAAAAGATTTAATCTATTGGGCACCAGAGATTATTCCCTTCAGAATATGGATGGCCACTGAAATAGATCTAAGTGTGGTGCTTTTAAATCATTTACAAACCTTGGATCAAGAGTTTGCCCCTGTTGATTTTCTACCTGTTGTGAAAGATGTACTGACAGAGAGAAAAATGATAATATTTGGTTGTTACAAAAAGAACTGAGAAAATGTCACTTTTCATCAATTGTAGATGTATAATGAATCTTGTGTTGATAATATTTTTATTTGTTGGTGATATTTATTGGTAATATCTTTATTTGTTGGTAATATTTTAATAAATTGTAGTATTATTTGTTGGTAATAATAATAATATTTTAATAAATTGCAATACAAGAGCATGAATCATAAAGGTCAAATGTCACACACACAGAAATTTTAATACAAACATGCTCGAATTTGATTGGTTACACTCCTGATTTTACAGGTATAAAATAGAGATCAGATGTAATTTCATTTATTATTTTGAAAATGAATAACAAGAAGATGAATTCTAATAAGCAAATAGATGTCAAACCAGTGCAAATGTATCATAACTATAAGATGTATTTTTGACAAATGAAATCCCATGTGAATGCTCAAAGCCAATGAAATTGATCAAATCGCAATATCCAAGTTTCAATGCACAATTATCAAAAGATGTTGTTGCAGTAAATAAACTGTTAATGAAAATCAACAAGAATCTAAGCTGCAATGAAAATATATTCTTCAACCATCGAATTGCCAGTTTTCATGATGCCTTTGAAGAAAATGAATATAAAGATGGGGAAAGTTGGTTTTTCAATATAATACAGGGCTATAAAATGAATGAAAAGATGGATATAGCCAATTTGGAAATTAGTCAGTAATCGGTTTTCACTAGGATTTTAATATGTGAATAAATGTATTATTAACAAGTCTTTTGTTTCAATGTTTTTTATGTAAAGTTTTTGAATATTTAGGTTATCGATTAAGTAATAGTACCATTAGAACAATCGTCAAAAATTACGACTATAGTGATCAACTATTTCAGATGAATGTTAAAAATAATGATGTAATCAATGTTTTGAAATAATCAAATGTTTTGAAGTTATATAATAATCAATTTAAACAAAAATAAAAAGGTATGGGGGTATCGCAAAATGAAAAAGTATGGGGGTATCCCCAAAAAGTCATTTTTTTGGATTTTTTTTGGAATTTTGTTTCAAAATTAAAAAAAATCTCATAAAAAGAATTATCGGAGTTTCTGAAATATATTTAAATAATATTACGAATTAATATTGTTTAAATAAAGTTGTTTTAAAAAATTAATTTCTTTGGAATTAAACTAGTAATTATTGAATTTGATAATGATTACTGGCGAAAATGATTGCAGTTTGATTAAAATTAACATTATACATTTTCAATAATATCAAAATGAAATAAACAAAGTTCGTCGCTCTTTTAAGTATCCAAACAAACGACAGCCATTAATCGCTTTATACGATTCCGCTCGATTTTTCTGGGTAGTGACTTAGTTGATGATTCAAGATTTATAAAACTCCTTTTTAGAAGTTTTATTAATAAAGTAAAAAATAATAAAGTAAACAATTATGCATATGAAGAATAATAATAAACGAAATAAAATATATAAAATTAATAATCATCTGTGATATTCGTTGCAATAAAATCGTCAAAATGGAGTCTCGAAAATTGTTGTAATAAAATGAATTTTGTATTTTTGCGTATATATATTGCATTTTATATATCTTAATTTTTTAAAACAAATCATTTTATTTTTATGTATTTTTTATTGTTTCTCTTTTTATTAAAATCAAATATCATTTAAAATCTAATAATATAATTATTTATTTAAATTATATTTTTGTAATTTTTCTTAATATTTTGATATTTTTCCTTTAATTTTATTTTAATTATATTTTTGTTATTGTCTTATATCAATTTTATTTAATAATTTCATTTTCTATTTTATTTTTTTAACTTTTAATTCAAATATCTAATTTTTTGGGTTATGTTAGTTAAGTATTCATTAGTTAGTTTTATTTCTTCCCGGTATTTAACTACTGCATTGGAAAAACAAAAACAATAAAAAAACAAATATCAAAATACATAATTTCAAATATAATAAAATTAAGAAAGAGCTAGGAAAGCTGTAAAATAATAGGAAAATCAGTAAGAGATTCAATTTTTTTATTTCAGATATTTTTGATGTTTCATGTCAACGTAGAATATTAACTCGTTATATTTTGCATTTGTTTTACTAGCAAAAGTCGAGTGTTTTGTATGACATAATGTGTAGCACATAATAACATCCATCGAGAGTGCCGCCCTGAAGTACGCAGTCTTACTAATAATTTACTAATTAATCAGCTCCATAAAATTCAGAAATCAAATAAAAATTTGTTTATTTTACCTGAATTTTTCTGTTGGATTTCTAACTTTGAAGTTTTGTTATTGCATTTCATGTGAATCAATTTGCTTGAATTTGCTAAATCCAGAGCATCAATTTCAAAATAAAAGCTTTTATCAAAACATTTTGAACAGTTGCCTTGATAAAACTCATAAAAATTCAAATATTTAAACAAAATTACAAAGATTGCTAATATTGTCTTTCACTTGTTTGTCGTTGACATTAATTTCCAGCTGTTTCTGAATATTGGGTAAATGACGAATTCTGATTAGCAAAGAATTATTCCAAAAATCCGCTCCATATAGAAGGATTCCCGCTGATTCGTTAATATGGAATCTGAATTTTATCTCGATTTTGTGGAGATTTTCATCTATTTCACTGAGCAAATAATCTGCTCTAATATGGATAAAATATCGGAGCCACCTAAAATATAAATAATTCAACAATGGCAAAAGAATTACAATACCAAATCCATGCAAATATTTGCAACATTTCAGATTTATGTTAAATTTGATAAATAAATTTCATATTCCATTTGTGTTGATAATGATGCAAAACCCGAATGTAAAATTATTAATAAATAAATCCAAGCGAAACGTATTGTAATTGAATTTAATAATTTCATGTTATCACATTGCTAATTTTATTATGCAAATAAATAAAATCTGTTTATGATATGCGAATGTTATAAATTGTATTAATTAAAATAATTAATTAAATTAACTAAAATTATTAACAGTTTAATTAAAAATGTTTGTTGTTGGTTGCGATAATTTATTCGGTAGCTTTGTTTTAAAAAAAGTTATTAAAAATAAAATTTTTAAAAAACAATGAATAGGTAATTAAATAAATTAGCATCAGAAGAAATACGTTTAGTTTTTCAAGACTACCTGATGATAACACGAAAACTGTCGAAATATGTCGTAAAACGTGTGAATAGCGATATAATTGGATAAAATTTTAATTATATATACTATAAATGCAAACAGCAATGTTGCTAATGCGGATACTACAATGGGAAATTTTTATCAAACCGCCGGAAAGTTACGAGATCGGTTCAAAGTTTAAAGATCATATTAAGAATGAGTGATTTTTTGATAGATAAAAATTATGAAAATCAAAATGCATAATATTAAAAATTTAGTGAAGGGTCCTTAGAAAATAATATAAGAAAAAAAAAGAAATTAATTTAAAAAATTAATTACTAATGGGAAGCCCGAGTCAATGGGAAACCCGAGAGATGAGGAAAACCCGGCGTGTAGACGGAATAATATAAAAGGGTAAATTGACCTAAACAATATTAAATGGGCGCCACTGATCTATGGAGAGGTAATTATTTCCTAATTTGTAATTTAGTAATGGAGAAAACGTTATTGACAATCGTCTGAAAACAGTCTGAGCAGGAGTATAAAAGGAAAATGGAAAAACACGAAACGGCCAGTGGTCGAAGCAAACGAGTAGTCTAGTCAGGTCAGTAGAAGAATCTAAATCCAAGTAAAGTCAAAGTTATCTATCAGAAAGGGTGATTATCCATTGGATAACCTACCTTAAGATAATCAAATTTACACGGTGGTTGAAGGGTGCAAATAAATCATTGAAATAAATCGGATTGAGTTGTAACTGTGATAAAGTGCAAATAAAATTATTCCGTGTTGGGTTTGCTTATTTGATTTGAAAAGTACACGAGGAGTCAGAGGGAACCGACTTTCAATTATAATAACCCAACAATAGTATGTTTATGCAAAATATGTACATCGCGCTGATGTGCCACACACTCGCAAACATATCATATGTATACGTAAAACACGAAGTAGTTGGCCCTTCCTTGTGAGTGAATTACAAGTTGTGAAGTTTTGGAACTCTGCACATGGCATAGCTCGCTTTATTATTTCCTTCGTTATTTAATGCAACTTTATTTTTTTTTATAATTTGTTTCTTTTTCTAAAGATTATATTTACTATAAAAACTTTATTTGTTTAGTAAATTGACAATACAAAATACAATACTAATTAGTCTAATTGCTAAGGTAAGTAACAGTATAGTATTGTTGGGCTATAAGCCAAAATTTAAACAAAAATGAAAAAATTGTGTAAATTAAAACAAAATAGTTAATGTCTTTTGGAAATTATCAATATGGCTGCTACAACATAAGCACACACCGCAAGCAGAAATCAAAAATAAAATAAAACAAATATTAATTAAAATCATTGAAAAGCCTAAGATGTAGAGATAAACACATAAAACCGCCAAAACCTTGCAAAAGAATGTTTAGAAAATACATAGGCGGAAAGGGTGACCAAAAAATTTAAATATCAAAGGGTAAAAAGAGAAACAATCAAAGAGAATAGTTAAATAATAAACAATAAAAATTTACGAAAAATTGAGAAAATAATATCAAAAAATAAAGAAAAATAAGGAGAAAAATAAAATATTTAAAATTTAAAAAAAGCAATAAAACCCCCCGAAAATAGCCGAAAAAGGCTTAAAATTCTCTGATTTGTCGCACCCAGGTGTCGGGCTATAAGCCATAATTTAAACAAAAAATGAGAAAATTGTGTAACTTAAAACAAAATAATTAATGAAGTTTGAAAATTGTCGATATGGCTGCTGTAACATAAGCACACACCGCAAGCAGAAATCAAAATAAAATAAAACATATTAAATAAAACAAAATAAAACATAGCAAATTTCAATAAAACAAATATTAATTAAAATCACTGAAAAGCCTACAGAATAAGAAAGAAACACAAAACCAAAACATAAAACCGCCTAAACCTTGCAAAAGAAGGTTTAGAAAATACATAGGCGGAAGTGGCGACCAAAAATTTAAATATCAAAGGTAAAAAGAGAAACAATAAAAGAGAATGGTTAAGTAATAAAAAATAAATAAAAATTTACAAAAATAGAGAAAATTAAGGAGAAAAATAAAATATTTAAAATAAAATAAAAGCAATAAAATCCCCCGAAAAATAGCCGAAAAAGCTTAAAATACTCTGATTGGTCGCAACCATGCATGAAAATACTATATATACAGCATTAATTTTCATAATTTTAGACAATTTGTAGACACAAAAATTTAGACACTTGTGTTAGACACAAACATTTTTAGACAATTGTTTAGTCAATTTTTATGTCGACGTATCACAATTTTTCAAATTTAGATGCTTGACTGACAAACTTGTCAATTGTAAGTATTGTTTTTTTGTACAAATATATTTTTCTAAGTTAATGTTTTGTTTAATTTAACTTATTCTGGATGGCCGCGATGTCTTTTGGCATCGCTCGGCAGGTTCCCCCTAACTTATTTATATTTATTTTACATATATTAAGTCATTTGACAAATGGTGAATCGATATTCAATTCCCGCAGTTAAGTTTGCGGGATGTTGACGTATCGATTTATCATTTTCCACCCTTCGGAGTCTGCTGGGACTGGTCAGCTTTGCATTGATCACAAAGTATGACTTCGTTGGGTTTCACTGCAGCGTTCATGAAAGGTGGACGGAGCGGTAAGAGGGTAAAATGCGGGAATATCGTCAGAGTTAAAGGGACAACATTATTATATGTTTAAGTAGGAAAATTGAATTTTTATTTAACTACTGCCGATTATTATATTATCAAGGATACGACTAGTGATAGAAATTGAGGTCAACGAAAGTATAAAGTAGGCTTAGATCATGTACATTGCTTGATAATCATCACTGCGGAAATTAACATAAAATGATACATTTATGCATGGATCTGTGAGATGATAATGTAGAGATTTACGAATGGTGGTAACTGTGGCAACCATAGAAATGCAAATATGAGTTGTTGGACTAAAATAAATACATTATAACAATGCGTTTATTTCAATTTACCGTAGTTAAATATCTTAATGAAATAAGGAATTTTATAATAAAATAAGGGCGGAACGCTGCCCAAATTTTTGAAAAATATTTTAATAAATAAACAGTAATGATTACAAATTGATACAGGAATTGTATAAATAGATGAGTATGAACAAGGGTATAGATAGAAAGAGACGTAAGACCTTTCATCGGCAGTCAATTACCCGAAAGTAAAAATATAATGAGGAGTAGTTTTAGAAATGTAGCTCACCTGCTCATGAATTTTCAGATACTATATACACTACCAACATGAACTTGCTCCTGGGTATATAGTGGTAGGATTAAAATTGTGGGGCGTCCGGGTGAGACAGCATAGACCCTAGGAAAAGAAGGTATTTTGATGGAGGGGAATAAGTTTTAAATTTTGCATAGATATAAACAAATTAATTACACCCAGTACGCCAACACAGGCATGAAGTCATTTTCATAATTTTAGACATTTTTTGACTTATGCCAACTTATTGTTGGTGTACTGGGTGGAATGAATTTTGTTTAAATCTGCGTTCATCTGTTTCAATTTATTTGCTTTGCTAACTCCTTATTTTTCTAGGTTCGATACTATCTCACCCAGACGCCCCACAATTTTGACCTTACTACTATATACCCATGAGCAAGCTCATGTTGGTACTGTATATAGCAGCCGATAGTCCACGAGCAGGTGAGCCCCCATTTCTAAGACTACTCCTCGTGATAATCTCGCTTTCGGGTTCCTGGCCGCCGTTAGAAGGACTTACGTCTACTTAACTCCTCTGACTCCCTCGAAATTAACACTCACATCTCCCATTCTTTATGATCGATCTCATGTTTACGTTCGGGATAAAGTTTTCTCATTGACTTTCAGGTTTACCATTAATTGTTAGTCCAAATTATAGTTCGAGGCATAATTATTAAAACTCGATTACCTATTTATCATTTAATATCTCAATTTATACAATATTAATTTAAATATTTAATTAATAATTTCAAATACTAGAATTTAGAAATTTCCTGAAGGGAAAATCTTGGTGAATAAGATTTTTCTAATCCACATTCTTTAATTAACAAACTTTTGGGTTAAATCCCGTGAATTACTACGAAAAAGCAAAATAATACCATCAACCTAGAACTTTGTTTAAAATTGTAAATTCTATATTTAAAATAACATGCACTAATTTGAAAATTTACCGAAATTATTTAACTAGATGTTCGATCAGTTATTTTTAATTTTAAGAAAATTTTATTTCTAATTTAAGGGGAAATAAGGTTGTCTTAAGTTTCACATCACATCTTTGACTAAACTATATTCCTTTTCTTTCAAAAATCCTCACTCAAATGTTTAAAATTAATTTATCGAGAGCTATGATTTCTCTTAATTTAACTTTCTCAGTTGAATTCTCCCTTCTAATGATATTATTTGCATTATTTAGGCCTCTACTATCTTACTATCATGCTTGAACATGATTATTAATATAAATTACGTATTAATTATGGAAGTAAACTGAAATTTTCAGCAAACAAAAAAATACGGCTAAATACAAAATTTAATTTCAAATAAAACTGGTAACAGCAAAGAAAAAGTATATATATATATATATATATATATATATATATATATAACTAATACATAAATTTGTAATAATTCTGAGACACTATATCAATTTGTATCATAATTTCTGTTCTCATCCGTCAATATCAACGGGGAATTTTCGTTTTCGGCCGAGATTTAATTTATTAGATCCGACATGGGTAACCAAGTGGCAGAGCTCGTCCTCGAAATCATCGGTCCAGTATCCGACGGAAGTTGACGAATTTCTGCTCTCCTCGACTATCGACATGGTGGTTGTAACCGGGGATACATCCAAGCAAATTTTCATTTCGTTCTCTTTGCTGGCGCTGATTCCACGGGTTTTGCTAGTTCAGGCAATTTTTTGTCTGACTTGACAAATTCCGGGTGTTGTTCGGCGACCCGAATTGCGGCTTCCTCGAGCACCTTGGCCGCATTTGCCAACAGTGTGGCTCCTTCAGCTCGACGTTGTTCACGGCGTCGCCGGCTTTTACTTGGATTATGTTTTTTACTCGTTTTGGGAGTTTGTGCTGGGCCAATTTCGCTTTTTTCCGGAATATGGTTTGCCTGTATTAGGTTCAATTGTATGGCTAGATCGTGGCCGGCTATCCGCTTAGTTAATTCAATCTCCGTGAAAGATGCGATCAATACGGCGCTCTGGTCGTTGATAACGATCCTTTGAGCCCGATTTTCAGGAATCAGATCATCCCGACATCTGGTCAGACGATGGATCTGATTATGCAGGGCTTTCACCACTTCGGGGGCGAACCAAGTACCCAACGTGCGTTCGTGCTCCGCGAATAATTTATCGTATTTTTGTTAGCAAGATAGGTGAGCGAGGCTGTCATTTTGGATATGGGGTTGGGTAGATGCGTTTGCCTTGGGCTGCGATAGCTTGGGTTGCATTTTTCCGGATTTTCTTTTTTGAAAAAATTCTTTTTTCTAATTAACTGGATGAATTTTTATTAATTATATTAGTGATTATAGTAAGGATAAAATTTTTAAATTAATTAACAATTTTAGAGGGCCCGATTTATTTTCAGGATGTTACAGGCAAAAACGCATGCATATACATGTTGGGTCAGAACACAGGCGGCCTTGTAAATTTTTAAATGAATCGATAACACACATGCAAATATAACATAAAATTTAAACTCAAACCTATTAAAACACCAATTAACCCTACCAAAATGCGAGAAAGAGATCAATTAAATATAAAATTATAAACACAAAAATTAATTAAAATAATAACAAAGTGCAACAAGATCCGCACGAAAACCCAACAATTTGACCGAAATTTGACAATTTATCGAAAAATGCGAAATTTCATGAAAATGAAATAAAAATCAAATAATTTGAATTAGAAATAATTCAATTAAAAATTCTAAAGAAAAATTGTCAAAAAAAATTTCAAAATAATAAAATTAAAGATTAGAATATACCAGAAAATCACAAGGTCAAATTTTGTTTTACTAAATCAAAAAGAACACGCAAGGTTAGGGCAGTACAATAGGTATATATACCGATTCATTTTTACACAATTTTAATCGGTTTTTAACCAGAAGCAGTTTTTCAAAACTTGGAACCAGTTTTAACCAGTGCAAAAAATTACAATGTGAGTGATAGTACTGTGCGAAACTCTTTCCACGTCGCATCCTCGCAACCTCGATTGAGCTCTGCTTGGGTGTCGGCGTGGGGAGAGTGGTGTGTTATTATTATGATGAATGTAATTATTGGGTAACTTATATTTTAATAAATTATTTAAATAGAATCACAAAAATTTTCTTTTGTCGGAATTTTTCCGGCCCACAGCCGAAACATACTGCAAGATAGTAAAATCAAACACACAATTCGTAATCGTGTAATTGCGTGTATTATCGCCAATGATTCGTGCCTGTGAAGGCTCCGGCGTGAGAACGCAGGAGCTGTAACGTCAATATCATTCCGTATAGGGGAAAAGGGTGAAGGGGAAATAGTCTTTTGGCTGTTTCGTCGTCTCCCAATTCCATAAACTCGACCTAAATTATATTCACATACGGCTCAAAATTATCACACGAGTAGTTCAGTGGGCACTCACTAATTATAATATGAACACAAGGCGCCTAAGGTCAATTCAAAGGGAAGGTCACGGGGAACTAATAAAATGAAATCGTTGTTATAAACTTATAGTATAATGTCTAAAGTAAATATAATCACTTAAAGTAAAGAATAAAATAATGTAGTTATTGTAAATTTCGGATAAAATGTTTTAAAGGCAATAAAATTTCTTAAATCAACTATGGTAATTGTTGTAACTTTCGATGTAATGTTTGAAATTAAATAGAGATGCAAGGGGAAAAGGTAGAAGGAAATTAATAGCTACGAACTCTCGATATAACGTTTGAAAAATCAATAAAAATTGAATAACTTGAGGTCAATAAAATTATTTAAGAGAAAAATTAGTTGATTTAAATACGCTAGACGCCAAAAATGATGATAAAAGTCCATGATAGTAATAAATAAATAATGTGAACATTAAAGTTTGCTGATGCAGTACCGGTAGTCAATAAAACCTGGGAAAATTAAAGAATAAATAATGATAAGAGTTCCACTAAATCACTTCGGGTTAGAATTTAATTTCTTGAATAAAAATCGGAAAGTCAACAAGGGATGAATGACTTACATTTATTTTTGTTTATAAATTAAAATTCCAGATAAATATTATAATTGTAAAGATTTTATTGCGGCATTAAGTAATAAATAAACTCGAACCGTATCCGTATCAACCGCAATAAAAGAATTTCTTACAATCTAAACTCCAATAATTAATGAATGACCATAGAATGAGTTTGGTAAAAATCGGGAAAACGTAACGATAGGTCAATAGATACAATCCCCGTAGCGATAGAAATCTATACCTAAGAAAAGGTGGCACGCCAAACATCGAGTCTGCTAATGGTTGGGTAATAAGATTCATCGACACAGAGAGATACTAACAGATAGACCCCGGATTCTATTAACATTTATAACTACAACTAACTTCCACCTCATTATTCCCCTTCTAAATCCAATAACAACAATATTTCTGAGAAATTTGTTTTATTAAATAAAATAAATTGGAATCACAATTGAAATCTTGCTACGGAGAATCCCATTTCGACATAAATGACCAGAAAATAATGCCCTAAAAAGCACAGAATCAATAATTTAATAGAGTAAAATCATACCAATACCTGTTATGAAGTTAATTACGGTCCACGAGTATCAATCAACCCAAGGATAGCCGGAAAAAATCAAGAAGGCGAATGACACAAACCAAATAGTAGTCTGTATATGAACAGTTGATTTGACATTTATGTCTTGGCCGATCAATATTGATGTTTTTTCGCATACACCAACTGCAATCCAGGATGCGATAGGTGCACCAAATTATGGGTATTCCACATGCAAATTCAGCACAGCGATCCACATAACGACAGTCGACGTGACCCGTACAGCACACCCACTCACTGTGTCAGCCGATTCCATTTAGCAATGCTGGTAGTCACACGCATTCTCGCTTCTTTGATTGACACTCCAAGCTATATAAGAAATATCGATAGGTCGGGACTAACAGTTAAATTTTGGAGAATTAAAATGTATCGCCAATCGAACCCAGCAAATGAGGACACGACGGCCAGGATTCCGGACGATGACATAGTTCTAAACCCAAGAGCTCGATCTTTAGGTAAATTTTTTTCCTATGAATTTCATTGTTAACCTGTACGAGCCCTAGATAGAGATCTCGCAGCACCAATCCCAATGCTAACTTTTGAACTAGAAATGTCAATAACAAAAAACGATTTAAAAATTATAAAATATGATACTGGAAAGACCGGTGTTTTACCTTGATTATTTTTGTTATGCCAAACCCCCAATCAGTAGAGATTATGCACACTAGAACCAGTTCAAGAGAATAAATGATGCCATATCCGTTTCCGACTACCATAGTCTATATTCCACAAATTACACGGGGATTTTTAGATTTCACGCGATCCGTTAACCAAGGAGAGACTATCCGAATGTTAAGACGATTTTAAAAATATTTTTCCCATGGATATAATTAATTGGAATGCCGAAACCCAATCAATTTCAAATGATGAAGTATTCCGTTGTTTTTGATGTATTTTTCCCCAAATTTCAGGTTATCGCTAAATTTAATAACTAAAATATATTAAATAACTTGATTTATTTTTTCGTGAATATTATGTATTCGATAGAAGAAATTTCTGATTTTATTTTTTATTTAATAAGCTCTGTGTTAATGACAGATGGCCATAACGTACTTTAGACCCTATCCGGTGAATAATGTCACATAAGTCTTGATAAATCGGATATCATTATCGAATACATATAAGTATATTTTTAACTTTATTTATGTAGGTAATATTAAGGAATAGGGTTGTAGATAATTGTAAATAAAATGATTTAATAAAAAAATACCCGTGTCCAGTCAATATAAGTATCCAAATTCTCATTATGTAATACTAAAGAATAAGTATGTAGATAATTGTCAAATGAAATGTCATTATCAAGTCGAAATAAGTCTTCTAATATTAACAGTATAAGTTCCGTTAATGTATACGATAAAAATATATTCTAAATGAAATATAACTAGAAAGTGATATGATAATTAAAGGAATAAAATATGATACTTGTTATAATTAATATTACTTACGATTAGTAATGTCCATGAAGATTAATTACTAAGTAACTAATGGTAGGGTTGAATTTATTCTCAGCTTTTGTGACAGTAATTTCGTTACGTAGGATATGGAAAATCAACTAACTAGTTAATTTAAACAAAACTTAAGAGGTTTAATGCAAAGAATATTATATTTATTAGCCCAGAGAAAAATATACTAAACATCACCCCACGATTAACATTTAGTTCTAGTTTAGTTTTAATTAAGTTAATTCATAATTACATTGTTAATTTAGTATTTATTTTAAATTAGTTATACTTAGAAGTGTCCGAAAAATGAATTAAATTACAAATATCGTGTTACAAATTAATGCAATGAAAATAATCATATGTTTGAATACAAAGTTTTGATTCTTTTAGGACAACGTATCAACCTTTTCGATGAAATTATAGCGAATAGGAAATAATTTCTTCTCCATAGAGTGTACGTAGAGTGTATTAAAATTTTTAAAATTAGTTTCTTTTAGACGATTCGTGGATTGATGAATCCCGGGTCACAGTGCGTTTTCCCGCGCATGTGGTAAACCGTTGCCGTCAGGCAATGTGGGATGCGGGATTCACCGTATCCCAAGTCAGAGAGGCCAGAGCCGGTAGCCTACAATAAGCGGAAGATGTCGAGCTCCCGTTCGTCGCGATAAAGCGGGAGCCGGGTCGAAATCCGGCCAGGGAGATCCGTGGCCAAGCTGAGTTCCTCCTCGCTTGTCTTGAGGAACATCAGCGACAGACCAATGAGCAGGTGGATCGAGCAAGACGCTACCTCGCCAATGTGAACGACGACATCGCTGCGGGCCGGATCGCCAGTACGGACGGGTACGCCCCGCCGTACAACACGTCGTACAATCTCGACGACGAAAGATTAAACATCCTATCTACGGCCATCAACGTAGTGGTTCCCCAGAAGATCCTTCCCCGACACATGAGAAGGACTGAGAAGCCAGCCGTGGAGCATCGCGAGCATCCTTACGCTCGGCCTGCCCCGGAAAGGGATGTCTATAAGTATCGCCGAAATCATCGTTACTACTAGTGGTTGTCAATGGAACATATTAACTGATTATGAATGCTTAGTTAGGCAAGTTTGAAATAAATGTTTACTTGAATTCGAATACTTGTTTGAAAAAAAAAATTCTTTTTTATTTGACAATAATGCCTGTAGGACCCCTTAACTGATTATTATGATTATTTAGCTAAATTAAAACGAATAAATCCGATTTAACCGCCATTTTTATAGATATGGAACCACTGAGAGTCTTACAACAAGAGTTAGATCACGCACGCAGAATTAACAAAAGTTTCTAAGAACAAATCGTGCAGCTAACAAAGGAGATACAGCAAATCAAAGCCATTTGGGTAGAGCCGAAGAAGGTGAAGACGCTCTACCAGAAGGTAGCAGCGGCACAAAAGGGCTGGTCGGAGGAGAAGTAGGTCAACCAGAGCCTGAAAACTCAAATAAGAGGTCTGGAGGTGGCCGTATCAGCCTGCCAAGAAGGAGCAGCAATGACGTACCCCCTGGTCTTCACTCCTGCTCAGCTGGCGTATAGAGATACAACAACGGGTCCGAAAACTACGCCGAAGCCCAGCGGTCATCGATCAGGAAGGAAGGAGCGAGCTAAGCGCCGCGCTGCTCGAGCATAACCCAGCATGTAGTTATCGCCCTTTTAAAATATATAGTTGTGTCGTTTAATCATTTCTCTGTGTTCTGATAGTCACTCAAATTGTACCTTAACAATAATTAACGGCAGTTCAGTAGTTAATCTATAATAAGTTGACCAAACTAACAAAGATGGGACCAGAGCAAATAAAGCACACACAGGCCTTCTAACGGTGGTGTGTTGAACCCAGCTTGAGGACGGGCCAGAGTAGTTCCTCCGTGGCGCTCACCTTTGGCGACCTCAAAACCCATGGTTACATTACCAACGTTGCACAGCAACGGGTAACCATTGGGCACGAAACATATTTTACATCTGGGTCGAGGTAGTCAAAACCCTTAACCCACACATACATACACTTATACTTTACTAGTTTTAATTTATCTGACCAAGTTAGTGACAGTGCCTGTGGGGCATCTCACCAGTGATTCGGAAAAAACTGAGATTTTAGAGTTAGGTGAGTTTTCAAATATTTGACACACTAACTCAAAACTAAAACACACCTGTGCGATTTTCCGTGGAATTGTTCAAATTCCATCCCGACATTCCGTTATGTGATTTCTCGTAGAGATTTTCTACGAATTTAATTTAAGTTTTTTAGAGCGTTCCTAATCGAGGATGGGCTTACATCCTGCATCCCCGCCTCAGGTCCCCAACTGTATTGACTTTGCGTATTGGGTAACAAGTATAGGAATCAATATTTTACAGTTAAAATTAATATTTTTATTAATTCTAGATTGGATCGTTTTTCTATAATAAAAACAGCAGTTTATTTTTACATTTAATAATAATGTGGTAAGTTTTATTGGTATGAATATTGGTAAGATCGTTATTACGAAAATTTGTAGTTTTTCCTTGTTTGGGGTACTGTACTATAGAGATCGTTAGTTAATAATTGTAGTCAAATAATAAAAGTACTGATCCTCTGATCATGTTAAACTCGCGAAACTGATTTTTCTCTAAATTAATTTCTCCATTTTGTTTTCTTAAAGGAAAAATCCAAATAAATATCTGTAGTAATGAATTCAGTCGTCAATTTTTATTATTATCTCTAACCCAAGTCGGTCCCTCATTATATCTCTTTATGACAGGAGTTTTCAAAAACATGTTATACTACCTTAACATTTATATAAATGTTATCCCCTTAACTATAGCGATATTCCCGCA
Source organism: Schmidtea mediterranea (assembly GCA_022537955.1). Taxonomy (NCBI): domain Eukaryota; kingdom Metazoa; phylum Platyhelminthes; order Tricladida; family Dugesiidae; genus Schmidtea; species Schmidtea mediterranea. The sequence goes on from CM039679.1 coordinate 120,096,226, forward strand.
TCTTACCCTCTTACCGCTCCAACCAACTCACAATGGCCGCCGCGGTGAATTCCGACGGTTTCCTACCCCGTAATCGATTCGTAGCCGACCAGACAAGCAGACACCGATGGGTGGTTAATGATAAAATAAAACGTCAACATTCTGCAAATTTAACTGCCGGAATTGAATGCTATTTCACCACCTTCCACAATTAATATATATATATATACATATAAAAATTGAGTTTAGGGGGACCTGTCGTAAATACTAAAAATTATCGCGGCCATCCATAATAAAAATTAATCGAAAATAATTAACATAACAAAAATATATTTGAAGTACATAATAAATGAAAACCACTTACGATTAAAGTCCAATAAAGGTTTCAAGTACAAAGTTTTAAAACTTTTTGAAGTTTTCAAAGTTAGTTAAAAAGTTAAAATTTTGAAAAAAGCTGCTTTATTTATAGTGTTTTCGTGCCTGTGTGCAACCAATCAGTGAATTTTAAATCTTTTTTGGCCATTTTTCGGGTTTTTTAATGGCTTTTATTTATTTTAATATTTTTTTATTTTTTTTTCTATTTTTTTCTATTTTTTTTTCTAATTTTTTATTATTAATTTCATTAAATTTACATTTTTTATTTTTTCTGATTGTTACTTTTATTCTGGTCGCCACTTCCGCCTGTGTATTTTCTAAACCTTATTTTGAAAGGTTATAGGCGGTTTTGTGTTCTACTTTATTTTTGTATGCAATATTGTGCGAAATTTATTAATTATTTGTTTTAATTAATTATGTTATTTTTTATTTTGTTTTAATTGTTTTTTTTATTTAATTTTGTTTTCTTCTTGCGGTTTATGCTTATTTTATAGCAGCCATTTTGATAATTTCTCAAATGACATTAAATAGTCATTATATTTTTTGTTTAAAACATATAACAAAACATATAGCCCAACAATATGCTAATTTTCAAAAGTTTTGTTGATTCAACATTGTCCAATTGGTAAGTTATTTGTTAATGATGTAAATATACTTTCGTTATATGTTAATGTCTTTTATTATTCTGAATGGCTACGATGTCTTTTGGCATCTTTCGACAGGTCCCCCTAAATTATTTATATTCATTTTATATATATTAAGTCAGTGGAAAATGGTGAATCGGTATTCAATTCCCTCAGTTGAGTTTGAGAGACGTTGATGTGTCGATTTATCGTTTTCTACCTTCGATGTCTGCTGTGGCAGGTCAGCTTTGTATTGATCTCGAAAGTAGGACTTCACTGGACTTAACCACGGCGTTCATGAAAGGTGGACGACGAGGTAAGAGGGTAAAATGCGGGAATATCGTTAGTGTTAAAGTGGCAACATTTTTGGGCCAGAACAGAGTTTTGTTTGAATGAATCGGTAATAGCACGCAAACACAACACGCAGATTTAAAATCAGACCTATAAAACATCAATTTGACTGGTTTTCAGGTTGAAATTGGCTAAAATCTAACCAGGACATTTTTTTACTGTTGTAAGTTTTATTTACTCTTGTCAGAGGTTTCTAATATCATGAAATTTTCGAAAAATTTCCACAATTTTTCACTTGGTTTCCATTTTTTGATACAAGCTGCAATAGTCAATTTCATGTTCTTCAGTTTGTTGAACTACTGATCAACTGTATACATTCGTCAATCCAATCGCCTTAACTTTGGAATAGGTTTACAATTTTTTTCAGAGACTCCAAATTTTATTCAATTATTCACTATTCAAAATTACAGTTTTTACTATTTCTTTAATCATGTTTTACATTTAAAACAAAAACAAAGATTTTCTTTTCTTTTTTCTATTTAATTTCGGATTTACATGATTCTCTGGACCCAGCAATGCAAAAATTCTTTATATCGAGTGTCTGTAAATTCTAGTGTACAATTAAAGTACTTAAGACTTTGTAAGCATATGTAATAGAAGGAACTTGTAAAGAAAGATTAGAAAGTTTAATATTCTAGTATTTTGGTCTTTGAAAAATTCCATTTTGTATTTATTTACAACATAAGATAATTGATATAATTGCTGATATTTGTAAAAAAATCGAATAATAAAATTGTATTTCTCAAGAAAGATATATTTGATTGACAATGGTAATTTAATAGAGTGAGATAACGTATCAGCCCTTATAAATAAAGCATTATAGCCCATGAATCATGATTAATTTATTAAACCCTCAATAAGCATTATGAATTGTCAATTTATGTACCCTGATCTTAACACGCTGGAAAATACTTTCAAAATATGGTAGTGTACAATGTACACTACATTGTACAATATAATAACATAATGATTGAAGTGATTAAAAAAGCGATATCAGATAAAACAATACAGATGAGATATAAGTGGATGTGACTAATTTATTTTAAAAATGTTTGTTTAAATAATACTGAATTATAATGGCATTATTTTGTTGGGTTATAAATAAAAATTTAATTATTATCCAGAATTTTTATGGATAATGAAAATATATATTATACAAAACTAATAATTATAAAAATAAATAACCATATCATCGTATTAAATCCAATACCAGTGAAAGAAAGCCTTTTCAATTATGTTGGACCCAGTTGGATGCCCACGCACTAATTCTGTTAAAAATACAATTTTATGAGTAGCCAGACAATATGATAAAAAAAATTTAAAGTACTTACAAATTGCTGACAAATGTAGTTGAATAATCTATTAAACTAAAGTATTTACTTGAAAATATCATTTGTACTATAAATTGACCATTTGTCAGTTCAATTTGTTAAGATTAAAAATAATAGTTTCAAATGAAAGCGTGAAAATTTTTTATAAATTTTGACAGTGAAATATTATAAATTTACATGAATACAGAGTTTTATTTTTAAAATGTCGAAAATATTAATTATGACAATTAATTTCTTGTATCACATGTTTTTGAGCATCCTGATTGGCTGGTTTCCAAAATTTCTAAGCTTATTTATGATTGGCTGCGAAAAAATAGAATTGAAGATTTCTATAGAGTACATTTTTAATATTACATTAAAAGGTTGCAAAAAATTAAACCGCGTAAAAACAGTAAATTAGGAATATTCATTTCAAAAAAATTAAATTACTCAACCAGTTAATAGTTTTCTATAAATTTATTACTAACTTTCAAAATTCACCATAAATTACAAGCTGTTGTGTCAGATCAAAATGATCTTAATTAACTAATGAAAAAGGTGCCAATGCAGGTTCGGTTAAACTAAACATCCGACCACTAATACTGTGATTGCTGGGATATCCATATTAAATGTTTATAAAATGTTAAATGGCAAAGTTAACAAATGTGTAGATGTCATGGTTTTTGGCATCACCAAGTGGTAAAATCATGCAAATCGCTTAACTGTTTTCTCCGGTTAAAGATTTTTATGTTCAATAAAATTAGAATTGACTCTCTTATGTAAAAGACTTATCTTATTAGTTTATGTGATATAATTAATGAATTGATTATGTATGATTATTTCAAAATTTTTATTTGTTTTAATCGTCCATAATAAATTTATTAGATTGTCTTTTAGTCTGTTTTTATTATTTTGTTTTAGGTTGCACAACTTGCGTTTTAATTATTAAACTATTTTTAAATAAATTTGTTTTGATATATTTCTGTAATCATATACTATTTTATACATACATTAAATATTTTGATAATTTAACGTCATTATAAAAAGATGTAATAAAGAAAATAGGAAACCTCTCATTAGGCGTAACTATGTCAGAATGACATATCAACGCGCATAATTGCAATTTTTTGCTTTTATCATTTGATTTAGAATAGAAATTTGTAACACAATTTATTTGTGAAATTGAAGTATTATAAAAATTTCATAACTAAATGTTTGTTGAAGACTAAGCCATAAAAATATTTCTAAATCGTCTAATTTTGCAAATTTATGATAATTGTTTGTTGTAATAATTGAATATAAATTTAAAATCAAATTAGCTCATGTACAGAAAAACACATGAATAATAACACTGGTCAATCAAAAGAGAGATTTTAAAATTTTTCAAATGACAACTTCTCATATCAATTTATTAGTAAAACTTTCTACTTTTAAAAATAAACTAAATTCAAGTTAAAAATTTTTCAATCTTCTCTTGTCAGATTGTGCTTATTAAGCATCCAGATTCTAAAATTCAGAGCACTAGCTAAAGTAATCCACGCAAGATACGGAAGCAACAGATTTGACGCTTGGTGGCTGATAGGTCGAAACGTTAGAACACACGCAACAACATTCGCATATAGAATTGTCAAATCCACGGATGCCTGAAATATGAAATAATCAAAAATGCTACTAAATGCAGTGAGGATTACCCATCCAATTTGATGTTTTTTAAAGAAAATCACAGACCAAGCCCAATTTAAAACTAATTGTGTTCCATATAACATTATTGGTAATTTTGTTTGTTCGTTAAATCCCCCACCTTCTTTCCAAAGCAAATACGATGCATATCCCATTGCTGCATACAATGCAGTCCATACTGGTCCAAAAACGTAATTAGGAGGAGTGAAACATGGCTTTTTAATCGTTTTATACCATCCATCAATTTCTTTTTTCATCGTGAATTGAGAAGGAAGACTTCCATAAAACGGAAGAGAAATTGCAAAAGCCATTTTTAGATATTCACTCATAGTTAACTAATTCGTTGAGTTAACAAAATATAATTAAGCAAAAATTATATAATTGTTAATTTCAAGGTCAAGGTCACTAGACAGTTGAATTAGTAAAACAAAATTTAAATATTTTACACCTGCTTCAATTCATTAAAAACTCCTATAATAAAATGAAAAAATCAATAAAGCTATAATATAGGAACATACATACTTACCCGTGTCTGCATGTAATTTGTTCAACTGAATAAAAACTTATATTATAGGAAGGAAGGAAATTGAAGAAAATTTTTTTTAAACATAAACACATAATACATAGTAAATAATGCATGCAAACTTTCAAAATGTAGAAATGTTCAATTCATTAAAAACTCTATATAAAACTATTTTTAGTAACTTTTTAGACAAGACTTACATTTATAGTATAATAATTCCAATAAATTGGCATAAATTCCTAAAAAAATCCTAAAAAAATTAATTAAAACTGAATTAAAAATAAATGATGATTAAAAGTATTATTTAAGAGCTTGAATAATGATCTCATAACTTTACGAGATCATAATTCAAGCCTTAAAATATACTTTATTAAAAAAATTTACCTGTTAGCCATTTTAAAAATGGCTAATTCATAAAGTTAACCATAATTCTAATTGGTTGTTCATTAAAACTTGTATTATAGAAGTTTTTAATGAATCGAATCAGGTGTAATCAATTTTGCAGTTTCAAAGTTCGTTACCATCTCACCCAATCAGAATGAACGTGGAGCATGCGCAACATAAAATAAATAATCATAATTATAGATGTGATTAGAATGTAAAAATTTAGTATTATTTATATTTTAACAATTCACATTAAAAGTACCATGGCATAAGGGCGAAACAATATTTTTAAAAATTGTTAACAAACAAATATAATAAAAAATATATTTTAAAATTGTATTTAATATAAACTGTATTTTATTGCAGCGATTTTCAACCAATGGTACGTATACCCGTATGAGTACGACTGCTGTTGCCAAAGGGTATGTCAGAAAAAATATAAAAAACCAGACCAAACTTACGTCTAAAATTGACATTAACAAAGACTGATATTGAAGACTTATGCAAATTTAACCAGGCCCATTGCTCTCACTAAACTGATTAAATTTTCATTTTGTTATGATTTATTAGTAACTATTAATTAATCTTTTCATGTTTTTCAAAAATATTTAAATAAACTAATAAAATTTTCAATTAAGTTAAATTGATTTGATATGTGCGAAACAATAATAAATATTCATATTATAGATATAGGTTCTACTATAGTATTATGATTTTAAATTCATCATCATATTTAAAATATGCAATGCACAATAAATCGTTTTATTGGTTTTATTGTTGTTGGCCAAACACTAAAAATTAATTTTGTTTACCTGGCCGGATAACCGATAAAAAATTACAGTGGAAAATTTAAATAGACAAAAAATGATGAAATATTACATATTAGATGACAAGGTGGATAAAAACTAACAGAAATATTAAAAAAAGATACTGGTGGGTTTCTGGGTGTTGATATTTTGAAACTATATGGTTGTTACCCAGACAACTCCATACAAATATTTCCTTCGCTTATCACTCGGCACCCGTTGCTGAGCAACGTTGGAACTGTGTTCGAGTGGGTAGATCGTCCGCAAAAAGTGAGCGTTATTGCTAATGCTATAATTGATCGAACGATCTCTGGGTCCAACGAGCTGTCGATAGAAGACCTGTGCTCGCTTTTGATTCTTAGGTCCCATTATTCTCCTATCTCTTTCAAATGTTAACCTATACTCTCATATCATTCATTGTTATGTCCATTTGCTTAGTCCTTCTTATTATTGTCCATGCTGATGATTGTTCTTTGGCCTGTACACCCTTTGTTATGTTAAATACACCCACATTATATCTTTCACCCTTATCCCTATTATAACTACAATGTTTCCCATTATTATTACCAGCATTATTATTGTTGCCATAATATGTATTACCTTTATTAATTGTTGCTACTGTTACCTTTATTATTATTTTTATCACTATAACTACCATTATATCTATTGTTATTACCACTATGATTATTACTATTATTATTATTATTATTATTATTATTATTATTATTATTATTATTATTATTATTATTATTATTATTATTATTATTATTATTATTACAATTATTATACTTATTATCAATATTATTAACAAAATTTTGTGTAGGGATTCGTCCTTATTCCTCAGCGTTAAAATTTTTTTATTGATATACAACATTAGCCGTAATCCATCTGTATTTTTTGGTTTTCGATAAAGTATTTTTGTAAATTCGAAAATTTTAGCAGCGTTCCGCCCTTATTTTACGGTTCATCCCTATTCTACCGTTTTCGACAAAGTATTTTCATTGACTCGGAAAATTTGAGCAGCGTTCCGCCCTTATTTTACACGTTCCATTTTTACGTTACTATTTTTGTTAAGTATTTGAATTAGTTCGGAAAATTTGAGCAGCGTCCCACCCATATTTTCCGCCTCAACTCAAATTAATTTATTTAATTCTTATTTAAAAACATTATTTTTCATGATTTTGGTCGTTCGGATTAATCTTTTTCCGATGGCTACTCATTTTAACTGTTGCAACGATTTCGCAATTTTTCTCGCTACCCGTTCCCTCTCTTTGTCCTTAAGATCTATTTATGTTCATATTATAGTTAATGAGTGCCCACTGGACTACTCGGTGTTAGAGATTTTGAGCCGATTGTTGTTAAAAATTTATGTCAATTTTACAGGAAACGGATGATGAAGGAGCAGCCAAAGGGCTACTCATTTACCCTCCAATTTCCCGATCTACAGATAATATTGACGCTCCAACTCCTGCGTTCCGCACGCCGGAGCCTTCATGGGCACGAATCATTGGCGATATTCCACGCACTTACATGGTTCGAATAATATGTTTGATTTTATTAACTTGTGATGTGTCTTTGGCTGTGGGCCGGAAAAGGAATAACAAATAATATTTTACCATAGCATTTGGAATAAAAGTTTCGATGCACTAAGGCTATAGATAGAAAATATTTATTCAGCATATTACATCGGCCACATACATTTGAAATTCATTGTATCCATTCCATAAAATTTACTTCGAAAATCCCATAAATTTAATTCGATAAATCATCCATAAATTCGATTTGAAAAATCATCCATAAATTCAATTAAAAAATCACCCATAAATTCGATTCGAAAAATCATCCATAAATTCAATTGGAAAAACAAAATTATCCATAAATTCAATTTGAAAACAAAAATCATCCATAAATTCGATCTGAAAAGTCATCCATAAATTCAATTGAAAAATTTCCCATCAATTCCCTTCGAAAAAATCAATTAATAATATTGCACCAGTTGAGAGTGATCGTGTTCAGGCAAAACACTTACCCGTGTTAATTGCCTGAATGCACGGCTCTCAACCAGTTATACAACCAGTTATACAGTTCTGTAATGAAATTTTTTCTCCGAAAAATAAGACTGAAAATTTGTGAAAACACATCGGTATTTATACCTATAATTTGGCCTTAACCTTGCGTGTTAGTTTTACTGCGATTAAACAAAATTCGACTTTGAAATTATTTATGTTATCTACATTAAATTTTTATTTATTTCTTAATTTAAATTGGTAATTTATTTTTAACATTTTTAATTAAATTTAGTCATCCAAAAAATATTTTATTTTTATTCATTTAATTCATTTATTTTTTAATTTTATATAAATGGTCATTTTACGGTCGAATTTTCTTGTTATTATGTTATTTTTTATGTAAATTTCATGCGGTTCTTGATGCATTTTGTTTATGTTTTTGATTTTATATTTATTTATATTCTCTCAGATTTTAAAGTGTTTAGTTGATGTTGTATATTGTATTTTAAGTTATCTTGGTGCTGGGTTTTCGTGCTGTATTACTGATGCATTTAAACAATTCTCAAGGCTATTTGTGTGCTGGCCCAACAATACAAAAAAGATATAAAATAAATAAAACAACAAAAACTAGAAAAATCATCAAAATTTGCCAAATCAGCTTCAAATTTATAGAAAACGATCAATGTCCACCATGGATTATGTAAATTGCAGTACTCCTAGGTTCATGTGCTACCATAAAAGGTTTCCTGCTCAATTTATATTAGTGTCCCTACATTTAATATTAATAGAATTTTAAATAAAGACAAATCAGGTAAACTCATGTAAATAATAAACAACAAAAAAATAATTATAAACCAAAAATACATAAACATTAATATACAACAATGTATCATCTTTAATTATTAAATCGAGCGATCTTCCGCATTCGATTCAATAGCCTGGCTGTTTTCAGCCTTCGCTTGCTTCCTCACTATGCCTTTCCTGGACGATGTTTTGTTTAGTTCTTCTGGATTATATAGTCTCGATTATTGAATTGATGTTGGTAGACGGGACTGGAGTATTTTCAATGCCACCCCCGAATACTCTCATTCAATCGTAATTCATAGATATATTTTGCTAATAATCTTGATTTCTCGATGGATTTTAGATATTTACTTTTTAGCAGTTCATTTTGTTGAATTAGTTTTATGGCAGCATCCGGACGCATTCAAGTTCCCACCATTCGTCGACAGCATCTATACATTGATTAAAGGCTTCATGTGATATTGAGGGACATCTTGATGAAAGTTTTCGTATTGTAATTTTAAATAATTCACTGACCGATTAAAAAACTTTATTTTCCAAATTAATGTTGCTATTCAATGACGATTTATATATAATAAAAATAAATTAACGTTGACACATTAGTTTGTTGGGAACGAAAGAGTAATGACATTGATATTGTTGGGCCAGAGCACAAACGACCTTGAAAATTGTTTCAATGTATTAGTACTATAACACGAAAACACAACACCGAGATAACCTAAAATACAACATCAACTAAACACATAAGTAAACATAAAATCAAGAAACACCAATTAAAATAAAATAAATCGAAAATGCATCAAGAACCGCACGAAATTTACATAAAAAAACATAATAACAAGAAGATTTTACCGAAAATCGACAATTTATATAAAAGTAGAAAATTAATGAATAAAACTAATTAAAATAAAATAGTTTTGGTAGTAGAAATTCAATTAAAAAAATTGAAGAAATACTTGCCGATTTATATTAAGAAATAATAAAAATCAAATTTAGATAACACAAATAATTTCCAGATCAATTTTTGTTTTATTGCATTAAAAAGAACACTTAAGGTATGGTCAAATTATAGGTATATATACTGATGTGTTTTCACAATTTTGAGTCTTATTTTTGAGTCTTACTTTTCAATTTGTGTAAATTTGTGTAATAAGCTGAGAGCCGTGCATTCAGGCAATCAACACTAGTAATTTTTTTTCTGAACCCAATAACTCTCAGTTAGTATATGAGAGTAGTATGATAGGGCACCGCTAACTCAGCCCCCGTGGAAAATATCTTGATCGAATCCAGATTTTATGTAGATCAACTTAAATTTTCAAAATTTTTAAAAATATTTAAAAACATAGCCAAACTTTTGAAAAATTTATGAATGTCAATCAAAAATTTCAATAATTTTTAAAGTAATTTTTAACATAGAAAAAAATTATGTTGGTCAACTCAAAATTTTATAAGTTTTTGAAAACATAGCCAAATTTTTGAAAATTTATGTAGTGCAATTCAAAGTTTTTATACGGAAATACATTGAGGAAATTATTAAATTTATAGGATATTTTAGAGTTTTAATTATTTTTGACGATTTTTAAAGAAACTTAAGCAAATAACTTTACATTGACAATAAGATATTATTATATTTCAACATTACAAAAGGAAAAATATCTCAACTCAAATATCCTGAATATTTAAAATCCATAAAAAAGTTTTCCCAACTCAAAGATATCACAAAATTTATTTTTCCTAAAAAATATTTACAAACTCAAAAATTTCCCCAAGTATTCAATTTTTTTATTTGCTTTAGGAAATAGTTTTAGAGATTTTTAATTTGGGGTAATTGAGCCATGATATTATTCACATGAGATATGATATTATCCTAATATATATATATATATATAAAGTTTATTTACTGATAAAAGTATAATTCTCGAGAAATGATATTTTAGGTATTTGAAATAACGCGATGTTTCTCATTGTAAAGTTGAAACATGATAATATCCCAATTTATATATCTAAAGTTTATTTGTTGAAAAATTCTAATCCTAAAGTATTTATATTATAAATTCAAAATATCTAGGGGTTAGGTGTGTGTAAAAAAAATTATCCAAGTATCATTGCTACAGAAATTTATGAAAATTTGGCTATAATTTGAAAATTTGAGACATATTAAGTTGGGAAATATATTTTAGGGATTTTAAATTTTGGGAAATTTTTTGAGATGGGAAATATTTTTTAGGGATTTTAAATTTATATATATTTGGAGTGATTTGTAGTAGTGTTTCTAAGTTTTTAAATACTCTGAAAAATTTTTGAGTTGTGAAAATATATTTTAAGGATTTTTAATTTGTAATATTTTTGAGATGTGATATTTTTCTATGGGAAAGTGGATGTATGATAAGTTTCAATGTATGAATCAAAGTTTATTTGTTTATGATGTAAAATCTTCAATCAAATTTAAACTCGAAAAAATCTTGTTTCCATCGAATGTATAGATTTTATAGTTTTGTATATATTCGTTATGATTTGTAGTAACTTTTCTAAGTTTTAAATATTCTGAAAAAAATTTGAAGATTTATGAAAATTATTGAGTTTGGAAATATTTTTTAGGGAAAATAAATCTTGTGATATTTTTGAGTTGGGAAAACGTTTTTAGGGATTTTAACTTTTTGGTATATTTGAGTTTGGATATTTTTCCTTTAGTAATATTGAAATATAATAATATCCCATTGTCAATGTAAAGTTGTTGTCCTGAAAACTAATTAAAACTCTAAAATATTCTATAAATTTAATAATTTCCTCAATGTATTTCTGTAAAAAATTTGAGTTGACTTACATAAATTTTTTCTATTTTAAATTACTATGAAAAATGTTAAAATTTTTTATTGACCTTCATAAATTTTTAAAAATTTGGCTATGTTTTCAAATACTTACAAAAACTTTGAAAATTTATCTTGACTTACATAAGTTTGATTGGCTTCCTAGGGAAAAGTATATGTGTTAAAATTGTATATATATATTTTCGTGACCTACGTAAAATTTGGATTCGACCTAGATATTTGCCAAGGTGGTCTGTCATACTACTTATGAGCATGAATGTTTATGCAAATTTGCAATGTTTTCTAAATAAATATTTGCAGCCGAAATCTTTTGTGCATCGAAACTTTTATGGTATGTACCCAAATGATTTATTTATTTTTTGGCCCACAGCTACCATGTACCACAAGCTATTAAACTCTTACATACATAAACTGTACGGTGAAAGCGCCGTTTATCGGTAACGGTTTTGTGACCTTGAGGGCTTGACTGTGATAAATAGCTGGCATGAACGTAAAAGGATGAATACATATATCAGTGAACGGAGAACTGGGAGGAGATCTTGTGGTCGATCGCTCATTTTCCTGACATTGATAAATAAGACTAAAATTTCAAACAACAATCGGCTCAAATCACTAACACCGAGTATTTCAGTGGGTACTCATTAAATACAATATGAACACAAATAGATCCTAATGTCAAAGAAAATGAAAAGGTACCGGCGAAATTGCGAAATCGTTGCAACAGTTAAATTGGAGAGCTGTCGGAAAAAGATTAATCCGAACGACTAAAATCATAAAACATGAATAATTTAAATAATAATTAAAGATTAAATAAATTATTTTAAGTTGAGATGGAAAATAAGGGCGGAACGCTGCGTAAATTTCCTGAGTAAGTATTAATTACTAAACTAATGAGCAAGGCGTCTTCAGATTATTCCATCCTAAAGAGTGATACTTGTTTTTAAACTACATAGATTAATAATAAGCATTTTAAAGACCAGGTATTATAATTTAAAGGCGATATTAGTATAATCATATATCGAACAAAATTTCTAAAAGACAGTTGGAAATAAGTTTTATTTATAATATACATAAAAATCATTTAAATCACACACCAGTTGGAATTGGACATAATATCAAAATTAGAATCCATTTGCACATATAGAGAGAACTCGATATTAAAAACACAGAATCACAGGGTATACCTTGCCTTAATAAAAAATTTAAAATTCATTGGGATGGGCTGAGGACTCTTGGTATCAGGCGGAAGGGATCGTGAATTTCTGCTGCTGAATAATTTGAAGAAACCTTCTTGCGTTTTAAAATATAGTTCGAATATCTCTTCCTTAGATCCTGTAATTTTGATTTGAGGTAGCAATTCATTTCTTCGTCTCCTTTTTATGTAAAACTGTAAAATTTTCAGGATTTGTTATTAACATTGAAAAATTACTTAGATAGAAATAGAAATCTAACTTTCTAATAAAAAAGATTGTCTAACTTAAATAAAATTAAAAACAAAAAATATATTACGTTCATTTATATCACGTATTAAATATAATATACAATCCATCAAATATTTTCATAGGAAGTCCAAAATAGAGTAAGAATTGAAAGAAAAAGATATTCGAACAGTTTCTTCGTCGGAAACTAGGTCTAGGGAAATGCTGTTGGACCCCAAGTTTACGCTTATAATGTGGCGATGTTTCTGAAAATTACAAATATTCAAACATAAATCAATGTAGACAAAATTTATAAACGCTTACGGATTAGTCCATAGTATGTCTTGCCACATAACTTCTTTACTGTATAGATTCTACTATGGTTTCAAGTGAAAGGATGTTTAGAGATAGAGATTCGTCGTTTTTCTTGTCTCAAAGCCAAGCATTGCAAACTAATTTGGTGGCCAGTGCATCAGGATGAGTTTATAATAGTGTTAATTTTGCATTGTTTTACACTTACCTGATGAGAATAGAAATCTGAGCGCCTCCCGCATAGTACTGATGAGAGCCATTAGCTCGAAACTAGTCTACTATTGGGATTTGCACTGCACATCACGTTATGTTTCTTAATAATATTAATAATAATAATTTTCATAATAGCAATTTCAATAATAATTATCATAATAATAAACAATGAATAAGGAGACTACTAATAAAAAGTTTTATAGCAATAATATATAAGATAATAATAATGAAAACACAACTAATCTTAATAAAAAGTTTTTTTAATAGTAATAACAATACATATAACGATGATGGTAGCAACATAATGATAATAAAAAGGGTAACAAGGCTAATAATAATAGAAATACTATTAATAAACTTAAAAATATAGGGTAATAACAATAGTAATCATAATTTTAATAATAATAACAATCACAATAATAAGAATGACCACATTATTAATAATAATAACTGTAATAATAATAATTTGATATTGTTAACCATAACATAAAAGGAATAATAATAATAATTTCGATGATAGTAATGTTACATATAATAATGGTTGGTATAGTAATAATAGTGTATAAAATAATAATAATAATAATGAATGATTATAACAATAGTAGTAATAATAAAAAATAATCAACAACAATAAGGCTCGTAATAATTACAACAGGATTAGTGATAGTAATGACAACAATAATGATAAGGGTGAGGATATTGAAAATCACGAAAGGTGTACTGATCATAGTAAATCAGTAATATGAGCAGCGGCAATGAGGATTATGTGAGCAGATATAATGAAAAATGATAGAACAGTATAGATTAACATTTGAAGGAGATGAGAAAAGAATGGGACCTTAACATCAAAATCGAGCAAAGGCTTCATATCGGCTGCTCGTTGAACCCATGGATCGTTCGACCAATTATAGCCTTAGTAATAGCGCTAACTATTTGCGGAGAATCCACCCACTCGAACACAGTTCCAACGTTGCTTAGCAATGGGTACTGAGTGGTGAGCGAAAATATTTGTATGTGGTTGTCTGGGTAACAACCATATAGCTTCCAAAAATTTCAACACGCAGAAGCCCACCAATATTGAAATTCTTGCAGGTCTTCCTTCATTATAAAACTTCTACCAATGTTAGTCTCATATCCGTTAATCAATAACTATACTGATGTGACGAAGACATTTTCAAAGTTTACTAAATTCACATTTTCATTGTAATTATATCTGTTCATTTGGTAAGAATATCAAATTTGATTATAAATGCTAGTTGAGAGTGTCTTAATTTATACGTATAAAATACCCTTAAATCAAAACCACTGATAGAATGGGGTGATTTATTTATGGGTTTATCAAGGTTTAAGTGCTAGATTTTGTAACATTGATGCTAGGGCGAATCAAAGAAGTATATAAAAGAGCCAATTTAAAGGTCAAATTCAGATAAGAATAATTTAAAACTGATTACCTTTAAAATGGGAGATAAGGTTAAATTTAAGCATAACAAGTAAGAAAAGGCAAAACAACAAAATTACCAAGATCGTTTAAAGACTCTGATTAGGTAGTTAAAGTAATAAACGAAAATGTGCACATACAATAACATAAAAACGAGGATCTTATTATAGTACACGCAAATAGATGCAAGTTAGCAAAAAGCGAGTTAGCAGCGGAACCACTTCTCAAATACAGTTTAAGATCACAATAGAGTTAATGATATCAGCAGACGTTTTGCAATTATTGGGTTAATTACCTCAATAGAAATATAAGTAAATTTCTAACAGAGCATATGGTGTGTGAGGTGCTTTTAGCAGAAAATTGAATATTTCGGATGATTTGCCAGAGAGATTTAAAATGAATTTAAATATTTTAAAAAAGATAAAATCAGTTTTTATCAGTAAAATGTTTAAACTTACAATTAATAATTTTTGATGAATTTTTAAAATAGATAAGCATAATTAGCTTTGATTAAAATTTAATTATAAAATTCTTTAATTTTTATTAAAATTTTATATATTGAATTTCTCTGATAAATTGTTTTTAAATTATTTAGTTCAGTGCTTCAAAGTTTGTTTAAATATTAAACAATTTTGAATTAGAAATAAATTTTTAGAATGTGAATTCTTTTAATGCAAATGTTATTCAAGATAATTTAAAAGATTTTTTAGCAACTTCTGACATGGTAGAAGATATTTTAATAAGTATTTCGCCATGCAAAATCAAAGTCTTCAACCTAAATAGAATTTCAATTAGAGATATATACCTAGAGACAACCAACGACGCAACACCTAAATTAAAGAGAAAAGGAGAAGACAGAAGAACTGATGAATTTGAGAAGTGGAAGTACTAAATTCATATACTTAAAATCCAACACTGAATGTATTCTATGTGCACAAGGGAATACGTATACCAACACATCACAAATAAAATGTAAAAAATAAGAACCACAATAACAACTAAGAAAATCATACCAACTTCGATTATGACACTTTCTATCACGAATACAATATCTATCCATAAATGTCGCAAACTGCAACAGAGATATCAAAAAGAAATAGAACGTCATGACAAATATATAAAAAACTTATAATATAAACACCAAGACAGCCTCAGAGAGAATTAAATAAATTATTTACAGAAAAATTAATAATCATAAATAATTAGAACAAATTACAGGCTTTTCAAACAAAAACCATTAAACCACGATGGCTTTATTACGTAATATCTTCAAGTATTATAGCACTGTAGAACAACTGTGGGAAAATGTGATGAACTACAATCCAATCTAAATCCTAGTAATTTGATGGAGATATTTTAATCTCATTAATTACAGTGACAATATTTTAATTATCTTATTTAATTATTGCCGTGTGATTTATGATATTTTATTTATTACTGTGTCATTTTATATACAGTCTGTTAAAAATTTATGGTTAAATTATCGATGTGGTTATTGTTATTAAATTATTATTGAATTATTTTTATCGGTATTATTATTATTAAGGTAGAACATAGCACATATAATATAAACGTGTAGAATACAAACGAGTTCATTGAATAATATAAATAATTTTGTATTTTTCATTTAATAATATAAACAGTGTTAAAATTTAGTATCTTAAATATAAATATTTATTATTAATATTGAATTAAGCAGTATAAATACTGAACTCAATTTCAGTATTTTCGCCCAAAAATCAAGCGTAATAAAATCTTGAATAGGTAGACCTCGGAGAGAAAACAAAAAAACACCGCAGAACAGAGCAGACATTTTCTATAAATTTTTTGCAGTGACCTATACATAAGCTGAAATAGGGTTGTCAGATGTCCCGGTTTCCCGGGATTGTCCTAGATTTTATGTTTTTTTATGTTAACGAATTTATTCATTTTTGAATTTCGTTTTTAAAATGTGAAATGAATATTTTTATTTTAAAGTTCCTAATTTGTGTTGTTAGTTTTTAATTATGTACTGAAGTAATGGTCTAATTTTTTATTTTAAAAATTCTTTGTCCCGGTTTGCAGTGGTGAAAATCTGGCAACCCTAACTGAAATAACATTCAACTAACTACAAAACACGCACTTTTTTATTTCCTGTCTTAAAATTGAGAAAGCTGTGATTATATTTTCTGTTTCTTTTATACCAGACTGAAAGAAATTGTGAAATATAATTCTATTACTGGTAAATATTGTTTTTGAATATAATTTATTTGTAAAGTCTTATTTTTAATCATTTTATATATGAAACAGTAAGGTTGAGACTCTAAAACATCGAGACCTCAAAAGGCATAATGGTGGAAAACAATAATTTTGTTTGCCATTTGGGCATCATTATCAGTTAGTGAACATGAGTTTTAATTATGTTCATCATTTTAAAAGTCAAGTGCCAACAATAATAGAAATAATTTTCGCTTAAATTAATAATCGCAAGAGACTTTATTAAATCCAAACTTGGATATAAAATACTGTTGGGTTTTTTGTATGGAAAATTTTGTTTTTACCCCTATTGATTTACTTAATACCTGACTATACACATTCAAGATATTCAAGTTCCAATAATATATAAGTTTATCATCAATATTACAATGTATAAGATCTGGAGTTCTTTTTTTAGGGTTCTAGTCCAAACACCTCAGTGGGAATTCTTAATCTATTTCAATAAAGATAATTAATTTTATTTTTTGTTATCCTATTTATAAAATTGCTTGTTTAAATGAATCACTAAACATGGTTAACACGAGTTTTAACATAAAATTAAAAGCAAACGCGCTATTAACAAATTGAGAAGTCTGAAATCAGACGACCTAACAAAATTTATTTATATAAAATATTTCTATCGATTCAGCATCCAAAGTCTAAAATTCAAGGCACTGGCCAGGGTTAACCACGAGATATATGGAATCAGCAGATTAGACGCTTTCACGCTGATTGGTCGAAATTTCAGAATGCAGAGCAATGCATTTACGTATAGAACCGATATATTTACAAATGCCTTATATTAATAAATAAATTTTTAAAATAATTAATTTACGTCGTCTTACCCATCCGATTTGATGTTTTTTAAAAAAAATAGTAGGCCATGCCAAATTTAAGATTAATTGAAACCCATATAAGGCAAAGGGTAAGATAGTTTTGTCCGTAAACCCATTACCCTCCTTCCATAGAATATAAGATGAGTATCCCATTGATGTATACAACATAATCCATATGGGTGCAAAGACATAGCCTGGTGGTGAAAAGCATGGCCGCTTTAAAGTTTGAAACCACTTATCTTCTAAAGGTTTCACAAAAATGGAATTAATGAAACATCCGCCAAGTGGAATTGAAATAGCAAAAGCTGCTTTAAAGAAATCACTCATTAAATTAAGAATAATTTTAAGTATTTAAAAAAGTTTTAAATTATAAGAAATCGTAATTTTAATGTAAGAGTTTATGTAAAATACTTGATTTAAACAATTATATAAATAACTTAAATCTTAAATTTAATAACAAAGCTTTAAATATGTTTTCTCTAAGCTGCTTGTAGAAGCATATAAGATTCAAATGAATGTAGCAATTATGTAAGTTTCTATAGAAAGTAACAATAATATTTGTCGTATAGAATTCAAATTAAATTACTAAATGAACTCAAGATTAGAAAAAATAGGTCAAAATATATTGTAGCTGAATATATATTTTGGGTTGGTGTTTTTCTTTAATTTACTTATTTTATTTGCATAATATTTGAGATCGGGGATTTTTAAAATTGTAAAGAAAACAAAAACTTTATTATTTATTTCTTTTTCATTAACTTTTGAATTTTGGAAAATTTGTTTTTCAATAGTTTTGTTAGAAAAGCAACCGTTGTTGGTCTCAAAAACTACCTTGAAAATTTGTTTAAATCAAGCAGTAACATAGCATGAAAACCCATCAGGAAGTCAAGTTAACTCTAAACTTAGCACATTAGATAATCATCATAAAATAGATCAAAAACATATATATAAACCTCTTTTATCACTTGTAAACAGTAAAAATCGAAAAATTATGAGAAAAATCATTTATAAACAACAAGGAGGGTTTATTGGTTCATTGATACTATTGGCATTATCATTACTTGGTGGTATACAATAAACAGTGGACCAATCACTGCCTAATCTTAATTTAAATTTCAAGTCTTCTTGTTGTAATGGAGAAGATATGGACAAATCCAAAGGACGAAGCCGGTTTCGTTGGAGTAGAAAAACTAAATAAAAGAGTTCCGAATTCCAAAAAGGAGACACAACAGTGGTTATCGGAACAACTGGCATAAAGTTTAAACAAACCTATGAGAAAAAGATTTTCAACTAGACTATATAAGACATTTGGTATTGATGATTTGTGGCAAATGGATTTGATGGAAATGATACCATATTCGAAAATCAATAACGGATACAAATATATTTTGAAATGTATTGATGTTTTCAGTCGTTTTGATCACGCTATTCAAATCAAAACTAAATCTACAAATGAAATGGCTAAAGCTATAAAAACAATGCTCAAAGATGGTCACCCTGACAATTTACAAACAGATTTGGGTAAAGAATTTTACAATAGTAAAGTGAAACAAGTTCTTGGTGAATTAAACCATTATTATGTACATTCTCTATAAAAAGCCGCTTATGTTGAACGACTCAACCTCGATAGATAAACTCAAAAAATTCTTTGTGCATCAACTCAATAAAATATGAATTAATATTTTACAGAAAACATAAACAGTTATAATCATTCATCACATAAAGTTTAAATGGATTAAGACCTGTTGATATTTCCTCATAAAATAGTGTTGATTTATGGCTGTCTAGAAAAATTGAAAAGTTAAATAACCAAAATATAGTATCGGTCACCATGTTTGAATATCTAAAATATCTGCTTCGCCCTTCATTAAAAATTTCGACCAAAATTGGAGGGATGAATTTTTTGTTATTTCAAAATTTATGTTATAAAAGACAATGATAATAATGAAGTACAGGCCAAATTTTTTAAGCATGAATTACAAGTTATTCCACCTTCAACTGTTTTTAGAATTGAAAAAATATTGATAACTTAAAAGGTTGGTAAAGATAAACAGTGCTATGTCGAGTGGCATTGTTGAGAAATAAAAAAAATGTTTATTTTTTATATTTTGTTGTAAAAATGATATCGAATTAAATTTTGTAAATTAGTGATATTAATTCTTTTTTTGACCTTGAGTGTTTAAATATTGTAAAGATAAATGTATAAATATTGAAAAAATCTTAGAAATTGTTAATTAAATAAATTTGAAATCTTTTAATTTTTTTATGAATAAAACTTGAATAATAGTTCAAATTCACAATTGAAAATGATATTAATGATGATTTAAAATTTGGTATTTGCAGTGGAATTATCAATAATGCTCATCAAGCAAATTATGCATTTAATTTCCGTTTTAAATGTATCTGTCAATTGACAGAGAATAGCAGCATCAATTATCCTTCGTGCAACACTGAGAATATACCGGAGATATCAAAACCTATGGATTGAAAATTCTAATTTTTAAACTAGTGTTAGATGCACAGGTGGAAGCTCGTTGAAATGGATGAGCATTTAAGATTGTTTCTCAAGAACTGTGGAATGCCCGTTCAACAGTATAGGCTGTCATTTGAAAGATATGACCAGTGATATATTGAATGATTATTTCATTTCAAATATTGAAAGTCTCAGTAAAATACTAATTCAATTGATCGGACAATTGAGAAATGAGATGAGAGTATTAAAGGAAGATAGGTAAAAATCAATAAAAAATAAAAATACTGATTGCAAATAAGATCAAAAAAGATGAAGCTATTGAATTATTGAGCAATGAAAATAATATAATAAATCGAGAAAATCATGATCAGGCCTGGATATCAAAATCCAACATGGATATCAGCAAAAGATCTAGTAAAATGAGTTTCTATACAATTTTACCGAGCAATAGATGTTGAAAAATTCATTCAGAAAACCAAGCAAATAAAAGGTTACTATAATATGCCATTTGTAAACAATTCAAAAGACCTTATGTATACTGATGATAGATATTTATACTTTAATTGCTCGATAAATCCATTTGAATTTCTATTTCAAACATTTTCCAATGCAAAACGTCTTGGATTTAATCATTTAAATAATGTATTTAATGATTAATATATTTTCAAAATAGAGGAAAAAATCTCCATGGATATGACGATCTCTGATTTGTGTGATGTTTTCCTCGCGACACTAAAGACGAAATAAGCGTGACAATGAGCAATAAATTCTCGGACATAATTCTCTGTGAGAACTTGATTGAAACCCAAAAGAACTTAATTGTCTTCGATGATTGCGTCAACGATAAGAAGCAGGAAATCATGGAGTCTTACTTCAAAAGGGGAAGACACACCAACTGTTGCTGCATCTACCTCTCGCAAAAGTATTACGAACTTCCCGAAGATCAATTCGCAAAAACTCTAATTTCTTTGTGTTATTTGAATTGAATAAAAAAGATCGAGATAATTTTTACTACGAGCTGTTCTCATCTCTCATGGACAAATCAGACTTTAATAGGTTTAGGAAATACTGGAGCCCTCGGTATAATTACATCGCTCTGAACTCGGAGACTAAGAAAATACACTCAAAAGTTATCTAATAAAATGGATCAATATTCAACAGTAATTGTTTCAGACCCCCAAACGTCTTATTCCACCAAATATTTGAAGAAACTAGAGAAAGCAAACGAGTTATGGAACGAAAATATTACCAACAAGAATTAAAAAAAGAATCAAAAACCGCTATAGGATTCCATGAACCCTAAAACCGATAAAATATAAATGTTTACATTGAATCTTAATAGAAATGCAATCAGTTTATTCAAAAGCCAACCGCTATTAACTGAAACATTTATTCCTGAAGGAGACAAGTAAGAAAGAAAATTAGTAATTGGATATCATGAATTTATTATTACTTATGAGAGGGATGAATTTTATATTTGGAGCACTATTTCCTCTAAGAAATATGAAATAACCCAAAGTCTTAAAATATGTATAAAAGGCAACGCTTTCGGGGGTGACAGATCAGACAAGGAATTTAAAAAAGAAAATCTAATTTTAGTGTTTGAAGAAATCAAAACATATTTAGAGGTGGTTCATTGTTCAGTATCTAACAGTCTCGATCATTATAGATTCTTGAAAAATATTGTCGATGAGATTAAACAGCAACATATTCGAGACTATAAAAAAAGGAACTGGAATAACTTACTTGAATATCTCACGAAACTTCTAGCCGCTAAAAAAGCAAGTCACTTCAGTTCTAAATAAAACTTCTGGCTTTGAAATTAATTACCCTAGAGAAATATGATAAAATAATCAAAAAGCACTACTAGCAGAAATAACTAAAAAATACTATAAGAAATATCTTCCTTTAATTTCGATAAAGATACGAAGTAGTGGGATACCGGCCATCTAGCTCACATACCTCCCCGTCAAAAATTTTTTTCTTTCTAAGTTTAAAAGTACAAATTTTTTGTAGAACAAAGACAATGACTCATCAAAAAATTTTCAAGGTCATTTAAACCAAGACCATGACTTATCAATTTTTTTTCAAGATCATTTAAACAAAGACCATGACTCATTCAAGGTCATTGGATGACTCATCATGCTTTTTCAAGGTCATTCAAAAGTAGGTCAAGGTTATTCAAAAGTAAGTCAATGTCATTCAAAAGTAGGTCAAGGTCACTCAAAATTTCTCAAGGTCATATTATTTTTAAAAATTTTTTAATTTTATTTACTACTTATTTTTTATAAGTAGTATATATTTTGTAAATTTATTTTATTATTATTTTTATTAATATAAATATTATTATTTTTATTTTTATTTCTATTATTCTAATATTACTTATAAAAACTTTTATTAATATTTTTATTAATATTATCATTATTATTATTTTTATTATTCTTATTATTATTATTATTAATAGTATTATTATTATTATTATTATTATTATTTTCATTATTATTACTATTATAATTAATATTTTTATTATTAATATTATTATTATTATTATTAATAAAATTATTTTTATTATTTTTATTATTATTATTAATATTTTTATTATTATTATTTTCATTATTATTTTTATTATTATTAATATTTTTATTATTATTATTTTTATTATTATTTTATTATTATTATTATTAAATTTATTAATATTTTATTATTATTATTATTTTTATTATTATTATTGTTATTAATATTTTAATTATTATTATTATTTATTAATATTTTTATTATTATTTTTATTATTATTATTTTTATTATTATTATTTTTATTTTTATTATTATTATTATTATTATTATTAATATTTTTATTATTATTATCAATATTAATTTTTTATTATTCTTATTATTATTTTAAAAGTATTATTATTATTATTATTATTATTATTATTATTATTTTTATTATTATTATTATTATTATTATTAAATATTTTATTATTATTATTATTATTATTATTATTAATATTATTATTATTATTATTATTATTATTATTATTATTAATATTATTATTATTATTATCATTATTAATATTTTTATTATTTCATTATTACTATTTTTATTATTATTATTATTATTATTAATATTTTTATTATATTTATTGTTATTATTATTATTATTATTGTTATTATTATTAATAATATTTTTAATATTATTATTATTATTATTATTTTTATTATTATTATCATTATTAATATTTTTTTATTCTTATTATTATTATTAATAGTATTGTTTTTATTATTTTTATAAATATTATTATTTTTATTATTATTATCATTATTAATATTTTATTATTCCATTATTACTATTTTTATTATTATTATTATTTTTATTATTATTATTATTATTATTAATAATAATATTTTTATTATTATTATTATTAATATTATTATTTTTATTATTATTATTATTTTTAATATTTTTATTATTATTAATATTATTATTAATATTATTATTATTATTATCATTATTAATATTTTTATTATTCCATTATTACTATTATTATTATTATTATTATTTTTATTATTATTATTATTATTATTATTATTATTATTATTAATATTTTTATTATTATGATTATTATTATACAAATCCAACGAATAATTTGTCGTTGGATTTGTGTATATTTGTTGGCTTCGTATACGCGCGCGCGTTTATTGTTTTTAATAACTATTCTTCCGCCCACAAGTGTCCATCAATATATATATATTTCCCTATTTAAATATAATTCACCGATGAAATCTACTCAATTGTTAATATTTTGTAATTGAATATAATAGTAATTCATCACTCTTAAAGTACAATTCATTTTCAGTGAATATTTTCATCTTTTAAGTATATTTGTTGATCAGTGAATAATTCAGACTCCGTTTAAAGTATTTTCCAATGTTTAAATGATATTTCATCTCATCATTGAAAAATTTACTATCTAATTTATTATAAGCAATTTTCGATTCACTGAATATTTGTAAGCTTCAATTCGTATCTTCTTACTTTAATGATTGCTTTCCTCTTTAATGAATATTTTCTCTCTTCAATTAAGGCTTTCCTTATTCAATGAATGTTTTTTCTCTTCAACGAATATTTTTCTTTTCAATGAATATTTTCCTCTTCAATGTATATTTTCTCCATTCAAAATATATTATCCTTGTAAGTGTTTAATATATCAATTGATATTTCATCTATTTAGTAGATATCTTTAACTATCCCACTTTTTTCAGTAATTTCACCGATTTTAGTCACTTAATGTACTCTCTCACCAATATTACTTCTTCACTGAAAATTTTCTTTATAGAATATAATCTCTACTAATTAAAATTCTATTTGTTGACTTGTTATTTTCAATGAAAATTTAATTAAATAAATTACATCTTTCAATAGATTAGGTTGTACTCGACAAAAATAAAATAATTTTAGGCTATGTAAATCAATTAGAGCTTTTAGGGAAATTTTATGATAATTTAAGTGATATCTAGTTTTACGAAGTATTTTATTTTAGTAAATTTTAATCATGTTTGTGAATTTATGGTTTTCTTTTGAATTTTAATGGATTTAGGGTTTGATTATGTTTTTAATGAAATTATTGAAGACATTAGGTTAAATCTATAATTTTAGAAACACTTAATTTCTTGATAAGTTATTAGATTTGACTTGATTTTAGGATTATTTTAAATAAAAGTTAAATTTAGGATCAAAATGTTTATGAAATATCTTTTTAAGATAATTATTTAAGAATTAGAATCAAATTTGACTGATAGATTTTGAATAGTGAATGATATTTTAATTATAATTTTATGTTCTATTTAAATAGTTGATTAAATCAGTTAATTTTTAAAAATATTTTAGTGAAACCTAAGATTTTAATTTATTTTACAGTGTAAAAAGGAGATCAATAATTACTTTCATTTTCAATTTTATTGATTTCATGGATATCAATCACAAAAGTAGTATAGTTTAGAGATTTTTAAGGGAATGCTCAGTGTGGTTATCAGTATACTTATGAAAATCATTGATATATCTCTATGGGTTGACTGGTAATTTTTATTGAATTTATACTTTATTTACTGATTAATTTTAATTATTTGAGCAACATGATATATATTTTACAATAATTTAATTTATGTGAGAAACATAGACTTTATTCGATTTTAGTCATTTTTGATGAATTTTTATTTGATAGAATTTGTTGCCAGAATCAAATTGTGGTGATTTTCAACGGAAAATGTTGGATATCGATAAAAATTTTGTAATACTTTAAAGAAAATTTATTTTTATTGGTAAAATTCAGATTTTTATGATAATTTTAAGTGAATTTGATTGGTTGAATATATATAGTAAATATGATCCGAATAATGAATTTTTAAGGATCTTATTCGGTTAAATATAAATTTCTAAAGAAATTTTACCTTGTAGGTTTTTACAAAAAATATGTATATTGTTGGCGCAGTGAGGGAAATTGTCATTTCAAAGGAAATGATTGATTATGAGGAAATTTTATGATAATTTAAGAGGAAATAATCGATTAAGAACAAGTTTGTTGTCATTTTTAAGGGGGTTGAGTTAGTTGAATATCTGTGTTCAAAGGGTAAATATTTTCTAAATGGAGAATATAGAGGAGGAATTTATAATATGTTTAGGGGGATTTGTTCAGATAGATATTAATATGTGTGTAAATCTTTTGAGAGTAGAAATATTGTCATTTAAAGAGAAATGATTAGTTAAGAAGAGAATTTATTATCTTTTAAGGGGAAATGATTAGTGACGAGATGAATTTTATTTTATGGGGATTTCAAGAAATTTATTCGGTTGAATATCGATATGTCGGTGATTTTTGTTTATGAAAATAATGAATATAGCTGGGATTAATGTCATTTAAAAAGAAACGATTGGTTGAGAGTAAATTTTATTTTATTTTAAAGGGAAATGATTGGTTACGAAGAGAAGTTATGATCTTTTAAGTGGAAATTATCGAATAAGAACAGGTTTGTTGATATTTTTAAGAGGTTGTGTCAGTTGAATTTTGTTATTTTAAAGGGACATGATTGGTCAAGAGATGAATTTTATTTTAAGAATTTCAAGAAATTTATCTGGTTGAATATTGATATAAATCGGTGTTTTTATGAAAATAATGAATATAGCTGAGAGTGGAAATATTGTCATTTAAAGAGAAATGATTGGTTGAGAGTAAATTTTATTATATTTTAAAGGGAACTGATTGGTGGAGAGATGAATTTTATTTTAAGAGAATTTCTAGAAATTTATTTGGTTCAATAACGAAATAAGTCGGTGATTTTTATCAAAAATAATGAATATAGTTTGGAATATTGTCATTAAAGAGAAATGATTGGCTGAGAGTAAATTTTATTTTATTTTAAGGGGAAACGATAGGTCAAGAGGAGGAATTTATTTTAAGAGGATTTATTCGGTTGGATATCAATGTCAAAAGATGGATACTTAGTGAAATCGACACATTTTCATTGACTTATATCGGTAAACCAAACATGCATATTTCAATCAAAAACACGTGTGTATCATAAATTATATACATTTTCTAAAATATCTCAATCTTTTCTAAGTATTTCCATCGACCACAAGTGCTCAGGCTGTTAATAATGTCGGAAAAATATATTTCATTATCAACTAATCCTCTAATCCTCTGGATATTTGTAATTCGGAATTATATTATAAAGTCAAGATATCAGGATTTCAAGAAGCTGGTGTTGAAGCCGATAATTTTGCAGTGGAACATAATTGGTTCTTGAATATTTTCAAGGATGTCACTATAAAAATAGGTCCTTCCAAAGTTGAGAGAATCGAGAGCCCCGATCCAAATTCAAGTATTTTGAATTTTACGATAACAGATTCGGATTTCAAGAACCAATACGGGGAAATGAGCAGGTGGGTTCCTGATAGGTATAACGACTCGGTATATAAAATCCGAGAAAATCTTTACAAAAAAAAGCTTCGAGAGATCATATCCTCTTAAAACCGCTTTCGGGTTTTTCCATAATTATAAAAAAGTGCTGTAAATGATTCCTTTCGAGCTTATACTCACAAAGAACAATGATTTCAAATCATGTATTTACGGAACAAAAATCGCAGATCAATCAAAAATCAAAATCGAGCTTGAAGCCTTCGCGCTTCTGGTTCCATTAATCACTTGTAATCCAATACTGGGATCCAATATAATGGACAGAATGAACGATGACAAGTCGATAGATGTGAATTACCTCCAGAGAATCACGAGTATTGAAGTCCCTCTAGGAACGAAATCCAGTTGGAAACCAACAATTCTGAATTCCCAACCGCGATATATTATTGCTGGATTCAAACAGGAAAAAATTGATATGCTGACCAATAATTCTAAATTCATGCAGACTTTAAGGAATGGAAAGGAACTTAAATCATTACGCGTTCAATTAAATACGGCATTCTATCCCTTGGATCCAATGACGTTCAGTGTCAAAGATAACTCTCAAAGACATCCATACGCCGCGTATATCAATGTTTGTAAATCCTTTGAAGTAGATCCGCAATTAGGAATGATGGATTTCAAAAAGTTCTATTCAATATTCTGTTTCGATTTTTCCGATCAAGACGAGAAATAAACAATTAATGCGTCAACATTACTATTGATGTGGAAAAACATAATGATTTTAAAGGTAAATGCTATTGTGTTATTCTGACTGAAAAACAGGCTCAAATTCAATTGAAAAACGGCAAGATGGTCAATGTTTCGTGATCGCGAGTGCAAGATAAATAATAATAAATAACCTAAGAAATTGAAGAGTAATTCGAAAAGCTCTGAAATATTAAATCCACAAAGTATTCCACATATTTACGATTCAACTCTACAACCTCTGATTTCATAAGATCATTTCCTATTCCACCTGAAATTATATCTGGACTATAATTATGAAATGGGGCTGGTTTGGATTTCAGTGTATCATATTATTTTCAACATCACTTCTGAAAACAATGGATTTGGAGTTCGAGCACTAACAACCTTTGGGGTTACGAGCGGGTATCTTTTAATGACAATTCCTTCCGGAGCATATGAGCTTGATGTTTTATTTCCAATAATGATTTATTTGATTAAAAAGAAATTCTAGGATTCAAACCCTATTGAATTCAAAATTGATCTCCTAACAGCAAAAAAAAATTTGAAAATTAAACAAGGATATTCTTTTTTATTTGTGGATAAATTAAATGAGTTTCTAGGATTCATGAAACAAAAATGCTCGAAAACAAGAATGCTTGGTGAAAAGAATATCAATATTTCGAGCATTATATCCATAAACGTATCAAAATGGGAAACAGGATAATTATGTTTATAGTCTGCCTTACGGAACTCTTCCGCGTGGGTATATAATCATTATGAAAATTTCTTTACCTATTTACGTAAAACAAAAACTATTTCAAATATAGGTTTTAGAATTGTTGATCAACAACGAAACTATTTCCTTCTGCTTACATCTCCGACAGGTATAAAATCATGAACTAAATGAATAACCTCAACGAATTCCTTAACAATTACGGACCTGAAACAACAAGTAATCTTTACTTGCGCGATATTCTCAGGGATCAAGGTCCGCGGAATTGCCATTATGTGTGAATCAAGAATTATTTAGATAAAGATAATGTTATTTTCAACCTAAAGACCACAGACGAATCATGAAGTCATTAGGTCTTGTGCTCGAAGAAACACCGAGTGTACTTTGACTCGTACGGAATTATTCCCATTCGCGAAATGAATAAATACTTTTCTTGTGATACGTACACATACAACACCCA
Source organism: Schmidtea mediterranea (assembly GCA_022537955.1). Lineage (NCBI taxonomy): Eukaryota > Metazoa > Platyhelminthes > Tricladida > Dugesiidae > Schmidtea > Schmidtea mediterranea. Next base: position 120,125,659 of record CM039679.1, read on the forward strand.
TCAAGTCAAAAATCCCAAACCATCGATTTGTGATCAACTATGTTTTTTCGTACTCATAAATCTCGAAAATAGGATGGATTTCGAGGATATTCTGTGTAAAATCCTAGTATGAAAATGGTTCTTATTAATATTTCAGGAGGGAATTAAGTGGTTAATACTTCTCCAATCCTCGAACGTGTTGAAGCTAATTTCCTTAATGAATCGGGAGATCGAATGCGCGGAGATATTGACATGAACGGACACAAGATCCCTAATATCCAGAAATTGGATTCTGTTATTAAATTAGAAAATTAAATAAAACGGGTGGATAAAAAGATGAAAACATTGAGAAAATAGCACAAGCTGAGAAAAGATTTACTAGTGTGGTGAAAAAATATTATGAAAAACAAAAAACGAATGACACCAAGATTCGTGAAATAATAAAACCTTTAGATAAATAAAGGTAATCAGGTTCGAAGAAATACACCGATGATTTAAATAGGCAAATAATAGAAGTAAATAATAACTCGTCCAAGTGTGGAGATAAATTAGCGGCATTTGAATCAAAAATTGATGAAATAGATAAATCAAATCAAAAAATAGAAGATTTGAATCTGAGAAAATTCAGAAAGGAAAAAATAAAAATAATAAAGAACTTGAGAATATTAGGAAGAAGAAGCTTGGTAGAATTATTAATTTTTTCAAGTATCATGAAATAGAAGTCATTCTAGATTCAAAATGTTATTTTATAATAAAAGATGATTATATAATATTCAAAAAAGAATCTGAAGCGTTTGAGATAGATTTACCGAAACAACTTTTCATTATTGTTGTTTTCGAAGGGAAATTTACTTTTTCGGGAATAGATGTAATAGCAAAACATAAGGCAATTAATGGGCAAGTATTAAATGAGGAATCTAAAAAAAATATTATATTGATAAATGATTATTATTCAAACGCTAAAAAATATAATAATTTAGAATTTTCTGGGGAGGGGTAGTTTATGATTTTTTTCATATATCCAAAACACGATTTATCAAAAGCGTATTTTGCTTGGGAAAAAATGAAAAATATAAACATCAAAATCGCTCGTGTTATGATATTTTCCTCAGGACATTTGTTTCGAGGATTCACAAATTTCACAGAGTTAAAAGGAGTGGCGAAGAATTTTCTGAAGAAACAATCATACCAAAAATAAAACACAAGATTTCTTACACATCACTACAGCTAACAAACTCTGAACCTACTGCACCTATTTTACTTAATACCTCTAAAAACCATCCGGGAACAACAGAATAAACGAGACTAATTGGAAAAATCCATTCCTTCTCCAGAAAAAGAAATTAAAAGAGACTTTTACACTATCAGAAAATAAAACATCGATGGACAAGAGCGGATTCAGGAATAAAAATCACGTGTATTACAATCACAGGTCTTTTAGAGGTTTAAATGGCTTTATTTTCTGGTGTTGGAGCATTAAGTATTGAATCTACCGTTTCGATCATTATAACATCAGTCTTTGGAGGATCTAATGCTCTTTATCGCTTTTTATCGGAAAGCGTTTCTATCGGATTAACTTCCCAAAGGAAAAAATCCATAGGGAAGTATGTCAGGAAGCTGCTTTAGGAGTAAATAAATTATATTTATACCAACAAAAGGTCCTTGAGGATGGAATATTGACGGGGAAAGAAATAAATGAATAGATTAAAATTATTGAAGAAATAAATAATAATATCAATAAAGCAAAGAATAATAACAACAACTCACACGAGAATACTTCTAAAAAGGAGAAGCATGTTGAGAAGCAAGCAAAGAAAGAATTAATAAAACAATTAAAAGAGGAATATAAGGTGAAAATGAATAATATTACGTGACTGAAATTCGTGGAGTTCATAGGATTGACCAGCATATGATGAATAAGATTTGTTGGATGAAAATAAAAAATAGAAATAAGGAAAAAAGAAATCGTATTGGCTAATTTACTTACTTAAAAATTAAAGCGAATAAGCCCTGAAAATGTTAAGCCAAAGCCATTTAGAAACTTTCTGTGAGTATTCAACAATTATTATAAGAACACGTACGATGCGAGTCATTTAATAACTAAAATACACAAACAAAATGTGATTAAAGGAATAAAGTACCCCCCATCACCACAATAAGTTAATAGTCTAGGGGAATTCATGTACACGTATCCAGGAATCTCTCAAAAACCACTTTCAAAATCTCGACTGATGTGAAATTTGTTAGGAATAAGAAGAGATTGAAGAAAAGGAGGGATTTAAATGTTAATGGATTCCACAGCATTCTTTCTAATAACTTCAAACATTTCCAAAAAGCTCTTATTAAATTTTTAATTGATGTTTCAACATTATACATGAAGCCAAAGCAAATCTTCTGATGTTATTCTTTTGAAAATTCCTGAAGGAGATCGAGAAGAAACAAGAGGAAGAACCTAGAAAGAAATCAGAGAAATATAAAAAACGAGAGAAAAATAAAAAATATGATGATGGATTACCTTTAGACTATCTTGTAAAATGGATGGAAGAGAAGATTGAAAAGGAGAAGAAAAAGAGAAAAGAAGAAGAAACAAACGAAAAAACAAGTCCAGCAGAGATTAGAGCGTAAAATCGAACAAGTAATAAGGAAGAAACAGAGACTCCAGCAAATAATAAAAAACCAACAATTATTACATAAACAACAAGAGAAGTGAGGGAATCAAAGGAAAGGCGGATAAACAAAGAATAAGACGAAGAAGTTTTTTGATTAAAAAACGATTACCTGCATATTATCAGAGAAGAGCGAATATATTGAGAAACTAAGAACATGATAATGATGATGATTTAGATAATATTCCAAGGTGTTATATTGCTCCGGTTTCTTGTGTTCTCAACGAAGTGTGGATCAAGAAAGAAATATTAAATCAGGTATCATATTTAAATGGGCGGGTGTTTGATGAGGACATTGAGAGTAGTGGATGAGTCTTCGAGGAATTCACACAGATATCCCTGAATATATGTCAGTATAAATCACGGTTTGGTGGAACGTATATAAAACTCCCTTTTAAATCAAACGTGATTTTGAATATCCAGAATAAAGACAATAGGTGTTTCGTAAATTCTATTCTGGCATATTTACATCCACAACCTACGAGTCAACAACCGTACAGATCTAGACCATACAAGATATACCAGCATGAATTGAATTTGGAGGGATTTGAATTGAAAAAAGAAATTCTGTAGACAAATTCAGACCTTGAAATAAATGTGTTCGGAATTAATGAGAATAAGAGATTAAGTATTATATATAAATCTCATTTAGATTGGAAGGGATGTAATTTAATATTGTATAAAGACCATTACGTACTGTGTAAAAATGTGGCTGTGTTTCTAGGGAACAGTACATCCCACGATATTTATGTGTGCCTAAACTGTTTTGCGTTGTTCAGAGTTGAGAATGCGTTGAAGACTCAACAGGAATTATGTATTCAATATAAAGAAGTGGTTGCAACATTTCACTGTGATGAGTACAAGAAATTCACGAATTTTCATCATAAGAACAAGGTTCCGTTCGTATGTGGTGCAGACCTTGAATCTTTAAATAAACATGAGAGGAAAGAAAACACGGGTAGGAAATTGAACAAAAAGGATCTTTTTATGGAGTAATTATCCTCATTTAATGAAATCCCATTATCTCTAGTACTTTAGGGAGCATGCGGCTTTACATTTAGCGGAAACTATCAATAATTTATCAGAGGGAGTTTAAAATTCTTTTAAAGACCGAATAATCTATAGATATATCAAAAGAACAGCGGGAGGAATATAAAAATCTACTTGTTGTTATTATTGCGAAAAGAAATTCACAGAAGTATATTATAAGGGGATAGACCATGATAATTACCTATTTGAGAATAATTATCGAGCTCCTAACTAAAATAATTCCTAGCACAGATGAAAGATAAGTTTCCTTCAGTGTTGGAATAATGATGTTCTTGGACTCGTATCGACTAATGTCACATGTCTTTAGATTACCTCACATCTCTTTTAAAACCGGAAGAGTGTGAGATTTACAATAAATATTTTAATATCCCGGTAAGGAAAGGGATTTATCCATATGAGTATATTGCTGGACGGACTTCTCAGAAGTGATGGATAAAATGGACGAGAAGAAATTACCGGGGATTGGGGATTTTTACAATCATGGGAAGCAGTCGGATCTTCCATTAAAAGATTATGAATACGCCAAAGAATCCTGTGATTTGTTGGGGTGTAAAACCATCAAGGATTATACCGTGAATTATTTGAAGATGGATGTTTGCTTATTAGCAGATGCTGTCGAGAATTTCAGAGTCACTTTCTTGAAAGATAACGGTTTTGATCCCTGTTACCATTATTCAGTCTCAGGATTAACTTTCGCGGATGGTTTGAAGTTTGCAAAAGTTACATTAAAATTTTGAAGAAAAACACGTATGACATGCTTTTATTTTTTGAGCAGGGTGTTCGAGGTGGAGTTTCTGGAGTTTTTGGGAATAAACTGGTTGAGGTTTTTTCTGAATTGGGAAATTCCTTGTATTACTACGACTGTAATTCTCTATATCCGACCGCAATAATTGAGGATTTGCCAACAGGATAAATGAAATGGGATAAAAAAATTTTATGAAAAAACCAAAGAAAATTCTCCTGAGGGTTTTATATATGAAATTGACTTAAAGTATCCTCTATCATTGCAAGTTGGTATTTCCTATGTTATCCTGAGAAAATCACGGTGCCTGAATAATGGAAATCTGAATGGGAAAAGGAAAATAATCTTGGAGAGTATAAGACGACAGAGAAATTAATACAGACTCAGGGTGATAAGAAAAATTATATTGTTGAAGGAAGAATACTGGATTTGTATTTAGAGTTGCGAATGGTCTTGAAAAGGGTCAATAAAAAATAATTTATAAGAAATCAAAATGGCTAAAACCCTATATTGAATTCAATATTAAAAAAGGACTCGAATCAAAAGCTGTAGGAAATAAATTTGGGGATTTCTTGTATAAATTAATGAATAACTTATTCTATGGAAAAACTCTTGAGAATGATAGGAATTAAGATCTTCTCCGAGGATTGTGCTGCTGTGCACTTTAAAAAGTCGAATATCAAGTTTGATAAATTCAATTACATAGGATTTTTAATTCTCGAATTCTCCAAGTTGGTTATGCATAAATTTATATATGATGTCTTATGAAAAGCGTACGGTGGGAACTTCAAAATCCATTTCGGAGACACTGATTCTATAATCCTGGAATTAGTGAACAATGAAAAAATTGAGAAAATTCAAGAATATATCTATGACACAAAACTTGGATATTTCAAAGATGTAATAGGAAAGGGGAAGAAAATCATGGGTTTTTGCGGATTAAAATCCAAAGTATATTTCTGGGATATATAGGATTTAAAATCTAAGAAATAATTCGAACATTCAAGAGTGAAAGGATATTCTAAATCTTCAATCAAAGACCTAGGGTATCAAGAAGCAAGAGATTGTCTCCTGGGGAAAGAACAACAACCTGTAAGAGGATGGGCGTTAAGGTCAGAACTTCATAAAATGTTATTAAAGGAATATTCAAGGAAAGGTTTAAATAATTATGGCGATAAGCGTTATATATTAAGTAATGGTATTATAACCTTTCTTTTTATAAATTATAGAATAACGTATATAGAATGAAAAAAGAGATAAATGAGAAATACGGTACTAGCTACATTGATATAGATTTTAGTGAAATTGATCTTATCGATATAATTTTCTAGAACCCTCTCAACCCGCCATTCACCTGTTTACCGGCACGAGCACAATAAAATTCTTGGACGATGGAATTCGGGAGCAGAGTGATAAAAAGGCTTTGAAAGCTCTTTTTATAACTACTAACATGAACAGGATGTGGTTATACAAATCAATGTAAAAAATCCCAATGTAGAAAATTACTGTTTCATGGGATGTGTTATATATCACTGACCTTGAACAAAGGTTTCTGCTAATGATGATTTTCGATCATTTAAAAAAATCTCAATTTCTACCCTAAGTTGAAAACCTTTTCATCTCTTTACCCCTTGACAACCAACGTATATATGAGTTTAGTAATAGAATTTTATGCTCTGATCCCATTTCTTCAGACTTTAGGGAAAAATACGTGTTATGACAGCACTATTTCGTATTTGATTAACTATTTTCACATTGATTTAAAACTGAAGGTAAATCTTCATTCATATCTTTAGTAGCCAATTGTTTGCGATGAAGCATTTTAATGATATAATTTTTGTATTTGTCTAAATACAACGTTATGTATTCGTACCATTGCAGCTTCTCCGTCAGTACAAATGCCTATACAGGTAGTCCCCGACTTACGACCGCTCGACTTACGACCATCCGCACTTACGACCAATTTTTTTTCAATTTTTTCATAGAAAATGATTAAAATAGTATAATTATATATATTGATTATAAATGATTATAATTATATATATTTCTTATTATGTATTTTTGTTTTGTTACATATATAATATGTGTTATTAGTACACATTTAATATATATTTTTGTGTTATTTTTTCATTTTATAAATTTTAATAAAGTTTTCATTATATGAATTTTCGGTAGTTTCATTTCTCCTGATCCTAAAAGTTAGTAGTACAGTATCTAATATTTTTCTTTAGTTATTCATGATGAAACTCGACTTACGACTTAATCGACTTACGACCGATGACTAGGAACCTATCTCGGTCGTAAGTCGGGGACTATCTGTACACTTATTCAAAGGAATGCATATTTTTTCAAAATATGAATTTATTGTTTCAAATATAAGCTCAGATGTTGCGAAAGATGTCAATTTTAATATGCATAAAAGTTCTTCCTGTATATTTTCCAACTCAAAGCCTAACATTAACTATTAATATTGCATTAATATGGTGTCAGCTTTAATTTCTCAATAATTGTATTTCGATTTCATTGGAAATAGCCAGTATTCGTCTACTTACTGTATCCCTTAGACAGGAACATTATTAATTTTTGCAGCATATTCTTCACCAAACATTTCAGTACAAATATCTTTCATACACGGTTTAAACAACACTTCTCCAATGCTTCATGTATTTTTTGATTTAGCTATGTAGACCTAAAAAGAGCACTTTAAATTTTTTTGTGTAGTTACAAACTTGGCTAAATTTGTCTTGTCTTTTTTTAATTCGTCGAGTTTTCTTATAAAAAAATCCATGTAATTATTATTTTTTGTTTCTAAATGTCTCAAAAATTTAATATCTTTCAAGGACGCATTTGCCAATATATTTCCACAAATGACACATTGCAGTAAATCAATATCATTTCTTTTTTGCAAGTAAATCCGTAATTAAGAAATTTATCATGATAACTATAAAAACTAATTTTATCTATACTTGTCCGTTTTGGTATTTGTTGGCTTGAAGAGCTAGAACTTTCTATATCTGCATGTTGAGTTTCTTGGATTTGAAAGAAATTTCTTACTCATTTTCTAAACTAAATTGGTAGATAATTAATTGAAAATAGTATTATAAGCACATATTTAAACTAAAAGAATATTTATTAGCAATTCTCAAAGTATTATTTCTTTAATAAAAACAAAAATAAAATTCAAAATTAAAACTTTGCATTTAAATTAGTTTAAGAAAATACATTAAATAAATATTTAAATAAATAAAATACAATTACAATGTTATGTTGAAATTTATAAATATATTTTAAATTATACATGAGAGTACTATGAATTTCAATATATAATACTAAGAAATAATCCAAATATTTAAATATTTAAAAACAAAATAGTATATAAAAATTGACATTGAATATTAACATAAAACAGCCACCCATTTTAAATCTTATGCGACCCAAAAGTCACGATCCATAGGTTGAGAAAGACTGTTTTAAATCATTAGTTTTTGTCAGATTTAAAATGTGAAAGATGATCTTTATGGTCGGTATAAAATATCTCATAGAGGTTTGGGACAAGAGCTTCACAAAATGGGTTAGGGTAATATTTTCTATTGTAATAGTTTTTTAAATAATATTTTTACATTACAGCATGGCACTGTTTATCATCATACAGAGATTTTGGTAAAGATTACCTTACTTTTAATAATTTGTTCATTTTTTAATATCAATTAAAAATAAATTCATTCAAAATATATAATTATTACAATTTATTTTTATTAATAAAACTATTAATATTATTATCATGATTATTATTGTGGGGTTAGTGGCTGCTAACCTTGACCCCTATACATACAAGATTTTCTTGCCCCCAAATGGTTACCCGTTGCTGGGCAACGTTGAAACTGTAACCACTGGTTATGAGACCACCAAAGGTGAGCTCTAACTATAGAACTCTAAGGCCCGGCCTCATTGTAAGTCCAACGCGCTACCGATAGAAGGTCTACGCGCGATTTGTCTCTTGTCCCTTCATATGAACTCAATAATTAAACGAATCAATAATTACACTAATTCTACTCGCACATTTTTCGACTCAACTGATTGATTTTTAAGTCGATTATTAAAGTTCCAAATAAAGAGGAAAATACTTTATTATACAATACAATTACACAGTATTTCCTGGACGCCACTGGGAACGTTTAGCCGCTACCGGTTTAGTGGTGCTAATTACATCCCAGTAGGCTATCTGAGCCTACTAGTGGATAGGTCACTGCGTTGCCCTCCTGGCAAACCGACAGTGCCACTTCCAAACTTCTGATCTGACTTTTTTGATTTTGCGCCAACTGTTTCTGTTCCGCCCATCCACACTGCGCGGCGGCCAGTCGATGATGAATTGCCTTCATTTTTGCCGGTTCTAACCATGTTGCGCGAATTTGCTGGATCTTACGACTCATTTGAAGGAGCTAACTGTGGAGCTCTGTATTCTCCCTTTGGGATTTTACTAGATCCTTACTCAAGATACTGAGGGATTCCGTCTCTACAAATAAATTATCAGTTAACAACTTTGCGGAATTTTACTATGAAAGTTTTTAAATTAATTATTGATAGGATTTTTAGTCCATTATCTATACTGGAGCTTGTCTACTCTAGATGTCTATTGGAATTCTACAAAAATGTCCTATTAAGATTACTGTAATTCAGTATTACTACATCAATTATTTAAGAATCAACTTTTGGTATACATGGTTAAATTATACAATGAAATTGCTTCTAACGAAATTTATATTTTTATTACAAAGAAATTGCTTCTTCTATCTTCTTGGATGATTTCCATGATGCGAGCCTGATTGAAATCTAGATCGGTCTCGAGCATATGAATGCTCCTGTAATTGCGGTGAACTCCGGTCTAAGTCCTGCATATTCCTGGGTAGTAGTCGTCTTGGTACTACCAGATTCATTGGCGACGTCATCTCTGCCAGAGCTGGATCATCAAGCTCATAAGACACTCCGTAGTTTGGAGCGTAACCATCCGTGCTGGGGATTCTTTCGGCGGCTATGTCCACATTTATCCTGGCTCACCCCGTCTGGCCATGGTTACCTGCCGATTTGTCTTCTGTTGATGTATTTCCAGACGAGCGAGGGTAAATTCCGCTCGCTGCCTAGGTTCATGGGCTGGATTGCGACCGGGTTCTCGCTTGATTTCCACATATGGCAAATCTACCTCCTCGTGGTCGAAATGGTGACCCTCTCTTGATTCCCGTACTGGAGAGATTCCACATAGCTTGTCGGCATCGCACTGCCGTTCGTGCCGGGAAGCGCACCGTAATTCTGGATGTGTCGATCCAGGAATCACCTGTAATATCAATAATGATGATGTGTAATTTTATTAGCGAATTGATAAATGGGAAATTCCATACAACTTTCGAACGGAAATGGGTAACAATTTGTTTACGTTGTGAGAAATATCGTGATACCTCCATTTTTACATGTTAACGGATAAATGATAGTTACTTAATGTATTCTGTTGATTTGCACTCTCCCTAATGCCATTTTATCTGGTGTTTAATACGGTTTTAGCGGTGAAGAGATTTTTATTAACAAAAGAAAATTATAATCTCGTTTAGTTGTATCCTTGGGTTTGCCTTATTGGGTTTGCTTTCCGTTTGCTCCATATATATACAGTAGGGAAACTTTGTGATACGATTTGGTCCTCCGATTTACAGAATATTTCCTATTTATTGGCATAAAGTATATAAAGGCACAATATTCGGTCTAAAACTGAGAAAGCATAAAAACAATTTGGGCTGACATAATAATTTATTAACTAAGCATGAAATTCATTGAAAGCATAACTAGTTCGGCCATGAAGCATGACATTACATTTCATATTTTCCTGGATAGTTCATTTCATAGGGTCGGAATCCCTATGACGGCTTCATTCCAGTTGTCCTGCTAGAGTTCTAGGTAATTGATCTGAAGACTTTCGGATTTTAGTGCTCGGGTTATAGCTGAATTTTTGGCGGCTTAGATGCTCCTTATAAATGGGTGATTAAAACTTTTCATTAAAAAACAAAAACATAGTTCTACCTTTATCCTCATTATTCCTCCTGGTCTCGCTTCGTCGATCGAAATCATTGTTGTTCGGATTTTCATTCTTCGGCTTCCAAGTCATCTGGATTGTGTCCTGTTGATTATTTATTAAAGTCGTCGGAAAATGTAACGAATTTCCATGTGATCGGCTATATATCCAACAGCGTAGGCGTGACCTTTAGCTGTTGACAAATCGATACATTTTCCTTTTATTTAACTAATTACACTCACTAAATTCTTCGCTGATTGGATTTATAATTCGATTTGAGATGAAGTTATTATGTCAACTCTTGCTGGTTTATCATCCCAGTAATGTTCGATCTATATACCAAACTTCATGTCATTCTGCAGCGATTAGTAAGAGGCTTATCTTCCGCGTGAGAAATGGGGACAGTTGGATCAATCGTATTGTTTAGATTATACATTTATTTGTTGTTGTCTGATTGTCAAATTTGTTATTATTAACTTGATCGTTAGCAAACTACAATGTTTTCATAATTTAACTCTTGGGTGTACGTTTCACCATTTCTAAAAGGAGGAGGTCCATCTCTACATTGGACAGTGGGTAGATTATTTTGTCGCGATCGTCTACTCTCGTGAAGTGGTCGCTATTAATATTCTATAACAATTGACTTTATTTCGCTCATTATTGTCGTAAATTTGAATTTGCTGGGGGTTTTAGACTAATAATTTTCGTTTAAATTGACTTAACATTAAATTATCGGTATATTTATCCATTAGTCGGACAAACTCGCCAGTCAATATTTTATACTTTCCTCCTATTTTAGTTGGATAGTCCTGCTCATTCCACCCTTCTTTATTTTTGGTTCATTTTTAATAGTTCGCGTTTTAATATTTAAATAACTATCTCTAATGTTATTGTTTTAAGTTCGTTTAATTTGTATAACGCACGAAAATCTTTTTTTAATACTCAAAAATAATTATTATATCATCAAATTACATTTTTTTAAAGATCATTTCGAATTTTTTAAATTACGGTTAATTCCATGCCTTCTTATTTTATCAATTTTCTATATTAAATGAATAATTCCTTTTATTATTTTTTTAACAGAATATTTCTTATTCAAAATATTCCGTTTTTTTCGTTTGCTGCTAATTTTATGAATTATCCATTTTTCGGTCAAATTTTATGTTTTCTTGTTATTTTTATGTTAATTTCGTGCTTGTCTTGGTGCATTTTCGTTATTATTTTAATTTATTTTTATGTTTTTGATTTTATATTTTAATTGCATGTTTTTCATAGTTTAAGGTTGTTTATTCAATGTTTCTGGGTTCGATTTTAAATCTGAATGTTATGTTTGAGTGCTATTACTAATTCATTTAAACAAAATCTAGTGCTGGCTTGACATTATTAATATTATTGTTGGGCCAACACTGAGTTTTGTTTAAATGAATTGGAAATATCACGCAAACATAACACGCAGATTTAAAATCAGACCCATAAAACATCAAGTAAACAACTTAAAATGCGAGAAAGATATAATTAAAATATAAAATCAAAAACATAAAAGTAAATTAAAATAATAAAGGATGCACCAAGATCAGCACAAAATAAACACAAAAATAACATATCGATTTGACCGAAAATTGACAATTTATTTAAAAGGGCAAGAGTTAATGAAAAGTGGGAGTAAAATTAAATAATTTTAATTGGAAATAATTCAATTAAAAATTAAAGAAATGAATTGTCAAACTAAACCAAGAAAATAATAAAATTAGAGTTAGTTTATACAAATAATTTCAAGGTCAAATTTTGTTTTATCGCAGTAAATTTAACACGCAAGGTTAGGGTCACAGAACAGGTATATATACCAATTCATTTTCACAGAATTTTATTACTCGTAAACTCGATCATTAACACAAATTTTGAAACAAAATTTTATACAAAACTTATACCAAGCGTGTGCAACTTTGCAAGTGGACAATTATCGACAATTTTTCTCCATACGGCGTCCAAGCAATCTCAAGTAAGCTCTACTTGACAAATGTAAGTGGAAATATTATTATGTATGATGACAGTCAACTATGCTGTACCAACATGGTGAAATATATGCTTCGAGAAAATATGTTATGTCGAAATTTTTCCGGCCCACAGCCGAAACATCACCGCGAGATATTAAAATACCACATAACTACCGAGATGTGTAAGTGCGGTTCGTCCGCCAATATTTCGGCGTGCTTAACGAAGAAACCCAAACGTCAATATATTCCGTTTATAGGGGAAATTGGAAGAAGAGGGGTAGTCTTTTGGCTGCTCTTTCGTCATCCAGTTCCCGAAAAATCAACCTAAAATTCTCGTTACACATCGGCTCAAAATCATCTACACCGAATAGTCCAGTGGGCACTCATAATATCATAATATTGACATGTCTAACTCTAAGATCAAATAAGGGAGGTGAGTGTAGGAAAGAGTCGAGAATTGTTGCTATGTCGAAAATAAATAAATTGAATAATACTAAAATTGAAACGCCAAATTCAAATACCGTTCGAGTGTAATTAATTTAACATTAAAAGTAAAAAATAAATAATATCAAATTTAGTTAACATTAAATAGGACAAAACCATATCATACTGAATCAGAAAAATCATAAAAAAACGACAAAACACCAAATCAAACGATGATCATTAAAGATACCAAGCATCATAATCCACGAAAATCGAAGAACCAAATAATCCAAGACATCACGGTTCCTTCGTAATCAACGGTTGTATCTCAGATACCCTGATTACTCCCATCCACACTATCACTAGCAGGCATCAGGTAATAGAAGTCATCGATGAACAGGAAGTTGTTGAGCACCATAGCGGAAAACTGATTAGAGAATTGACAAACATCATGAACTGAAAATAAATTAAAAGATGCTTACCCAAACCATCCAGTAAGCGAAGCCTAAGGCATTGGCAAACAATTCTCGCAGTACCAACCATACTATAGAGACCTCATGAAAGTCGATCCGGATGATAGCGTATGGATCCAAATCATAAAAATTCCACAAAAAGACGTCACAATTCCAAGGCGGGAAAAGTAGTTCCAACCTTACGACAATTACCATAAAAAATCGAAGAACTTGATAAGATTCTACACAAAAGGAACCATATAGATTTTTATTAATTGAAGAGCGTATAGAAAATTCTGTGTATTAGGATTTATTTTATAGACGAATCCTGGATTGATGCGTCCCGGAGCACAATGCGTTTTCCAGCACGATCCACCGCCAGATGCAGGTCGGCCATGTGGGACGCGGGATTTACGATTTCCCCAGTGAGTGAATCTAGAGAAGGTCGTCTGGACGACTATGAGGAAGTAGATCTCCCATACATAGCAATCAAGAGGGAGCCAGGCCAAAACCCAGCCCGTGAAATTCGGCAACGTGCAGAATTCATTTTGGCTCACCTCGAAAACCGGCAAAGACAAACAAACTGGCATGTAGCAATGGCAAGACGGCACCTGGTCAGAGTAAATGCAGATATTGCTGCCGGAAGAATTCCTAGTACTGACGGATATGCCCCATCATATGGCATATTGTAGAAGGCCTGTGCTCGATTTCAATTTCTAGGTCCCATTATTCTCCTATCTCTTTCAAATGCTAACCTATACTCTCATATCATTCATTGTTATGTCCATTTGGCTAGTCCTTCTCATCGTTGTCCGTGTTGATGATTTTTCTATGGACTGTAAACCTTCTGTTATATTGTTGAGCCAGAACACAAACGGCCTTGTAAATGTTTAAATGAATCGGTAACACACATGCAAACACAACATGCAGATTTAAATTCAAACATATTAAAACACCAATTGAACCCTATCAAAATATGAGAAAGAAGACAATTACAAATAAAATAATAAACATAAAAATAAATTAAAATAATAACAAAAAGCAACAAGATCCGCACGATATAAATATAAACATAACACGAAAACCTAATAAATTCGACCGAAATTTGATAATTTAATAAAAATGTAAAATTTCATGAAAATGAAATAAAATTCTAAGAATTTGAATTAGAAATAATTCAATAAAAATGTTAAAAGAAAAATTATCAAATAAAATTGCAAAATAATAAAAATTAAGATTAGAATACACTAGAAAATTCTGTTGGGCCAGAACATAAACGGCCTTGAGAAATGTTTAAATGGATCGGTAACACACATGCAAATATAACATGCAAATTTAAATAAACCTATTGAAACATCAATTAAACCCTATCAAATATGAGAAAAAAGAGAATTAAATATAAAATAATAAACATAAAAATAAATTAAAATAATAACAAAACGCACCAAGATCCGCACGATACCAACACAAACATAACAAGAAAACACAACAAATTCGACAAAATTAATAAAGTAATAAAAGTTCATGAAAATGAAACTTAAATCAAAAAATTTGAATTAGTAATAATTCAATAAAAATTCTAAATGAAAATTATTAAAATAAATCAAAAAATAATAAAATTAAAGAATAGAATTCACTAGAAAATAACAAGGTCGAATTTTGTTTTACTACATCAAAATTAACATGCGAGGTTAGGGACAGAAAATAGGTATAAATACTGATCCATTTTCACATTAAAAAACCCGTTTTTCGAAACAAACCATTTTTTGAACTAAAATTTTGTTTGAAAATCTATATTAAAACTTTCAATCTTAGGTGAGAAATAGTTTTATTTGGAGCTCTCTCTCCACGTCACATCCTCGCAGCCTCGGTAGAGCTCTGCTTGGATGTCGGCGTGGGGGGAGATGCATTTTTATGCTTTTATGATTTTATTTGGACAAGTAATTTTGTACTTTAGTTATTTAATATGTTAATAAATATTTATAATATTCATAAATTGTTTTTATGCATTTAATAATATTAATTAATCTGTCGAAATTTTTCCGGCCCACAGCCAACACATATTGCAAGATAGTAAAATATACATAGTACAGATCTGTGAAAGTGCGTGGAAAATCGCCAATGATATGTACCCGTGAGGACCTAGCGTGCGGAACGCAGGGGTCGTAACGTCAATATGATCCATATAGATGAAACGAGAAATAAGTCTTTTAGCTGCTTCCTCGTTCCTCCTTTCTGTAAAATCGACCTAAAATTCTATTACACACGGCTCAAAATCATCACACCGAGTAGTCCAGTGGGCACTCATTAAATATAATATAAACACAATGTGCGCCTAAGTCTTATTAAAGGGTAATGGTACGGGAAATAAATTAATTCATCAATGAATCTAAAGTAGTTTGTTGACTAAGATAAAATAGCTCATTAAATAAACGAAAATAATTTATTGATTAAAAGTAAAGTAATTCTGGAGTAAAAGTAAGGAATTCATTAATTAAATTATTATAATTATTGATTAAAATTAAAGTAACGACAAGTAATTCATTGATCAAATTAGTATAATTCATTTTAATAAAATTGAAGTAATGATTGAGTAAAAGCAAGTAATTAAATTAAATTAATTCATTGATTAAAATTAAAGTAATTATCGGGTAAAAATGAAGAAATTTATTGAGTAAATAATTCATTGGTTAAAAAGAAAATAACTTATTGATTAAAAATCAGGTAATTCTTTGACTAATGGATAAAATAATTGATTAAAAAATAAAGTAACAAGGTAAATTCGGTGATTAAAGATAAATTAATTCGTTGTTTAACAATAAAATAAAATAAATTAGTTACTTAAAAAATTAAATTAACACCAAGTCATCGGTTAAAACTGAATTAACCCGAAATCGTTGTTATAAAGTAAAGCTCGCATTGTTAATAAATTAAATTTGTGAATAAATTAAATCGATGGAATTAAATTTTAATTAATTAAATACGAATTCAAAGCAAGACGAAACCAAAATTTACTTAAGAAATTGATGATTGCACCCCATAATTTCAGCACCATAATCTAAAATCCAGACCAAAGTATGAGAAAATACATCTTCCTGAACCATTTCGTAAATATCGTAAGGATGAAACGAAACAACTGAAAGTCTTCGAAAAATCATAAAATTTATTCCCCTTCAAACAATGAATGCTCCATCATCTGCTAAATAGCAAATAACATCATCGAGAAGTAATAAACGATCATTCCAATAGTCAATAGAGAGTAAATGCCGAATCCCTACGACAACGTTAAATTTGTGCGAACTAAATCATAAATTAAAATACTAACTATTTACCGGACCCGTTGTGCTGCCGTACTTAAAAATCACCCTTGGCAAACCAAATGGAAATACTTAACGAAATTCTAAAGAGAATTAATAACATTAAAAAACTGAGATATAAGGCATGAGACTTACCAGATCGCGGAATGTCGAATTTTCGACAATCGCCGAAAATTAATAATCAATAATTAACTATTCAATCTACCATGAACGGAAACCGACAAATTCCACAGGATGTATATTCCAAGTGTGAACGATGTCAATGTTATAAATAATCAAAATCAGTTTATCTCTAATAATCAATATTTTCAGCATCCGGCAAATTGACTGTAACGATGGGAATTAAATCACATTCAGAGGAGGTAATTAAAGAGCCAGGAACATTCTTGGAAAGAGAAGGACTGAAGGAATTGGTCGCCATACATAGTGGTAACTCATTTTGGAATTTTATACTTATCGTCTTTAATGATAATTAAACGATTTTAATTGTAATACCTCTTGTTAATAGTATTAAATAACTCTCATTTTTACAACCAGCGTTAATTTTATTAAACTGTTTTCATCACAATGCACCATTCATAAGATGGCGGAATCTAGTGCAGAGTATTATCAACCTGGACGGTTCCATAGCAAGGTTAACAATATGGCGTCGAATTATGATTAGAAAGAATAGTTCCTGTAGTTGAGGGCTCTGAGCCTCGTTGAAGAAAGCGATAGTCAACGTTTATTTCCTAATGTTTACAATCCTGGTTCATGACTTTCAGATGAGACTATTTATTTCAGCTGCTAACTCCCAAATGAACTATCAGGTGCCTATGGTGAATCAGCGATAGAATTAGGTCTCCAAGATATTACTCCTAGTTCATATATTTAATGCTCACTAATAAACATATTCAATTAAACAAGGAGATTATTGACATTTAAGGAAAAGATCTAATTAATAGGAGTCATAAGGGTGTCTACAACAGGACGATATAGTATAACTTCTTCTTGACCCATGATATATTTAATCATGAAATACCTTCTCCAAGACCATCATGATAAAACCCTATGACGTTAAATACCCAAAATATATTTTAAGGGAAGTATTTCCAGCAACAATCTGAAATCATAACCCATGTCAAATACTATTAGCCGAAATCCCAAGTAAAATAACCTCGATAACCGCATTTCTGAGGCTTTCCCGTAAGTGAATATCCGGTGACAATATTTAATTTCAGCTCTCAATTCCACACTCTCCCTCGCAGATCGCTGGAGATGGGCTTGGGCCCAACACCGCCAAGAGCGATATCCGGAGTTTCCGCCGTCGAAATTCCTCGACCGGGAAAATCTGGGAGCGGTTACGTCCACGCAATGGAACCCTTCGGAAGAAATACATCAGCAGGCCCGACGGCAATTGGAAGACCTGATGTCACAGCAACGAGACTTAGATTCGCAGGTGGCCCGAGCTCGCCAACATTTGGCAAACGTAGAAGAAGATTTGCTGGCGGGTCGGATTGCCAACTCGTACTGGCACCCCCAACAGACCTCACCAAGCAACACACGCAGTACTAAAAGGCCGACGATGGCCATTTCCGGC
The DNA here is from genome assembly GCA_022537955.1 of Schmidtea mediterranea. Classification (NCBI taxonomy): domain Eukaryota; kingdom Metazoa; phylum Platyhelminthes; order Tricladida; family Dugesiidae; genus Schmidtea; species Schmidtea mediterranea. The sequence goes on from CM039679.1 coordinate 120,143,916, forward strand.
TTCACACCTGAAGAGTGGGTGGCGAGCCAATTCCCCTAACATTGGTGACGATCCTATGTGTTTTAAATCAATATTAGTAACTTGTGATTTCTCGCTATATTAACCTTAAAAAATAAAAATTATAAACTTGTCGTTAGTTGTTTCGGCCAGATAAAATTCTTCTCCTTTGTACATGAATTTTGTTTAAATTAATATTAATATGGTGTGCTTATACCCGTAATATGAATCTCTAGACTTAATTTTGTTTATAATAGCTATGGATCCGACTCAGTTATTACAACAGGAACTATCCCGAGCACAGCAGAACAATCGAACACTCTATGAACAAATCATACAGCCATCCAAGGAGGTCCAGCAAGTGAAATCTACCTGGGTGGACCCGGCCAGGTTAAAATCCATCTACCAACGCCTAACAGCGGCTCAAAGGGGCTGGGCAGAAGAGCGTCAGTTAAACCAAAGTCTCCGGACTCAAATCCGAGGGCTGGAAGTCGCCCTGGCAGCAAGTCGGGAGGGGCAAGCGGTAACTTACCCGCTCATCTTCGCCCCATCCCAGTTATCCTAACAGACGCAGACCCACGACCCTACACCCACCAAGGATTCTCCGACCGTCCCATCCAGCAGTCGTCGACCGGGACGCAAAGAACGTGCACGCCGCAAAGCCGAACAGCTATTGGACAAAAACAATCTTGAATAATTGACTTGACAGATGAACTACATTTTTCTTTAAAAATTATAACTGTGATTAAATCGAAATTAGTATATTTTCAATATAATTAAAAATGGAATGATCATCAGGAGGTCGTGCATACCCTCCCTATGTCGTCGGAAAAATAGTGTTGTCCTTCTACTAGTAAGCATAAATATCGAATCTCCACACAAGGGACAGAATAAAGCGAGCATAGGTCTTCTAACGACAGCTCGTTGGACCTGCGGGTTGTCCGAGCAATTACAGTACTAGCGATAATACTCAATTTTTGCGGACAATCCACCACTTAAACACATTTCCAACGTTGCCTAGCAACGGGTGCCAAGTGGCAGTTAGAATCATTTTGTATGGCCTTACTGGGGCAACCATAAAGATAAACAAATTACGCAACCCTGTAACCCACCAATTCCAAAGTCGAATTTTGTTTTACTACATCAAAAAGAACACGCAAGGTTAGGGCCAAAAAATAGGTATATATACCGATGCAGTTTCACATAATTTTTAATAGTTTTTTGAAAATCACTGAGCAATTTTTAAAAATCTATGTAAGTGAGAGCTTTATTTGAAAACTCTCTCCACGTCGCATCCTCGCAACCTCGATAGAGCTCTGCTTGGGTGTCGGCGTGGAGAGAGTGATATTTTTATGATGTTTTTATGGATGCTTGGATCGGTAAATTTTTAATATTATTTCAATAAATTATTCATAATTCATAAATTGTTTTTATTATTGTCGAAATATTTCCGGCCCACAGCCAAAGACACCTCACAAGTTAGTAAAATCAACATATTATTCGAATTCGTGTAAGTGTGTGGAATATCGCCAATGATTCGTGTCCGTGAAGGCCCGGCGTGCGGAACGCAGGAGCTGGAACGTCAATATTATCCCGTATAGAAGAAAGGAGAAATAAGAAAGTGGTCTTTTAGCTACTTCCTCGTCTCTCGTTTTCTTTAAATTCGACCTAAATTATTCTACATACGGCTCAAAATCACCACACCGAGTAGTCCAGTGGGCACTCATTAACTATAATATGAATACAATGCGCCTAAGGTCAACCAAGGGGAAGGTAACGGGATAATAGAAAAATGAAATCGTTGTTGTGAACCTAAAATAACAGTAAATCAAAATTGTTAGGCGTTTGCAAATAACTAAAAGAAATAAACTATGACTATGACCCCTCAACCGTCAATATAGACCTAAAAAGCTTAGCAAAATTAGGACGCTATTACGAATTTTTAACATATCTGCTCTAATAGAAGATGAATGAACTTTAAATTATAAATTTTGAGACATTATTTCGTATTAAAATCGATGAAATAGCGGAATGCCCACCCCGATATAATATAGAAAATCGAAATTAAATTGAAGAAAGACTAACATTAACCCTAAAATAGCCTGGAGAATTAACTCTCTAAAATAAATAATAAAATAATTCAATGAATCTAAATCCCAGACACTGTATATTAGACGCCGATAAAATTTCCGAAAATCAATGCGGTAGTAGTTAACATCAAATAAAACTATTAAGGAGAGAAGAGTAGGAAAAACCTTACTCGCTACGATCTTCAGGACTACGACTATAAAACTAAGATCAACAAATCTGACCAAAAAACTAGTGACGTAAATACGAATAAATCTATTCAACTGAAATTACGAGATAGGGCCTGAAAATTCCATATCCTGCCGTAGCTAAAGTAAAATCATTAAATTAATATCATCACTAGCCTAGGCAATGTCCAAATTTACAGGAACGTAAATTGATGAGAAAAGGTAATCCTGATATGGTAGCTCCAATTTAATCCTTCCAAAGTAAATAAAATTTAGATAAATTAAAAGCCTAATTAAACCTTGAATAAAATAATCATTTAATTGAGACCCTGCAACCACTTAAGAGAGCGACAAACAAAAACGTTTCCATAAGTATTCACGATGAGTACGGAGAGGTAATGCGAATCATTATAAATCACTGCGATAAGATAAGAATTTGATAAAAATCCTCTTTAATAAGCCAAAGTCCAATAAACTTCTGAATGATAGCGAACAAAAATAATAGATAAAAATCACGATAACACAGCCAAAGGTTGAGATAGAATCCATATTCATCGAACGAAGATAAGTTAGATCTGAGCTCGTTACTAAGGATCATTGGAGGGAATCAATACCATCGTCACCAACGACATCTTCACGCATCGACCACGGCTAAAATAATATACTCATATTAACTCATCATGAACATGATTTAGTCACAAACCCACCATAAGAAATCTGTAGTTCAAAGATAATCTTGCCAAGAATCGTCGTTACAGGGAATCAATTCTTCCGCTCCACCAATATTTATCCATTAGGGATTGCCAATCTTACATAGAGTTAACCAACCCGGAAACTCCAGCCTTGAACAAATCTTCCCGAGCAGAGGGAGCCTCGCTAAAAATCAGTTATCATCTAAATAAAAGAGACATTTGCAATAGAATAATTACACAATTTATCTTACCACGACCCGTGGAAGATTGTGAGTGTTCATCAAGAGTGTCAAATCTATATAAATAAATATCAATTACCTGATCGATGCACCGGAATGTCGTAGACAGATAATTTTCTCGCTGTCTAGACACCCCAGTGAAGGATACATGCATGCACCGGCACACAAATGCAGCTAGTATGCCATTCTATCACATCACCAAGCTTAGCGGAGACAATGGCTTGTAGAAAGATCGACAAGTTATTCCATGCACATGGCTCAGCACTACATCGGATAAGAAAATTAAGTGTGAATAAATACATCATACACATGCACAGACTACACCCACCAATAGTTCGATTATATAAGATAAGGTCAACGTTTCCGTTCAATTGAAAAATTTGTTTTGACAATATTCCAAAATGAATCCACCTCACGATTGCACCAGCGGGGAAGTGATGCAGAGTTCAACTCCATCGATTGAAGGTAAAGTCTCGTTACGATTTTAAATTCTAAATTCCCGACTTTGTATCTTTAATAATTGTATGAGAAATTAAAACTGATAACAATTTAATCTTAATATATCTTTGATAATTATATAAGGAATTAAAACTATTAATAATTTAATTTTAATATTTGTGATTTGTTAAAAGTGATGAATTTGGACAGCTAATTTTGTTAACTTTGCTCATCTGCGCTCATTAGGATGAATACCTTACCGGATAATTTTTTTTGTTATTAATTTAAATCCTTAGGAATCGATTGTAAAGAGAGTAGGAGGCATGGAAATACTCTAATTTGCTTCAATTAGGTTTAAACGACGAAAGATTACATACAAGTCATTTTTTATTTATAAGTAAGATGGCACGACCCACAAAATCGATCGGCTTCATTGCGGATTCGAGAATTTATATATAAACGCTACGAAATATAAGAATGTTAGTGAAAATCAAAGGACATGGTGAAATATCAAGCCATTTCTTAAACCGCTTAGAGATATTTATAGTTGATTTTCATAGCCCTACCATATACTAAACCATTAGAGTTTAAAGCAAGAGTCTACTCACGATATACCATTTTCACCCCATCTAGTTTTCTCCTCATTTCCATAATTAAAGACGTTAACAAGCGACCAAATAGGTAAAGGATCTAGTACAGCATGACAATAATAATTTTCCCTTTGAATTAATATAAAGAGGCATCTAAAATGACCAAAATGGACGTTAAATTTATTACAATGCGTTTGTTTACGCTTCCCTTATTTAATTATCGATATCATATGGAAGGGTAATTATTAAACAGTCGTCGGACGGTAAGATAAATAGAATAACGTGGGGTTGTCACCCACCGACGTATTCATAATCCATACAGCAAGGTTGTGGAGGTTTTTCTTTTTGAGATGTTAGAAATGGAGAATCGGACTGTATCGGGGATTCAAGGCCGGTAACAATTAAATTTAGAACCTGATTTCATTTTTTTTCACCAATAATAAGCATTTCAGGAACTATAATAAGAATTCTAATTTTCGGTGACAGTTATTGAATTTTGATGACAAACCTATTTGATCGTGATTATGTTCAGGAAAATCAGGAACTTTTATTTGGGCCCCCACACACGTTGCGGAGCAGTGGCGAAAATAATGGGAATGCATCTGGAAAGAGAAATACCCCGATGTGCCCCAACCTGGAGAAAACCGGCGGGACGATATGCTCATGGTAGAGAACACCATGAGACAATTTCGGCAGAGAGGACAACCAAGTGGCCCAAGCCCGGCCCAAGAAATCCATGATCGGGCTCGAGCACTTCTGGCATGTCTCAAGGACCGCCAGCGCCGGGTCAACTTCCTGGTAGACTGGGCCAGTAATCTGGCAAACGTCGAGGATGACATTGCAAATGGTAGGATCGCGGAGTCCTATTATTTCATGGCACAACCCAGTTCCAGACCGGTCCGTAATACGAAACGGCCCGTATTCATCTACCCGGGCTATTCCGCGGAAGAGGGAGTGAAAAGGTTCCTCGAAGGGCCCTGATCTCACCGAACTATTAGCTATGGACCTTTTATTTTTGTATGAATGCGATTTTAATAAACGACTGTTAATTAAGATTTCTCTTGTTATTTGTTTCATAGTGTAACTTTACCGATTTTTATGTCTGGAAATCAAGTTCACGTTTAACATTTTTCTGTGGGTATAGTAAAAGAATTTAATTTATTTTTGTCGTTATAGAAATGGAACCCCTACAGACAATACAAACGGAGTTGACCCGCGCAAGACAAACCAATAAAAACCTCTACGATCAGATTATACAACTATCCCGCGAAATTCAACAAACAAAGGCTACATGGGTGAACCCAAGGAAGGCCCGATCAATGTACCAAAGAATTACAGCAGCTCAAAATGGATGGGCCGACGAAAAACAATTGAACCAGAACCTCAGGACTCAGATAAGTGGATTGGAGGTCGTCTTATCGGCCTGCCAAGAAAGAGCCGCTCTAACGTACCCCCTTGTCTTTGCCCCCGCCCAATTGGCTTACTGAGAGACGGCGGCAACTCCAATGACGACCACACCTTCCACCCTGACAATAATAAAGAACAGTTATCGTCCAGGACGCAAGGAGCGGGCCAAACGACTGGCCGCTCGACTGCTAAATATAACGCAGCCTACAAACTGAAATTGATTCACTTCTTGTAGAAAAAATTTGTTTTATCTAGTATATGTTAGTCGTTTTTTTCATTCATTAATAAGTGTTCACTAGTTTTATTCTCAACATATATTCATTAATATTTTTTTTCTTTGACTAAAGAACTCAGGGAACATGAGTGGGGACCAAATGACCTAAAGCGAGCACAAGTCTTCTAACGACAGCTCGTTGGATCCAGAGATCGTTCGAGCAATTACAGCATTAGAAATAGCGCTCACTTTTTGCGAACGACCTACCCGCTCGAGTACATTTCCAACGTTGCTTAGCAACGGGTGCCGAGTGGTAGCAAGAAAATATTTATATGGCGTTACCGGGTAACCACAGTAAGATTAAAACAAAGCATAATACCCTGTAACCCACCAATTTCTTAATTTAAATTGGTTATTTATTTTTAATATTTTTAAATAAATTTATTCAACCAAAAAATATTTTATTTTTATTCATTTAATTCATTAATTTTTACTTTTATATAAATGGTTTTTTACGGTCAAATTTTTTCTTGTTATTATGTTATGTTTTATGTAGATTTCGTGCGGTTCTTGATGCATTTTGTATTTATTTTTAATTTTATATTTAATTATATTCTCTCAGATTTTAAAATGTTAAGTTGGTGATGTATATTGTATTTTAAGTTATCTTGGTGCTGGGTTTTTGTGCTGTATTACTGATGCATTTAAACAATTCTCAAGGCCATTTGTGTTCTGGCCCAACAGACCTAACGGCGGTCAGGAACATGAAACGGAGGTTTATCAAGGAGTAGTACTGGAAAAAATCCTTATCTGTGTTGAGGTTACCTAAATAATGAAATAAAATAATTAATAAACATGTAAAATGATTGGGGGAAACAATGAGAAGTGAGTAAGATGTGGTTCTGGAGTCTCATAAAAAGAGAATGAAAAATAAATGTTGAACAACGAGAAAGGAATAAGAGAAAATTAATAAAATCAGACAATTAAATCAAAGAAGGTCATTTATAATTAACAAGTGCAAATTTTGGAAAACAAAAACAAGAACAAAATTTGCACATCATCTCGAAACCCCTTTCAAGATAAGGGAGGAAATATTGTTTGAAAATCCGGGAAAGGGCATCTCCAAAAAATGATTTATCTGGACAGCTGTTAGTGATCATGGTGGCCCAAAATGAATTAGCGTTAAAAGATATCAGAAATTCTATTCGACATCAGTAAGTGTTATTGAATGATGGAGTATAAAAAGGAAGTGCAATTGAAATCAACAACACAAAAAAATTTAAGAAAAAAACTTATGAAAGGCCAAAACTACGAAAGACAAAAAATTGCGAGAGACAAGAAATTTGCAGGAGACAAAGAATTGCAGAAGATAAAGAAAGACAAAAAGAAATTAAACAGAAATTTGAAACAGAAATTAAGCAAGGTCAAAGCAAACCAAAGCAATTAAATCAGAGTTACCGATCTCAGAAACCCACCGCAGTAGTCAGGTGATGGTAAAGCTAATTGATCCGAAAAATGCTATTCTTCCCGAAGGGTCGCAATTAGCACTAAGTGTGATCGATTGATAACTCGTTGTGTCATTTTAAAGTGGAGATAAAGTGTATTAATCAATAAAGTTTATATCGTTTGGAGTTCGTTACTGTTGTTTAAAGCACGCTTGGAGTCAGATCGACAATAATTTCTATTCGAATTCACCGACAACCCCAACATCTGTTTGAGGAATGTTCGCCTGTTATGTACAATACCAGCATGATCTCGTTTATGGGTACATCACAGTAATGTGTAAAGTTTTTGGGTGTAGTGACACTAAGCTGTAGTGTTTAGAACCCTAGCACGCAAGTGCCGCTGGAATGATTAGGACACACTGATATAATCAAATGGAAGTTAACTAATTTCCACCTTTACACCAACATCTTTTAAATTTAGTTAACTTATAAAGAATTTTGCAGAATATATTCTTCAGATAAAAAATGAATAACTAAAGCTATGTAGTGTTTTGGCAGAATTAAAAATTGGATAAAAATAAAAGTCTCCTCTTTTCAATGTCATTCAATATTCGATAAGCTTTTATTTATAAATAAAAGTCAATGAATAGCTCCAAAAGTCCAATTAGGGAAATTTTCCTTTTTATTTCATTTTACATTAGTTTACTTTAGGTCCCACTTACCCTATTGAAATATGAACTTAAAACTTTCTTAACTTTAGTGTAAGGATTAGAAATTTGAAGTTTAGTTATTCCAGAATCATGAACACCCTTGATAAAACTTTTAACATTAATTGTTCTCGATTTTCCCCCAACTACTTACATTACTAAAATTGACAATACTTTGATTCATGTGTTACATTGTTTCACGAAATACATTTGCAAACCTTGATATTCCGCAATGTTTTACTTGAAGCAGCTTTTCTATTTTCTTTGAGTAAAATTCAATATTTCTCCTTCATTTTGGTTCTTTTTAAACCACTTCTTTTATAATATTTTTGACTAAATATCTTAGAAAGATATTTTGTTGATTTATTTACACTTATGGAAAATATTATTCATATCTTGGTTATGAATATTTATGTCATGGGTGTAATGCCACATACATTGGAATGACTGCCCATCATCTCCGTTCTCAAGCTCTTGATAACTGTCGACTAAAAGAATTGATTAATATCAGTGAATAACATTGTTGTCTGAATTTTGTGTTTATAAGTGGATTTTATTTTTGTTCGGATCTTGGTTTTCAATTTATATGTCATAGGTGTAATACCACATACATTGGAATGACTGCCCATCATTTCCGCTCTCAATTTTTCGATCAAAGTCAAATGATGTAATTGATTGGTATAGGTAAACGCAAAATAATGTAACTGTAAAATAGTTTTGGTAAAAATGATAAATATATTTTTAAAAAAAAGCAAATTTTTTATTTTTTATAAATGTTTTGAGAATTTAAAAGCAGAAATTTGTTTAAATCACAATGGTTTATTCTAAATAGTTTAAAGTTGAAGACTACCTGACGAAGGCTGTTATTCAGTCGAAATATATTGTAGTGGAATATATATTTTGTACTGGTGTTCTCTTTAATTTAGTACATTGCCAATTTTTTGTGATTTTGTTTTATCACTTAAATTATAATTACCAAATTCAAGAAAGCAGCTTTGAGATGTTTTTGGGTGGGGTGATTGCCTCCATCGCCCCATATATCCCTGCTCGACTGCAGGGGCGGTGCAAAGCGGTAAGCATATTAAGCATTGCGATGGGGGCACATATTAGGATTGGGCGTCAACTTTGAGACTAATTTTAAAAATTATTAGTCGAACTTGCTTTAATTTCAATTGAGAATGACTTTTGTAACGACCTCGATAAACAACAAAATAATTAACGATTTTGCGGCAACAAAAGCACGTAGAGTGAAGCTTTAAAATTAGTGTATAGAACACTTAGAAATAAAATTTTATATTTGCTTGATTTTTTGTTTAACTTTACATATACTAAGTTTTTATTACCTTTATTTTTACTTAGAATGAAATTATATTACGAATAATGTTATAAATATAATTTTTATTAATAATTATTTGATTTAAAATTATATAATACATGTATTGTTGGTTGTCACGAAAGGTATACCTTATTTTGGAGGGGCGCCAAAGCAGTTTGCGCCGCCCTTGCTTGGCTGTTAGTGATATATAAATATTTGTAATCAGTTAATTTTTATTTCTTTTTGAGATTTTTATTTCATGTCATTAAAGCTCTTAATTATTTCGCTCTTTGTATGTCATTGAGAATTTTATTTATTAGGCTTGATGTAATAAAACTGTAAAGTAATTAATAATTTTTAAGATCAAAACCAAATCAATGAAATAAAAATAAATTTATCATAAGGATGAATAATGTAGAAATGCCACCTAGGGCACCAATAAATCCTGATCTCGATAAATTAAAGAATGCTAGTAATGTTCAGATTGAACTAGATTTAGATTTGATTATAGAGCGTTTATTAAAATTGAAAAAGCGCCCATTGGAAAGAATTGACCTTCCTGAAGAATCTGTAAAAGCTTTATGCTTTTTAACAAGGCAAATTTATGCTAATCAGCCTTTACTATTGGAAATTAAAGGTTCAATTATCATAATCGGCGACCTACATGGCCAATTTCACGATCTGCTGCGAATCTTTGAAGCCGTTGGTAACCCTTCAACAAGAGCATTTTTGTTTTTAGGAGATTATGTAGACCGAGGTCATCAGGGTCTTGAAATACTAGTATTGCTTCTTGCTTTTCAATTGAAATATCCAAGAAAAGTATATTTACTTAGAGGAAACCATGAAAATCCAGAATTAAATAGATATTACGGTTTCCTTACGGAATTAGAGGAAAGATTTGAAGAAAGTGCTTTAAAAGTTTGGAAATCCTTTTTAAGAATGTTCCAAGAGATGCCTTTAGCAGCAATAATTGAAGAAAGTATATTTTGTGTACATGGCGGAATATCTCCTTTAATGCTTGAGAAAAACTTTACATCTCTTCATGCGGAATTTAATCTCATACCAAGGCCTGTGAATGTTGACACGACAGGATTTGTTTGTGACTTACTCTGGTCAGATCCGATGGATAAACCCGAAGAAGAATGTTCTGGCTGGGAACCCAATGATAGAGGTATCTCTTATGCATTTGGCGCTGATGTAATTGAGGAATTTTGTGAAAAATTCAATCTTAATTTGATAATTCGGGGACATCAAGTTGTTGAAGATGGTTATGAATTCTTTGCTAATCGAAAGGTAGTAACTTTATTTTCCGCTCCTGGGTATTGTGGAACTTATGATAACGCCGGCGGTATGATAATTCTTGAGAAAAGTGAAGATTTACAGAGCACTGGAGATCTTTTAAGAGCTAAATTTAAAGTCATTCGACCTGAAAGACGTTTTCCAACGACTAAATGGTACAACGACAAAGATTTTGAAATAATTGATAACCATTCAAAATAAATAGTTATTTTAAGTAATATTTTTTTATGAAGTATTATTTGGAGCCGTAAACTTGTAAGGTTTCCTTTTTTTGAAATCAATATTTTACGAATAAATTAATTAAAGTTTGATTAAAAATCAAAATTTCCACATTTTATTTTATGGTTCAGTGTTCTTAAAATCTGTAAAATAAAAGTTAAAAGGCTTCCAAAATATTTGAGTCCTACAGCATAAAGTAATATTCGGCTTTAGTGTGATTTAGCTATTGCTAATATTATCTTGTTGGTATATAACTTGAGAAATGTATTTTAATAAATAAAATATTTAAATCTTTAAATACCGAAATATTACGAAATATTAAATATTTACATACCTGCTAAATTGATCAATTATTGCAATAATATAAGTTTTCTTTCTAAACGTCTCTGAGAATGATCCACCTATGTGTATGTATACTTTCTGCAATGGTTCATCTGCAGTAAGTTTAATTGTCTCTTCCTTCGTTTTTGTCGTAACTACCTTTGTCCTTTGGCATTGTTCACAAGCCTTAATTGTTTCTTTCACAGATTCTTTTGTATCCTTCATATCATAATGGTCAGCTATATATTTTGTCACTTTCTCAGCTTCTGCGTGTGATAGTAATAGTCTTTTATCATTTCTTGTTTCTTGTTCTTCGGCACATATAGTTTTCCTTCTATTGTCATTACCACCTCTTCTTTCAACATGGTGGGTTACTGGGTACTATTGTTTGTTTTAATCTTACTATGGTTACCCAGGTAACGTCATATAAACATTTCTTTGCTGCCACTCGGCACCTGTTGCTAAGCAACGTTGGAACTGTGTTCGAGTGGGTAGACCGTCAGCAAAAAGTGAGCGTTATTACTAATGCTGTAATTGCCCGAACGATCTCTGGGTTCAACGAGCTGTCGTTAGGAGACTTGTGCTCGCTTTAGATTATTGGGTCCCCTTTACGTCGTAGATTTTATCAATCGTATTCCCCCGAATTATTTAGTCAACGAGTAAAAAATATTAATGAATATATATTAAAACAAAACTAGTGGATACATATTTCATAAAAGAAGTAATGCAATATCAGTTAATCGGCTGAGTGGTATTTAGCATTCGAGCGGCTCGATGTTTGGCCCGCTCCTTGCGTCCGGGTCGGTAATTGCTTGTTTTTGGAGTGGTTTGCGGAGTTGCTACCGTCTCTCGGTAAGCCAGTTGAGCAGGGGCAAAGACGAGGGGATACGTTACTGATGCCCCTTCTTGACAGGCCGATAATGCAACTTCCAGCCCCCTTATCTGTGTTCTGAGGCTCTGATTCAATTGCTTTTCGTCTGTCCATCCCTTTTGGGCTGCCGTAAGCCTTTGATACATTAACTTGGCCTTCTTCGGGTGCACCCATGTGGCCTTTATCTGTTGAATCTCGCGGGACAGCTGGACAATTTGGTCGTAAAAGTTTTTATTAGTCTTTCGCGCGTGCGCTAGTTCCGTCTGTAATATCTGCAAGGGTTCCATTTCTGTAAATAACGAAAATTAATTTTTTGTTACTAATACAGAATTATTAAACATAAATTTGATTAAACATAAATTTGCAAATGTTACACTAAGAAAAGAAAGAAATTGAAAATCTTAAACAACAAACTATTTATTAAATTGAATTTCAAGTTGATTAATGTGACGGGTCAGATTAGGAAATCCACAGTCCACAGAGCAATGGGATCAGAGATCTTTGAAACATCTCTCCACCCCTTCGTCGGCAGAGTAGCCTGGGTACACGAAGACGGGCCGTTTCGTGTTTCGAATGCTACTGGCTCGGGGCATCGGATGATCCTGGCTGCGGCTATCCATTCTTTCGCCAGCATGTCCAAGCTTGGGGCTGTGCGGTGGCGAATAACCATCGGTGTTGGCGATTCTGCCGGCCGCTATATCTTCTTCCACGTTGGCCAAGTATTGTCTGGCCCAGATTACGTGAGAGTCGACCCGGCGTTGGTGGTCTTGGAGACGTGCCAGAAAAGATCGGGCCCGATCATGAATTTCTTGGGCCGGATTCTGACCGCCTATTTGTTCTCTCTGTCTAAATGGTCTCCTATTATTTTCTTCTGTGGGAAGGGTGTTCCTTTGGGTCTCTCTCGGTTGTGGCACGTTGGGGTATCTTTCCCGCCAGACGCGTCGCCAGGCCTGTCGCCACTGGTTGGCAACCTGCGTGGGGACACGGATGAAGGGTCCTGACATATCTACAATTTGATCACATTAATAAACTCTCAGACTTTTTAGCAAAGCAGCTAAAACGTTCTCAAGATAGTCTATGGGAAAACGAATTTTGATATGGGTGGATAACCTATCTGTCGGGTCCTCTTACTTGAAATCTAATTCAAGGCACCTATTTAAATTGCTATCATGAGTGGGAATTAATTCCATTTATACTGGATTGAACTGGGGTTAAATATTCATTGAAGGGGGATATTTGATATACCTTTATTTTAACTAATATATAAAAAAAATTATACAAATTTTGTTTAAAGTAGCCAATTTGATGTTCGTCTCCAAGGTAGTGGAATCGCTACTCCAAATCCACCTAAAGATTCACCCTATTTTACGGGAATTCTGATCGAGAGTAATTAGATTGTATCATATTTTATTTATTCATTAGGTTCCTTTTTAGCTATTCCTTTCAGGTTATTACGGGTAACTTAATGGGTAATCATTTGAAATTTATTTCTCTGTGACAATCAATGTTCTTAGGGATAAAATAATCATCATCATTTGGGGAATGTCAAACTACATGAATGTGAAAACCAAATAATAATTAGCGTTCATTAATTGTCATTAGATCCATAATTATTACTTTAAGATTCGTCGAATTGAACCAAATTAAAAACACAAGAAGGGATTTTTTAATCTAAATCATGATTAATATTTATCTAGAGAAGTAACGGATATTAAAATAATACTTATCATTTCGTTAAACTAAACTAACTCAAAAATCAACTAATGGATATTAAAGTAATACATTAAATTAAATTAAATCAAAAAAATCAATTAACGGCTATTAAAGTAATACGTTAAATCAAACTAAATCAAAAATCGATTAACGGATATTAAAGTAATGCATTAAATCAAACTAAATAAAAAATCGATTAACGGATATTAAAGTAATACATTAAATCAAACTAAATCAAAAAATCAAATTAAGTTAATCTTCATCAATTTAAGTCAACTTATGTTATTCTATTTCAGGTGCCTGATTTTGATACAAAGAATTTATACTACGAGTGGCGGGTACTTTGTTACTGGGATGCAGTTGGAGTCTGGTATTTGAGTAAGTCGATTTCACGAACAAAATTTTTTCACAAAATCATTTTATCATTTGGAGCGTCTCTCCCGTCTTAACGGATCTGGTGGGATCTCTAAAGGTCTTAGAGAATTTGTAGGCGAGAATAGCTTCATTTTTCTTTAGGCCCTAGCTACCAGGTACATGGGCTATATGGGAAAGTTGACTCAACAAGGACTCATCCAACTACAGTATTGGTCAGGGTAATATTGCGTTCGTGATAATTAATTCGATTCTGCCAGGACATCTATACATCGAAAATTAACGTGGGAAGTAGTGTTGCGAGATTACTCTTGGGAACTCAAACATAATTAATCATGAAATTTAATAAATTAAATATTACCTAAAGAATGGACCTTCGAGCTTAGACTTAGGCCCTCGCCTGGGACCTGAACTACCGATGCTTGATTCGTTTTATCCATTTTGTATTTCTATAATTATGCTACTATTCCGGTTTGTTGGCATTATTTATATAGTATGGTGTGTCGATGGGGAAAACATGTAGGCGTGTCTACTCGCCCCGCTGGTGGAATCGATTGCTGCAGTAGATAGGTCGGTCATTATAATGTGCATGTGTCATTGATTTGATTTATTACTGCCAGAGTCGTCATGCCTGAGGAAATCCGCCGTAGGATGGGTGTGCATGGTATTTAATTTATATGTGCCTGTCAACTTGGTAGTAACGCGTTGGATCTGAGTGATTGTGCCTATTTGTGTCGTGGTGCGAGTCCAGGCAGCTGCGCCGAATTCTCATTCTTAGGCAGTCTCTAGCATTGTTGGTGTGTGTCACCTGTACTTGGGGTGTGTTCACATGTTGCACTCGCATTACGCCGTGTGTGAGGGTTGGACTATATTATTTTTCTAAATGTCACGGCTTAATATCTGGTAGGTATTTTAATTCATTTACAACATTTATTTGCAATTTCAGTTTATCAATAGAGTCTAATGTAAGTTCGTCATTTCTTTAATTAGTTAATATCAATCCAGTTTTTAGGGATTTTTGGGAATTGCTTGCTGATTCTGTTGAGGACTAATTTTATCGGATTTTGGGATTTTATCTTTTCATTATTACTAGTCAAGATTTAAACGAGATTTTGATTATTTATTCATTGGATTTTTGTAAGATTTCGATCAGGTTTGTTTTTGTTTTTTAAATTTAAATTTGATAATATTATTAATTAAGGTTCCTTTTTGTCTTTAGACGGATTTTTTGGTTAGTTATTTGTTAAAGAATCTTATCAGGTATTACATTATAAACTTTTTTAAATTTAATCCTTTTTTACTACATTTTTAGGCGAAGAATTTTGTTATTTATAGGTGAAGGAAGTTAATCAGGTCCCAAATACCTGCGCCGTAGCATTGCCAGTTAATGTTGAGCCGATTCTGAAAGGGAACTTTGGCTGTTTATGCGAATAGTATTTGGGAGAAAATTTATTTCTGATTTTATATTTTTCTTGTAAGCTACTGGAAATTTGTATGGTTGTGGAAATAAAAATGGTTTAGTTGATGTTAATAGGGGGCTTTCGGCTACTTGTTTATTAACTTATTTTCTTATTAGGTTTCCCTGACGTCGAATTTTGTGTTAGGGGTTCTTGTGCTCAACCAATTGGGTTCTAGACTCAGGACAGAAGCTATGTGATGGTTATTATATAGTATGGAAATTGTTCTAACAACTAAATGGACTCAGTTAGCATTCTCGTGCAGGTTTTCGATGTAGATTCACCAGTTGGACTGTCTTTTGGATCTCAATTCATGGAAATTTTCCTTAGCTGGTTAGTTAATCTGACCCGTTGAATATATTAAATTTTCCTCTACCCGATCGGGTGTCTTGAATTTTTATTTTATTTAATTACTATTTTTCAAACTCCATGGTTAGTTAAGTTTACCTATAGTTATTTCGCGTTTCGAGTGTTAATTGATTCATTATTGTTTTGAAGGGACTTAATTCTATCAGTATAAAGTTCTAGATTCTATTGCAAGGGTATTGGCGGGTTCTTTACTGATTTAATATCTTCCGTTACACGTCATCCCTTTAATAATGGGTTTTTATTAAAATCCTCATATTCGGTATATCGTTTACTTAATAGATTTATTGCTCGTACTTCGTCATATTTTGATCATAGCAACGATTTTATTTTAATTTTCCCGTCACCTTCCCTTTCATTTGGCCTTAGGCGATTTGTGTTTATATTATATTTAATGAGTGCCCACTGGACTACTCGTGTGATGATTTTGAGCCGTGTGTAAAATAGTTTAGGTCGATTTTACAGAAAACGAGAGACGAGGAAGTAGCCAAAAGACCACTTCCTTATCCCTCCTTTCTTCTATACGGGATAATATTGACGTTCCAGCTCCTGCGTTCCGCACGCCGGGCCTTCACGGACACGAATCATTGGCGATATTCCACACACTTACACGAATTCGAATAATATGTCGGATTTTATTAACTTGTGATGTGTCTTGGCTGTGAGCCGGAAAAATTTCGACAAATATAAAACAAAATTTTTATGAGTTACAAATATTTTATTAAAATAACAATATAAATTACCCAATCCAAGCATAACAAATTCATCATAAAACATCACCCTCCCCACGCCGACAACCAAGCAGAGCTCAATCGAGGTTGCGAGGATGCGACGTGGAAAGAGCTTTGAAATAAAAAAAACTCTCACTCACTTCGAAACAAAACTAAGAATGATTTTCAAGTTTCAAAAACTAATTTAACGATTAAAATTGTGTAAAAATGAATCGGTATTGTTGGGCCAGAACACAAACGGCCTTGAGAAATGTTTAAATGGATCAGTAACACACATGCAAACATAACAAGCAAATTTAAAATAAAACCTATTGAAACATCAAGTAAACCCTATCAAATATGAGAAAAAAGAGAATTAAATATAAAATAATAAACACAAAAATAAATTAAAATAATAACAGAATGCACCAAGATTCGCACGATACCTACACA
Organism: Schmidtea mediterranea; assembly: GCA_022537955.1. Taxonomy (NCBI): domain Eukaryota; kingdom Metazoa; phylum Platyhelminthes; order Tricladida; family Dugesiidae; genus Schmidtea; species Schmidtea mediterranea. The sequence goes on from CM039679.1 coordinate 120,160,996, forward strand.
AATACAACAAGAAAACACAACAAATTCGACAAAATTGGAAAAATTAATTAAAGTTCATTAAAACGAAACTTAAATTGAAAAATTTGAATTAGCAATAATTCAATAAAAATTCTAAATAAAAAATTATAAAAATAAACCAAAAAATAATAAAATTAAAAAATAGAATTTGCTAGAAAATAACAAGGTCGAATTTTGTTTTACTGCATCAAATTTCACATGCGAGAAAATTAGGTATATATACTGATCCATTTTCACATTAAAACTAACCATTTTTGAAAGCTTAACCGTTTTTCGAAACTAACCAGTTTTTAAAAAATCTTAAACCATTTTTAGAACCATTTTTGAAAATTAATTTTACTTTCAGCACATTTAGGTGAGAAATATTTATGGTGGAACCCTCTTTCCACGTCACGTTCCTTGCATCTCAATGGAGCTCTGCTCGGCGTCGGCGTGGGGAGAGTGGTATTTATGTTATTTTATGTTAATTTTTACAAATTTTGGAATGGTGAAAAGGGGTAATTATGTTATTGTCATTTATAATTAATAAATATTATTTACATAAATTGTTTTATATGTTTTTATAAATTAAAATGTCGAAATTTTTCCGGCCCACAGCCGACACACAACGCAAGAAAGCAAAATCTACATAGTACAGATGCATGTAAGTGCGTGGAAAATCGCCAATGATATGTACCCGTGAAGACTCAGCGTGCGCAACGCAGCGGTCGTAACGTCAATATTTATCCCCATAGCTGAAGCGAGAAATAAGGAAGAAGTCTCTGGCTGCTTCCTCGTTTCTCAATTCTGAAAAATCGACCTAAATTTACATTACACACGGCTTAAAATCATCACACTGAGTAGTCCAGTGGGCACTCAATAAATATAAAGTAAACACAAATGCGCCTAGGATCTATTAAAGGGAAAGGGTACGGGGATAAAGTAAACTGAAGTCGTTGATATAGCTAACCTGAATTGATAATTTGAATTAATTTAATCATTGGTGTACTAAATTGAATTTTATATTTCGAAATAAAATCATTAAATTAACAACTCAATAACTCGATCAAATCAAATTGTTGACTAAAAACAATTTGATTACAAATATCTCATTGATTAAATTGAATTAAATTATGGATTAAAAGTAAATTGATTACAACTATCTCATTGATTGGATTAAATTAAATTGTTAATTAATAACAAATTGATTACAAATATCTCATGGATTAAATTAAATAATGGAGTAAACGTAAACTGATTACACATATATCATTGATTAAATTGAACTAATTCGTTATTGGGTAAGAATAGGTAAACCAATGATTGAACTACTAATTCATTTTTTTCAAATTAAAGTAATAATAAGTAATTCTTAGTTAAATGAATATAATTTATTATAAGGACCTTAAAGTAATTATTGAAAAAAGGAATAAATGATCCGTTGAATAACCCTAATTAGTTCAATGATTGACATTAGAGTAAGTACAGCAAAGGTAGAAAATTCTTGGCTAAAGGTCAAATAAATCTTTGAGAAAAAAGGAAGTAAAGCTTCGATCCATTGAGTAAAACATTTACCTAATTTATTAAACTACTGTAGCCCATTACTTAGAGTAATTTATCGAATAAATTTTAGAGTAAAATCAGTAATCCGAGTAAAAATTAATATAATTCTTGAATTCAGTTAAAGCTACTATTGATAAAAACTCACAGTAATGCATCAATAGAGTAATCCCTTGATTTGGATTAAAATAATTCCTCGAGTAAAAGAAATGGACTCTATTGGTTAGAGACAAAAGTTTTCGTAATTAATGTAAGTTCATAGACCAAATAAGAAGTGATTATAGTTAGGATCAAATAGGGGGTTGCTAAAATAGATTAATCAACACAATCAAACCAGATAAAATAGAGAAACGATCAGGATTTATATTGATGATACATAAAGTGAATAATCGTAAAGTAACGTTAACATTTTATTAGCTGAAAGTAAGGCTTACCGACGGTAAAGAAATAAACACAAATTCAACAATGTGGTTTGATCATTCTGTAAAATACTGAATAAAAATCCAATAGGATAAGAGCCCACAGATATTCGATGGCATCCATTTTGAGATCTGCGATAGCGTCCCGTGGTTCTTTCTAAAACACATTGATAGATTTAAACAGCTAAAATGTTAACTTACCAAAGCAATTCAACCCAATTGTGAAATCGAATTCCGGTGAATCTAGTTAAGATCAAATCGATACATCCTGTAGCTGAAGTATCAATAGGGTAAACACCGGATGCAGACTGACTGAATTCGACTGTCGCCGCAAATCGATACATCCTGTAGTTAAAATCTCAATAAGCTAAACACCGGATATGGACTACCTGAATTCGACCACCGCCGTTCGTACGAAAATTTCGAATCACCAAATCGACATTACAAGATTCATTTATCGATTCGACGTACGTAAATAAATAAACACACGTATCCTTACAATAGTCCTAACCGATTGCAAAATGTCCGTGTAAATTAAACCTTCCATTAATAGGTTTTTCCAAAACGAACTTCTAAGCAAAATAAGCTACCTAATAAATTCACAGATAAATGCCTGTTTCATTTCAACTGCCAAGTATAGAAGAATTTAAAGGTAATACGATCTAGCCCTTGATAAATACACTATCCCATTTAAGATTATTAAAATTAAGCGGACAATTCATAAATTGATCTTTACTCCTCACACCCGAGTAATCGACCCTGACGATTTATTTTTGAACAGGATATGTCGATCAAACAAATCACTAATCAATCAACCGACGAACAGAGAAGGGCAAAATTTTTCGATGAAATCCTGCAACAGTGGCCGTACCCTACCACTCGGAGGACGCTGGGTCTGAATAGCAACCCATATGGACCCGATGGGCAACAGTACCCAGCAGCAGAGATATACGCCAACGCACGAGACCTCCTCACCCGATGGGAGCGGGTGCAGGGACAGGTAGATTTGCAAGTGGTCAAGGCGAGGATGTACCTCGGAAACGTGGTAGAGGACATCCTTGCCGGGCGGATCGCAGTCATCCATCCCCCTCGCCCAGTTCGAGACACCAGACGACCGTACACCGTGGAAGCCCTCAGACGAAGCCTAAAGAGATATTGCCCCGACGAATGAAATAACAGTGACAACTTAATGTAGTAACTGAATAAAATCAATTAGAAATTTGTGTGTCACTTTTCCTCACATAGATAGAATTAATTTGTGATTTGTTTGATGAAATAAATGATTACTTAACTTGGCCATTCATAAATTGAAATGATCTATTTAATTACAGCGATGTCCTCCCTAAGAATCTTACAGACTGAATTGGACCACGCAAGACAAGCAAATGAGGAGTTACTCGCCCAAGTTATTCAATTGAACCGCGAAATCCAACAGATTAAAGCAACCTGGAAGGAACCGGGGAAAGTAAAGATATTGTACCACCGCCTGACCGCAGCACAGAAAGGCTGGACAGAGGAGCGGCAGCTCAACCAGAGCCTGTGTACGCAAATACGAGGGTTAGAAGTCGCTCTAGCAGTTTGTCGGGAGGGGGAAGCGGTAACGTACCCGCTCGTGTTCGCCCGTCCCAGATGGTGCCGAAAAACCCTCAGCTAACAGATCAGCCTATTAATCTGCCCACAAATCGTCGGCCAGGACGCAAAGAGCGTGCTCGACGCCGAGCAGCCAACCCACCTCATTAACTCACACTGAATCCCTACCTGTGTTGATTCCAATAAATTCGTTGTAGTTAAATCATTTCTCATAATAAGTATGCACAGGTGTTAATCGGAACACTTACAATCATCTCTCCACCTTCAATCATGAACACTCTTACACATGGGACAGAGTTAAGCGAGCACAAGTCTTCTATCGACAGCTCGTAAACCCGAGGATTGTCCGAGCAATTATAGTATTAGCGATAACACTCACTTTTTGCGGGCAGTCCACCACTTGAACACATTACCAACGTTGCCTAGCAACGGGTGCCAAGTGGCGATCAGAATCATTTCGTATGGCGTTACTAGGGTAACCATAAAGTTAAGCAAGATGCGAAACCCTGTAACCCACCATATTCATGACTATATCTATCATCGAAAATCGACCAAACATCCTATTCGACAAATGATGTATTCGCCAAATATCTCAGACAAGGATTTTGAGCCTCAATCGCCAAATGTTGCAGAAGCCCCTTTAGGTAGATTTGATTGATTTTAATAACCAATTTTGACCGTGTACGAGCCCTAGAGACCACCCAGAGTCAGAATCCTCTCACCACTTCCGCCAAGTAAAACCCGAGGCCGTAAGAACACTCTCCATATTCAAGGCAATACCCAAAGAAACCGTACTTGCCGACGCATCACAGCACTTGGCCTCCCATACGTGTAGCAATCATTTTTTCTGTTTTCCATTTGTCGCTACAGTAATCCCAATTGATCTACCGCACCACGAATGATTAATTAACAAGCTCTGCGCGAGAATTCCCATCCGGATTACGTGAGAAGAATACCGAACGATTCATTTTTAACGAATTCCCTGAATACTTAACTCAGAAACCTAAATTAAGCTCTTGTGGAAACTATGATAATGGTACTTTCCTTTAACTTCTTCCATCAAATCGGTGAATCATATTACTGTTATCATTCCCATCCGACCCGGCATTTTCATCGATTAATGAACCAAACATGCAGTATGAATCTTGTACCCTGTGAAATTGTTTTATTTTCAAAATAATTAAACGGTAATTGTTGAAATCATTTTGGTTTAAAAGACATATAAATGTTGATGTAATTAACCGGTAATCGTTAAAATCATTGTAGTTTAGCAGACATATAAATGTGTACCAAGGATATTTGGTAAGGTTTTATCAAAAATTATTTATCTAATTAATTTTCCTTTTATCTCATAATAATAGTTAAATATACCTCTATTTGAATATCATAAACATATACAAATTTTAAATTGTTAGTAATAAATAACCTATTTGTAAACTGAATAAGATAAACCATAACGGATTTGCACCTATTATTTTTCCACGTCAGTAACGATCTTCTCGGATGGACCCTTACGGCATGAGGACGCGTAATCCAGTAGCTTTGAAGTATCGTTGCCCCTAATTTCCAAATACATTGCCAGACCGGTCAATAATATGCGTTCAACGTCGAGTTCCGTGAGTTCTAGCGCCTTTGAAATCGAGTTAATTCCAGTTTTCGTAAACGACGAGAAATGCTACATAATTGCGAGCCACCAGATCACCGCCCTATTTAAAATGTCAAGAGAAATACTACTAATTTCATCAATTTTCCATTCAGGCCAATCCGGAGCTATGGTAGAACTCCCTGCTCATGTCGTGGAACAATGGAGGCAGGCATGGAATCGGGTGTATCGAGAGCGATGCCCTGACGTGCCCGAAGAAGACACACGAGAGGACATATCGCCCGAAGAATTCATGCGGCGGTTCTGGAAACCGTCCGATGAACCAAACCCATCGCAAGACATACTCGCTCAGGCCCAAGAACTCCTGGAAGATCTCCTACAGCACCAGCGCCAAGTCGAGGCAGCTGTAACTCGAGCCACGGAATATCTGGCCAACGTCAAAGATGATCTGGCGGCCGGACGTCTAGCAAATAGCTACCCCCCTTCACCGAGGCCAATCCGGAATCTCGAGAGACCAGTGTTCGTGATCCCTGGTTATTCCCCAGAAGAAGGGATCAAGCGATTCCTCGCGGACGAGTGATCATCGCAATAATGACAATTAATGATTTGAACATTTTGTCATGTGGTAGAATATTAGTATTATAGATTCTAAAAAATTCTTTCTCTTTCATTTTATAAATATGTTTAAGTTTAAATACACTTATCGTTATAATAGTCGTTATAAAATTCAACCCTTATTATTTTAGAAATGGACCCCGTGCAGTTACTCCAAAATGAATTAACCCAGGCAAGACAAACCAATAGGAAACTACCCGATCAACTCGTCCAGTTAGTCCGAGAAACCCAGCAAATTAAAGCGACGTGGATAGAACCAAAGAGGGTCAAACCGTTGTACCAGAAATTGGCCGCAGCCCAGAAGGGATGGGCGGAAGAAAGGCAAATGGTCCAAGGACTAAAAACTCAAATCAGGGGGCTAGAGGTAGCGTTATCCGCCTGTCAGGAGGGAGCAGCGGTGACCTACCCTCTGGTCTTCGCCCTGCTCAATTTGCCTATCGCGAAGCGAACCCTACTCCATCTACAACCTTAACTACTCCAATCACCCCGTCAACAGCCAACCGTCGTCCTGGACGCAAGGAGCGGGCTAAGCGCCGAGCCACTCGATCTTCCAATCCGTCGGAATCGCATAATCCATGTGTTTCATAGATAAATAAAGCATCATTTATATATATTGTGGTTTCCGTATACATCTTATTATCTTTATATCATTTTAAGGTTTTGAAGCAACAATGTAGAAGGGTTAAATAAGCAGTACCACCCATTTCATTGCTAAACTAATGTCGGTAAAACAATTGGATAAACGATAGAAACTAAAACGCAAGGGGACCAAAATAATTTAAAAGCGAGCACAGGTCTTCTATCGACAGTTCGTGAACCCGAGGATTGTCCGAGCAATTACAGTACTAGCGATAATACTCAATTTTTGCGGATAATCCCCCACTTGAACACATTACCAACGTTGCCTAGCAACGGGTGCCAAGTGGCAGCTAGAATCATTTTGTATGGCGTTACTGGGCAACCACAGGCTAATTCGAATAAATTACGAAACCCTGTAACCCACCAGTATATACACCTATTGTACGTCTCTAACCTTGCGTGTCCTTTTTGATTTAGTAAAACAAATTTTGACCTTGGAATTTTCCGGTATATTCTAATCTTTAATTTTATTATTTTGAGATTTTATTTAACAATTTTTTCTTTAGATTTTTAATTGAATTATTTCTAATTCAAATTATTTGATTTTTATTTCATTTTCATGAAATTTCTCATTTTTTATTAAATTGTCAAATTTGGTCAAAATCATGTGGTTTTCTTGTTATGTCTATATTTATTTCGTGCGGATCTTGTTGCATTTTGTTATTATTTTAATTTATTTTTGTGTTTATGATTTTATATTTTATTGTTTTCTCTCTTATATTTTGATAGGGTTAATTGATGTTTTAATAGGTTTGAATTTAAATCTGCATGTTATATTTGCATGTGTGTTACTGATTCATTTAAACATTTACAAGGCCGTTTGTGTTCTGGCCCAACAAACATATATTTCCAACACGACCCTTGTGCTATATCCTCGTTGATTTGTCTAATTTCCTAATCGTCTTGTTGTCATTTACAACTTACCATTTTCTCCACCATGTTTATACGCCGTATTTTTATTTTTTCAGTCTTTGCATTCTCGTGGCTTAGTAGGCATTGTGTACAAATCCCACAAGTACTTCTCGATAGTGCATCTATACTCCATTTTGATGTCTGTTGGGGTTATAACAAAACATGAATAAAAATAATAAAATTTTAAAATTATCAAAATCAATTAAAATTAATTAGTATTTTGAAAAAAGTAAAAATCAATATTTTTCGGGGGGGCGTGGTAACCGGTGGCAAATTTGATTGTGAAAACGAATAAAATATTGTTAGGCTGAGATAAGGTATATTGAAGGGTCGGGAACCCAAAAACAAATTAATTAATTAATTAAATTATTTACCGACGAACCCATTAATCAAGGGTCACCGAGCTGAACCTCAGCTAAATGTGGTTCCCGGCATTAGTGAAACAGGCAATAAATTGTCCGAAATGGAAAATTGTTTTTCAATAGTAATCCAGATTTATGGGAATCCAAAAACTATAAAGGCGATTGACAACAAAACAAGTTGCCAGTTGGTCGGAGTGCGAAAATAACCAGTCGAAGAAAACGAGCGAATAGTCGTAAATCGATAAAATTAATTGAATTTACTTCGTGATACCCTTAGGGTGTATACGATAAATAAATTATTGTGTTTCGTGGTGAATATTTGTCAATAAAGATTTATTTGTTGGGATTTGGTCTTATTGATTATTGAACAGGAGGAGTCGGATCGAGATATTTAATATCCCAACATGTCTAAACTACTTAGATAATTGATCCACGTTTGAAATTGCACTGTCATCGATTTTTTCGTAGATAACATAAACGTAATTGCTTTGTGGTCCGTTCTCTGCGTAAATTTTTTGCCGTAAAAGGAATAATTCAAATGTTAGCAAAAATAGTAAATATCGAGAAGCTCCTTTCTCATGACTACTCATCGAGTGTGATCCGTATTCTATTACCTTTTCGTAACCATTATTATCTATTTGTGATAGTACAACCCAAATTGTATCGAAACTAGCGTCTGTATCTAGTATGAAACTTCTTTTAAAATCTGGATATCCCAAAACAGGTGATTCCGTCAATGCTTTCTTCATATCTTCAAAAGTCCTTTCACAGTTTTCTATCCATATTAATTTCACATTATTCTTTCCACATAGTTCCTCCAAAGTTCTGGCTTTTTAGCATAGTCTTTGATAAACCTTCTATAATAATTACATATACCCAGAAAGCTTCTTAGATTTGGCGGGTTTCTGGGTGTTGAGATTTTGAAACTATATGGTTGTTACCCAGACAACCCCATACAAATATCTTTCAGTTACCACTCAGCACCCGTTACTAAGCAACGTTGGAACTGTTTTCGAGTGGGTGGATCGTCCGCAAAAATTGAACGCTATTGTTAATGCTATAATTGACCGAACAATCCATGGGTCCAAAGAGCTGCCGATAGAGGGCCTGTGCTCGATTTCGATATTTAGGTCCCATTATTCTCCTATCTCCTTTAAATGTTGGTCCATACTGTTATATCATTTATCATTACATCTATTTCCATAGTCCTTCATATCATTGTTCGTATTATCGATTTTTACCATGGCCTGTACACCCTTTATTATATTAAATATCATCACAGTATCTCTCTTACCCTCATCCATATTATTACTACTATGTCCCTTATTATTGTCATTAGTATTAGTATTGTTACTATTGGTGGGTTACTGTGTACTGTTGTTTGTTTAAATCTTTCCATGGTTGCCCAGGTAACGCCATATAAATATTTCTAGCTACCACTCGACACCCGTTGCTGAGCAACGTTGAAACTGTGTTCAAGTGGGTGGATTGTTCGCAAAAAGTGAGCGCTATTACTAATGCTATAGTTGCTCGAACAATCTCTGGGTCCAACGAGCTGTCGTTAGAAGACTTATGCTCGCTTCCGATGATTAGGTCCCTTTTATGTCGTATGTTTATCGTTGAGTTCTTCGGAGAGTAACAGGAATTTGATAATGACATAGAACGAGCGACTACAACTGGTTATGGTGCATCTTAGCGTGTTGATAGCGAGTTTCGCGGATACTTGTTAGAGATATTATGTTAAATAGGAAGACATACATAATCTTTTAAAATTAATACACATATAATTTTTCAATAAGCACATTTTAAGAGTTAATTAAAGTTGAGTAAGCAATCGGGCGGCTCGGCGTTTAGCCCGCTCCTTCCGTCGGGGTCGGTAACTGTTCGGAGTTGGGGTTGTTGTTGAGGTCGTTGTGGGGGATGTTATCGCCTCCCGGTAAGAAAATTGAGTGGTAGCAAATACGAGGGGATAGGATACAGCTACCCCTTCTTGACAGGCAGACAGTGCAACCTCCAGCCCCTTTATTTGTGTTTAGAGACCTTGCACCAACTGCTTCTCTTCTGCCCATCCCTTTTGGGCTGCTGTAAGCCGCTGGTAAAGCAATTTTACCCTTTTGGGCTCCATCCAAACGTCCTTCGTCTGTTTCACTTCCATAGTCAGTTGGACAATTTGATCATGGAGGTTTTTGTTGATTTTCCGGGCGCGTTCCAACTCCGTCTGTAATATTTGCAAGGGCTCCATCTCTGTAATGACGAACATTAAAACATTTTTATTAATAAATCCAGAAATCTCTACACGTGTAGTTGTTTCAAACATACATAATAAGATTGTTTTAAGAGTGGGAAGAAAAACAAAAAAATATTTTTTTCTAACAATTATTTATTGAATATAACACCTAAAACGTAATTTACAGATTGGCGAGGTCAAGAATCCTTGCAGAACTTCCTTACTCCTTCCTCCGCGGAGTAGCCCGGAATCACGAACACGGGCCGGTCTTGGGCTGGGTGGATAGACATCTGCGATTCGCCCGGCTGCGAGGTCGTCCTCCACGTTGGCCAGGTAATTACTGGCCCAGTCTACTAAGGAGTTGGCCCGGCGCTGGTGGTCCTGGAGGCGATCCAGGAGCGCTCGAGCCCGATCATGAATTTCTTGGGCTGGACTTGGGTCACTTGGTTGGCTATTCTGTTTGAATTGCCTCATGGTATCTTCCACCAGGAGCATGTCGTCTCGCTGGTTTTCTCCGGGTTCGGGCACATCGGGGTACCTCTCTCGACCGAAGCTACGCCACGCTTGCCTCCACTGATATGCTAGGTGCGTATGGACGTACATGAAGGGTCATGATTTCCCTAAACGATAGAATGATTACTTGGGTTTATAACGCATCAGTCGGGTCCCCCTACTGGAGGTTTAAGTTAGGGCCTTAATCCCAACCCTATCTTGAGAGAAATTAATTCCATTTGTATGCGTGTAAGCTGAAGTCAAATATTAATTGCTGTGGCTATTAAATGTATTTTTAAACGTACCTTCATTCCGATAATATATTATTTATAAAATTTTTTGTTGTTAAATATACTTTTTAAACATACTTTTATTCCGGTCATATATTATTTATAAAATTTTTATTGATTATTTAAACTAGCTAATTGATGGTATCCCTGGTAATGAGATCATCAACTTAAACATTGAGTAAATATTTATCATATCGTTAATTAATTCTTAAGGAAATTGTCGATTTCGGTATTAATTAATTATTATCTTGATTACGTTCTATAAGGAATATACATGGATGTAGTAGTCATGAGACCTGAGGATATTAATAATATATTGCCCCTATGAATCTTTGCGTCGCAATTACAACTATGGGTAGCGTTTCGATATTATCATTGTTTATTTAACACGGTTATCGAGTATTTTAAACCAAACTCAAACTAACCGGCAACGCGAGAATGAAACTCTGATTGTGAAATAATCCAACTGTTCTGATGAATATTGCACTCCTTTTATAGAGTGTCCTCAATATTTTCGAAAAAACGAAAAATTTATTCTTTATAATAGGAAAGAAAACATCAACTAACTAACGTTCGATTTATTAAGGCATCTACAATACTCGCGAAACATGGAAAATTCATTTTTCAAAATAAGAAATAAAAATATCAACTAATTGATCTATAATTTATTCCCACCTCCTCTACAGGCCCTTACTAAAATCTACGTATTAGAAACAAGCAAAGCGTTAATGAATATTTCACCTATAGAAGCAAATTTGGAAGGAGAAAAGCATAATTCTATTTACAACTTGCATTACCTGAAAAAATCCAAAAAAATATCTGTATACTTTATTAAACAATAAACGTGCATATCTGGTTTATTACTAAAAGAATTGATAGTGATTTAACTTTGATTCCCGTATTGCTAATTCCTCATTCGTACCAAATTAACATTAAATTGAAAATAATTTATATAATCGAACTATCATGAAACTGAAATATTCGGATAGATTCCATTAGTGTATTCATTTATTGCTAACTCCTATTAATATAAAATTAACCTTAAATTAAAACATTTTATTTATAAGATAAAAATAGTATAAAATTTTCATTAAATTACAAGGTTTATTTATAAAAATTTCCTCGATGGCTGGATTAATGAATTTGATATTAGGTCATCGTCAGAAGTTTCGGTCATCCTCTCCTCGGTTATTGGGTTTGATTTGCAGTATTTTTAGTAAATCCCAAAAATTATTGATCCCTTTTGGTCGACCGACACCTATTATATAAGTCGGGTACAGAATGAAGGCGTGTGTGTATGGGCAAAAATGTGGAATCATCATACACGAGGAGTGTGCATTGATTACCGCTGCTGAACTTTCATATTTAGGGAATCGCTATCACTCTGGGTGTGTGTGTCACCTACACCTGGGGTGTGTTTGTAATTGTACTCGATTTACACCGTGTGAGGGATAAATTGTATTGATTTATCTCTACGAGTCATGGCTTACTATCGGATAGGTATTTTAATCTATGTTTTCTTCTATTTAATTTTTCTTTTATCCATTTATAGATTCGTACCCGCTTAGCTAGAGTCAGTTGCTCGTTCTGGAGGAAAAATATTATCATCATAGGTATTGTTGGATCATTGGGTAATTTTTTAATAAAATTTCTCTTTTAGAGTAGACTCGTAGTGGACATCGACTAATCAGAAAGGTATGTTGGAAATTACCCTTCTATTTACAGATTTATTTGCCCATAAGTGGTTATATGTTGTTGGGGTGGTTCGTTGGTCTTTTTGAGTCGGGGCATGTTGGGTGGGTAGGTTAATTTATTTTATTCAGGTGATTACTATTTTGCGGAGTTTAGTGCGATTCTGATGTTTGGATTTTTCGAATTAATAATTATAGCTTAGGCGAATTGCGAGTCGGGGAAAAATGGAGCAGTGTGTTGATTATCATGGGGTCTCGTCATCTTTGGGGAAGTATGGGTTTCTATTTATTTAAGGGAACTGGGATTAAATTCTTGATGGCTTTCGGATCTCCGGTGATATCAATGGGAAAAAAGACGATAGAACTGACTCGGATTTGTGGTAATTTGGTTGTATTAATTTATTATTTTTGTCAATTTCATCCTAGTACTATCTCCTGGATTCGGTGATGGAATTCTCCTCGGTAGGATCCCTCCTCTATTTTGGTGTCATTTTTCTTTTAATAAAACTTGTTAGTTGTCAGTTTTAACTATATGGATCACGATGAGCGGTGGTCTCAACACTGGCCTATGGTGGTAGTTGCGTAGTGAGATTTATTTGGGGAATTTTGACTAAAATTGGGTTAGTGAGGATTTTTATATTCGTTTTATTTCGCCGCTCTCGGATTTCACTACTCGTGATGATATAACCTTCGCATTGCTCATTCTTACTCAATGTAAAAGTATCGCTACTGCCTGACTTTATTCAAGGGATTAGCGGGGTCTCAGTTGATTAATTCTCTTAATTGAGCCATTCTTATCGGATTTTTTGTGTAACTTTGGGTGATTCTTAATTCTTAAACATGAGGTGAGGATTTGGTAATCATTATACTTGTACTCAGGTTTGTTTCGAAATCCTTACTTCCGTGGTCTACAAATACGTTATCATGTTAATTTTGGTAGCACTCATGCATATTTAAATTAATCTACACTTACTGAGTATCCCTATTAATCTTTAATCACTACAGCCTTTTTACTCAAATGATTTTTATCAATGTTATGTGAAATTTACCATCATAGTCAATTTTTGGACGTTTACTCTATGGATTTACTTACAAACTGACCATTATACGTTTACGATTTAGTTTAAGTTCACAATAGTTACTTAGACCTATAATTTACTTAAAAATTATTAATTATCGTAGGTTCATGATAACCATTACATTTTATAACTACTTTAACTTCGAAAATTCATAGTCGTATTTAATCTATAATTGATTTGATTTTATAACAACGATTTCATTTTATAATTCCCCGTTACCTTCCTTTAATTGACCTTAGGCGCATTATGTTCACATTATATTTAGTGAGTGCCCACTGGACTACTCGGTGTGGTGATTTTGAGCCGTATGTATAATAATTTAGGTCGAATTTAAAGAAAAAGAGAGACGAGGAAGTAGCTAAAAGACCACTTCCTTATTTCTCCTTTCTTCTATACGGGATAATATTGACGTTCCGATCCCTGCGTTCCGCACGTCGGGTCTTCACGGGCACAGATCATCGGCGATATTCCACGCACTTACACAAATCTGAATAATATGTCTGATTTTAATGACTTGTGATGTGTCTTTGGCTGTGGGCCGGAAAAATTTCGACAAATTTTAAAACAAAAACATAATTTATATATTATGAATAATTTATTAAAATCAAAATGAAATTACCAACACGATCCAATCTATACAAAAATTCATAAATAATTTACTCTCCCCACGCCAGCATCCAAGCAGAGCTCAATCGAGGTTGCGAGAATGTGACGTGGAGAGAGTTTCAATTAAAATTCTCACTTACATAGATTTTTAAAACTAGTTTGATAATTTCAAAAAACGATTAAAAATTATGTGAAAATGCATCGGTATATATACCTATTTTTTGGCCCTAACCTTGTGTGTTCTTTTTGATTTAGTAAAACAAAATTCGACCTTGGAATTTTCTAGTGTATTCTAATCTTAATTTTTTTTATTTTGCAATTTTATTTGATAATTTTTCTTTTGAAATTTTTATTGAATTATTTCTAATTCAAATTCTTTGATTTTTATTTCATTTTCATGAAATTTCACATTTTGTTAAATTATCAAATTTCGGTCGAATTTGTTAGGTTTTCGTGTTATGTTTATATTTATAGCGTGCGGATCTTGTTGCTTTTTGTTATTATTTTAATTTATTTTTATGTTTATTATTTTATATGTAATTGTCTTCCTTCTCATATTTTGATAGGGTTTAATTGGTGTTTCAATAGGTTTGAATTTAAATCTGCATGTTATATTTGCATGTGTGTTACCGATTCATTTAAACATTTACAAGGCCGTTTGTGTTTTGGCCCAACACTATTATATGTGATATTCTAATCCATTGTTGCTACTATTACTATTATTATTATCCTTATTATTACCATTCCTAATAGATTTATATTTTAAATTATTATTCTTATTACTATCATTATCATTATATTTATATTTATTATTATTATTATTATTATTATTATTATTATTAAGTTTTGTAGGGATCCGTCCTTATTCCTCAGCTTTATGAAAATATTTTACTTATATAAAAATTTTGCCGTAATCCATCCTTATTCTACAGTTTTCGATAAAGAATTTTCATTGATTCGGAAAATTTGCGCTGCTTTCTACCCATATTTTCCGTCTCAATTCAACATAATTTATTTAATTCTTACATATTATTTAAAACATTATTTTTCATGATTTTAGTCGTTCGGATCAATCTTTTTCCGATGGCTATTCATTTTAACTGTTGCAACGATTTCGCAATTTTCCCAGCAACCCTTTCCCTCTCTTTTTCCTTAAGATTTATGTATGTTCATGTTATATTTGATGTGTGCCCACTGGGCTACTCAGTGTTAATGATTTTTAGCCGATTTTTGTTCAAAATTTTATGTCGATTTTTCAGGAAACGGATGGCGAAGGAGCAGTCAAAAGATTACCCCCTTACCTTCCAATTTCCCCTATAAGCGGATAATATTGACGTTTGGGCTCCTGCGTTCTCACACCGGAACCTTCATGGGCACGAACTATTGGCGGACTTACACCGCACCTACACAGTTCGAATGTTATGTGTAATTTGACTTCCTTGCTTTATGTTTTGGCTGTGGGCCGAAAAAAGAAATAAATATTACCGTACCAATCGGGTAAAATTCTTGAATGCATAAAACCGTTTTTTCATATAATTGTTGGAAGTTCATAAATGGGCATCACAGCATCATAATTTATTGTTCATAAATAACATTTTCCATCCGCATTATCATAATAAATAAACCTTGTCAATTCATGATTCATAACATTTCTAATAGCATTAGGTTATCGATCAATAAATTCATAATTATCAATGTGTTTAAAATTAGTTGCAATGCACACTAACCACAGTAAACTTGCTCAAAACAAGTCTCAAAGTGAGACTGAAAATCAATATTTCAATTATGTTGAAAATAATACTGTAAAGTAGTAGTTGATAATTTGTGAAAACACATCAGTATATATACCTATAATTTGACCTTAACCTTGCTTGTTATTTTTATTGTGATAAAACAAATTTGACCTTGAGATTATTTGTGTTATCTAAATTAAATTTTTATTAATTTCTTAATTTAAATTGGTAATTTATTTTTAACATTTTTAATTAAATTTATTCAGCCAAAAATATTTTATTTTTATTCATTTAATTCATTAGTTTTTTCTTTTATATAACTTGTCGTTTTTCGGTCAAACTTTCTTGTTATTATGTTATTTTTATGTAAATTTCGTGCGGTTCTTGATGCATTTTGTATTTATTTTATGTTTTTGATTTTATATTTATTTATATTCTCTCAGATTTCAAAGTGTGTAGTTGGTGTTGTATTTTATATTTAAACCTGATTTACATTAAATCGACAAATAAATCCAAATCACAAAAAATTGAATATAATTTTTAAAAACCTATAGAAAATTAATAACAAATACATTTAAAATAAATGTTGATAAAAAACATTATTGAAGAGCTTGAATAATGATCTCATAGTTTATGAGATCACAATTCAAGCCTTAAAATCTACTTTATTAAAATATTTACTTACCAGTCATTTTAAAAATGGCTAATACATAAACTTCATAATAACTGCAGTGAGATGTTTGTTAAAACTTAATAGAAGTTGTTAATAAACTGGAACAGATGTAAGAGTGCAAATGAAAATTAAGTATACAACACATAGTTGAACGTGTACAGAAAATGAGGCATATGCGGATTCTACGCATGCCGACTGAGATCTAAAACTGGTGTTGATCAGAGTATGTGCAAAATTTTCACTAGAATACACAAATTGAACTTGAAGACATTTTTGTACGCGTTATTGAGATAGTAATTAACTCAAATGAATGACAATTATTAATTAAAATGAGATACTTTTCTTTTAATTCTAAAGTGTAAAAATTAAACCATGAAACAGCTCAGTTTCTGTTTGACTATCATTTTAGCGCAGTAGACTCAATTGTTGACTAGTTTCCAAATTTCTTCAACTACATCTCGATATATATCATTGATATTGTTGTTCTTGGTTCTTAGATCGACCGGTGAGATCTGGGAATATCTCTGCTAATGACATTTGCATTAATGATAAATCCAATGACGTCATTTCTCACAAATATCTAACTCAATCAAAAAAGAAGTAAATAAAAACAACAATTTATTGATCCAAATAAACAAATAAAAATTGATTTCTGAAATAGCAAAACTCATGGAGCAGCAGCTTTATTGTTGGTATTGGATACGGTTGCCGCTGCTGCTTTATTCTTGTTCTTCCTCTTTGGCTTATTGGCTAGAAAATCCATAGTCAAAAATCAATTACGAGAACAATTATCGCACCTGATTGAGAAGGTTTATTCGAGTCTGACGTGAATTTGATGCTCGGCCCAGTCGGCCGCTGTGATTGCAGTCCATTCGGCGCTGCGTCACCGCGGTTCCTCAGGTGAGGTGGCACATATGCCGCATTGACCTTAACGATTTGTCGCTCTTTGAACTTCTGATATTGAGCATTGAAATAATAGCTGGCTTTTGGTTTACAGCTGTCATGGTTGTCATTAGCAACCGAAGCCGGTTGCCAGAGGACATTATAAATTTCCGCTGGATTTCCAATCAAGTTGTTACTTACTGATTTGTCAGCAACAATTTCGCCTTCGACATCCCAAATCGTAACGCTGAGAGTAGTGAATCAAAAAAAATCGATATGAAAACGTGTAGTCCTTACCCGTTATTAACCCGTAAGCTCGGTGAAACGGTAGCCGACACCAAATACCGATCGTTACCCGACCAACAGATCCTATTGACATCTGGAATGTCCATTTCCCCATCAATTTATTGGCCTGGAAATTCCACACCTGCAACGAGCCCCTGACGTTCCCGACACCGACCATCGCCAATAGTTTGCCGCAATTGCTGAACTGGCAAATGTTCCGGTTGGGCGCGTCGATGTGGCAAACCAGCTGACATTTGGTGTTGAAAACTGCCGCTGCGACCGGATTGCCGTATGTGACCACGAATCTGTCCCCGCTGACCGGCTGCCATTCAACATTGTGCACGTAATTGTCATCCTTCGGCATCGGCACCATTGCCGTTTCCCCGCCGAGTTCTGCCGCCATGAAATACAGTGCATTCTCGCCGTAATAATTCAGTTTTGTGTCCTCAACATGTACCAGGAACAATAACGATTTCCCATTCGGGCTCCATTTCAAATAGACATCGGTGGCCTTGAAAAACGATCGATTGTTGATTGGTTCCCGCAAATTTGGATATTTGAAAATTTTTACCATATTTGGCATTCCCTGAAATTTTCCGATTAAAAATTTATTAATATAAAAATACTCACTTGTGTTCCCTTGACATATGTTGCGATAAGGTATTCATTGTTACACATCGTAATTGCTGCTTTTTCTAAGCCTTTTATTGTAATTTTACCGTTAAATTTATCTAAAAGTCATATATAAAGTTTATAGCTTTTGCGAAAATAGTTTTTACCGAATGATTGATCAGAAAATAAAAGCACTTCGCTTTTTAAAACCTTTAAACACATTTTTTCATCTATACTCCATTGAGGAGCCCATGTGCCACTGTTACTATATTTATAACTATGTTTTTGGGTGCATGATTTAGAATCATAAATAAAAACATTATCATCAGATGTTGTACCTTAATAAAATAACTATTTCAAATATTATTAAATTAATGTCATTACCATTTTGTAGTGAAAATACTGATATATATGTTCCCTTGGGAGAAAAACAAAGTTTACGACATCTTGATGAAGAATTTAGCACTTTTTTCTCATCAGTTTTCAAATCAACTAAATAACTCCTTAATTTTATATAATTAGCCATTAAATATTAATCAAAATCTTTACCCATTGTTTGAACAGTAACAAAAATATTGGCCCGTTGGATCAAATAATGATTCATAAATTGATGTATTATCGCTATAAATTATATTTCATAAAATTGTAACAATCAATTAATATAATACTTCAAATATGTTTGACAATTTTTATCTTGAACATTAAAAATATTCAATCCATTTCCACTTATAACTAAATATATATGATAATTAATAGTGACGATTATTATAATAATATTAACTTGCTAATTTTTGGGCACTCATGTTAAAAACAAATATTATTAAAACAAGAAAAAACAATCACAATCCGGGCTGAATTAAAGAAATTATAATGAAAAACCAAATAATTCGTATTTCCTCCAAAATAGTAACTTTAAGGAAAATCTTTAGGTTTTAAAACAAATAATGCAGTGTATACTCTAAAACTTCATTTTGGAAGATGAATTTTAAAAGGTGGAAAAGAGAAAGTTTTTTACTACAAAAATATCAAAAACTTAAATATTTAATTTTTAAGTGAAAAATAAATAATAACATTTAATTTTTATATACTTGACGCTTTATAAATAAAATTTTAATTCATATGTTACTTAAAGTATATTTAGTTGGCAATTTACTTATTTGTAATAAATATCTTCAATTCATAAATATTTTCCAAACATCTATTATCTCAATTTTTCGTTGCAGAAGTTCTTCTACATATTTCTCAGACTTAGCATCCGTTACTTCATTATCCATAGAGCCTAAATTATCTGTTAAGAGCTCCACACTTAAGTGTCTGTCATGATTCTATTCCTGCTATGGAATATAGCTAATGAATTATCTGAAAATTATTGAATACTTGAATGATAAGGAAACATACAAATACGACTAACTTCAAGCGGATTCTCATCAAAAACATTGGATACCCGTCACGAATGACAATGGAAATATATTTCAATTGGCGATTATCAGTAAAATGTGATTGCTAATACCCTGATACACTTCTGGGTTCAAAAGCTACCACCAAAGATTTTATACAAGGGTCCGTTTATTAGATTTTAGCTGAGACAATACCAAAGTGAACTAAAGAAATTTTAATAGTTTTAGTTTATAACATAATTTTGGTTTTATGAGATAAGTTCTATGCGACATTTTGAATATCAACACCGAAAATAAACACAATTTAAAGTCTTCTAGTTTTGTTGTTCCATAAGCCTTGCTGCTTTCAGCATCTATTTTTTCTGAAAGCTTCGCCTTGATGTTTGGGGTTTACTTGAAGGCCCTCGAGGTTGAAAAATTAACATCCTTATGTCACAACTGATTGAAGTCAATGGTTGTGGTGTTGTGCGCATTTTGAGCATCATCCATTGGGTCATTTCTTAGACACTCAAGCTTTGCTCTATTCCCGACCGGATACTTTTCGTTAACCTTCACTCAATCACTTGTTTTTTGAATAGCTAGAATTTAGAGACCACTTCTAAGTACGGTAGCATCAACAATTCATAATGCAGGGACAACATCTTAACTGCTTCTGGAATCATTCAGGTCTTTTTTTAAGTATATGCAGCGCCGGATCATTGATTCCACTCTTTATTATAGTTTTAAAGTTTCTTCATGATAGTAGACAACATTCTGATGGAACATTTAAAAAATTCATTATTGTTCACTAAAAAAGGGAATTAAAAGAAATTATACATTATAAATTTGGGTGTTTGGTTCATCCCCAAAGCCATGTTAACCAAACTGCAATGAGATATTTTTTTTAAAAATCAAGCAGATTTCAGCTATTTTTGTAAACGCTGCTAAGTAAGTTATTCTTAATGTGATTTTTAAGGCTTGAAACATAATTTCATAAGAAAATGAGATTATTATTCAAGTTCTTAAATATGAAATTTGTTTCACAACTTTATGTATATTGGTAGGCAAAATAGTAACTATATTTTCTAGTGCCCTGTTCCATATTTCAATTTTGAGACCTAATCTAGTCTTAATTTTTTACCTACAAAAGCATATTTTCCACGAGATGCTAATTTTTTTTAATTATATAAACTTTTATTTTTGAATAATGTTTTTTGGTTTACCATTTCATGGACCCCTCAGAATCTGTGTCCATCGGACAATGTGCACGTCCACCTATTTGCACCTATTAGTTGGATTAGTATACGCGCGCGTTTTTTTAATAAATATTCATACGCGCATAAGTATCTATCAACAATATATATCCCTATTTAAATATAATTAACCGAATAAATCTACTCAATTGTTAATAATTTTTAATTGAATATAATAGTAATTCATCCACTCTTAAAGTACAATTCATTTTCAGTGAATATTTTCATCTTTTAAGTATATTTGTTGAACAGTGAATAATTCAAACTCCATTTAAAGTATTTCCCATTATTTAATTGATATTTCATCTCATCATTGAGAAATTTTACTGTCTAATTTATTATATGCAATTCTCGATTCACTGAATATTTTTTAGGTTCAATTCATATTTTACGTTATTCAATGATTGTTTTCCCTCTTCAATAAATATTTTTTCTCTCCAATGAATAATTTTTCTCAATGAATATTTTCCTCTTCAATGAATAATTTCTCACTTTAATTAATATTTTCTCACTTAAAAGAATATTTTTAATCTTCAATGAATATTTTCCTCTTTGATGTATATTTTCTTCATTCAAAGTATATTACCCTTGTAAGGTTTTAACATATAAATTGATATTTCATATATTTAGTAGATATCTTTAGCTATCCCACTTTTTCCAGTAATTTCAACGATTTTAGTCACTTAATGTACTCCCCCACCAATATTACTTCTTCACTAAAAATTTTCTTTATAGAATATAATCTCTACTAATTAAAATTCCATTTGTTGACTTGCTATTGACTTGTCATTTTCAATGAAAATTTAATTAACTTTTAATAAATTTAATTACACACTTCAATAGATTAGGTTGTACTCGACAAAAATAAAATAATTTTAGGCTATGTAAATCAATTAGAGCTTTTAGGGAAATTTTATGATATTTAATAATATCTAATTTATTTTAGTAAATTTTAATCATCTTTGTGAATTTTATGGTTTTATGTTGAATTTTAATGGATTTGGGGCTATTATGTTTTTGTATAAAATATTGAAGAAATGAGGGTAATCTATAATTTTAGAAGCACTTAATTTCTTGATAATTTAATAAATTTTACTTGATTTTAGGATTATTTTAAATAAAAGTTTATTTTAGGAACAAAATGTTTATAAAACATATATTTTAGATAATTAATTACCAATTAGAATCCAATTTGACTGATAAATTTTGAATAGTAAATGATTTTTTACTTATAATTTTATGTTCTATTTAAAAAGTTGATTAAATCAGTTGATTTTTAAAAATATTTTAGTGAAACCTAAAATTTTTATTGATTTTACAGTAAAAAAAAGGATGGTCAATTAATTATTTGCATTTTGCATTTTATTGATTTCGTGGATATCAATCACAAAAGTAGTAAAATTTAGAGATTTTTAAGAGGATGCTCAGTATGGTTATCAGAATACATATGAAAATCGTTGAATTATATCTACGGGTTGACTGGTAATTTTTATTGAATTTATACTTGATTTAATGATTAATTTTTAATTATTTGAGCAAAATGATATATATTTTATGATTTTAAAATAATTTAGTAAAATTTAATTTATGTGGGAAACATAAACTTTATTCGATTTAAGTTATTTTTGATGAATTTTTTATTTGATAGAATTTGTTGTCAGAATCAAATTGTGGTGATTTTCGACGGAAAATGTAACAATAATGTAATAACAATTATGTAATACTTTAAAGAAAAATTATTTTTATTGGTAAAATTCATTTTTTTATGATAATTTTAAGGGAATTTTATTGGTTGAATACATATAGTGAATATGATCCGAATGATGGATTTTTATGGATCTTATTCGGTTAAATATAGATTTTTAAAGAAATTTTTACAAAAAATATGTATATTGTTGGTGCATTGGGGGAAAATTTCATTTCAAGGGAAATGATTGGTTAAGAGGAAATTTTATGATATTTTAAGGGAAATACTCGATTAAGAACAAGTTTGTTGTCATTTTAAAGGGGGTTGAGTTGGTTGAATATGTGAATCTGTGTTCAAAGGGTAAATATTTTCTAAATGGAGAATATAGAAGAGTAATTTATAATATTTTTAGGGGGCTTTGTTCAGATAGATATCAATATGTGGATAAATCCTTTGTGAGTGTAAATATTGTCATTTAAAGAGAAATGTTTGGTTAAGAAGAGAATTTATGATCTTTCTTATTTGTTAGAAATACAACTTATTTAGTGGTTGGTCGATAATCATTTAATTTCTAGTAATGTGGTAGTTATTATTTTTTTTATATCAGTTTTATTCAAACCTTTAGCGTCTTTAAGTTAATAATTTTAAGAGTTGAATCATTTTCAATAATTATATGAAAATTTATTCCATGTACAATGAAAGTAATATATGTTTTGAGAAATTAATTTAAGAATATTTGTCTAATCAAGTTTCTTTTTACTAGCAATTAGATTAACCACTACTTGTACTTACTAATTAATTTATCATTCAGTAAACAAAGATCAGAAAATCTATAAAAATAAATTTAAGTAATTATTTGATGAGTTAGCAATTAATTTATTTAGGGACATGTGAAAATTAAATGAAAAGGTTGACATTTATCTTTGAAAATAACTTTAAGTAATTGTTCATTGTTGGATGCAATTAAAAATATTACAAAAATAGTAGAAAAATTTCAAAGTCTTTTAACTAAGTTTTACAAAATGTCAATAAATCACATACAAGACTTGTAAAGCAATAAATTTTATTCAGAGAAAATACAACACTTGATTGGGCTTCAATGATTAATAGTTTCTTGATAGTTATCAGGTAACTAAGCAACCAAACAATTTGGAGACATCAATGATCGATAAAAGAGTGGAGAAGTTAATAAAATTTGTAATTGTAATTGTATTTCTTTGGATTGTTCAAATTTTTATGTGCTTTTATTTAAAGATTTCTTGGTAAGTAAAAATTTTTTGATGTTGATTTGTTCAGTAACTAGTTATTGATAGCATATTGTGAGTGTGTGAATAACCAAGTATTTTAAGGGGAAATGATTGAGAGGAAATTTTATTTTTATGTGGGTTAAGTTGGTTGAATATCGTTGTTCAAAGAGTAAATATTATTTAAATATGGCATTTTAATGAATAAGTTAATTATTCAATGCCTAGTATGTATATAGAGAGTTGTACAGTACTCAGTTATTTGTATACAGTACCTAGTGATTGTTGTTCAGTTATAAATCAATGAATTATTCACCGTGTATTGGTTATCAGTATTCAGAAGTTGATACCAAGTAAATATAACAATGGATTTGGTTTCAATGAATTTGATTAATTATCACCTGATAACAACAAGGTAACTAAGCAACCAAAAAATTTACCAATTTGGAGACATCATTGATCGATAAAAGAGTGAAAAAGTTAATAAAATTTCAACTTGTATTTCTTTTTGTTAACCTTTTATGTGATTTATTTCAAAATTTGTTGGTCAGTAACCCATCATTAATATTTATTGGTTCAGTAACTAGTTATTGGTAACATTTTGGGATTTTTGTCAATAACCAAGTATTTTAAGGGAAAATGATTGAGAGAACATTTTATTTTTAAGTGGTTTAAGATGGTTGAATATCGGTGTTCAAAGAGTAAATATTATTTAAATATTGCATTTTATTGAATAAGTAAATTATTCAATGCCCGGTATGTATATAGAGAGTTGTACAGTACTCAGATATTTGTATACAGTACCAAGTGCTTGTTGTTCAGTTATTAATGGATTATTCAGTATGATGGGTTATCAGTATTCAGAAGTTGATACCAAGTAAGTTAACTTTTTATGTTTTCTGAAAGTATTATTATTATTATTATTATTATTATTATTATTTATTATTATTATTATTTATTATTATTATTTATTATTATTATTATTATTATTATTATTATTATTATTAATATTATTATTATTATTATTAATTTTATTATTATTATTATTATTATTATTATTATTATTTTTGTTATTATTATTATTATTTAATATCATTTTATTATTTTTTTATTAAGGATGGGTTGCTGCAGAGTGGAGGAGATGGTTTGCTCTTGCGAATGACTACTACCTACCTTAGGCAATACTATGTAACACTGAAACTCAAAAATTTAATTTAATAAAATTCTTTGAAAATGTTATCGTTGTCAACATGTATAAAAAAGTCATAGTAAAAACTATACTAAAAATTTGATTGTAAGATTACATTCAAAATTTTTTCAATTAAAAACATGCATAAAAATTACATTGTAAAATTATCCTAAAAATTTCATCTTTAAAAATTATATATAAAAAATTCATCGATAAAATTATACTAAAAACATGCTAAAATCGTGTATAAAAAATTTCATTGTAAAATTATATTAAAAATTTCATTATTTAAAAAATTTCATTGTAAAATTATCCTAAAAATTTCATCTTTAAAAATCATGTATAAAAAATTTCGTTGTAAATTATGTTAAAAATTTTATCATTTAAAAATATGTATAAAAATTGATCGATAAAACTATACTAAAAATTTTATTTAATAAATTTTATCATGCAATATTGTCGAATCTTTAACTTTAAAAATTCATACCTTATGTAACTTACCTTTTGACCCTCTATTTACTTTTAAAAAATTCTTACCTTATGTAATTTGCCTACTATATTTGCTTTTAAAATTTTCAGCTTTAAAAATTACCCTTATGTAACTTAACTGTTGACTTTCTATTTAATTTTTAAAAATTCTTACCTAACTTACCATACTTTACTCTAGGCATCTTAAATTACTTTAAGAACCTTAATTTACTTAAATTTATTCTAACGTACTTTAAATTACTCTGATGTACCTTAATTTACTTTAAGAACCATAATTTACTTAAATGTACCCTAACGTACTTAAATTGACTTTCGACCCTTTAATTTATTTTAATTTACCTTAATGTACTCTAATGTATCTTAATTTACTAGAGGAACCTTAATTTACTCTAATATACTTAAATGTATTTTAATGTACTTTAATTTACTTTAGGTATTTTAAATTATTTTTATTTAGAGCCTAAATTTGCCTATGAAAATTGTGTGAACAAATATTTCAAGTGTTTTTTTAACAAGCCAATAAAATACACATGTCAATTTTTTATCAGTAGGCGATTCAAGCCATTTTTATTTTATGCCTATATTTACCTATAGAAAGTATTGAGACCAAATATTGCATTGTTTTTTATTATGAGTTAAAAATATCCCTGACTATAGTGTGTTCATCTTAGGCGATTTGAGCCAATTTTAATTTTATGCTTTTTTTATCGTTAGGCGATTCAAGCCAATTTATTTTAGTCTTTTTCGAAAATACCCTTTGACTATAGTGTGATTGAAAAAAAATTTATTCAAAAAAAATATTTCAATTTTATTTCAAAAAATCGCCAAAATTTGAATTTAAAAAAAAATGTTCCAAAAATTTGAATTTAAAAAAAATCGCGTCAAAAACTCGAAAAAAATTTCGAAAAAATATACACACACAAAAATTAATTAACTTGATTACATCATTATGTAATCAAGATAATCCGAAAATAATCTGTAAATAAACCCCCCCCCTATTTTATTATGCAATCTTTTTATGTGCCAGTGTGCCACTAACTACCTACTGGAATCCCCTTACCGGCTTACATTATCCATTTAGGAACCGCTGACAATTTTTCGGCATTCAATTAGTCAATTGCTGACAATAATAAATTTATATTTATTTTAGTATTGTATTATAATTTTAATCAGATTTAATTGTTTATTAATTATTATTTATTGCTCACCACAAATGATACCCCGTCTATATTCTCCTTCCAAAGATACAAAGGAATATCCTAACTTAAATCAGTGTCAATAGATGCAAGAATCACATTTTTAAAAGGAAAATCATAATAAATTACAATATATATTTTATAGTTAATCGAATTATTGTTACCAATTTTGTTTTTCTTAAAAAATCTTAGTTAATACATTATTACATTAAATAATTATTTTAAAAAACTTTGTAATAAGAACACAAAATTTTCAAAAATCTTTTTATTAAAAATAAACTAATTAAATGAAACCTGATAGCGATCTTAACAAATTCCAAAAAAGAGGAAAAATTATAAAATATAATTATAAAATTAAATTGTTACAGGATCTCGTATAATTCGTTTATTTTAACATCTTCGATATTGTTTTAACATAAAATTGATAATAGAGAGACTCAAATAAAATGCGCATGAATACCTTCTAGGGTAGCTCGTGAACCCAAAGGTTTTTTAGGGTATTAGCAATCATGGCAATATGGCTTACCTTTTACTAGAAACCGCCCATTGGAATACATTTCTAACATCATTTTTGACGGGTATCCATTGGTTATATATCTTGTGCGAGCGTTTGGTGGGAATCATTTGAAAATTGCCACGAAAGTCTTATATTTTTACCCATCAGGTGCCCAGCACTATCGATTATTATTTCCAGAACAAGTTTCCAAGAACCCTACAAGGTAAGTTCTTATTTGGGTGTGCCTATGAAAATGTGGTTGTTAAGTGAGAATATGAAATACTGTATGATAGGAATGTGTTTATAAGTTAATGTCAAAATTTTTCCGACCCACAGCCGACACACATAGCAAGTGAGTAAAATCATAAACAACTAACGGGACCGTATAAGCGCAGTTCTACTACAATGGTAGAACTACAAAGTTCCGAAGGTTTGATCGTGAATAACAACGTGCTCAAACGTAAACTTCACTATAATATAGTGGTAAAGGTGGTTAAATTATCATCTATTATTATTAAAGTATTATCATTCTCGTCTCTCTTGTCCCTACTATTTGAACTGCAATATTTACTTTTCCTACTATCGACACTGGTGACTCGTTTGCATATCTCGATTTCGCCAACCATTTTTCTATATTAAACTTCCTTATATTATCTAATACACTTTCATCTATCACGCTGGGTTTGCCCCATGTGTCTAACAAACAACACAATTCGCTATTATTTATCAATATTGTGATACTTGGTCTACCATTTAGTTAATTATATTCATTTAAATTATCATTATTTACATTATTAATATTACAAACATGCTCTATGATTTCTCCAACATAATCAAATCTCGATTCATCCTTACACCACTCCCATAAAATTCCGTATCAGGCAGGCATTTACAATTATCGTTATTAGTTATATATTCATATTTTTCATCATTCAATACATACATACAATCATCATAAAACAATCATCATACGATTCCGTATTCAAAATATTACTCATACTTTTTAAAATGCTCCAATCCCCTTCTCTCGCAACGGAGCATATCCATTTAGGTATTGGTTTCCATGTTCCTCTTTGTCGTCATCAATTGCTGAAACTGGTCTCTGAAATTTTCGGTCTCGGTTATTTCGATAATTTCACTGGAACTTTGTTATTGCGTATTCTTGGCAATTTTCTCTCACGTCTCTCCATTTTTAGTTCTCTGAAAGCAGATTGTGTTGTTTTTTTGGGTATTCTCTGTTTTGTCTAGATTTGCCGACTGTATATCTGTTTGAAACGTAGTTGTATCTTTGTGGCATTGGTTGTGCTGGAATATTTAAGCTCATTCTGACTACATCTGCGTATCTTCTATCTGCTCTTATAACTGCCATTGAGCTATTGTTTTGATTTAATTTTTATATACCTTTTCATGCATTTTAATTCTCTTTTTTCATTTCGAAGACCAATTTATATTCGTTTAACATTAAATCTTTTTTTAAATCTTGATCTCCCACCGCAATGAAAATAAAAAAATGTTTGTAACTCCTCTTTATTTAATTCATGTTTCAGAATTCCTCTCGTCAATTTCTCAATTTTATCACAAAAATTATCGACAGAATCTTTACCTTGTCTGTATTCCAGTGATTTCACCAAAATATTCATTGACATTATTCAAATAAATCATTAAATTGTAACTATTATTTCATTATTGTTTCCATATATAACATTTGACAATGATTTTTGGGGGCAGACTCATGATGATATATTTCTTCTATTTGGATTTCTCATATTTTTAATGAAATATTTATTATTATGATGATATATTAATGACATTCATGCAAGAAAATAGAATGAGTCTTACTGTCTTTATTTATTCTAGTGACTAGAAAGAGAGGTAGCCATGAAACGGCAATTAAACGACGTTGTACTCTTCCCCAATAATAAAAAAGCAAAGTTTATTCTAATGTAACACGTCAAACTATGGCTATTGTATGCGAGTAATCTCAGGATTTTTTCCAAATAATTTTGTAAAGATCTATTGCATTCACAATTTGAATATAAAATTCACATTGTAGTTTATTTTCAACCAGTTTCGAAGGTAACTCTCAAGATTTTGAAGTTAGTAGTTGAAAGTGTGCTCTCTGTATATATGATAGCACGACACAATGGCTTCTTGGTTTGCTTTCTGGATAAGGAGGTTATATCTGATTTTGTCAGGTCAATTTTCTTTAGTATAGGCTCATTGACGTTGTCCCAAGTACCGAGTGATCCAACTACCAGAGGAGATACAATGCATTCAACCTGTAAGGCTTCTTCAATGTCTCTGGCTAGGTCCTTGTATTTCATAAACTTTCCGGATCAATCTAAATCAAGGTTAGATCATAAGGAACTTACAAATCTAGAAGGTGGACAAGTTTGTTCCTTTTAGATTTTATTATCATGTCCAATTTTAGGATGGTTGGTGTATTTATATACTTTGGACGCTGTTCAATATCCAAATCAAAGCCGATTTCAGGAGAAAGATTGTTTTAAGACGATACGGATTAAAGTTAAGTTTAAGAAGGTTGTTTCTAGCGTTAATAAGAAATAAGTATTGCGTGTCATTAAGTACGTTTATATTGATTAAGTAAGAAACAGTTGTACTATTACTGATTGTTCCTCCACTATGTCCTTGAACACTGAGTTGACACCATTGCTATTTATAAAAAATACCAATAATTTGTGTATTTCAGAGGAAATATTTTTAAGATTGAAACCATCAAAATATTTAACTCGCTCTTTGTAGGCAATTTCAGGTCGTATTTCGCCCTCAAAGAGACATATCTTGGCCGATATACCAAATTTTGCTTCTAAGCATAAAGAAAATTTTTGAAATTTTGTAAAGAAAAAAGAAGATGGAAAGACTATCCATTTTTAAGCTGCATTAAGTGAGCTATTGCCTCTAGCTTCCGAAAGTTCTCTGGCTGTCATATTACGAAATGCTAAGTTTGGGGAATTAAGATGTCTTCAATGTATGTGGCATTACACCAATTACATGTTAATTGATAAACGAGATCTTAATAAATGTATTGCGTAGCTTAAACGAATTAGAAATGATCTTATAATCTAAATATTCCATCTGTTTACTTAACTTCCTATTATAATTTCTAAAATTTTGCGAGTACGGCAATATAAACACAAATTTAGGCTCATTATTCTAATATACATTTTTAATAATATTTATATCAACACTCAATTTGCATTCATTTGTCAAATTACACTTAGGCCTTCCCAAACATTTGTTAACGGTCTCTTTTATCATCAATAATAAAAACTCAACTAATTTAAGGGGTCATCCATATGTTATGTACACACCGAGGGGGAGGGTGTGTCCCGAGTGAATGATTTAAGTACGAGTGCGTATGAAGGGGCCAACAAATGCGTATGAACGCAAAAATAAAATGATATAATACAATGATGTTACTATTTTGTATTTAATAGTGGTCCTATAATTATGGGAGGGCCCTATATATACCATACCTGCTCGGCTGAATCATTCACTAGCTGCTGTCCCTATTTTTGTCTTTCTACTGTTGGAATAATGCCGAAAATGAATGAGACTTGTAATCTGTGCTGTAGAAGAAATAATACAGAGTCTGACAAACATGTTCTCTGGGAGTCTGGGTCCACGGATATATAGACGCGGATGGATGACTTATCCAAGTCTGGTCTAACAATTTGTCAGAAGAATAATTTATTACCAATTCAGCCCTATTCCAGATAAATTCTCTTCTTATAGAAGCACAGAGTACAACCCTTTGCAGTTTTAGGGGGGAGGGCACAGTAGTTACAGTTTGCATTGGAATATAAATATAGAGAAGATACACTAAAGACTAATTATAGTCTCAAGGATGGAGGCTAATTATAACATCACCATAATTATAATATCATCAAAAACGATTATTATTCCTGAAAACTTATTATTTACAAGAAGAATCACAGTCCCAAAATATTTGACCTTAGTACTTCAATGGTCTCAATTGTTGAACATATAAATTCGCATACGGAATACGTTTTTATCCGGAAATTGCTATTTCTTGCTTTTGCGGATTATGGAAACCTTTTGCTGACCTCGTTGTTTATGTTAAAAATGATCACCTTAATGAGTATATTAGTACACTTGTTGTAGCACCTTTACCAACCAGTAATACCTCTCAAAACTTTAATTCAAATACCAATATCTTTGGTGGGCTTCTCTCTTCTTCTGAGACGCTGAACACACTTGGTAGTAGTAGATCTGTTGATAAAGGACAATACCAGACACGCTTTCAGTAATAACATAAACAAAGAATCGTAATGGTGGTCACAGCACTGTATCAAGGCATATATCTTTAACTTTGCCATCAGAAAATCTACCATTTTGTGGACCCATATATCGGGAATGCCTTGATACAGCATAACTTCATTACTTTTATACTTTTCCTTTTTCAGAATTTGCTGACTGGAACGAAATCATTAATAGTAAAAATCATTTCAAAATCCTTAGCAGTTAGAGCATAATTGAAGATATACCCTTGACACTTAGTCGATTAAAGTATACAATATGCCCAAAAAGCAAGATTATATCCATTCTTTGTCTGTCACTTTATTAAAAACTTTATTTTGAATACCCCTATAACTTCGCCGAATATTGACCAGATGTCAGATGAAATTTTACCTGTAATCAGAGAGTATGTAGCTTCGAAACTCTACGATGACAATATTCGAAAGTATAGACATTTCATTAAAGACTTGGTGATCCAGATGGACTGCAACGCGGTAGTTTGCCAATATACACTTGATGAAATAGATAAAATAAATGTTAACGTACATCCACGACGTTACTTCTCAAAGGATAAAGGTATATTGACTGATATTGTCCATTTTAACAAAAAACGGAATGGAGAACTAGTCGTTGTGAAAAGACATAACTTTAAAATTAATCCAAAACGTGAATTTGAAAATATATGCGGCAATAAGGCTACTTCTAGTAAACCGCCTATGACATCCTTTATTCTTTAATTTGCGAATTTTTTTTGCTAAATATCTTGTTCTCACTAGTAGAGAATACTTCAAACATAATACCAGAAATAAAGTACATTGTTACTTTAATTAAAAACATATAATCCTCTGCCCCAGGTCTAGATAAAATCACTATTGCTGACTGGAAGCTGATCTCGCCTGATTGTTCCTTTCTTTTTTCTCTTATAAATAACATCCTACGTCACGGTAATATACCGGATAAATGGAAATTATTTAAAACAGTACTAATATTGAAACCTAGAAAAGAAGCGTTTAGTCATGAAATTTTGCCTTGGAGATCTCTCGCAATCATGGATTCAGCATACCGTGTCTTTGAAACATTTTTAAACAATAGTCTCTTGGGTTGGATAAAGGATAGTGCACTGATATCTGAAAATCAGAAGGCAATTGCGGTATCCGATGGTTGTGCGGAGAATAACGCTACTATTCACTTAATTATGGACCATTCCTTACTGCATGAGAAGAAACTTCATATCATTTGGTTAGATATATCAGATGCATTTGGATCTCTATCTCATGAACTTATTTGGTATACCTTGACCAAAATGGGACTGAATGGTGACGCGATTTCTTACATCAAAAAATTGTATTGTAATGTGGAAACGTTCTTTGACTGTGAGGGTATGATCTCTGATACAGTGCTTATTGTGAAGGGTGTAAAACAGGGCTCCCTTTTATCTATGATTCTTTTTTGCTTATGTATTGATTACTTACTATGTGAAGTTCTCAAAAAATTCCCTTTTAACTTCCATAATCATAACAAAAACATCTTTGCATATGCCGATGATTTAGTACTTATATCGGACTCTTACAACAATAAAAATGCTCTATATGAGACTGTTAAAGTTGCTTCTTTTGCTAACCTCGAATTCAAACCTTTAAAATCAGGATACTTTTCCGTGAACAATATGAATTTGGATATGTTACTGCCATCCATGTACGGTCACCTCTTATCAATTATTGATGATAAAAATATCCTCAAATATCTAGGTGTTGATTTCTTCCATAAAAGAAGACGCAACGTTAACGTACGACTAAATGGTCACTTGCCGATACTAAATTTCATTTTGAGTCTTATCTTCACCCTTCTCAAAAAATACAAGCTTATAAGACTTTTATACAATCACGACTTATCTTTACTTTCAGAAAATGTAATATTGAACATATCATACTTAACACCGGACGTAATAGAACAGTATGTGAACGCCCAAAATAGACGGATTATGATCAGAAATTTAAAGCTTTACTTAGATCACTACTTAGTGACAAATTTAATATGATGAACAACAGCTTCTTCTTCTCGGATAGTAAATTATGTGGTTTAGGTCTTACTTTGGCAATGGATGAATATCTTGTTCAGAGTATTGCCAATATAACTAGACTCCTAAATTTGCCTAATGAATATTTTTGTAATATACTAGTACTTGAGCTTTCAGAGGCTAGAAGAGGAGGCTTACTTGATGCTTCCTTGCTCTGGATGGATGGTGAATTATTAAAAACCTTCAACTCTTCTTCTTTCTTTACCAAATTTAATAAGTCTTGTATACGTCTTGAAGCCAAATTTGTTCTTTCAGCAAAACTTCGATTATTTGAAGAAAAAATTAGGCTTGAGGTCACTTATAAAAATAAAATCAATTACTTTGATGGTTCTAACCTCAAGAAAATTTCTATAGAATTGCATGAGATAATAGCCAGTTACTATGCCAAAAGATGGCATTCTCTAAATGTCGAAGGACACATCACGATGACAGTGGATGACAGTCAAACTACTTCTTACTTACTTAACTCCGAGATACTTAATGATGCGCTGTACCTTTTTTTTACTAGAGCTCGCAATAACATCCTTAAGCTCAGTTACTGCCCACAAAGAATAAAATCGAATCTCTCTACAGACTGTAGACATTGTCTGACGCGAGCAGAGACACAAGCACACATCTTTAATCACTGTCCAGTGCGACCAAATGAACATAGAAATAAGCATGAATGTGTCCTCTGCTGTGTAGTGACTTTCGTAAAAGAGAGAGGCTTAAACTGTGACATAGAAGAAAGCCCCGATTAAATTTAAACACCTTCAATCTTAAAACCTGTCTTAGTGATAAGATCCAAGAGAAATAATAACGTCCACGTTTTAGATATCAAAGTGCCATATGATAGTAAGGAAAATTTTAAGATGCCAGAGACCGAAATTTTGCCAAATACAATCTATTGGCTGGAGAAATTGGACGTACCTTTAAAACCAACAGCACAATATCAGTACTGGTGGTTGGAATTCTTGAATATTGGGATAACCCGATACTAACTAAAATTGGTTTAACTAAGACGGAAATCAGCCAGCTCTCGAGGAAGGCTTGCCATGAAGCTGTTGTTGGAGCCTACCACATTTATCGAGAGTACACCTTTAAGGAATGAGATTGGGACGTATGGACGAGTTTAGTCGTATAAAAGAATTACAAGAATTGAAATTTTAATTACTTGAGCATGCTCGCAAAATTTAGCATTTAATATGTGCTGCAGACAATTATCGGCGCCGTTCTGAAGAATTGAAATCCTGCAAAACGTTGGATGATTTGCAAAAAATTACTGTTGGCACAAAGATACAGCTTGTCACGGTCAGCAACGTATCTCTTGCTCCTGCCTAAGAAATCTTCATCACTTTAAAGCAAACGACACATCAAGACTGTCCCCGTTAAGCTTATCCGAGGAGAGAACACTATCCATGATCGTCATCAAGACGCAGCCATTGCTTTTACATACATGGCATACTTGGATGAAATATGTGTCATGTTTGGTCCTGAAGCATGCATTTTATAAGCATGGATGACAAGGCAAGGATACCTTAAGGTTTAGCATTGTTTTTAACCTATATTAATGCATCTGGAATACAAAGTCAAACTGCCGGATTATGACTTTGCTGTTGTAGCTCGACACAAACTAATTCCATCAGTATATGCAGCGTGTGTCATAAATACTGATAAATTCACATATGCTGTCTTGTATTCGGGTCCAACATACATTGCCATAAGATCGATGAAACATGACAGCAGTACAGCCTTTACACATGGTCATGACTTGGAACATTTGAGATCAATATACAGTTTTACACCTGTTTCAGTTCATTAAAAACTCCTATAATAATTTGAAAAATCAATAAAGTTATAATATAGAAACATACATACTTACCCGTGTCTGCATGTAATTTGTTCAACTGAATAAAAACTTATATTATAGGAAGGAAGGAAATTGAAGAAAAATTATTTTTAACGTAAAAACATAATACATAGTAAATAATGCATGCAAACTTTCAAAATGTAGAAATGTTCAGTTCAATAAAACTCTATATAAAACTATTTTTAGTAACTTTTTAGACAAGTTTTTTTTAAATAAAAACCGAAAATTTTTGAAAAAAATACCAATAACTCTACTTTGAGTTGTAGAGAAAATTAAGAAATAATTTAGTAAGATTTTTCATGAAATTCAATCAATTTAATATTTTTACAACTTTACAGATATTTCAAAAATATCCATCGAAACTCTAGGTTTTTGAGTTTTTACCTCATTTGCAATTTACATGGAGCAGTGGAACCAGAACCTTCAAATGAAAAAAAATTTTATAAAGTATAAAAAATCCAAATCATTAATACCATTGAAAATGAGGAAGAATTTTATAAATTTGGGAAATTAACAGAAATTTCCAAAGCCTCATAAAATAAAAAATTTGAATTTGTCAAAAGGTAAAAAAGATGGCAGCCAAAAAAAATTTCCAAGGAACAGAGGAATAGTTTATTCGAATATAGAGACTTTTTAATAATAAATTTTATTTTAATAAATTTTAGTTTTCAGTTAGTCGGACTTATATTTATTCGAAAATAATTCCATTAATTTACATAAATTGGCATAAATTCCTAAAAAAAACCTAAATAAATAAATTAAAATTAAATTTATAATAAATAATGATTAAAAGTATTATTTAAGAGCTTGAATAATGATCTCATAAATATACGAGATCACAATCCAAGCCCTAAAATATACTTTTTTAAAAAATGTACCTGTCAGCCATTTTAAAAATGGCTAATTAATAAACTTAACCATAATTGTAATTGGTTGTTCATTAAAACTTCTAATATAGAAGTTTTTAATGAACTGAATCAGGTGTAAGAGAATCATGAGCACACCTGATGGTCAAGTGAAGCCAATATTTATCTTTGCCATTGACGGTGGTCCAGATGAAAATCATCGCTTTTCGAAACCACTGCAAGTTGCAATAGCTATGTTTAAAGCATCGAACCTTGATGCATATTCGACAGGTACCAATTAACCTCACTACTCAACATACATTAGAGTGGAAAGACATATGGCACAACTAAGTCGTAAACTGACAGGCTTTGTGCTACTTCATGACCAGTTCAGTTCACATCTTGATGCCTACAGGAAAACAATGGGCAATGAAAATGGATGGTCCCTTATCCACACTTTACTGAATTATCAAAAGTAGAAAATAAAGACAATGAACGATAAATCAATCTATTTACGATATTTCTCTTATGATATTTCCCTCATAAATAAATCGTTTATAAATTCTTTTTACCGAGTGTTGGTTATGTTAGGCTGGAGAAGACGATGTATAATAAATCAATTTCTTCACCTTATTTCTCTTATACCTAAATTCACAAAAACATTCTGGAGAAGTAAAAAAAGCATTATAATTTGGTTTTCAATCAATCTCTGTCTTATAGTGTTTGTCTTTTCATTGAATTAATAAATCTAAGAACGCAATCGATGACTTTCTCTCCATTTCACATGTGAATACAATCTTCTTATGTAGACTTCATAAATTGCACAAACGACTCTACATGTTTTTGATTTTTAAATATAAAAAAAATATTATCCACATACCTTTTATAAACAATGGGTTTCTTAAATTGAAAAGAAATTTGTCTGAATAAGCCAAAAATATCGATGCCATCATTGGTGCTAAAATGGAAACCATATCGACTTCAAATATTTGCTAATATCATTTATTATTGAAAAGAAAATTGACATTTAAAATAGCAAATGCCAGTAGTTTTCAAATTGCCATTCTATGCAAAATGTGATGTTAAGAAACATTTTCATCCCACAACAAACAACATAATTCAATCGTATCAACCAATGGTACATTCATAAACAAACTGTAAACATAAAACTAAACCATAACCTCATTCATACTTTGTTTTATTGTATTATTATTATAATTATACTCATTAAATTTGTTTAATGTTTCTGACCTATTAAATAGTTCTTAATTATGACGTACGTTCGATTATTAAATAGTTTTCATGATCCATGTGAATTTTAACCGCAGTAAAATTCAATTTTAATTCATAAATCTCTTGACTACGGCCAGACCCAAAATAATCATTTTTTAACCTATCCTGACCACTTTGAATGAAAATATAAACTAAAGTACCATTTTAATAACAAAATTGGCTTTTTAATCCAAAATTAACCTGGAATATTGTTGTTTGACGAAAACAGACAGTATTAACAGACCCTATCGTGATTCCTTTCAACCCAGTAAATACATTTTGACCGTTGCTTGACCGAAATTCTCCCACAACCTGACCAATTTCATTGACATAACAGCGCAAAGTATCCTTAAATTAAAATTGTTACGACTTCTGACCCCAAAGTCCCTTTTCCATTCGAAATTAACATAAAATTGTAGTTTGACATACATTCTAAACCTCCGAGCGGGTGCACATCCGTAAAATTTACGGCGAACTTATTAATAAAATGCTCACTCTTCTCAAATGTTAAGCTCAAATGCATTTTTTAAAATTATTAATAATTACTAAACTCTATGTTATTATAAAATACTAAATATTTGTTGCAAACTGTATGACGTGAAGTTTACAGTGCGCATTCGCTATTGTTAAAATAAAGTGCGCGCCCGCTCAAAGGTTAATCAAAATCCGATTTCACAATATCGTATGGACCTATTACGTAATATGATATTGACCTTGAACGATTTCAGTAATAATGTTGAAATAAAATTGTCAATAATAAATTAGTGTAATTAAAATAATATATTTACCTTAAAATAAAAAAATATTTGACGAATCGAAATTTAAATTTATTTCGTCTCAATTGTTACAGAATTTTCCAAATGGTTTTGGATTTTTATTTACTATTAATAATTAATTAATATTTAATAAAATTCTCATTAAATGAGAAATCAATATTCTGAAAAATTTGAAATATTTTTTGAAGGATTTAGTTTAAATTATTATTAATTAAAAACGCTTGATTTTATAGAAAATATTTGTTCTAAACAAGAATTGGAATTTAAAGCCATTTTGTCACTGTTAAGTTAAGTGACAGTAAATATGAATCTTTATAGAACCTATTTTTAAGGAATGTGATGCAATTTGTTTTTAGTGAAAAAAGTGTTGGGTTATTATTATTCAAAGTCGGTTCCCTCTGACTCCTCGTGTCCTTTTCGAATCAAATAAGCAAACCAAACACAGAATAATTTTATTTGCACTTTACCACAGTTACAACTCATTCCGATTTATTTCAATGTTTTGTAATTACAATTTATGATTTATTTGCACCCTTCAACCACCGAATAAATTTGATTATCTTAAGGTAGGTTATCCAATGGATAATCACCTTTTCTGATAGATAACGTTTGACTTTACTTGGGTTTAGACTCTTTTACTGACCTGATTAGACTACTCGTTTGCTTCAACCACTGGTCATTTCGTGTTTTTCCTTTTATACTACTGCTCAGACTGTTTTCAGACAATTGTCAAAAACATTTGCTGCCATTCTAAATTATTAAAAATAATTATTTCCCACAGACCACCTTAGCCGACATTTGTCAACAACGTTTCTACATTACTAAATTACAAATTAGGAAATAATTACCTCTCCATAGATCAGTGGCGCCCATTTAATATTGTTTAGGCCAATTTACCCTTTTATATTATTCCGTCTACAAGCCGCGTTTTCCTCATCTCTCGGGTTTCCCATTGCTTCGGACTTCCCATTAACTCGGGCCCTCCCATTAGTAATTAATTTTTACATTAATTTCTTTTTTTGTCTTATATTATTTTCTAGGGATTTCTCACTAAATTTTTATTATTTCTGGACTCGTCTCTCAATTTGGCGTTCAACCATACCAATTTCCTCCGATCAATACTACTTTCGAATTTTTGTAAATTTTTTAATTAATGTTGCACTTTTATCATTTTGGTGTTTTATTAATTTTACTGTGCTTTTTTCGTAATACCCCAACAAAAGCATGAAAAGAAACTAACTTATTTAAATTATTGTAATGCGAAATGTTTATAATATTATTATTTAAATTTAATTTTTCAAAAAAAATTGAAATTGAATCTCAGTTACATTTTTTTACCAACTAGTATTGTAGTGAAAAATGACAATATAGAAATATAAGATAATATAGATTAAGGGAAATACACTTTAGATTGTGTTA
This sequence comes from Schmidtea mediterranea, assembly GCA_022537955.1. Taxonomy (NCBI): domain Eukaryota; kingdom Metazoa; phylum Platyhelminthes; order Tricladida; family Dugesiidae; genus Schmidtea; species Schmidtea mediterranea. Next base: position 120,200,712 of record CM039679.1, read on the forward strand.
GTATCTTTAATTTCATAATATCCTTCTATTAGAAAAGAAGATATCACATCTACTGGCTGGAATAATGTTCCTGCTTGTGCAAAATGATCAATGACTACTACATTCACATTTGTGGAAGACAGCGAATGGCAACTTTGTCTAGCATTCATATTAGACATAGCACTAACTACATTTGATAATCAACATGTATACGACTTACAAATGCATCAAGCGAGTTTTTTGTTTGGTTAGCTCATTTATCGCATGCTCACACTTCTTTCATTTTCCGACTCCTGAATCGTAGGTACGTTTCATTAAGGCAGACTTAAACTGAGATTTTAATCAATAATTATTATTGTATAATTTTTATCATATTAATTATATTTATATTCTATTGGTGAGTAAACAGAATCCAGTAGCTGTTATCGTTGCTGCTAGTTGCTAAAAAGTTCGATGTTGTTTGGCGCAAAATTGAATATTATTAGCTCATTTGAGCAACGCCAACCATTAATTAATTTCAATAATAAAACGTTTAAAATAAATCATTGAAAACGAAATTCACGCATGTTTTTTTATAATTTCAACAAATTATTTCGTTCAATTGGAGACTCGTCAAGGTTTGAGACCTTACGCACATGCCTAGTGTGTCTAAGCTTAAACAAGCCACTGCACATTGGAACTGCTGGAAACAGATTTTAAAAGAAAATCAAAAAATGTTTTAGGCATCAATTTATTTTACCTTGAATATATAAAGGTTTTTGTAAAAAATTATCTTATTTCATCAGAACTAAAAGCAACAATATTCAAAGAATTTTTTAACATTTTGAAAATACTTTGCATTAGATGATTTCAATTACTTTTTATCTAAAACCAGTAGTACGATGTAAGGACTCTAGCACACTTTGAAATCATTGTCTTATATAATCTTGTTGACTCTGACTTTACCAAATTAATATATTAAACGAAGAAATGGAGTTACTAAGACATTATACGTTAGCATTGAAGAGAATAATCGACAAAGTCACAGAAAGTGTATTCAGGAAAATATTGTTACAATAAAAAATCATATTCATTAGTTTGAAGTAGTTTTCCCAAGGGTCACCTGCTCCTACGATGATGCTAAGAGTATGAATATTGAATTGTTATTGAAGATTAAGAATTTTTTAATATTGTGATAAAAAAAGCTTATTGGGTTGAGTTTGGTATTCCAATCAAGGTCATGGAGAGTCGAATTATAATCCACTTCTTACTAAGCAACTCATTCTTGCGAAGAGAATAATTTGTAAATTTTTTTATCAATTATAATAAACAGAATTTCAATATTTAAATTGTTTAAATTTCAATTTCCATGATTGCATTGAAATCAACAGTCAATTAAAACAAAAAATATTTATTCCGTCTTAAATCAAAATTTATAAAGAAAGTAAAAATGATAGGACATGTTTCAATAATAAAAAGTTTTTCCTGTTAAATAATCAAACGATGAAGATTCAGTAAAACAAAGATGGGAAAATAGATTCGACTACAAATTCCTCTCCGTTTCTTGTGTAGCTATTTTCTTTTAAATATTGACCAATCACAATTCAACTAAATCAAAATGAAGATAAAATTATTTTCAAATCGTTTCTAACCAGAAATTCTCATAAAATTCTCTACTAGGAATTATTCAAACACAAAGAATTATCATTCTGAATAAAATATGGGCCGTGGAGCACCATCCAAGGTCGGTGGAATAATATCAAACAAAGATTACCGGCCCAAATTGTTTGTACTGGGGAAAAATGTCAGCATTCTCCAATTTTTCCAAAATGGATGTTTTGAGAAAGACCTAATGAGCTACTGCGCCAACCGGCTGAGTGAATATTCCTGCATTTATTGGCTTGATGAAAACATTGAAAATATTGACCAAGGTAATAAAAAAGTATTTTAAATTTAACTTGTACTGTTTTTTAAATTTTAAAAAAAATATATAAAATATAATATACAAATATATAATATATATATATATATATTTAATGTAATTAAGATTTTAAAAAATAAATTTCAATTAAAAACGTTTTTATAAATTTAATATATATTATTTTTATTATTATTTTTTAAAAATAAAATATTACATTGATTTGAAACTAATAGGAGAAAACTGAATCCGAGGAATTCATCCAATGTTCGAATTCTCGGTTCATTAATTTCATTGATTCATTATATTAGAAAAAATTACTGTGAAAATTATTTCTAATTTTCTTCCTAATATAATGAAGCCTATTAGTCAAGCAAGTCAGGCTTCTTTCTAGAAATAAAATAAAAATTATTTCAATAAACTAATTGAAAAGAAAATGTAATATAAATAGACAAGAATAAAATTTACCAATTAAAACAATATTACTGGGAGAAATATCATTAAACTTTGATTGTTTATTTTTATTATTTTTTAAAATATTATTCAATTAAATTATTATACAATAAGATTATATTTGTATTTATTGTTGGCGGCATTGTTTCAACCTTCTTAATAACTCCAAATTCAAATTTCTCTGGAGTTAAAGTTGACTCTATTCAGAAATTTACTTAAGTCACCGCAGGTAATAATGACACATTTATAAAGTTCTTTAAGAAATTCTAAATCTTCTTTTAAATGTGATAATTAGAATTCTTTTAAACGAAAAGCAACACAAATAATTTTTCAATTTCAAACATTTTCCAAAAAATCCTTCCTGGCTCTTAAAATTAAGCCTTATCTTTTTGGGGTTGTCGGTGAATTCGAATAGGAATTATTGTCAATCTGACTTCAAGCGTGCTTTTAAACAACAGTAATGAACTCCAAACGATATAAACTTTATTGATTAATACACTTTATCTCCACTTTAAAATGACACAACGAATTATCTATCAATCACAATTTGGTGCTTATTATGGCCATTTGGGAAGAATAGCACTTTTCGGATCAATTGGACTTCACAATCACGACTACAGCGGTGGGTTTCTGAGATCGGTAACTCTGATTTAGTTGCTTTGCTTTGCTTTGGCATTGCTTAATTTCTGTTTTAAATTTCTCTTTAATTTCTTTTTGTCTTTCTTTGTATTTTTGAAATTTTGTCCCTTTGATTCCAATTGCGCTTCCTTTTTATACTCCATCATCCAATAACACTTACTGATGTCGAATAGAATTTCTGATATCGTTTAACGCTAATTCCCTCTGGGCCTCTATAATCACTGACAGCTGTCTAGATAAATAATTTTTTTAGAGATGCCCTTTCCCGGATTTTCAAACAATATTTCTTCCCTTATCTTGAAAGGGCTTTCGAGATAACGTGCAAATTTTGCTTTTGTTTTTGTTTTCCAAAATTTGCACTTGTTAATTATAAATGACTTTCTTTAATTTAATTGTCTGTTTTTATTGATTTTCTCTTATTCCTTTCTCGTTGTTCAACATTTCTTTTTCATTCCCTTTTTATTAAGCTACAGAACCACATCTTAATCTCTTATCATTGTTTCCCCCAATCATTTTACATGTTTATTAATTATTTTATTCTATCATTTAGGTATCCTCAACAGCTTTAAATTTTTATTAATAAATATAAATTCTCATCAATTGCAAACATTTTTTTACAAATCTAAAATAAAAATTTTGTTACCACCAAGAATCTAAAATGAATTTTATCACTAAAATGATTAAGCCGGGTAAAATATCTGAAAGTAAAAATATCTTTAAATTTAAAAGATGTTTTTAAAAATTTTGATATATTTTTAGGATAAGGAATAAATTTTTACTAGCTATAAAAGTCTGAAAAAGGATGATATTATTATCTTGAACTTTATTAAACTTTAGAATATAAACAAAGTATAAATATTTACACACTGCTCCGTTTTTTGCCTCGCCTTTATTGGTGGATATCCATTTACACATAAATGACAACATCAACAAGTCTGCTTCAAATTAGTTCAATTTACAATATGTACTGCAATATATTATCCAATGAAATCATTTTTACTTTTAAAAATAATTAATTTTTTTTCAATTTTTGCTTATAAAAATCAAAATTTAATTAATAAAATAAATAATGAAACTTTAAAAATATTTAGAAATTCATTATTTTGATTAAATGTATTTAGTGAGAAATGTAATTAAAATTTAGTTGTGACAAAAATAAATGATATATTAAACGAGGAAATCTTCTTTTGTAATCAGGAAATATATAAAATGGATTTTTTTCTTTTACAAGTCATTCATTTTGTTATCTTTATAAGAGTTGACACGTTCTCTTCGGGAATATGACTTTCACAATTAACTATTTTAGATCAAAATAAACACAGAAAAATGATTCTATATATATTTTCCGATCAAACTGGTAGATAGAGACACAATATAAAAACAATTGTTTTTGCAAACGTGAACATCCAATAATTAGATATGGTTTACATGACTAATTTTTAGTTAACAAACTTGTTAATGCTTGTTAATTAAAATTTAGATTATACATTATTCTTTTTTGCCTCCTCATCCAAAATGTTGTTTACTATGTATATTAGTTTCATATTCCTTTGTATTTCCATGAAAGAACTGTAAAATATTGATGGTTGCAAGAAAGGAAATGCCCAAACAAATCAAGCCATCACAAATTATTTAGTCACAATTCCTTTACCTAATTCTGAAAATTATGGACCTGACTGAGTTTACATGGACATTATTAGCTACAGTGCTTTACGTATTAATTATATCTATGGATAAAGCAATTTTAAATAAAATTTTATTATTTCAAATATTAATTTTCTGCGCAATATTATTGAAGCATGATCTTTCAAGGAAAATATTTCAATGTATAATTAAATAATTTAACAAACCACACAATGGCATACATTTACACAATCTTTAATTAATTTTTAAAAAATATTGCCCTTCTTTAGTAGAAATAGCTGTCTTTTCTTGAGATTCCTTGTTAGTTTCACTTGATAATAAGCGTTCCCAAGGCTATAGAATTAAAGTATTTAGATCCATGTAATGTATCTAAAATTTCTTCTACATTCTGTATGGGAAAAGCTTGTCTTTCAGTAATTTTATTAAGCTGTCTAAAATCTAAACAAATTCTGATCTTCTTTTTATCTTTTTTCCACACACACACTAACGGCGTATTCCAATGCGAATTACATTTTCTTATATTATTATTCTCTAGATTCTTTATTGCATCATTTATTTTTTACTCTAAATTGATCGGTTGTCTTCTGGATTTTATCATAATTAGTCCCGCATTTGTAATAATTTTATGTTCAATCAAATCAGTGCATCCAATATCCCAGTTATTAGCCATGAAGATATTTTTATTCTTTTTCACAATATCTAAAAACCTTTTATTTTTGTTTAATCCTAAAATTTCAGTTGCTTTTTGAAGTCTGTCGTTGTCTGTAATATTTCCCCCAAACCTAGCTTCTATTTCGCATATAAATTCTTTATATCTTTCTTCATTCTGTTTAACATAGCTCTTTCTAACAAACTCATTATGTAATTCGACTCCACCGATTATATCCGGAACAATATTTTTAACTATTATAAATGTTATATTTCTTTCCATATTGCCAATTCTAACATCAATGCATATTTTCCCAATCGTCTCTAATTTACTATCATTCGCACATCTTAACATCTCATCTGTTTTTATAATTTTAACATGTAATAATTTATCCACCACTGCTTCTGCCATTACATTTACTCTGTCTTCTGTATCTAGTAAGCTTTCTTATTTATATCCTTGAATCTCAAGAGTTGTACTCAGTCTACCTTGCATTTTGTCATAACTCAGCCGTGGTCGTTTCCATTCACCTTTAGTGAAAATATTTTGTTTCTATGACATTTCATTAATCCACACAATTTCATTTCTCTCTAATTTATCTTCTGCTTTTTAAAAAAAATTAAAAACTTTTCCACCTACCATTTTACTATTATATTCTGCGTCTTCAAATTCATTATACTTTTCTCGACTTTTAGACATACCTTTCTTATTATTTATTAAAGTTTGATTATTATTCAAATAACTATAACACCTAGAATTATTTACATGAAAATTATTAAAATTACTATTTATATTATATAAAGGTTCTACACTATCATATATATATATATATATATATATATATATATAAGATTTATTTACATTACTATGACTAATATCTATATCAATATCAAAATTACCTAGTAAATTGCTCCGACCATTGCCTCCCGTGTCGAAGTGTATACTTTTGGGTGCTGGATATCTCCGTACTTGTGGTGTCGTATCGTCATTAACTTCAATAGCTGCAATTGTTCTTCTCGGATAATAGTTCTTCTGTTGCTAACTAGCGGTTCGATTTACATAATAATTACAATTTCTGAGGTGTGAATTAGTTCGAAACTGCCTTCTTTCCAAATTTGTGTAGCAATCACTTTCTTTGTGTTTACGTAAGTGACATCCTTGACATTGAATCGATGAGCAGTCTCGTCCATGTGACCTTCCACTCCGCATACAAAACAAGTCATTTTCTTTTTCATTTGGCATTCTCGACTGATGCGACCAGTTTTCTTGCATGTCCAGCATTCAATTTGTTGGTTATTGACTTTTGAAATTAGTATTTACGTTTAACAATTCTCTTTGAGCAACATCTCTGTAGCTTTTGTAGTTTTGAACAGGCGGTGAAACTTTCAAAACATCTTGTTTACATTTTCTAATTTCTTAATAGTTACTTTATTTCTTCTGCCTTTTTAAATCTTTTATCTTGATCTCTTTTTTACCATCTTTATCTCTTAAACAATTTGTAAGAAGGCATTTTTCTATTTCTTCATCATCTTTTTTATTTTCTTTAAAAAACTTTCGGCTGAATCTGATCCTTGTTCATAGTTCAAAGCTTCTTTTAAATAATCCATAAACGACGTTGGTTTTGAAAATGCATATCGAAGCTTCTTTTTCATAGTTTTACTTCGGCTGTTTCATAATCTTCTATTAGCAATTTATCAAATAACGTTGTTGTTTAAATTACTTTCATCTTGATTGTGGGTTTTGTTGCGCTGAAAAATCTTTGACAATCTTTGATAAAGTTTTCTAAATCATCTCCTTTGTGAAATTTTTCGGTTAGTAATCGCCTTATTAATAAATCCGCAATTAAATTTAAATCTTCTTCTAACATTTATTATTTTAATACAAAAATCTAAATTCAAATTCTTCTATCCAAATCTGAAAATTTAAACAAATGAGGCGTGGTAATTCTTAATATTGATATAAATACTTTAATATAATTTAAAATAATATGATGTAATTTAACATAAATTTTAATATTCACATTTAACACAAATAGTTGTTTCAACTATATTATTTTTAAATGAGTTTTAGAACTCTTTAAAAATATAATTAATCACATTAATTAATTTATTAAATTACATTCTCACAGACATCTTTTGCGATTTTAATGACTTAATCTACTTGAAAAGTTTTACTGGCAAAGCTTTTCACATTAATATTTAACGATAAGCCACAGACCTAATTATCTTGATATTTCAATTTACTTTAAAAGCATGAATTCCTTTTGTATCATAAATCAGGTGTACTTCACATTTTATGACCACTGGCACCATTTTAATCTATGAAATAATTCCCAGAAAATTTTAAAAAGGGCTTCAGGTATTAGGTATGTGTATTTTACGGACACTCTCATAGAGTCCCTTTTTACTTTTTAGAATAAAAAGAATGGTCTCCATCAAACTACATTTTCAAGAAAAATCTTTTTTCATTAAATCTCCTTTTTTCTGGCTAGAATATTCCAGAAACCACTCAGAAGTCTAAAGATGTACCACTGAAGACAGTTACAAGAATTATCATAAACCATCTTTTTGTAAAACTATCAGGAAAATTCTATTTTTTTTGTTCGATTTGTTCAGTTTTCTTTTGAAATTTTATTTATTATCATTATGATTATAGATCAAAAATTAATTTAAATTAATTGATACAAATTATATTACTAAAAAATTATCATTATTAGTACAGTAAAACAAACTTTAAAATTAAAAAGTATAATTTAGAATATACATTTAACTTTAAAATATAACTTTATAAACCAGGTTATACCCTTACCCACTTCCTCATTTATTATTGTAAATACTATTTTTAATAATAAATAATAAACCAAAGCTTTACAAACCATAAATTAGACATAAAAACAAACTATATTATATATCAAATTCTTTCATATTTCGTATTTTTACGGTTATATTTTATTGTCTCAATAAAATATCTCAAATAATTATTTAATTTATGAGACAGTTTTATTATCTGATTTTTACGAATGTAGATAGAAAATTAATTTTACATAACCAAAATCAAAAGACAATTAATTTTGTAAAATTTTTCATCTTTTCACTTTTGATGTATTTTCATTTTCAATTTCTTTTATCTTCATTTCATTTTGGATTCAAGAGCAATAACTTGGTTGATATTATTGAAAATATATTTCATTATTTAATCTTTCAAGTGTTACCGTTTACTGACAGAGCTATATTCTAATTGGTTGATGTTAATGAAATTACACGTTAAATGAAATTATCCCAAGGATACAAATTGTGTAAAAAGTGTTAATTTTGTTTAAATGTAGTATTGTTAAGATCTTTGATAACATCTTATGAATCACCACTCAATACTGATTTTTGAGTGAAAAATTATGAAATAAAGTACAACTATTGTTTACTTGTAAAATTGTTGAAATATTTGATAAAACTTGAATACTGTCGCATTATAGATGTAACATCAACTTTTGAGTGCAAAAATGTGAAATTAAGTAAGAAAATATGCAAAAATATTTTCAAATGGAAATATAATCGAATCTTGGTTTATTCGTGTTGGACACTTTATTAGCAATCTCAAATTCCATATAATTTCGAAATGATCTAAACGACAGATTTTAACCGCCTATACCTTGTTTGATTCAGAAATGTGTGTCACACTACTTGACATAAAGATCTTTACTAAAATTATATATTTAAACCAAACAGATTTTAAAGTATTAATATGTAATCCGACTCGCCATACATTTATCTATAAAATGATTTATAATATTTTTTACAAAAGTATTAATTATATAGTATATGTATAAAACGATGATTCCTTGGTAGCAGCATAAATTAATAAATCAGATAAGTGAATAACAAAATAAGGCCTTGCTGCTAAGTAATAATTATATTTTTGAAAAAAGTTTCGATTATTACTTTGCAGCAAGGGATTATTTTGTTATTCACTTATCTGATATATTGATTATATAGTTGTGCAGTTTTTTCACATCAAGTTTTCAACATGTCAATCAAATATATTTCAACATCATTAATAAAAATAAAAGAGACTGTAAACTATAAGCAAGGATATAAATTAGCAGAACTTTTCATAGAGAAAATACAAAAATTCCATCTGACAGACTGTAATAAGGATGAAAAGGTTAGAAAAGAGAATCAGATTAATGACCTCAAGACTGCGGATCAAATCAAAGAGAATATTAAGAAAATACAAAAAGTAAAATTGAATAAGTAAACACGATGAGATCTATGGTATCTACAGATCTATACTAATAGAAAAAAGGGAGAAAAAGAAAGCATTTCGAAAAAAAAAATTGGTGTTTAATAAATCAAACATAAATCTTTGTCCTTTGCGAGCTTCATATAATGTAGGTTTTCGAATTGCTAAGGCCATAAAACCTTACACAACCGGCGAGGCACTCATCGCGTGATGTATTAAGGATGCCTGCTGAGAAATTCTAGGTGAGCCAGTAGCTCAATGATCTATTGCAGGAAGCACTACAGTTAAAGGCATATAATGTATGGCTATTCATAATGAAGATCAGCTGTTAGATCAGATTAAAATAGCAAAGTATATTTTTTATCAACTGGATAAAAATACAGAAATTTCAAACTTGGCATTTCTGGAGTTATTAGTGAGACATCAATACAAAGACGACTTAAATGAAAAACATTTTATTGCCGATTTTCTACCAAAACATACTATTAGTTCCAAAATATTTAAAGTTCTCAGAGATTTTACAATTATATGTGAGCTGAATTTCAAATTTTGCATTGGCATATGATATAAATGGCGCTGTAGCCATGAGAGGGCGGCGTTTTGTAGTGAATACACAATAAAAGACCATAGCACCTGAACCTATGTCAACATATTGTTTCATTCATTGCAAAAAAATTAAAAAATTTATAAAAATTGTAAATTTTGTGTGATACTATGAATGTTGGACATAGTCCAGTGAATTGTCTTGAAATTAATGAATTTGTATTTACAAAATTCACAATTTTTATAAATTCGTTAATTTTTTTGCGATGAATGAAACAATATGGCATATACCTTGGTTGTCGAAAGGCAAAGCATGATCAACAGTGTTTGAATTCCGAAAAGTGATTGCTGAATTTTTGTATGAAAAAAACTGAGTTGTATAGGCAAGTTAGCTTATTTAGCAGTTTAAATGACAGCACCTTCATGCAAAGAAAGATGATTTTGTTCTTCACAATGGTTGACAACATTGAGGGTTATAAACAAGACCTTCAAAACTGGGTCAAATGTCTAAAAGATGCAATAATATATTTCACAAATTGATGCAGGTGAATCTTCATTACTGAACAATTAACTAAATAATTGATCGTTTCGGATTTTACTTTCCAAAGTAAAATGATTTACGAATAAAAAATGAATGGATCCGAAATCCATTTATCACACCAACAACCAATTGAAATATTTCTTTACCAGAAAAACTGTTGGAATTATCTGCTGATAAATATGTTGAGGATACCTAAATAATAGAGTAAAATATTTAATAAACATGTAAAATGATTGGGGGAAACAATGATAAGTGATTAAGATGTGGTTCTGGAGCTTAATAAAAAGAGAATGAAAAAGAAATTTCGAATAACGAGAAGGGAATAAGAGAAAATCAATAAAAACAGACAATTAAATAAAAGAAGGTAATTTATAATTAACAAGTGCAAATTTAGGAAAACAAAAACAAAAGGAAAATTTGCATGTTATTTCGAAAGCTCTTACAAGATAAGGGAAGAAATGTTGTTTTGGAATCCGAAAAAAAGCACCTCTAAAAATGATTTATCTGGACAGCTGTCAGTGATTATGGAGGCCCAAAAGGAATTAGCGTTCAAAGATATCAGAAATTCTATTCGATATCAGTATGTGTTATCGGATGATGGAGTATAAAAAGGAAACGCAATTGAAATCAAACACACAAAAAATTAAGAAAAAAACTTGCGAAAGACCAAATCTACGAAAGAAAAAAATTGCGAGAGACAATAAATTTGCAGGAAACAAAGAACTACAGAAGACAAAGAAAGACATAAAGGAATTAAAGAGAAATTTGAAACAGAAATTAAGCAAGGTCAAAGCAAAGCAAAGCAACTAAATCAGAGTTACTGATCTCAGAAACCCACCGCAGTAGTCAGGTGATTGTAAAGCCAATTGATCCGAAAAGTTCTATTCTTTCCGAAGGGTCGCAATAAGGACTAAGTGTGATTGATTGATAATTCGTTGTATCATTTTAAAGTGGAGATAAAGTGTATTAATCAATAAAGTTTATATCGTTTGGAGTTCGTTACTGTTGTTTAAAGCACGCTTGGAGTCAGATCGACAATAATTTCTATTCGAATTCACCGACAACCCCAACAAATGACTAAAGATGATTTTCAAAACCATGACCAAACTAGCTTCCTTTATAATTAATTTTATAAAAGAATATTGTGGACTTGCAAAATTTTCTTTAAACACTTTTCTTTTTTTACCTTCAACTTATCACTGAGAAACTGGTTTTCTTTTATGAGCGTTATCCAATCAAATTACTAGAACAAAATAGATATTTGCTCTCCTTTGCGCGTAGCACTAATCACAATTAGCCACAAACGCACCCACCTTTCATCATTCTTTTTTTATTTTTATTTCATTCAGTTATGATTGATTAAAATTTATTTTAATGTTTAATTTGTTTTCAAAAAGTTACTAAAATAAGTAACCAAAAATTATTTAATCATAATCTGGCTTTATAATATTGTAAAAGGTTAATAACATGTTGTAAGGATAAAATACAATGATATCTATAGGAGGAAATAAATAATTTTCGAATATTAGAAGTTAATATTTTATCGCTAATTAAGTAATGAAAATATAGAAAACAAAGGTCATAAAACTCGTGCCTACCTAAATATATTGAAATGACTTAATAACTGTAACCATAAATCTAGGGTTTCTGGTACTGTTTAAATACTAACAGTAAAACAGCTGTTTTTTAAATTGTTTTTACTGGTTTTTTTATTTTTAAAGAACCTAGAATGTACAAATATTTTAATGAAAACTTAACTTTCTTAACTTACAATAAACAACACTTTCTTTTGCATTCCTGACGTTTAATTTCAAATATAGTGACATTATTTTTGAAAAAAAAATTGGAAATATTTTGTGACCTCATTTAATTTCTACAAGGCTTAATAAATATTTTAAATCAAATATTTTTTATCTATTAATGATAAAAGAAGCAAGAGTAAGGTTTTCAAAAAACATTCTTTAGAATTTGGATTAATTTTATACCCTCCATAGGAATGACTACTGTTTGGGATTATTGTATTAAGCGGAAAAATCCAGCAACAAAAGAACTAGAAAGACCAGTGCTCTCGATGCAAAAAATTATTATGTGCTCCGGAAATTTGACTACAACATTAAAAAATCATCTTAAGACTCATGCTCCAAAAAATTCACCTCAACCCCAGCCAGAAGAACTTCATGAGAAAAGACAGAAAACGATCGAGCATTTTTTCGGACCTATAAACTTGAAATAGATCGTTTCAGGATATGGATATCGACGGAATTTCTATCAGAACAAAAAGAAGAAATATTTACATCCAGCAGTTTTTGTTGCGAGACGGTTTTAAAATGATTTCTAATGATTCCGATGTGATGAAGATTATTCACGATGATTTTGAAGAAAAAAGACAATTAATGATCAAAGAAATTAAGATGAAGGTTGTGACTGGTAATAAATTTAGCATTAGTGTTGATGAGGCTACTACTGTAAAATGCCGTCGATATTTTATTCTTAACATTCATGAAGAGTTAGAAAACATAAATGTTTCTTAATAAAAGTATATTCATTTATAACTATTTCATCTATTAACTTGCTAAATATATTGTAAATAACCATATATTCCTAACAATTATTCATAAATTACCTAAGTATTTGTTTAACTTTACCCTAAATATAATTATATTTCGAAATGACAATGTAAATGAATTGAGGTTATTTAAACTGAAATAAACAAGCATGATTAACAAGTTAGATGCAATACAAATGCAAAATAACAAAGACATGTCTATGATTAACAGAGACATGACTAAAACTATAACAATTTTTCTATGACTGTAAATACTGAACTTTTAATAGTTTACAAAATATATCAACTGAATATTCTTACTGCTAATAGTAAATTTTATTCAGAAAAACTAATTCTGGTGGATTTTATCAGCGATCTGGATATTATTCCATTTATAATATTGCTCCTTAATTGATGAATCTCGAAGAAATTCTTAATATATGCCTTTAAACGATTTGAGACCAGCTGAAAATCACTCAGTTTATGAATATGAAGTTTGCATCGATATACTTAGTAACCATCACGTGGATATTTGATCAATAGATGTTTTGTTTCAAGATATTGGATAACAATGACTTTTGAAATTTAATCAGTTTTATTTTTAAAAGTATAAATTTTGTGAAGAAACAAAAATAAGTGGTCACTTGAAAAAGGCTGTGCCGAAAATTCGTGAATACCTTAAATAAATCTGATTAATAGTCAAATTTTGGAGAAAATATAAAAATAATAATAATAATATTTTGTTAAAAAATTTGGAAAGACCTTATAAAATGACTCTTACACACATACACGAGGGATAGAAAAATTTTTGCTTGTTTTAAAAAATCATGAGTCATAAAAAAGTTTTACCTATGGGGGTATCTTACACTTAGAAAAACTTTTGAAAACAAAAGGAGTCATAAAAACGTTTTTTCTAGTGGGGCTATGTCGTTGTTTTGACTTAGAAAAATATGTATGACTCATGCTTTTACCCTAACATGACATCTTTGAACCACTGTAGAACAAAGACCATGAGTCATACACATAAAAAAAGCATTGTACAAGCCGTCACAAAAAAAATTGAAATATTAGTTCAACTGCAGTAATGTATATGGACCGTTATTCGAAGAGGAAGACGGACGATGGATAATATTTCCAAAAAAATCACCAACACCAAAGAAATTTGGTTAACAGAATTGACCTCAGAATTAGAATTTAAACCTGTCGATGTATCTAGAAATGGATTGTACAATATAAAAGATTTAAAATCGGCAAGGGCAAATATGCTTTTTCCAGCATATAGACAGTCAATCTTATCAAATCTTGTAACCATTGCAGACGGAGACAAGTACGGTGGAAGTCCGAATTACGAATTATTTCTATCGCCAGAACATTTTAAACATGCGACATCCAACATGATGAAAGCAATGTGGGGACGATTCTTGATATTTGGTCAAAAGATGGCAGGGATTTTGGGAATAATACTCATAATTTAAATAGTAAGAGTAAGTTTAAAGCAAATGTAGGCTTGTTTCGATATTTACAGACAAAATAGGAGAGTTAACTGGAAAATGGCAATGGGATGTTTACCGTTCTTAGCCAAAATTATGGTCCTTCATGGACACTCAAGGGATATTCATAGAATTAAGAGATTAATGAAATTGTCTCAAAAATGAAAAAAACCGATGAGGAAGTCGAAATTCAATTATTGATGAAAAAGAAACAGAGAAAAACCAAGCTAAAGAATCTTTTATTAGAACTGCTAGCTTAATTTTTTATATAGCATTTTTTTTTAATATTTACTTGGTCGTTCTATTATTAATTGAATGCCCACAAAGGTTATGAGTGTAAATTCGTCAATGTTCTGCAACGAAAACCAAAGAAGTAAATAAAGGTATTTCAGCGGCGGGAGCTATATCCTGAAATTGAGAGATTCGTAGCAGTAAAACATTTTTATTCAGATAATCAAAGTTTGATTTCATCACGATTTTTAGAAAGGACATATTTACTGTTAAAATTTTTAAAGTACTATTTAAATATTTGTTTACCTTGTTTTTTTGTTTCTTTTAACATTCTATTATCTTCTTTTTGACTATTGATCAATGATTGTTTTTTATTTATATCTTTGTTCTTTACTCAAACTGAAGAAAAATTAAATTTAAATTTTATTTTAATGAAAAAATGAAAAATGTCATAAATTAATTAAAATTTTGTAAAACATTTTTATTATGTTTGTGTTTTACAGCAAGGCTTACTGTCATTCTTGAAATTTAATTCGTTTTCATTTGCGACTCTCTTGGGACCGATTTTATCGTACTCAAAGAAATGATAATTTTAATTTTGTGTTAAAAATTGCAATTAAAATTATTTTTCAAATAAATCTTCGCTTTTATTCATTTAATTTTTAATCAAGTAAATATTATATGAGATAGAATTGCAGTGCTAGCAAATCAAATAATTATTATCAAATCTTATATTATTTTTTCATGTGCTGCAAATAGTTATTATTATTTGTTGATATTACAATACTACCATTTCATAACGAGTACTTATAACTGAATAAATATATAATAAAATAGAATATTGTTAAAAATAATAATTAATAATAATATGCTATTTACAACAATAAGTTATATGAGGATATTTAGGCATAATTGTTAACTGACATTAAATTAGGTTTTAAAATGTTTAAATTATTATATTAATTATTAAATAAAAATAAGGACGTTATTATAAATTATATTTTAAATTATTTAAATTATTATTAAATTATTATATTAATTATTTAAATTATTATTAAATTACTAAATTATTATATTAATTATTAAATAAAAATAAGAAATAAAAATGTTATGTACATATGTGCAACAGAAATTAGATTAATTGAAAAACGCCAACTACATATTCTATATAACATTTCACTTTATATTTCGACCGTTTATCAGTCTTCTTCATGCTAGAAATCACATTAACAAAATCTGAGTGAAAATAAGAAAATTTTAACAAATTAAAAATCATTTTAATTAAATTCCAACAAAATTCTAAATAAAAAATAAAATATATAAATTATTTTAATTTAAAAAATAATTAAAAATTATCATTTGTTTTGAATAAAATTCTTAATTAAAAATTAAATTCAATATTTAAAATTATTTTTACTTAACATCCCAAACAAAACACATCAAATTAACATTCAATTAATTAAATTCATCCAAAATACCTGTAGACTGAACATTATCAACAAAGCGTCATAAGTTATTCGTTCCAAATAATTACTCAGATTTTTTGCAATTATCTTGAACTCAGACATATCTTTAAGTGAATTCATTCAGTCGACAATGCTCAAAAACTCGAGTACAGAGATGATGGGCAGTCTCTCCAACGTATGTGGCATTACACCTATTACATGAAAATTGATAAACGAGCTCCGATCAAAAACCAACTGGTGTTGGAGAGTTATGATAGATTAATAATAATTATTATAATTATATAAAAGTAATATTAAACCACGTTCACAAAAGTATTTATTAAACATAGTTTTAATTAAATTAAACCATGTTGTAAAGGGGTATTATTAATAATTTATAATAAACTGATTATATAACCCGATCACTTAATTACTGATTCAAGAATTTTGGTGTTAAATAAAATTATGTAGAGATCTGTATCAACAATTTCAAATAAACTAATAATAATCAATCTTCAAGAAGTTGCAATTGGAAGTACTATAAATTCAATTAAATGTTCTGGTTTGGATTATCTTGAATAAATATTATTTTACAATGTCTTCTCACTGATAAGAAAATATTCAAATAAATAAATTAAGTAAAGATATATTTAGATTATTTGCATGGCATCCTAAATTTATATGTTTTAAAAAAGATTAGAAAATGATATCTCACTTGATCGAGAAAGTGGCATTAATTTTAATTATATTTTTTACCCACTTTCACACGTAAATACATCCTCATGATTACGAAATACGTCCTTTCAATTCTTTTAAATTTTAAAAATAGCTTGAATATTCAAAGGATTCGTCTGTCTATTTTGATATGTCATTTTTATTTTAACTAGATATAAATCTCACTTATGTAACATAAATTATAAAATTTTAAAAGTTTAAAAATCATTTCTACTTGGTCTCTTTTTTCATTTCTAGAATATTTTCACTTAAAATTTAAAATTTTCTGTTTTAAAAACTTCGTAAAGTTTTAGAAAACGGAAAAATGAGAAATATCCATAAAGTTGATAAATAGTGAAAATCATTTTCCTTTTCAAATAATTCTAGTAAAAAAATACGCACTTTAATCTCTTTTTCAGAGTTGTCATTCACCAATTGAACATTTTTGGATAATATCATCAAATAATTATCTTAAGAATAGTTTTAAATTCTTAATAGAAATTTCAATGTGTAATTTTGTCCATATTCAATTTTATCTTATGTAATTTTTCACTCTGATTGCTTTTCATTTTGTAATGACATCAAGAATTTTTTTATTATTGTTTAACTATAAATCAAGTGTTTTATTGAAAAACTACACTTGTAAAAGGCTGTGCAGAAACTTTATGTAATTTTGGCATGTAACCATTCTATTTATGAATATCTTTTGTTTAATGATATATTTTTAATCTTTCTTGCATTGTTACTTATTTTAATTAAATCATTTGATTTTTATTAATGAGTTATATAATTATTCTTCAGTGCGATATTTCTGAAATTTCGATTTAGGTTATTTTAGAATGGAGATTAAAAACTTTTAAAATTAAATTTTTATCGCTTTTTATTTTCTTTCTTCAAAATTGCAACTCGTGTTTAAAATTGTGAGTAGTATCAAATATCAAGAACTCTAAAAATTATTACATTTGGATCAGAGACATATTCACTATATTTAGTCTTCTATTTAACCTTCAATCTCCAATGACTGAATCCAACTTGTTACTAGACAATATTTTGATTGAAATAATTTCAAATTTTAATAGAACTTGGAAGAATATTGGTCTTTCTACTTTAAATTTGGATCAGATAAATAGAGAAAGAATATTCAAAAATAGTTTCTTAATGCGTTCATCATTAAATATTTATTTCTTTAATTTTCACCACTGATTACTTTTCATTTTTAAATGACATTTATTAAAAAAATATTTAACTATGAATCAGTAAATATTTAATCTTTAAAATTGGAAATCTCTGATTCCAACCTTGTTATCGAATTTGGTTTTATTTTTTTAAACTAATACTGAATTAGTAAAGAAATTCATTTATAGAAATTTCTCAATTAAAATTTTTATTTACACCAGGAGTGTAGAGGACCTTGCAATAACTCATAATGATCTAGAAAACTAAAATAAATAGTAAAAAATATTTTTATAAAATAAGATTTCATGACCTGTCAGTAAAAGAAGATTCCATTTTTGATAAAAAAATATTGTAATTAATTTTCAGCTTTAACATAGAATCAAACGCTTTCTTTTATTAACAAATTCTATATGATATCCGTTTATGATTTTTTTTATCCTTTCATCAGGAAATCGCTAATGGAAAATAAACGGTCAAATCAGTGAGGCCACAAAGGTGAATAATGTAGCAAAGTTTATAAATTTATTTATAATCTTAATAGTTCGTAACGTATATTTATTTATAAATTTAAAAATTATTTCTAAAAATAGTTTCTGTGACTTATAACTAAAAAGAACATTTGTAATTTTAATCCGTGAAAGCTGTTGAATCAGCCAAAATAATTCTCTATTATTTTAAATTTAAAATAAATATTTATATTAATTTTTTAAAGTTACAATGACCAATAGTCTAAAAATGAAATGAAGATATAACTCAATTAATTAAATTTTTAATGTTCAGTAATGTATTAATTAATTTTAACTTACAAAAAACCATATAAATTTTCACTGATATAATTTCGAGAATTTTAAATAATGTTTTTTAGTCATTAAATAATGGTGAAATAATAAAAAATACCAAGAAAATTAAATTAGAAACCAATTAAATAATTAAAGAATGATAATGATTAAAATAAAAATACCAGAAATTAAAGTAAATGTTTTTGAAAACGATTATTGTAACAGCATTCTAAAATTAAATTTAGATCAGAAAGATCAAAAGACAAATTATAAAAGATTTGTATTTTATTATTGGTAAGTTTGGGGCAGTGTATATAAAATGATATATATATATATATATATATATATATATATATATATATATATATATATATATATATATATATATATATATATATATATATATATATATATTATCTGGAACTATATAAAACAGAGGTTGATTCCGTGAGTCTACATATACATTATCGCAGATTTTATAAACACTTCTGTTGTACGACCCAATTAGATCACTTACAAAGTTAGAACGTAGTTTGAAAATTATATAAACCGGTCACTAATTTTGGTCTTGTAAGTAAGACGTTAAAATACAAACTTTTGTTTGAAAATAGAAGTCAAATACATAAATAATGCAACATATTGTCAGAAGATGAATATAATTACTGTTAGGTGCAAAATATACATTTGATTTAAGTATTGATTAGTTTTAAAATAAATTTTATTAATTTATTTACCTCAAAAATTCCGAATTAATTTCAGTTTTTAAAACAAACCATATTTTCATCCAATGAAATTTAAGCATGCTCACATAATAATATCAACCACTCCGCATTCACATATCAAATCATTAACTTAATTATTAGTAACCATTTTCAAATTTAATTAAATATATAAATTTTATATCACATTTCTCTGTTTATATTTCTAATTTACACTAATTATAGAAAAAATAATTTATGTGAGATTTTTATTTTCAGAAATAATATTTAAGTAGTCCTGTTCAATAAGTTTAATTTTTATAATAAAAAATTAATATATTCAAAGTTTTATAAACTATAAAACCAATCTCACTATTTCAATCGCTAAGCTCGAAAGGCTTAGGCAAATTGAACCTGATTTAACTTACGAGCGTTTTTGGTTCATTTTTTTATTAAGCAACTTAAACAAATGCTGATAATAATTTTGAGTTGATAATAAAATACTTGTTTAAATTCATAATCATTTCAAAGTTTTAATGCAAATTAGAAATTGTGAATTATTTATTTTAATTAATTTAAGAAAAAATATTGACAAATCCATTTTAAAATTCAATTACATTTAATATTAACAAAAAAATAACAAAATTTTTCTAATAATAGGACAACGCCCGTAGTTATTAATTTATTCATTGAATTTCATTCAGAATTAAATTGATTAATTTTATTGATTTGAATACTAAATTAAAATTTAAATAATTTTCAAATTTTCAAAGGCATCAAAAAAAAAGTAATAATAATAAAGATATTTAAACTGTAAATAAATTTCCTTGTAAATATTTCATATTGTTTAACCCTATTAACACTAGGTTGTGACTTTGAATCACATTTCGATTTAATTTGTAGATATTATATGCAAATACACTAATTTTGCCAAATGATAATAATGTATTCTATCATTTATAATTTCTTCGCATAAAAAAACTAAAAAAACAAATTTTATTTCTTATAGTTGCTATAGAAACTTCATATTATATAATTCCGACGTAAAATACCAAATTGTGACTCTAAGACACATATTAATTTACTTAGATAAAGTAATGGTTTTACTATACTTTACTTGGTAATGGTTTTCAAATATTCAAAAGTGAATACTAAGTAGGTATAGTGTTGTTATAGAAACTTAAAATCTTGTGACAAAGTACAATAGTAAATTTTATTATTTATTTTTGTTTCTGGTTGGTGGTATATTAGTGCCCATACTTTTATATTTGGTTCAAGATAAGCATTTTTTCTAAAAGGAGGTAAGAGGTACCTTACGAAAGAACAAACGATGTATACCACAAAACTTAATTCCTCAAAGAACTAGAGAAGTTGAAAGTAACATTTTTGGTTTCCGAAGGACAATGACGCTAGTCAGTTACGTACCAAAAAAAATCGAGCTGTTGTCTTACTATCAACCATGCACCACACTTCTGAAGTGGACAACACAAATAAAAATAAATCAGAAATAAACTTGTATTATAATAGTACAAAAGGTGGGGTTCATACGTTGGACCAAAAGTGTCATGCTTTTTCGGTAAAACGGAAAACCCGTAGCTGGCCGATTGCACAATTTTATAATCTCGTGGACGTATGTGGTGTAGCTGCAGAAATTATTTGGAAAAATTTATATCCGGATTGGAACAAAACTAAAATGAATTCGCGACGCAGGATATTTTTGAAGAATTTAGTGCAAGAATTAGTAATACCAAATATAAAACGTAGAAGTATAAAACATTTGCCTAAAAGTACCATTGCTACAATCAACGAAAGTTTGGAAAATTCTTCAAATATTGTGGTGATTGATAAATCAGTTCCTGAAACAAATATTCGCAGACGATGTTACCTTTGTCCATCAGCAAAAGGTCGAGCCTCCAAACAATGTTGTGGTAATTGTGGGAAAAATGTATGTAATGAAGATTCCCAAAAAATCGTGGTTTGCAAAACATGTTTAAATAAGTAATTGATATTTTATTTTATTTTTCTTATGAATAAATGACATTACAGATATAACTATATGCATTTTTAATATGTGTCTTAAAGTCACATCGTGATGTTTTACGTAAGTATATTAACCTAGTAATAATAGGGTTAAATAAATTCAAATATGACAATCCAAATGGAATTTTATTTGATTTTGATGTATTAATCCATTTGTTAACAATTTTTTTCTGTATTTTTTATGTTCTAACGTTTCTAGATTAGCTTTTTAAATACAAAGTATTAAAGTATTAAAAAACTATGCCATCTTTGAATTAGATGTTAAACTAAAATAAAAATTGATCATATTTGCACATTTTTGGGACCCATTTGAAAATATTTTGTAAGATAAGTTATTTCCAGTCAAAGTAAAGAAAATAACTAAATCGATTTTACCGATAGTTCAGTGTTTGTGAGTTACAAAGTATATCGCAATTGATATTCTTCCCAAAGAGTTGTAATAAAAGCACGTAGTACAGATTTTTGTGATACCGGATTTTTCGTGCCATTGTAATTTTGTAATCGAATGTATAATCAATAGAGTTTATATTATTTGAAATACATTGTTGTTATTAACACGCCTAGGAGTCTTTGTTATGGTATTCTTTTATGTATAAATTGGTTAATAATTTTATATATTATATATTAAAATGTGATGCTTATTATTTTTGCCCAGATGGCCTGATTAGAAAAGTTTCCAGCAATCTTTGAAATTTAGAAAATACTAAAAAATATTTGATTATTAAAACGATATGTATTAAAAAGATTTTATGTTACACTTATATTTAGATTTAATAGTAGTCGAGTCATCCGATAACACTACGGTTCCTTGCATAACAATAAGCCTGTCGCATTTTCCAAATCTTCAAATTGCCACCCAAATTTTACTGCCAATTTTTATGTTCCTCGCAGTTATGAGCTCGATTTTTGCTCTGATAATAATGAAAAAGCTTGCCAGCTTCCATCCTCTGTGTTCATATCTTTCAATAATTGCCGGATTTGATTTGTTAGAGCTTTTCGTACAGAGTGGAGATTTGCTGTTTGAAGCGTTTTTCAACATAAAGATTATCAGCGCAATCCAGTTTCTCAAACGTTCGGCCTGCCAAATATTGCCCTTGATTTTCAATGTTCTCAAACAAGGCCAGTCGGCTCTGTACATTGGTCTAGCAGTTGACAACTGCCGCTTCATTACAAATGCAAGAAAAATGAGTATTTCTTACAGACGAGAATGGATAAGTAATGTTTGCATCTTAGCAAGTGTTTTAATATTGACAATGAATGCCCAATTCTTTTGGACGTTTGATGTGACTGTAAACGACAATAAACTACTGCACGGAAGATCAGTTAAACGATCATTCGAGTGTGGATTTTCTACAACCTTACCTCCGAATCCAAATTTTACGCACTTTATTTGGCCTCTTATAGATCACTTAGCTGGTGAAATTTTGCCAGTATTAATTGGAATCGGATCAGTCATTGTTGGATTTCTTGTACTTAGAAAACGTTTAACTGTTGATCCATGTTTAGCCAAGGTGACACTTGACCTATCGTTGATATTACAAACAAACTTTAGCTTTTTAATAATCGTTCTGTGCCATTCGTTGGTGACATTTCTTCGGTTATGCTATTACATTTCCAAATACATTTTGTTCCTATCATACAATAATCTCAGTCCGTCGGGAATAAGAGGGAAAATTGCTCAGTCAATTAGGTTCTCGGAAAAGTTCAACAAATCAAAACTTCAAAATGTTGAAATAGTCCTGGAGATTATTGAATATATAATAAAGCTTTCTAACTTGGCTTTAATCTTGGCAAAATTTGTCATTCTCATGTTTTATTTGGATAACTTTCGAAATCATTTTAAAAAGTGGATTCCAAAATTTCCATATTTTTTCAAAAAACCGAAACGAAAATTTAGTTTTTCTATGAAAAATAATCTGAATGAAGATATTAATTTGATATCGTTTTCTATTTAATACCAATAGATTCTTGATTTGTTCGGTTTTATTATTCTGTTTTAATTTACTATCATAAAAAAGCACAAGGCTTTCCACAGATTAATGCTTATCATTCTTTTCTATAATATGTTTCACTTGTCAAATTCAAATATTTATATATGTATTATACAAGATTTCCAAAATCAATCCGACATAAGCAAAGAAATGTTGTTCACTGATCGGTGCTTGCACACATACTAATTTATCTCGTGCAAGTAAATTACTAGACGATTGCTAAATACACAATGTATATTAGTATTATAATGTAAATGTAAGAGAGTTACTATTTTTATTGAGCACATGGTATTTATAACATTCATTAATAGTTAAGTTTAGTTTTATTCACACAGTTTAATAAAACATTTCAAGGAGATTTAATATATATTCTAAGCAAAGATTTCATTCATTTATTCAACACAAGATAACTAATTTAAATTTTATCTTTATTTTAAATTTATAAACTTTTTCTTAGTTTATAAATTTTAAAACCTTTATCTTTTAACATTGTTTATTTAATATTTTTTAAATTTAACATCTCACATTCCTCTCTTTTAAAAGGGTTTTAGTCATTTAATGTTTCCTATTAAACATCTCGCATCTTCCATTTTTACTTTAAAACGTCTTTTGTGTCTTAGTTCAATAATCTCCAGTGGCCTTTGGTATAGTTCATTATTTTTATTTCAAACATCCTCCCTTCCTACCAACTTTGAATGTTCTGAAACTATTATAGTGTTTCTTTTCAATATGCTTGGATTTACATCTACCCATTTCAAGGATATATTTTTTCAAGCATTAATTCAGCTGGGGTCTTATTAATTGATTTCTGAAATGAAAGTTTTGTATAAACTTTATCTCCGGAAGTATTTCTACCAAATTTATCTTTCAAAGTAATGTGTATCTTGTAATGCCTGGAATTTTTATTTAACCTGACCATTTTCCGAATGATGATATGAATTGGACAATATATTATTGAATTATATTTCTGATATAATTCAACTTCCATCGTACTTTGAAAACTCTTTCCACGATCAGTATTAATAATACTAGGTGTTCCGAGCTTCAATGTAGGTTTTGTAGTCTTCTCATCTTGAGTGCTTATCACATGTAATGACACATATTCACAACAGTATGGATCCAGGGCCAGCTCTAGAGTATTTGGCACCCTAGGCGAACTAAAAATATGGCGCATCTAGTTAAGAAACAAACTCAAAAATGCCTCAATAAATAAAACAAGTAAATGAAAATAAAATAATTCACGGAGTATTTTAATCCATTCCAATCCTTTTAAGATTGTTTGTATCATTTTGGGGTTGTTTTTTTAAAAAATTTTGTTATTAACTGTTTTTGATAGCTTTTTATTGGATTCCTCCCAGAACTATTTGGCGCCCTATGCAGCTGCTGTCGTTGCCTATTACTAAAACCGGGCCTGTATGGATCAATCAGTGCCAATATATTTCTTATAGAATGTGATATTTGGAAACGGTCCTAAAAAATATATCAAAATTAATTTCAAATAATTCTAAATAATTCTTATCTTTCCAATTGTCGGAAAATTGAGTAAAGTTTTGTTCTCCACATGGCAGAAAATAAGACCGAAATATCGGGTAGCTTAGTTTAATTGATTGGCTAACAATTAAGAAAGTAAAAACAACAAATATATTAATTTTAATTGTTTTAATTGCAATAAATAAATTTATTTCTAATTAAAAATATTTTTGTAGAAGTGTTAGCGAATTTATAATTAATAATAATTACATAAATAAAAATAAATTCTCATCTGGAGTTTGATAAATTAAAAATTGCTATCTCTAAAAATTCTACTTTGTGGTACATCAAAACTCGTCACATCGTTCTCAACACCTTTGAGGTATAGACTCAAGACAACTAGACTGAAAACTCAATCAGAATATATTTTTTCAAAATTTATTTATATATATATATATAAATAATTTGGAAGAATAATTTTTGTTTAAATCAGTTAATTATATTCTTTGTATTTGTTCTAACAAAATCTTTCAGCTTCAATTTCAGAATTACATTTGTGATGAGAGGAAACTAATTGAATTAATTTCAGATTTTTTTTTAAATTTTAAAATAATTCTTTTCTATATTTATTTTATTTAAACAAGTTTTGATATTTTAATATAAAAAATTAATTTAGTTACATTTGGTTGATTTTCTCAAAAGAATATCTGAGAATGATTTATTTATTGTACATATATATACATTATTGAACCAATTGAAATATTTAACAAACAATGACAGAATCTGAGAACTCATATTAAACATTATTGGAGCAAATATGATATTCTGACTTTACGATTATGAAGGATACATAATATGAAATAGGAGTCAGGCCAATTTAACATCCTATTAAAAATGAATCAATGAAAAAATTATAAATTATAGAAATAAATATTTTTAATACATAATAATAAAAAAAAATATTAAGAACTAAGATACTTTGATTCTATCATTATTAGATTCTTGAGCCTCATTTTACACAAGAATCCAAAAAGCATCCATAATGTGCTAGTTAGGAATCTCAAAAATCTCAAGCATCCAAGTTCAAGATGAAATTAATAAAAAAACAAATAAATTTAATCAAGATTTTTTATATCTAATTCTAACATTATTAATTTCTAAATCTGTAACATTTATATTATGTTTTATTAATTTCATCCAATATTTTTATAAATTTTATTTTATCATCTCCATATGGTAATGTTGTAATTCTACCTGATAAAATATATCATCATAATTATTTATTCCTTTTTTATTTGTTTCTTGAATAATAAATGATGTTTTTCAGATTCTACATGATAATTAATTACTTCTTTTTGAGATTCTTCCAAAAGACAATTTTTAACAGTTTCAAAATTAATCTGTTTTACTGATTGTTTTGTATATCTCTTCATATTTTTATGTAATATATTAGTATTAGTATTTAGATCTAATATATCCAAGAAATACAGTTTAGATTTTAATCCACAGAATCTAACACTTTTTTTATCTTTACCCATTTCATCTTTAAAATATCCAAGTTTAATATCATCAATATAATCATTAATTTCATTATTAGATTTATTATTCAACAACTCTAAAATTATTGAATCAGTATCTCCAAAATGTACTTTAAAATCATCTTTGTAAGTTTATAAAGAACATTGTATATAAATTTATATATTAATAATTTAGATAATACTAAAATTACAAAACCAACACAATTAAATTTATCAAATTGTATTGATGATTTTTGAAAATGAACTGCAAACCCAATTTTTGATATCAACCAACAAAATCTTTCCTTGTTCTTTACTATTTCAATCTTTTATCTATTTCTTACATTTTTAAGTATTTACCATAAAACGAATTATTTAATAATTTATAAAAAAATCACCAAATTTATCTTTGTTTCTTTTTAATTCAAATCTTCAAATGAGGGATAATAAAAATAATGACAATAATAATTTTAATAATAATTAATAATATTAAATCTTTGAAGAAAAACCAAGTCCAAAAATAATTGAGGACCTTAAATATGATAGAGAATTAAAAGTTAGGAAGAATTACATAAAATAATTCTTTAGAATATCGACACAAATAAACATAAATTTTAATTTAACAATATATACAAAACTCAATATTTACCATATGAAATTTATATATTTTTTTCCTAAAAAACCAAAATAAATATTAGACGATCGCTATCATTAAAAAGTTGTGTTTATGACTCACGTTCTTTGTTATAAATTACCGATGACTATCACAGACGTAACTCTCAATAAAATGTCCACCGGCGAATGGCGCATCGAATGAGTCATTTCTTTTTTCATCTAATCAGAAGCGACTTTGCCAGAAAGCTCACAAGTTTATATTCGATTTAAAGTTACTTATTCGAAAAAAATTATTAAAAACTTCTAAAAATTACAAAACAAATTATTTCTTAATTTTATAAAAAATAAACTTTACTTTAAAACACTAAAAATTTTTTAAATATAAATATAAAAACAATTTTTATTAAATTTAATTATTTTTCATTATTTTCATAACATTATTTTACAGTGTTTTACACATGAGGTTTCACCACTTTACATACAAAAAAAAATTCAAACATATTCGAAAATGAAATCAAACAATAAATTAATTTTCACTTTTCAAATCCAAAAATAAATCATTTATTATAAAATTAATTTATCATCCGCATTTTGACTTGAGCAAATTAATAATTAGAAAAAAAAGTTTATAAAGATATTAAGTATTTCGTCAATAATTAAAACAAATTAATTGAAAATGCTGCACCAAAATAATTTTTTTCATATATTTGTTTGTTAAATCAATATTTTTGATGAAAACAATTTAAGAAATCGGGAAAGGAAAATTACATTTGAATTCATTTATTCACATTATCACTGTTACAAAAATACAATTTTCTTCAATTCCTTTCAATTTACGTCGAGCGTTCAATAAGTTCCCGGACTAAATTTCAGATTTCTTCTCCGTTTTTATTTTATCTTTCTTGTGATAACTAATAATATTATTTTATTACATACGTGTTTTCAAATGACATTCTAACGTATAAAAATATCCAACAAAATCCATGAAAAATGCCGGTTGTCTATATAAAAATATACATCTATCAAAATCTCTAATAGAGAGCCTGATCGACCAATTCCTATGTCACTCAGAGAGGTATTTGTAAATTTCAAAACATTTTTTGTTGAACAGGAATTAAATTATTAAAAATAAAGCAGGCTGTATAAATTTTATGATATCTTATTTTCATATTTCCTTCATAACCACATAAAGAGACATTTCTTCAAAACTTCATAAGAAAACTATGAAAATATTATTTGGATGATGCTTGTCATTAATGAAGAATAAACAATAATCATAAATAAAACGCAAAAGATCAAATAAATTCAATATGATTGGTGGACTGGAAAACAGGGTTGGACCTTGGTCAAATAAAGGTTCTTAGATTTTCGACATTTAAAATTATGGACTAGATAGAACGTTGAATTTAAATATCTGAAGTTGTTACATGAATTGACTAAAAAATTATTGGATGTCAAAATTCTAGAGAAAATCAAAAGAAAAGTTTAAAAATATTTTCATAGAATTAATAAATTACATTAAAATAATTGGAATTTCATGTCTTTTCCGTTAGTTTTCGACTATAAATGCGTCCCTATAGATGTACACTTGTTAGATACAAGTACTTTCAACAGTTTGATAATAATAATATAACGTAAGAATTGAGGTTTGGTACGCGTATGAACCACATACATACTTTTAGTATCCTTAACCATTATTTTTATGTCTTCAATAAGAATTTTAGCTTTTTTATTTATTTCATCAACGATATTATGCTTGTTTATTGTAGTTTTATTTTTGAGCGCATTTAAAATAGGATCGATAATTTTACGGAAAGTACTATTTTATGTCACAGTAAGTGGTCTTCTATTTTTAGTAACGATCTCAACACATGCATATTTTAACGTATCAGAAACAAGAGCGTACGCAGAAAACATTTTCGGAGGGATTTTTAAAGTAAATTTTCATTAAACGGTTTTATTGATTTTGTATATATATTTATTGCACATGTAAATTATAAACTATAAAAATCTTATAATCTTATATAACTAAAGCATTTTTAAAAAATAAATGAGTAATGCTTTGATAAATTATTTTTGGTACACATTAGGTTAAAAATTGACAATTTAAAGTTCACTTTAATAATAACCATTAGACTTTTTGCCGCCATAGGCCATAGGTAAACTTTCATATGAAATGTTCAATTTTATTTTGCTTTACAAATCGCAACACTTTGATATAAAATAGGATTAAATATATAGAAGAGGTAGTTTTCAATTTGCATTGAAATTTATTTGAAACCCCCGCTTAGCAAACTGGAAACTATAAAAATATTGCTAAATTTACCGACTTTTTCTTTTAAATTTTGGTTTATAAAATTGAATTACCGGTTTACGGTAACAGATAAATGTTTTAATGATTTTACAATGTTAAAAATTTCAAAATACTACAGAACACAAATCACATAGGCTACGTAACTGGGCTTTCCGTACGATGTACAACGGCTCTCAAACCCAAGAAGTTTATAAACACGAATTAGGATTTTTTATTTATCAAATTATTTAACCAAATTAAATTAACCAAATTAAAGTTACTAGTAAATTATAAAAATTTACCTTCATAGAGCAAAATAAAATTACAGTTTACAGTATGGTTTAATTTTAATTAATACGATTTTCACCTAATTCAAAAACTAGTTTTTAATTTTTGTTCCTTTTGAAATTTCGGAGAACGATTATCCCCATATTTTTATTCCTGCGTACACCTATGATCAGAAGATATTTTAATATTTTTTACTTCCTTAACTGAGACTTAAATAAACCTGTCAAGTGAAGTTTGTTGTAAATCTGACTTTATAGACTTTTTTTCTTTTTTTTACATCAATTTTCTCAAAATGATCAGGATGTTTCCTTTTAAGTGGCACAATAAATTTTATGAATGGAAAGTTTTAATACAAAGTTTACAAATATTGGCTTGATTCTTGATGTTGTATGAAAATTTGGTAAATACGGTATATCTTCAATTGTCCATTGAACTGAAAACGAAATTGAACAAAAATCTGTTATTATGTTTTTAAAAAAATGGCTTTTATAGTAATATAAAACAAAATGTTACTCAGATTTGAAATTCAAATTTTGAATGAACTATTTGTGTTTAATATTATATATTAAAACAAGAATAATTAATTTCAAAAACATTCATTTTAGGTAAAATATTTGAAGATCATTTTCATAAGTCTAAAGCTAAAAGAATTATTTGAAAAAATACATAAAACAAAATCTACTTTTAATAATTTAAACAAAATCACTTGAAAAAGCTGTGCCAAAAATTCGAGAATACCTTAAATAAATCTGATTCATAGTCAAATTGTGTAGAAAATATTATGACACTTATAAAGAAATCAGAAGTGAAAAACAAAAAAAGTCCTTATATTAAACAAAATTATTTTTAATTATTTAAACTTGTGCTGCTGTCACATTTATATCAGAACACAACAAAGAAAGATACAATATTTTTAATGTTGTTTTTAATTGAGGTTATAGAGAAATTTAATAAGATCTGGATCCACCGGTTTCGATTTCAAATAAAATTAATAATGGTTCTGATTTCGGTTTGTAAAATTATTGCTGGTTTGCATGGTTTTTTTTGTTTCGGTTCGAAAATAGTTTCAATCCCTGATTAAAATGTTTAAAAAATGTTTATTATACATATCTGTTTTGACAACCATTGAAAACCATGTGTTTTAAAAATATACCTGGCGTTTAGTAATTATAGGGATTCAATGTAAATTATTTCCGTTAAATTACATAAAGTTATAATAGTTCAACTTTTTCATTACACAACATAAAAATTATTTACCTTTTATAAAAATTTCCATTATTACAAAGATCATGTAATAGTTTATCAGCGTTCTTTTTCAATGTTCTCTTCATTGAAAAAGATATCTATTAATGAAAATTATACGTGGTTTAGAATCTAAACTTTAGATTATAAACAATTAGTAAATATTGAAATATTTAGTAGATGTCCGATGATAAAAAAGATTTGACCAACGTTTAATGGTTGTTTTATCAATACAGTCAACCCTGGTTATTGTCACTCCTTTTTATGTCACACAAATAAAAATCCCTGAACAATTCCTATTGTACACAATGCTAATTAACTTCGCTTTTTGTCACTCTGTCTACTGTCATAAATCGATTAATGTCCCACATATTAAAGTGACCCCGTTGGCTGACTTTACTTACCTACTGTCACAAATTTTATGGTCTCATCAATCTTAGTAACGTAACATACAGTGCAACCTTACATTACAAATGAAATGTATTGTTGAAAGGCATGTATTCTGCTGTGGACTGAACGACTGTGCATCTATACCCCTCATTTACACATACAGCTGCTACTCCACTGCATGGTCTGTCTATTTTGGTAGACTAATAAAAACACATGTCAGAAATTTATTTAACTTCATTCTGTAGCGATGGCAAACAAACGTAAGCATAATGATTTGGATCTAACTGCTAAAGTAGATATTTGGAATATGATAGACTTGAATAGCAAACGCAAGGACATAGCAGACAAATTTGGGATTGATGTTTCAACCATTTTGAAAATTGCAAAAAAACGTAAGAAAATCATGCAGGATTATCATTATTTATCATCAACTGTTAGCTGTAAGCATATGAGAACAAGTTCATATGTACCATTGAGGATGCACTGCTGAAATGGTTCAAGCAAACTCATTCGTCACAGCTTCCTGTTAGTAGGCCACTGCTTGCAGAAGTATCTGAACGCATAGCATCAGAAATGGGCATGTCAGAATGGAAGTGTTCAAAGAGCTTCTTTTAAAGTTTCAAGAAGCGTCACAACATGATGTTCAAGGTTGCAGCAGGAGAAGCAGCTAGTGTTGCACAGGATACTGTAGATGACTGGATTGCTCATTTGCCTCGAATTTTAAATGGATGCTGTCCTGATGATGTTTTTAATATGGATGAAACTGGCATCTTCTACAAACTCCTGTTACACAGAACATTCTGCTTTAAAGAAGAAAAATGCCATGGAGGAAAGCAAGCTAAAGATCATCTGACAGCAGCAGTTTGCACTAACATGACCGGAACTTAAAATCTGCCGTTGCTTGTCATCAGCAAATAAAGAAATCCACGTTGCTTCAAAAGTGTGAAAAGTCTTCCCGTGGATTATAAAGCAAACAGCAAGACGTGGATGTCAGGACAAATGTTTGAAGAATGGTTAATTGGTTTCGACAATAAGATGAAGAAAAAAACAGAAAGGTATTGATGTTCATTAAAAGTTTTCCGGCACATAGTGATGATAGAAACCTGACAGCAACACCATTGTGTTTTTTACCACCAAACACAACCAGTGTCCTACAGCCATGTGATCAAAGGATAATAAACGCTTTCAAGCAACAGTATAGGAAAAGTATTGCATCAGAACCAGAACAGAGCATGGGCGCTACGAGCCAGCGGCCAAATGAAAATGACGCTATTGACAAGATATCACTAGCAATGCTCTCCGCCAATGGATAACACACGTTTGCTGGTGGGAATGTCTCATTTACAGATTTCATTAAAGCCAACGATGACCGTGTTGCTTGCAAAATTAAGACAATTGAGGAAATTGCAGCCAGTTGTTCTGCAGACCCGCCAGATGCCGGTGCAATTAAAAGCGATGGCTTGATCTACAGTGCTGCTAATTATTGAAGTCCCACGTTACTTGGGCAGTACATTGTAGCACTTTGGACCGTTCTGGCTTACATTGAAAGTATGTCATACGTAATTGACAGTGTATTTGATGCTGTTACCCATCTAAATGACTTCATATTCAATAAGCCCGTGTCTGTTACAGTCAAAGATAATAAACTATTTTACTGTCCACTAACTCAGTTTATGCATGCTATACTCTCCCTATATTTTATGACTTCATTTGACAGTCAGTTAGAGCAGACCATGCAATTTTATCATGTACTGTACTAATCTAGATGTTTAGTTTGGCTAATAAAGTTAGTGTTCTACACTGCATGCTTCAAATGTCCGTGGCCTATGTATTTCATGACAAAAATACAACCGTTTTTCTGAATGCATGCGCAATACCGCACACATCTGCACAATATAGGTTCTCAACTACTCCGTTTAGTCACTCGTTTTTCGCAGTCCTTTGGATGTGACAATTACCGGTTGACTGTATTTGGTCACCTAAAGCTTCCATGAATGTTTGATGATAAATAAAAAAAATGGTAAATTAAATCAAAAGCAGTTTAAATAATTAATTTTTGAATATTTTTTTTTCAGATCAGTTTAAAGTTTTTTTACTTTATTGAATGATTGTTTTCATACTTTCTAAATTCTACAATATAATTAACAATTCAAAATCTTTAAGTAATTATAAATTGTAATAAATTAATTTATTAACAAAATTTTGTTTTCTTTAGGTTTTCAATTTAAAGTACTTTTAATAATTTTTACAATGTTTTTATTCCAAATGCTATTATGCAACAAATACACATTGAAAGTTAACATGCAATTTTTATTATATTTTTTTTGTTTATCCGTTTTTCTGTTTTTTCCTATTTGTTTTATTTCAAGTTACATTTAAAATCATTGCATTATTTCTTTATATTTATGATGTTATTATTCTATGAGAACTTATGAACATTATGACCCATAAAAAGTTCAGGATATTTTTATTTCTTATTATTGTTATTGTACGAGAATGACAAGCAATAAAAGAAAATTATGTTTCATTTTTATAAATAAAATTCTTAAATTTTTGATTTACTGGTTAAAATGCCTTTATTACAATTGTACAAATCAGTTCCAGCCAGGAGAGGCAGCCTGCCCGTCTCAAGTGAGTTATTAATAAATTTTATTCTCATTGACTTGCGATGCCTTAAAGTTTCCCCATAAAACGACATTTCATGGTGAAAAACCGAATAATCACATTTGTATTACGATTTTGTTCGATGTAAATGTCGGAAAAATGAAATTAATTTTAGTTTTAAGGGTAAATCATATGAAGATACATCCTCATTTACTCGAAATTTCCTAGCAACATCCTCAAAATTTAAATTTAAAATTTCTCCACCATTTTTCTTTCTAAAAATATCTCAAAAATGTCTATAAATTAATTTATTATAGGGGTCTTTTCAACTTCTGATGGCTACATGTTAAAATTTTACATGCATGTTTTATTATGGGTTGTGTTAATGTGCATTATTTTATTTTTCTATCACTTTTTGTGTTTATATAGTGTAGGGATTGTCTCAGTGATTATTTTACATACAACCCCAAGGTGAGTTGGTGTGTTTATATGTTATAAATTTATTGATTTTCTTTTTATATTATAGGTGATTTGTCTCAGCGGATGCTGTATCTGACGATGACATATCATACTACTTGTATTTGATAGTCAATGATCTAGCAGCTAGACAGTACGATACGTGAAAAGGTTATGACGTCAAAGTCAATTTTAACGCAATGTCTTTTAATTATAACGGTGACACATTCTTGTAGTATCAATAATATTTTACTACAAACGGGTGTTTAATAAAAAAACATTTATTTTTATTGAAAAATAAAATTCTAAATGAAAAACCGATAGAAAAATATCATCAATGAAATTTAGATTTTAGTTTTACAAATTGTTATTGTTTATTATATTAATATAACAATTACCATTATTAATATTTGTTATTATTATTATTATTATTATTAATGTTATTATTATTATTATTATTATTATTATTTCAATTAAATATCTAAAATATAATAATAAAATTTTCAACCAATTAAAATTTAGAAATGGAAAATTTATTTGAGAATAGAGAAACCCAATTTTTTAAGACAATTTATAATCAAAATAAATCAAAATAGATATCTGTGTATAAAAAATAGTAATAATTTTATATTAAGAATTATTTTACTTAAATAATATTTGGGATAAAAAAGTTATCAAATGACGAAAAAATCGTAGATATTTATGTATTCTTTGAAAAATAATTTCTTAAAATATTTTCTTTTCCTTTTAAGATGGAAAAAGATTTTGTCGAACATTGTTTTTGTAACAAAAATGGCGTTGTCGCTAGTCAGTATCATTCATCCGTTTCTGTCAAAAATTCCCTATTTTAATAAAATAAATGTTGCTTGTTTAGATTATTTTTATTTCTATTTTTAGATTTGTTAAAGAATATATTTTATATTGCAAATATTGAGAAAAATTAAATTAAAGACTTAAAATAAAAACAAAAAGTTAATTATTTTTGTGAAAACATCAAACAATAAATACACACACAGGAAATTCTTTATTGCTCAACATAAACTAACTGAATGAAAAAATAAAAGCAAGAAAATGAACTAACTTTTATGGTTAATCAATTTGTGCATATCAATAACAATATTTAAATTGAAAGAAAGCCCCATTCAAACACTCGTTTTACTATATATCTTGGCCGATTAACTATCATCTTCAGGTACAAAATGACATATACGTGATGATGGCAGTTAATCTCTCGAAATATATCATAAAACAACTGTCTGAATGGCACATCTTTAAAAATTTTTGCTGTTATGCTAGTTCAATCATAAATATTTTAATTCTTTAAAGTTTTATATTTTTTTTATTCTTTAACCTTAAACTTTTTATTAATTTTTGTTTAAATGCTTAACTTTTTAAAACTACTGATTCTGAGTTTCTTTTAAACATAAATTAACGGTTATCTGCTAAATAGTGATTTTGGAATCTCTTACTATTATTTATAATTTCTTGAAAACTCCCTAAACTGTATATGGTAAAACTTTAACTCTGCCTATCTTTTACCTTACAACCTTAAAATAAGATAATTAATTTTTCACTGACTTTTTCTATAGATCCCAATCATCGGCCAGTTGCAATTATGACAATCAAAATTTTAATTATATTTTAAGATTTTAATGAACCATTTTCTATTTTTTACACTTTGATCTTTATCATACTCTTCGTGAATTTCTCGGCTATACACTCATTTTTAATCAAGATATCATGATTATGTATTGTGTATTATGTATTATTATTATTATTATTATTATTATTATTATTATTATTATTATTATTATTATTATTATTATTATTATTATTATTATTATTATTATTATTATTATTATTATTATTATTATTATTATTATTATTATTATTATTATTATTATTATTATTATTATTATTATTATTATTAATTATTTACTATTAAATGAAAAATCTTGAGTGAATGAATATTAAAGAAAATCTATTTTCAATTAAAAATAATTTTAGCTTAAACAAACATTTGTTATTTGATTTTAAGTTTCATGGCAAACAAATTGAAACTCTATATAAACAAAAAATATTTTAATGGATAATTTAATATGAAATGAAATTAGGGTTTTCTGTGCTTTGACATTTGATGAAGAATATAAAATCAACAATGGGATATTAGCATTTATAATTGAAAAACGTGAACAATATATTTTATTTAACATCTCCCTTTATATTTTGACAATTTATCAGTCTTCTACAAGCAAGAAATCACATTAACAATAAATAAATGAAAATAAAAATATTTAAACAAATTAACAAACAATAATCGGAATCAAATTGTATCAAAACAATATAAAATTATTTTAATTTTTATAAAATAAACTTTACAGAATAGTACCGAAAGTTCATGATTGTTGATACCTGCTACAAGACGAATAGCGGGAAATGTTGAAAAGAAGAAGTTTCTTAAAGAAGGGAATGTGAGGTTTTTTCAGCAAAGAATTTGAATTTAGTAATAAATTTTAAAAATAGATGTGCTTAAATAAATTAAACGATAACGCCAATAAAAAACCTTTCGTACGATATATTTCGATAGCACAGCTATCATCTTCAGGTACTCAAAACCAACTAAAAATATTATGAATTAACATTTTATTTAAACAAATTATTTTTTATTAATTTAATTTTTTAATAAATAAATATTTTTAAAAATATATTTTAAATTAATTTTAAATTTTAAATTTTTTACTTATATTCTAATTTTTAAAAATTAATGTAATTTAAAATTTTCAATTATTTTAATAATATTAAAAAAACAAACATGATTTAACATACGTAAACTATTTAAAACATTCAAAACATTCGTAGTCACAGCACTCTGCACATTAATCTTTGGATCCAATGACCTTATCAGCAATGCTTCACATATCACTCGTTCCCAATAACTATTAAAACTTCTCAACAAAATTCTAAAATCAGACATTCCTATATCACTTTTACAGCCTCTATTGTGTTCACTAATATTGGTCAAACCCTTCAATCGACAATGCTCTAGAACTCGAGTACAGAGATGACGGGAAGTCTCTCCAATGTATGTGGCATTACACCCATTACATGTAAATTGATAAACGAGATCAGAACACAATCCAACCGGAGTTTTTGATTTATTAATAAACATATTGCGTACCTTACACGAATTAGAGACGATCTTATACTCTAAATTTCCTATCAGTTTAACCAACTTCCTCTTATAATTTGTAAATCCTTCAGAGTACGGCAATACTAACACATATTTAGGCTCAATTTTTTTATATCCATTTTTACCATCACCCAGATCAACACTCAATTCACACCCATCCGACAAATTACATTCAGACTTTCCACAACATGGATCCTTAGGATTTTTAATCAATTTATCAACAGTTTCTTTTATCATCAACAATAAAAATGATTTAGAATATCCATTCTTTATCAACAACTCAACCAATTTATCAACACTTTTTACCGAATTAGCAAAAGTAGAAGATAAAGCCCATGAACGATAAATCAATCCTTTCACCATATTTCTCTTATACTTAAATTCACAAAAAACTTTCTGGAGAAGTATAAAGACCAGTATCAGTTGGTTTTCTATAAATCTCTGTCTCATACTGTTTATCTTTGCGTTGAATTAACAAATCTAAAAACGCAATTGATGACTTTCTCTCCGTTTCACATGTGAATACAATGTTTTTATGTAAACTGTTCATAAAATGCAAAAACGGTTCTACATGTTTCTGGTTTTCAAATATAAGAAAAATATCATCCACATACCTTTTATAAACAAAAGGTTTTTCAAATTGGAAAGAAGCAATTTTCTTTTCCAAACTAGCCAAAAATATTGATGCCATCGTTGGTGCTAAAGGGGAACCCATAGCGACTCCATCTATTTGTTGATACCATTCATCATTTTCTTTTCAATGATGAATGGTATCAACAAATAGATGGAGTCGCTATGGGTTCCCCTTTAGCACCAACGATGGCATCAATATTTTTGGCTAGTTTGGAAAAGAAAATTGCTTCTTTCCAATTTGAAAAACCTTTTTGTTTATAAAAGGTATGTGGATGATATTTTTCTTATATTTGAAAACCAGAAACATGTAGAACCGTTTTTGCATTTTATGAACAGTTTACATAAAAACATTGTATTCACATGTGAAACGGAGAGAAAGTCATCAATTGCGTTTTTAGATTTGTTAATTCAACGCAAAGATAAACAGTATGAGACAGAGATTTATAGAAAACCAACTGATACTGGTCTTTATACTTCTCCAGAAAGTTTTTGTGAATTTAAGTATAAGAGAAATATGGTGAAAGGATTGATTTATCGTTCATGGGCTTTATCTTCTACTTTTGCTAATTCGGTAAAAAGTGTTGATAAATTGGTTGAGTTGTTGATAAAGAATGGATATTCTAAATCATTTTTATTGTTGATGATAAAAGAAACTGTTGATAAATTGATTAAAAATCCTAAGGATCCATGTTGTGGAAAGTCTGAATGTAATTTGTCGGATGGGTGTGAATTGAGTGTTGATCTGGGTGATGGTAAAAATGGATATAAAAAAATTGAGCCTAAATATGTGTTAGTATTGCCGTACTCTGAAGGATTTACAAATTATAAGAGGAAGTTGGTTAAACTGATAGGAAATTTAGAGTATAAGATCGTCTCTAATTCGTGTAAGGTACGCAATATGTTTATTAATAAATCAAAAACTCCGGTTGGATTGTGTTCTGATCTCGTTTATCAATTTACATGTAATGGGTGTAATGCCACATACATTGGAGAGACTTCCCGTCATCTCTGTACTCGAGTTCTAGAGCATTGTCGATTGAAGGGTTTGACCAATATTAGTGAACACAATAGAGGCTGTAAAGTGATATAGGAATGTCTGATTTTAGAATTTTGTTGAGAAGTTTTAATAGTTATTGGGAACGAGTGATATGTGAAGCATTGCTGATAAGGTCATTGGATCCAAAGATTAATGTGCAGAGTGCTGTGACTACGAATGTTTTGAATGTTTTTAAATAGTTTACGTATGTTAAATCATGTTTGTTTTTTTTAATATTATTAAAATAATTGAAAATTTTAAATTACATTAATTTTTAAAAATTAGAATATAAGTAAAAAATTTAAAATTTAAAAATTAATTTAAAATATATTTTTAAAAATATTTATTTATTAAAAAATTAAATTAATAAAAAATAATTTGTTTAAATAAAATGTTAATTCATAATATTTTTAGTTGGTTTTGAGTACCTGAAGATGATAGCTGTGCTATCGAAATATATCGTACGAAAGGTTTTTTATTGGCGTTATCGTTTAATTAAATCGTTGCCCAAATTTATTTAATTATTTATTTAAATAAATTAGATTAAAATTTTAAATATGAAATTCTTTTTATTTCAAGCGATTTATTAAATAATTTAAAATAAATTTGAATTAAGTTTTTTTGTAATTCTAAAAATATTTAATAAACTGTTTACTAGATATAATATTTAGTAATGAATTTTATAAACATATGTGATTTATTAACTTTTATTAAAATTTTAAATATTGAATTTCTCTGATAGATTGTCATGGAATTATTTGGTTCAATGTTTGAAAGTTTGTCAATATATGACTAATAATTTGTCAGCAATTATTTTTTACAAATTATTAATTAACAAAATTTTGTTTTCTTTAGGTTTTCAATTTAAAGTACTTTTAATAATTTTTACAATGTTTTTATTCCAAATGCTATTATGCAACAAATACACATTGAAAGTTAACATGCAATTTTTATTATATTTTTTTTGTTTATCCGTTTTTCTGTTTTTTCCTATTTGTTTTATTTCAAGTTACATTTAAAATCATTGCATTATTTCTTTATATTTATGATGTTATTATTCTATGAGAACTTATGAACATTATGACCCATAAAAAGTTCAGGATATTTTTATTTCTCATTATTGTTATTGTACGAGAATGACAAGCAATAAAAGAAAATTATGTTTCATTTTTATAAATAAAATTCTTAAATTTTTGATTTACTGGTTAAAATGCCTTTATTACAATTGTACAAATCAGTTCCAGCAAGGAGAGGCAGCCTGCCCGTCTCAAGTGAGTTATTAATAAATTTTATTCTCATTGACTTGCGATGCCTTAAAGTTTCCCCATAAAACGACATTTCATGGTGAAAAACCGAATAATCACATTTGTATTACGATTTCAAATGTATAAATTATTCAGTAAATATATAAATATTAATCGAAACACTTTTATCAATCATTTTTAGGTCCGAGCAATTTTGGAAGTTTTCTGAATTAATGATGCTTAAGTCTAAGAAAAATGAGTCCCAATAGCACTGGATAGATTCTGTTCAAATGTTCCTATTAGACGTGGTAATTAAATTAATCATTTGATTGAAATATAATTTGATTTTCTCTGTATAAAGTCGAAAATATATGTAAAACTGCAAACAAGTTTAAAATATTATAGAGAAGCTTTACAATGACATTAAATTGTTGGGAATATATTCTCATGCCAGAAACAAATCAAGCAAATAAGAATATAATTAATTGCTAAGTTCTCCTGTTTCTTGCAAATAATGATGTCTTCTTTTAATTGAAAATATTTTTTTGGATGGAATTATATTTTATAGTTTTATGGATTCGATTGTTTTTTAAGTTTTTATTTCCAAATAAAATTTTATGATTATTATAATTTTTATTTTTTATTAGTGTAATTTATTTAGAGGACTTATGTTAAAATATAATTTTTATTGTGTAATATTTGTTATATTTGAACAAGTTGTTTTAAATGCAGTGCCATAAATAAAAACCTAAAATACATTGTGATATAGCAGTGTTGACAGTCGTAATGATAATAAATGAAATGTTAAAAGAAAATAATTACAGATCAAAGATGAACAAAAAACACGCTCGGATATGTGCAAGTGAAAATCTATGAAATATTACAATAACTAAAAATAAACTTGCAAAAAATCATGAATTAAGTTTATTTGAAACTAAATTTACTCATTTATTTGTATAATTAAAACAAACTGAATATGAAATAGAATATATATTTTGGAATTATTGATCAATATAATAAATATGCATCTATTTATGAAAAATAATCACAATAATTCTAATGAATATTTGGATATTGAAATGTTGCTCACCAAAAGTTAAACTTTGTGATAATTGAAAAAAATGAAAATTTTAACAAAATTTCCTAACATTCATTCACTCAAGATTTTCGAAGTTGTGATTTCAAAGGCTCTGCAGTAGTGAACATTTGACGAATATGAACAGGTAAATCTGTGTTGCGATTGAAAGATCTGATTATATTACATATCTTATTGTTTAAGAAAGAGAAGCGTAGGTATATTATTGGATTGTCGTTATGTTTCTTTTGTGTGTTGTGACTATTTGAGCTGAATTCATTTTAAAAATATTTCTCTTCGAATTCTTTTGGATATCCATTTTGCCAAAAACCTGTTTTGAAATTTTTGAGGGTTTCTTGTTTTTTTGTTATGCCTGAACAGTTTCTTATTGCTTTTTTTCTCTCTCCTATTAGTAATGCGATTTTTCGTTTAAGTAG
Organism: Schmidtea mediterranea; assembly: GCA_022537955.1. Lineage (NCBI taxonomy): Eukaryota > Metazoa > Platyhelminthes > Tricladida > Dugesiidae > Schmidtea > Schmidtea mediterranea. The sequence goes on from CM039679.1 coordinate 120,242,892, forward strand.
AACGTGACTTTGTCCACTGTTTAGACTTTTAGTTAACAGATCTGTGTTGAAAGTGAGTGTGTCAGATCCTTGAGAGGAACTTATTAAGGTATCTAAATGTGCTTTCAGAGTTAGGAAGCTCAAGAGTGAATTGAATATTTGTGTTGGTAGAGTTTACATGTGATAAGATGAGGTTGAGAGGTATCGTATAGACTATGAAAATGTCATCAATTGATGCTTTTCAAGAAATAATGTTCAATGAGAATGAAAACTTGTATGCCACAATAAAGATTTTAATAAATGTATTAATCAGTTATTGTTTTTCTTGTTGATTTTATAATAGTAATAATAAATGTAATATTAATAATAATATTAATATGTGAAATAATATTTGAAATAATAATAATAATAATAATAATAATATTTTGTTAAAATACTTTGAAGAGCTTATAGATGATCCTTACACATATACATAGGGGTAGGAAATATTTGCTTGTTTTAAAAAAGTCATAAAACAATTTTCCCTAGGGTTATGTATGATTTTTGTTTTGAAATTTTTTTTGATAAAGTTCTTTGGTAAACGGAATTAGACAAATTTTGAAAATAGCAAAATGGCAAAAGCTAGGGGAAGGGATTTTGGACTTTATTCAAAAATTTTTGAAAGAAGTATGAGTCATAAAAACTTTTTGGCTAGTGGGTCTTTGTTTTTCGAAAAATTGTTATGACTCATTTCTTTGTTCAGTGAATTATCGGTGACTCATTTTGAGCTCAATTTTACCTACTAATCATTTTAATATTGGACTTTCTTCTCGGAAGACTATTCATGCTACTCAACGGATGACTGGAATTCAAAGATTAAGATTTCATACATAATTTTAACAAAAAAGTTGCAAATTCTGGTGGAATTACATTTTCCTTGTCAACAAAAAAATTATCTATAATAAAAATCATGTTTCATCTTGCTGGCGATCAAAATATTTTCCAATGACCGATCCTTTAATATAAATGTACTTTTATTTTTTTATTAACTATATATTTTGTATGTTTTAAAGGCATTATTTTTCGCAACTTCAACCAATCAAAAATCATTGAAAATGATTTCAAATGATATATATTTATACATATATATTAAATTTAAAGCTCTCTACTTTGAATAATATAATTTATCTTAACTTGATTAAATTTAAGATGAAAATCGCAATTTTCTTTTAAATGATTTAAATAATTTTTTAAAAAAATTTTCAAAAAATAATAAAAAAATTAAAAATTAAAATTAATTTTAGAATTTTAATAAATTGAAATATTCAAAACCTTTCTTTCAAAATTGTAACAATTAGTGAATAAAAAAAACTAAAAATAAACATATTTTTTTTATCAACTAATCCATACAAATCTGATACAAATTGCAGATATGAATGGCGATAAATTGATAATTACTAAAATAACAATTGATTTCAGATACAAAGTGAATTTACACAATATATATATATATATATATATAGAAATATTTTATTGATTTTGATTTTTAGATTTATGGCAAACTTTCAGTATAAATTCTAAAAGATAAATAAAAATACCATTGCGACATTTTTTATTCATGCTTTACGAAATGCATTTTTGGTTATTCAATGATCTCAATTTTATAAGTAAGATTTTGATCTTTTATTTATTAATAATCTCTATTTTTATGTATATAACCGAAATGTAAATATTTATTGCAAAACTTTATTCGAAAAATAGTTCTATTTTGTTGCAAATATTTGGCTGTCAAGAATGATAAACATGCAACACATTTTTATTCAGTCAAAATAGTGCTCTTCTGCATTTATGCACTTCTTCAACTTTGTCTGTAAGTCATTAATTCTTTCATGCAAAAGTTAACATTTGCGGAAAGTGATGAATTTGTTAGAGGTCTCATAAATTTTACTCTGATTCCTGGATTTTTTAGTAGTGAGATAGTCGTTCAAATGTAACAAATGAGACTTACATATCTTTGTGGCCCATTTTAAACTCGTAAAAAATAAAAGAGGTACATCGTGATTACATGATTACATGACATACATGATTATCTAAGGAAAAAGTAAAAAATATTATGTTGTGAAACAAATTAAAACTAATGACAGTTCTTAAATAATAATTTGGCTAAATAGAAATTTACAGAGAAATACACTTAATGACTGGCGGGAAACGCCGTAATTCTAAAGACTAAAACAAAATCGCAAACGTCATACATGGAAACCTAAAATATGCATTGATCAATACTCAATTACTTTTTATTACATTTTTGATCTTTTTTACAAAATAAATATTTTTAATTTGTTGACGTTAAACTAATTAATTTAAATGTAAGAAATATCAAAAATTTATATTGTTTACAAAAAAATTATTTTTATAAATTATTATATATTAAATTTATATATTAGTATAATATTTACTTATTAAAATCTATATTAAAAGTTTAATAAAGTAATTGAAAGTTTTTTAAATTTACAAAAAATCTGCCATTTTCAATTTTATTGAATATGTGTCAAATATATGTCCAAGTTTTTAGTCAACAATAATATTTATTTTCATATTCCAATCATATCGATCGCTTTCAAAGTTGATCATCCAATCAAAACGCCTATTCTTTAATTTTCTGTTCACCTTTGATCAGTTTTCTTTTGAAATCTTATTTATTTTCTTTAAAATTATAGATCACAATTTAATTGTCCAATCTAAACAAATTCTTTTGGCACTGGCTTTTTCATTTGTGCCAAAAGTTTGTGTTACATGTGAAAATTAATTAAATTAAATTTACACATTCTGCCAACCCAGTTCTTGAATGTCATTTGAATGCCAAAGTAGACAACTTCCCAGAAAAATGTGACATTGTGAGTGAATGGTGAAACAATTTCTTAATGAAGTTAAAACAATTGAAAGTGTAACCAAGAAATGTTTATTATGTCAATGACGAGTGATTACAATCAGAATCCAAAAATATGAGATTAGTAAACAACTTTCAGGATACTACTGAGGTTAAAATTTCTTTTCTTTTTAATATTCTTTATAAATAAAATAACTTTTCTTCGCAAATTTCATGGACGCGTTTTTTATAAGGATATAATCACTAAGATCAAAGATGTATATATAGATTATGACCAAATAATAAAAATAAAATTATAAAAATAAAAGTCAGGGGTTGTCATACTTTTGGCTACTCAAACGACTACTAACGAAAGGTCAAAAGACCAAATGAAAATATAGACTTATTCTCTGTTTTATATTTAATATATTTTATTTATAATTACAAAATTATCAAAACAATCTCAAGGTAACCAAGTAAAAAATCTAGTTCAATGTAGTTCCTTTTGAAAAGAAAATCCATTTTGAAATGTTGAATAATTAATATATAAATAAATAAATAATATATTGAATGTCTATTTTTCCATGAATAATTGATGAGTTTGCTTTTTCAGTATTGATTCTCTTCATGATCGGTTCAGTGAACGCCAATGAATTCAGCATAAAAATTGATCGTAATAAAGTAAAATTTTAATTATTATTTTATCTGCTTTGATAAATTTACAAACAGAATCAGTTACAGATTTTTACGTTGTATTTGATCGTGGATTCAAACTTGGTAAGTACAGAGCTTCCATATTTATTAAAATATTTTGTAAGACTTTTTAAAATATGATTATTTTTTATTAAACAAATATATAATCATAGAAGGCCAAAGCCATTTTATAACAATATGCTGCTGTTGTCGGTTATCTTTTACCAGTGCCTACTCGACGTGTTACGGCACCTCGATCTAATGATTGTTTCGGCATCCTTAATGAATTTATTGACACAATATATTTTCAATAGAAACTATAAAATAGGTAATAAGAAAATACTTGAGTGCTTATAAATATTATTATAATATATTACATGTAATTTTTAAATAGTACACACATAATAATATATGCTTGTATCAATACATAACCATCATGTTGCCAAATTTCAATATTTTTAAAGTGTTTTGTACGGTTATGTAGTCGTCCTTCAAGTATTGGACCCAACACCACTTATCTTTTGTTTACCGCGTTGAGCCAGTACTATCTTTTACCTATACTCATCAAATTAAACTTAAATGACAGAAATTCCAAAAATCCTTGATGCAAAAATATAATACAAAAACTTCAGAAATATGTTTTGTTAAATTGTTGAATATTTCTGTTTTACCTGACAATATAGAAGTGACTTTTGTGAAATCATCGGCATGGACTTCTTTTTCAATGTTTATACTTGATTTCTTAATTTCGATATTTTTAGGCTCCATATTGGATAACAAACTAAAGGTTTCTAAAATAATTTGAGATAAGTTCTATTCACAGAGGGCGCCAAGTTGTATTTTAATATGACGATAGTTCTTAAAAAATTCTTGTCTCTCTACAGTATTCAATTTAGTCAAAGGGAATGAGATTTTACTATCTTCTGATTTATTTAAATTGAAGAAAATTGAAGCTAGGAGCTATATTTCAAAATGGAGACTGTACAGAATACCTTATTTGAGTCGTTAACATTATAGTAAAATTATGTCTGACTTTTCTTAGCGAACGACTCTTGAAGTTGAGCATCCCGAATGATATCAACGTCCAATATCTTAGAGAGATAAAACATTAAAAAACTAAACATTTTAAGCAGATAATGTAAATATTTACAAGTATTCATGATATTGTAAAATAATCATGAGCATTTGCACCGTAATTTAGTAGTGTATCCGATTTTGTTCAAAAAAATGCTGTATGGTAGACAATAACAGTATAAAAATTAATTACTAATAGATCAGTTTATTAAATTATATTATGTTTAAGAATATCTTCGTAATTTAAATGCTTTTTCGTGCCTTTTGTCAAACATTTGCGTTATATATTTTGTTAGTATCTCTTAAATAATTCACTTTTCGGAATTTTATTATGAATAAATAAATAAAGACAGTAATACTATTGGTTTCAGCCAGTAAAATTTCTTTTAATAAAAATCGCAAACAATTAATTTATATTACTCACAAATCACTAACTAACCCGCATGTTGACAATTTTGTTACACTCATTAATATTTTTATTATAGTTTTCTAAGTAGATAAGTTAAATAAATTAACACTATATGTACATCATTTAGTAAAAAGACAAGATACCTCTAATCAAGTGTTCAGTTGTGATTAATTATGTATTTATTTATTATTATTATTAATGATACAGAATAATAATTACAAAAATTATAAATTTTGAAAAGATTTGAAATAGATTATAAAATATCGTAATTTATATTTTTGTAAATATATAAATTTAATCTATTCATAGAAACAAAATGGGAAAAAAACTTATAAAAATGATTATAAAAACTTAATAAGTTATTTCTACAACGTCAAACGACTTTTTACCAAAATCACTGATAAAAATATTTGGAGATTTGTTTTGGGAAATCATTTTATTTGGAAAACAAATGTCGGAAAACTTTGTTATTATTTACTTCAAAATAATATAATTATATAATATAAATAATATAATTTCTATTTAAATATTTTCGATAGAAATAAAATAAATAATTTTTAAAAACCAAAACATTTTACATTAAAATTGTTTGAAAAAATCAATTAAATATAATAATAATTAAAAAATAATTTATTTGAAATAACAATAAATAAATATCTCATATGCCATTTAGATTTAGAAATATAAAAAACTTTGTGATATTTGCAATCTTAGTAAAAATGAGTAAAAAAGCAAGAGGAAAAATAATTCTTTAAATTAGTGAAATTTTTGTTGCTGAACTTGTTTTTCAATTGAGGTTGGCATTTTGTGTACTTCAAGTCCAAGCACGTATCAGCCTGTTTCTATTATGGTTTTTAACAATATTTAACGCTGAGGATATGGTCTCACAAAGGTACCTAGAAGAAACATTTTTGAATAAAGCCACCACCAGTCTATGTGGGCTCGTTGGCTGTTCTTGGGGAGTAATACTCCATAAACATCACTTGTCAAGTTGTATAACCATTATATATTTACTACAGACAATAGACAAATTAACACAGCAACTACGATTCTTATAGTAAAAAATGTCCATATAAATAAATCGGTAGATTGAATACTGCCAAAATGAACTTAATCTTTTCAGCTTATCTCTCTATTTAATAAATATATGTCAAGGAGCTAAATACGTTGAAAAGTTGTTTTTCTTGAATATAGCTTGGACTAAGTCTACAAATTCAGAAAACAAAATAATTCTGTTATTTTCCATATTAATAATATAAAATAAATAAGCAAACAAAATTTATTATTTACTTAGTTCCTCGGCATTTACGAGTTGCAACCCATTTGGCTCAATGGGCAAGAAGGACCTTCCTACTCATATTTATTGTTTATATTGGTTTGTCATTGAATATAAGTAATCACAAATTTAATAATTTACTACATCGCATTGAATTTTGTACAAATTCAATTATAATTAATTAATAAATTTATCTTCTTAGTACCAGCAGAGCCAAGAATCAACTGAAAATAGAATTCAATCTATATTCATATTAATTAATAAGGTATATTTAATTAATTAATAATATTTAATATATAATTTATAATTAAAAATATATTTAACACTTCAAGTTAAGGAGATTTTTTTTTATTTTTATTTGTCATCTCTTTCTATCATAAAATAATTATAATAAATCAAGCAAAAGATCTTTTTTCTTTTACATTATTGTTTGTTAGTTGTACAATATTTGTGAAGTAGGATTCCATATTATTAAGTTTCGTTCTTAGATTTCCACTGAATTCACAATCCAACTTATTCCTGTGTTTAAAATAGATAATTCGAATGATTAAAACAAACTTCAAACATATTTTAGTTATGAAAATCTGATAAAAAGAAAAGTTCTTTTTTGATAGGATTCCAACATTTCAGCACCACAATACTATTTTTCTAAATGCAACTTAAAGCCAAACTTCTAAAAAGAGAGATAAAATAATGTGCTTTTCGTTAGGCCTGAAAAGCCGAATTTAAGATTACCTCAAATATTTTGAAGATTCTTCAAATATATTTCAGATAGTCTTTTATTTCCAATTTCCAACTGTAAAGTACTTTGCAGTTCCGTTTAGTGATTAAAGTTTCCAGAAAAATGTTCACTATGTAGAAAGATGATTTTATTTCGTTTTTGCATCTTTGCTAACATTGTTAGAAAGTTTAAAGTTGAATCTTTTTAAGACCATACTCTAGACCATACAGCGTTTTATTTCAATATTGTAATTAGATAAAAATTGTAAAGGTGTTCTAAAATAGTATGGGATATATTATTAAAAGTATAGTCATATCATTTTAGCAGCATTAATATGACTATAATATTTAAAAGTTTACAGTTTTTCAATATAAAATTAAATTTAAATATAAAATAAATGAATTTTGATTTATTAATCAACTTCGCCAAAATCATCATTTAAACACAGAACTGGGGGTTCTGTGCCAGCGGTAACATATTTAAGCGAAGTTGAGATAAATCACCTATAATTTAAACAAAAATCAATAAATTTATAGCATATAAACACACCAACTCACCTTGAGTTTGCTTGTAAAATCGTCAATGAGACAAACTCTACACTAGAGAAACACAAAAAGTGATAGAGAAATAAAATGATTCACATTAACACAACCCATAATAAAACATGCATGCAAACTTTTAACATGTAGCCACCCGAAGTTGAAAAAACCCCGATAATAAATTAATTTAGACATTTTTGAGATATTTTTAGAAAGAAAAATAGCATATATTTTTTCACAAAATAAATTCCGACAAGTTGATTTATGTATCAACTTGAATTATAGCGGAATTTATCTCAATGGGGCTTGGTGTACTGTTTTTATAATCAAGTGTGTATTTCTGAATGTTCAAGTGATGTTTTCGATGAATAAATCAAATTTCATTTCATTTATTTTTAAATTTTAAAGCTAAAAAGGTAATAGTTTAAATTTTTCCTAGTATATTTATGTAGATTAGGGAATTTTTATGCTTTTTATGGGATTTCTCTGTTTAAAAAAACTTTAATGATTTTTATTTAGGGTTTTTATCTAGGCCAAAGAAATCTTATGTAGGTCAGAAAATTTAAATGCTTAAACATCAAAATAGCTCAAACTTTAGGTAAGTCACAGACACATAATAAATACTATACAGCTTTTAATATATAAATGCGTAGGTCATATAGATTTAATAAATAAACAAGCAACTCATATAGATTCAATAAATAATTAGGTCATTTATATTTAATAAATCAATAAGTAGGTCAAACACACATAATACATATTAATTAATATAAACTACACACCTACACATGTTAAAAACATAGTCACCACCGAAACACTATAAAATGCGTGCATTTGAGGTTATTCATTAATAGTATAAAGATAATTCTTGAAGATAGAAAATAAATAAAAGATTTTTTCTTTCTGGTTCCGAAAATATGACAGGGAACGCGATGTGTCCATATCTTACTCTTAGGGTACCATTAATTAATGTGATATTAATTAATATTTTATATTTTATTTAAAAATCAAATTAGGATTTTAAATATATTTTTATTCAATAAGATTAAATTTTTAATTAATTATTTTTGTTTAATCCATTACAAAAGATCTGTATGATAGATACGTTATACTTTAAACGAAAATAGTTTTATTGCAAATTATATAAAACAGTTTTAAAGAAAAAAATGTTTATTATTGAATAAAATAAAATTTACAAATCATTATACAATAATAGATTTATCTACCATTGGGAATTCAATTTCAAATAATTTGCATAGAAATTTGGAAGGAAAACTTAATTGAAATTTCGCAAGAGGAATATATTTTGGAAGAACTGAAAATATATAAGAAAAAATCTGTAAATATAAATCATGACTGCCTTCATTTATTTCTGTAAGATTTTTCAAAACCTTTTATTATTGTTTAATTATTATAGCGGATCAACCTATTTTTTTACAAGACAAGGCCGTGCAGAATTTACGACCATGTGCTCCAAGAGCTCATGCGTTGGATATACAGTAGTTAGAAATGATTTATTATAATTATAATTATTATTATTATTATTATTATTATTATTATTATTATTATTATTATTATTATTATTATTATTATTATTATTATTATTATTATTATTATTATTATTATTATTATTATTATTATTATTATTATTATTATTATTATTATTATTATTATTATTATTATTATTATTATTATCATCATCATCATCTCATAATATTTTCTACAATATTTGACTATGAATCAGATTTTGTAGAAAATATTATGTCGCTTATAAAGAAATTATATTTAAAATTTAATATTTTTCGTTTTAAAAACCAAAATTAAATCAAATTTGTGAATAAACACATTCGGTGCCAAACAATCCACCCGTTAAATATAGAAATTAATTGACAATTTATCATAATCTTGATTTTCTTAATAAGTCAAATTTGGAATATTGAGAAATACCCCCCCCCCCAAAGAATTATCATGCGTCAAAGAATGCAAAGCATTGAAGCATGCAGCTGAAATCAATTTCGAAAGCAATTGACACGCTTTGAGAAATTGAATTTATTTTTAACCGTTTAAACACAAAAATCTTTTCTGATGAAAGTTTATAAAATTTTATTTCAATTTATTTATTAATCCACTTTTCTGTCTAAATTGAATTTCAATTAAATTTTGATAATGACCGAAATTATTTATCTATGAGTTTTCTCAACATATTGCTAACTGTCATACAAAACCTTTAGTTCGATTCCAAAGTTGGACAAAATCATTCATTGGTTTATTATGAATTTAATTATATTTAATAGTTATATATGCGGAAATTCTAGATAATGCAATGAAAAATGGCTTCTACTCTTTTCGGGTTTTTCTAATTCGGATATGATAATTTTTATTTTTCCGATCAACTACTGAATTTTTATTTTTTTAATTCACAAAGATTGATTTTGTAAACTATTTTGTAATTAATTATTTAATCAAAATTTTTGAATTTATAGTTTGTATCATTTCTCAGCAATTTTAAAATTATTTGATATTAATTTTAAATTAATTGATATCTTTTTTAAATTTATTCCGAAATAAATTAATTTTTACACTCAAAATTTACATTAACGAATAATTCTTTGCTTATTTCTTTTTGACAGAATTAAATCTCAAAATTTTATAAAAATTTCTAATTGAAGGAGCATATTTTTTTTCTTTTTTATTTTTTACTTAGATTTCTGAACATTTGTTTAATTTCCAAAATCTTTTACATTCAACTTGTTTAATATTTAATGTTTCTTTATTTGCAACACGGCTACTACATAGTTTCCTAACAACATTTTTAATGCCTTTTGAGCCTCTTTAAAAAAATAATGTATAAATTTACGTATTATATTTGAAAAAAGATGCAACACAAATAAGTTGAATTTTGAACACAGTAGTTTTTTTCAATTCAACAATTTACAATATAATTTATTTGTTCACTTCCGGGTACGCAATCCTATTGAGAGACACAAGAAACTACAGTTCAACACATTTTAAATCTAAATTGCACAATTCTCTCCGAATCAACATTTATGAATTTAAAATTTTAGTCTCATTTATCTCTGTTTAAATAGGACCACTGTTACATTAATCATATCAATCTGATAGCTGTATTAACTATGTATTAACTATTACATATTTTTCTTGCTTTAAAATATTTAAAATTAAAAGTGATGAAAATACACCATTTCCAAAAACAATCAATTTTATACTGAAAAATTCTTATTATAACATTGTATTTATGATAATAGTCATTGTAAAACTATGATAACAATATAAAATTAATTAATCTTTCTTTAATTATTTTAGGATTCAATCACGCAGAACATAAAATACACGGCTTATACAGTTTCGCATGAATTAGCTCACAATTTCGGATTGACGCACGACACATCAGACTGCGGATGCGAAAACTGTATAATGGCTACTGGAGTTGAGTAAGTGATTTGTATATAGACATGAGAAGGTTATAAAGGCCGATTCCAGTGGTATTTGAAATTACACTCAGTCATAAATTTACACGTAGATTGGTTCCTCAAAATGCCGTGTAAATCAAAATCGTGTAAATTGAAACCCTATAATTAATTAATTAAATATATATTTTATTGAAAAAATGTGTTGAATCTGAAGTTAAAGAATACATATTACAAATTTCTTGCGGTTGTCGAAACTAAGCATTTATTTTCTTTAAAATACTTTGAAGAAACGATATCTAGTGATTATTGGCAAAAGTATGGATTGGCTCAGTAAGTAATAATAATTTTTCACAATAATAATTTTTAATTCTTTTATTTTTCCAACATAATTTAATTTTGATTCAACAAAACAAATGTACAATGAAATATTATTTTAAATTTCCAATTTCTACTCCAATCTTTTTTGTGATAGTTATTAATATTATTTTATTATACACGCATTTATTAATATAAACATTTAATTAAAAATTTAATTAAGATTCGCTCACATTATGATTATATGTTTCAAAAAGTTTAAAAAAAGTTCCCTGTTTAACTTTTGTATTTACTTGAAATTTTGCGATTTTAGAAATTATTTCATGAAAAGAGAAAGGATTCTATAAATGTGAAAAAGTGAATAAAATAAATAAACATAATAATAATTGTGTTCCATTAACTGCGCACGTAGTTCAGGATCGGTATGCACAACATACTCAAACCACTAAGTGAAGATATATGACTATACCCTGTTTACATATTCTATAAACCTTCCAGAGTAGATGAATAAGCCACATTTCCAGAAAACCTTCCTTCCCCGTTGAGGAAAAATATTAAGTTAAATTTTTTTATTTTTCCTAGCGTCTATGTATGTCACGGAAATATTTATTTAATTTTCAAAACATCAACCTAGGCCCCAAGTCTCTATAATCTACATATTTTTTGTAGCGGTAAAGGTTGACTATGTTTTGAAAATCAGTCATATAATATTCATTTAAATTCCTGTGACCTACATAAAAATAAAAAAACGTTTATCTTAATATTTTTTCCCTCAGCATGGAGAGTTGGTGATTAATTTACATCTCTTTATGTACTTTATTTGACATCTAAAATGTCTTAAATTGAAAAAAAATATTCTTAGATTTTCAAGTAGAAAATTGGATTGGTCATCATGTTCGATTTCCCAAATCAAAAGTTTATTAAAACTAGGATTCCCCTGCCACAGTCACTTAGCCCAATTTTCAACGACAATTTTTGTCAAAATTAGCAGAAGGCAGCCCATGATGAAATCAAAAAGAACAAGTTCAATTAATATTTCAATTTGTGGAAATGGAATTGTAGAAAATGGTGAACAGTGCGATTGTGGAAAAAGGTTTGTAAACGTTCTCTAGGGTCACAGTTAAATGGTATTTTATATAAGGTCAGACTGTGAAAAGTGTTGTAATTTTCTTACATGTAAATTCTCTGCAAACTCTCAATGCGCTTCAGGATCTTGTTGCAACACTGAGATATGCAAATTATATCCAACTGGAACAATCTGTAGAAATTCCACAACCTTTTGTGATTTAACAGAATACTGTAATGGTCAAGATGAAAATTGTCCAATAGACATTTTTAGACAAGATGGAACTGAATGTTTGACAAAATTTAATAATAAAGTAAGTCTTAGCATATCATTATATCTCTATATATAACCTGCGTGATTTGATTAATTTTGTATGGGGCCCATTTTGAATGTTTTATGTATTATTAAAACAAAGAATTAAGCTCAAACGATCTAGTTGTTATGTATATTTCATATCCCATTCGTCGCAAAAGAGAAGATTATAAAACAAGAGTAGAGTTATAAAGAGTAGAGTTATAAAATAAAGTATAATAAAAACGAAACAATTAATTAATATATTGCAAAATCTGAAAATCAATATTTGTTGGAGAAGAAAAGTGGAAACAGGTAGCAAAAGAAAAGATAAAAATGAATATAATTGATTGGAATTCCATAAGGGAACATAATTTCAAAACGAAAACTAATAAATTAATTAATTAAAAAATTATTTGCATTATTTAAATTATGGTTGAGTTTAAAAAGCATCATTTTCGTCAAACAGGAAGACAAGGAAAAAAAGCAATACCGAAATAACTAGCGATAGTTAATAACAGAGGTGAGCAATTCGTTTTGAGCCGGAAACCTAGTGAAAATATTTCTGTGGACCTCATGATAGTTTCCTAGCAATGTAGAGCAAAACTTTCTAAAACAATCAAACAAGGTTTGAATAACGAATTTTCTTTTTCATTTCTTGTAAAACTAATGTTATGCGTTTGATCTGCCGGAATTCTGTCGCCGTTTTCAAAGAGTATTTTCTCAAACAAAACTTTCAAACAAAGAGTAAATTTTGGAGTGAATTAAAATATGAAAATAATGGAATTACCGTAAAAATAACAGTAAATCTAACAACTGTTACAATAGCCCGCTATTCCGGATTGGTTCCTTTTATGTCGTGATAATTTGTCGATGTTAATAGCGGCTTTAACATGTGAAACATTGATGAACGAAATTTGTGTAAAGAAATGAGTTAAAAGCATTTTTCTTTCAACATTTGTGTACATTTTATAAAATATGCAGAAGGTATCGTGAGCTGTAAGTTGGTCATCACTAGTTGAAAAAATTAGCAAATATTGTCAGATTTGATCGAAAATATCTTGCTGTAGATTAGGCCTTCTTAAACTTTTTCATATAGCGACCCCCATTCAAGCCTAAGAAATTTTAAACGACCCCCTTCTCCATATAATGAAATTTATATTGACCGTAAATGTAGGTGTAATATCGCGACATTGTAGATTCGACTCTATAGATTTTACAAAATCAACAAAGTAAGGATTAAAGAATACATACCCATTCATTGCAAATATATATTCAATAGAAAAAATAAACTTTCGTAACATTTTTTCTTAAATATAAGAACGTCCAAATATCATTAACATCAAACAATATTAATGTGACGGATGTGCATGTTTATTTTTACACAAATAATTAAATCTAGGCTCAATTTTAGTTAGAGCAGTTCGTAATAAATTTTCAACGTTTATTAAAGTTGAACGATATCTTGATTCTGTGAATGATAATGTGGAAAAAGCTGATTAGGTTATAATAAAACTACAATAGTATTTTATATGATTTTTATTTATATTTATATTTCTACTTAGTGTGCATACTAATTCTAAAAATTTATTTATAACACCTCAAAAGTATCCGATCTTTAAGACCCTTTTTCAGTAGTCTCGCAAACCCCTGGGGGGTCGCGACACACCGTTTAAGAAGCCCTGCTGCAGATGAACTAACTATTAATCAGTCAGATTGGAAACGAAGAATAGTTTTCCAAAAAAATACAATTCTAATTGTTTTTTTTCCTGTGAGATTGTATTGTGAAATAATTTTGTTAGTGTACAAATGTAAAATTGTGCAAAATAATCAAGTGACTAGAGATCGAAATTATATCATTGTATTATTCAATAAAGTTTCAATATTGTTCGGTCTCAGGGAAATAATATAAGAACATGAAACTATTATTAACCGAAAAGATAAGGCACTCCATATAAAAAAGTCTTATAAAAATGTTCATATCATTCGCATTTGTGAAAAAATTGACAAAATGCCAAACGAGAGGTTTATTTCTGGAGATGTCAAAGAAATAATTTTTCACTTTATTTATTCCAAACTGCATGTAGCACAGAAACTGTAAATAAAACTGATTTTTATGAAAATATTTAGCTTCATTCGTATTGTGTCAAAAAAGCTGAAAACTTGGACTGAAATGATTACCTAAACCTAGAATACCCAACAAAGTTATAACTTCTTTTATAGAAGAAGGAACAAGGTAGATAGCCATGTTTAACTATGAAATATTTATCCTAAATTAAATGTTCAAAATATCCTGGAAAAAAGATTTTGTAAAGGAATTGTAGATTTAATGAAAGATTTTTAAGGCACACTGCTTTGGAGGACAGTGCAAAGATCATGGAACTCAATGTCGATTTTTATGGGGTCAAACTTCAAATGTGTCACACTCGTCATGTTACGACGAGAATACTGAAGAAAATCATGCATTTAAAAATTGTGGACTGATAGTGACACTCAATGACAAAACATATTTTGATTCGTTTTTAGATTGGCCTACAAAGCCTTGTCAAAAAAGGTTGGAAAGTGAAAATAAGTAAATTTTGTTGAAAATTAATCTTGTTATATAGCAATTCCATTTGTGGACGTTTGTGGTGCATTCATGACAATGAAAAAGTAATGCAAATTGGTCTAAGTAAATCATATTCATTTACCACAAAGACAAATCAGTTTTGTGAGGCTAGTCGATTTGAGGTCGACTGGAATAACCGTGATATAGGCATGGTCCCGGATGGAGCAGTTTGCGGAAATAAAATGGTTATGTAATATTTTGAAGATAAACTTATCATTGATTAAGGTATGTTCAAATGGTGACTGCGTGCCCCTTGACGGTATATTTGACAAATCTTGTCATTGTTTTAATAATGGAGTAAGATATAAATTTAAAACTATTGTTAATAATTGCTGAAAAATTAAATACTAGATCTGTACAAATCAAAAGAAATGTCAATGCTTTCAACAATATCTTCCACCAAACTGCAGTGAAAGGCAAACTATTAAGTCAACTATGTCTACCAGTCCATGTAAGCATTTATTATTATTTATATTAATACAATTTAAAAGTTTAACTTTGAAGACATAAAATCTCTTCTAAAATATAAAAAGATAAGTTGTAGTAAAATTATTTAACTCATTAGATTTTTTCTATTTAACACAAAATTTTGGCACAACTTTTAAGTACTAAAATAACAGTTGAAAAATAATTTGTGTTAAATAATGAAAAACCACAGAAATATTGTTGAAATCCAAATAAAGATAATTAAGATTTTTAAGGGAAAAACAGATTAAAATTGAACAAAGAGATAAATGACGCTAATCACCTAACTGACCAATCAAATTGAAGATTGACCGTTCTGATATGCTTTTAATTTCCTTACTTTTCTTTCAAAAAAATAGTTCATTGTTGTCAGTTTTGCTAATTATGTGATAATAATAATATTGAATAAAGATAACAAAAATAAATTATCAATTTTTTGTAACGAAGAAATGTAAATAAGCAATTATTTTCAATTTTTTATAAATTCTGGTTTTTATGAAAGGAATTAATTTGAAACTAAAGATATTAATTATCCATATCATTTGTAAAATATTTATTGGAAACTGATTCCACAAACAAAAATTAAAATTGAAAATAAAGAGTTTAAGCTTGTACTTTAATGTAGCTGAAAGGACAATGATTTCTCTGATAAGGTTGACTATTAAGAGACTTTGCTGTGATATTTGTGTATCGTAGAATTAAAAGAAAAGCTTATAGAGAGTTTACGAAAGAATAAGGTCTTTTCATGTCATTTTCACTCCAATATTCAAAAAGATACATTGAGTGAAGTGATACGTTTATTCATGGTTAAACGTTAAAGTTCTACCTTTATTTTTCAATAATGACATGAAAGACAATAAAATTCCGTCACGCCTGTCTGTGATTGTTATTAATATTCGTAGAGAGTATTGCTATTTTAAACGTTTATATTTTTATTTTCTAACTTCTAATAATTTTAGCCTCGAATTAATGTTTTTGTATTTTTTCATCCAAATATCTCTCGAAAAAGGACAAAAGACAACTGCAACAAAATAAATTCGTGAATATTCATAAATAGTATTTTCATTTTTTAATTCTAACTATAAGCTGGCATTATTAACACAATAAAACGAATTACATGATATTAAGAACTCGTTAAATGTTAATTTAGACAAACCTGAACAATTAAATATTTTGCCAAAAGTCAACTCAGGGATAAATTTAAACAAAAATTATTTTAACATTTTGTTTCATGTTGTACGTCTGCATATGCTCAATACGATTTACGGACGAAACCTAAAGCACAATATGAACCATATCAATTCACTGACTATTAGCTACTGCAGCTTTCGTATTTTTCAATATTATTCGAACACACAATATTTTTGATGAGGTTTTCTTAAGTGCAGAGGCTAAACTTCTATCCTTCTGAAAATATCAATAGTCTACACTGTAAACTATTGATATTTTCAGAAGGACAGATTTCATTATTCAGACATTCAATTCACATTTATATACTAAATTTATTATTTAATATTTACAAAACATAATGTTAATTTGAAAATACTATTTTAATAATATTTTACATAATTAATATTTACAATTATTATTTTATTTTTAAATATATACTCACACTGACAATCTAAATGTTAGGATAGTTATTGAAGGTGTAAAAGGTCAAAAAAATTAAAATTCTTAATAAAGTAAAACAAACAAAATTTAATAATTATATGAATGTCCTTTAATTTTTCTAAATATTTCCGAATCCAAAGAAATAATGATAATAGAAAATATCAGTAATTTATCCAAATATTTCTGTCAAAGAAAATATATTAATATTCCAAAAATAATTTCTGGCGAAAAATTTCATTTATCTCAACAACTCTATATTATAAATGCTTCCAGTTAAAAAAAATAGAAGAAAAAAAACGGTTTTCTAGAATTTGATATTTTCATAAAAATATCAATTTTCATTATTCCGATTTATCTAATGGAAAATTTACAATAGCCTAAAGTACTTTTGTTTTTCTCAAATAAATTTTGCATGAAAATATGTAATATTTATCTGTTTTATCATTTTTTTTCTATTTGAAAAATTTAATTTTGAAATTTTTATAAATTTGAGATTTTTTTTAAATATATACATTTAAAATTATACCTACGCAAAATGTATGAATATTAATTAATAAGTTACTGAATTTGATTCCGAGTGAAATCGAGTTTCTTACATAGCAGTGATGAAAGCCAAATATGCTCGAAGCATGTCTACCATTCAAAATTGCCTTAAATATTAAAATAAATTTTGTTTTAAGCTGATTGTCATCTTTTAATCATGTTGTCGTTGAAAATAATATTGTTTTTTTTATCTAAGTTTCAAAATTTTGTTATTTTTACCATCTTAGTAAATAATAATACATCAATGGAATTATATGGTTTACCAAATAAAAGTAAAAAAAGGTTAACCTCTTTCGGAGACAAAATTCTAGCATTTGATTAACATTAAACTGGTAGCTTTTACTTTTCAAATTTGTAATACATGGCATCTGACAAATGGCCTGGGAACAAACAGGTCCTAAGCAAATGGGAAAATTCAATATAATAGATAACATTTTATGTATGTACTAATTTAATCTTATTATTAAAAAATTATTAAAAATTTTACTAAGATTTTATTAAAATTGAAGTTATGTTTAAAACAAAACATTCAAACAACATTTCGGCCTTTTTTTCCTTTTTTGCATCTTTGTGTGCGTCTATTCTGTGTGTCCGTCTGTGTGCGAATTTTTTATTTATAAATTTGTGTTTGTGCGTCTGTTTACGCCTTTGTAGGTTGAATTCGTCGAAATTGAATTTGGATTTAATTAATTATCGAAACTTGGTTAATAAAATCAATAGAAAATTGATTTTGTGTTTTAAATTTTATTGGAAATTTGAAGTGTAATTTGAAGTACTTGAATTTGTTATTAAATTGAAAATTGGTTAGAGATCTATGAAATCTTTGTGATTGTTTTGAATTATAATTTTAATTTCATTTCTATTCTTCATCGTTATAAATTGAAATATTTTTTATTTGGAATTAAAAAATGAAATTGCCATGGCATACTGGACTTTATGATTCGAATCGTGAAATCTATTTGTGCAGAGTTAGACTTGTAGTATAAATAAATGGAAAACAAACAGACAAAGTTATTGAAGAACCTCAAAATATACCTATCAACATGGAACTTTGTGGTGACATTAGTTCTGATGACTAGACAGGAGATGAAGTTGGATTAATGCTAGGAATTCTATACGAACTATATCAATATTTCGCAAATCCAAATAATGTTTTTCTTCGTTCAATCCTATAAATTGTCAACAAAGAATATGTATAGCTAGTAAGATTGAACACCAATTAATTGTTATAATTATAAATTTATTATTTCTCCATTTATACGAATTTTTTAACAAAATCAATAAAACTTTTCGAAAAATTTTTTCATCAAATTTTTTAAATATAATTTTCAAGTAATTTCGTTTCATTGGGAAACTAATTTAGACTTTAAAGGGAAATCAATTAGAGGCTCCAGTATTTTAGACGGCTGTAATTATTATTAATCACATTGAACGAGAACGCGGGAGAGTAGTGGTATTGTATTTTGTTTTAACTAAAATAAAATTAAAATTTTTTAAAATCCTTTTAATTAATCAACATTTAATTAATTTAGATACGAGAAATTTAGATACGGAAAATCCGATAGATAAATCAAATTTTACAGAAAAATGTAATTTTGTTTATAAACCGTAATTATATTTGAATATATTTTAGATTTTATCAATATATTACGAGAAAATAAGATTTTGAAGATTATTTTAGGAGTTTTATTACCCATTTGTTTTTTAATTATTTTAATTTTAAATCGTAGAAAACTGTAAGTATTTTTATGTTTCATTGTTTTTAAAATTAAAAAAAATTATTTTGATAATAATTTATCAAATCATAAACAGAAAATATAATTAAATATTTGTTTGTATGAGAAGAAACCCATATATTATAATAAAGTTGATTGTTATTTTAAACATCTCTATACCTTTGTTGGAATTCTGAAAATCGTTGCAAAATATAAAGAGTTGAAAAATATCCTTTTAAAATGTATATTAATAGCTAGTTGTTTTCCAGTCCTTTTTTATTAAAACTACCTATTCAAAACACGTATTTATAGTTCTTTGTACATAAAATTTTAGTTACAATGACATTATCAACAACGCTTTAAATAAAACTCATTTCAAAAGAAATTTTAAAAAACTTATAGAATTTTAAAACCATGCATTCCAATTTTACTATACAAAGCTTGTGTTAACTTGTAATGGGCAATCGGTTGACAATATTTACGAACTCGAGTACATCAATGTATGTGGCATTGCACCAATTTAATGTAAATTGATGAACAAAATGTGAAAAAAATCCAACCGGAGTTTAAACTTTTATAAGTAATATTTTATAAAATATTTTAATAGTATTTGTTGAAAATAATAAAAAATAGAAGAATGATTTATAAATAAAATTATCATATATTAATAAAAAAAGGTTTTAAAAAGTGCATAACATTTATAATTTATAATATCTACTATTGGTTTAAATAATCTAAAATATACCTAGTTTTTCTTTCTCCTACCTGATGATGACAATAAAACAGTTAATATATCGTTAGATGTGTTTTTAATTGCCAATTTCTTAAAATTAAATGATTGCCATGATTATTTAATTATTTATCTCGAAATTAAATGTCCCATTCTTATGTTTTTCCAGAAATAAGTGAACAAGTAATCTAGATTGATTATTTATTTGTAATAGTTTACCATATGTCAAATTGGGAGGGGGTGGGAAATTCAATTAAATTTCGGAGTTCAAACTTAGTTTTTAAATGTTTATCATCAAAGACTTCAAATTTTTCTAATCTATTTATATATTTTAAGTTTTTTTATATTATTAATTATTGACAACATATTTATTCACATTAAGGAAAACTAGTATTCATATTCTTTTCCAACGACCTAACTTAGAAATAATAGATCAAATCACAAGCAAACTGTATTTTATTAAAGAAAATCCCATCAACAAAATAACAGAAGACATTGGTAACTGGAAAAACACTGATGAAGATCAAGAATTACTTCAACTATCAAAGATTGCTACGTGAACATATTTATTGAGAGGATTTAAGAAAAAATTCCATTATTTTTATTATTATTATTATTATTATTATTATTATTATTATTATTATTATTATTATTATTATTATTATTATTACTATTATTATTATTATTATTATTTTTATTATAATTATAATTATAATTATTATTATTATTATTATTATTATTATTTTTATTATAATTATAATTATAATTATTATTATTATTATTATTATTATTATTATTATTATTATTATTATTATTATTATTATTATTATTATTATTATTATTATTATTATTATTATTATTATTATTATTATTATTATTATTATTATTATTATTATTATTATTATTATTAATCATTAACAATTTTTTTTAATGACTATTTTCCAATATTGTTCTACTTTCTAAACTCAGTAATTGGTTAAAATCAAATAATTTTTCAAGTTTCATTAATATCGAAATGTTAAAAAATCGAAATAAATAATTTTAAATGTATCAGAAAAATAAAATTTCAAATTTCCAAATTTCTAAATAATGCTGAATCTCGAATTTTGACGAATATGCACATCGAATTTAAAACAATTTAAAAGATTACATTTCAAAATATTCCTTAAAAAGTTACTGCCGAAAATCTGTGTTAAAATGATGAAAACATTGATTTGCAGTTAAATGAAGTTTTGAACACTGAATAACTTAGGTTTAATTTACATGTTCCTGTAACATATAGAAGTTTTGAACTGTTAAAACAATAAAATAAAGTACACCATTTTTTAAAATATGTTTTTGCAATATATTTCCACAACTCAGATGTCATCATTAAACACTAAACTACTTCAATAATTAGAAGGACAGAATTCAATAAAATTTATTGACAAAAATAAAATTAATTTAACACTTTCCAAATGCATGTTGTTAATTTCTGAGTTAAATAATTTTAAATTCTAGCATTATTATAGTGCATAAAATATGTTTAACTACGGTTATTACTTTGTATTCTATTATTGTTTGAAACCGTTTTTAAAATAAATATTTTTGGATTTGTTTTTATTCAAAATTATCAGGAATCATGATTTTAGAAACAGACATTTTTGAACATACTGATGATGCAGACTAAGAAGAATAAATTGAAGACTTTATACCTAAAATCCAAGGAGAAGTGAAATTCGTATTGGTGATAGTTGTTTGTTTTGAAATAAAAATCCGTTGATATTTCAAATAATAATTAATGAAATAAATTATTACAAGACACTGAATGAGGTTGAATCAAATATGGTATTAGAAAATGAGCAGATATCACATGATGTAGTAAATGTAAGCATAACTATCGAAGAAAATTGCATTACTTTCAAAATTATAAGCCATGATAAAATGGACGAAAATACATTTTTAAATTTAAATGTGGATGAAAACGTTTTGAGATTCAAAATCGGCTTACATAAGAATAGTGATACATTTGGGGATTGTATCACAGATGCGGTGGTGTTTGGAAATGTTTTTCAGAATTAAGAATATCGGTCTGAAAAGTTTTGACAATGGATAGCAAAATATTATTTCCATTAATTTTTAATTTAATTCAATGCCATCTAACATTGCAATGTGAAATGAAATAAACGCCAGTTAAAATAACTGTATCTAACACTCAAATGACAAAGTTATAATCCTTTTCATATTCTATTTTCTAACTTTTGTGGTCTAATGCAAGGGTTCTAAAGGTTTCAAAAAGATCCAAAATTATTAAAAGGTTTATTTAAGATTATCCCGTAAAGTGATGGTATAATTGTGATTGAAAAGAATAACATACACCAAACTGCACTGAAACAAACCTTTTATAATATAAAAGAATAATCAATATCCTTATAAAATACATACAAACTTGCTTTGATGTTATTCTTTGTAAGTTAAGATTCTTATGAATCTTCATTTCTACTTTTTATATCTGCTATGTTCCGTGGAATTGTCACAGGTCAGTAATCTATCAGTACTTTGTGGGAAGACAATGATCTTTTATCGGGTTCATTTTGCTATACATGGCTGCATATGAGAAGGGTTTCCCACACTTTATCCTTTATCTGGAACATATTATCTACACCTTGATGTGTATTGTCTTTTTCCTTAAATCGAAGTTTTGTCATGTATGCATATATAAGATTTGTAATTTAATAAAAATGAAATATCATACTACATATCTAATTAGTTCACTCGCGTAAATGTATCATAAAGTTTTGTATTTATTGTTATTCTTTAAATGTTTCTTTTTTAGGTGTGCCACAAGAAGCTTTATTGAAGTTAATGCGGCTTAACTTCACCAACCTTCAGTACCCCTGGTCGATTGTATAATTGTATAATTTTTGTGGGAATTTATAGATAAATAATACATTTTTAAAATATCATTGAATTTGGGTTTACGGTGCAAAGCCTTTTGATTTATAGCCAAAACCTATTGGAAAAGAACATGATTACGTTTATAACTTTTACTATTAAAGTTGTTATTAATATTTAAGTTAATATTACTCATTAGATTAAAACAAAATATTACAATTATATAAAATTATGCTTAATTTACGAATCTCTATTCACCCTAAAGGTTTATTGTTTATTAATTAAATTTGATTGATTTGTTCTTTTATTCATATTTATTACTCATCGTTCTGAGAGAATGTATAATTATAATACATCATTATATAATTAATGTATATAATTAAAATATTTATAATTATTATTGATAATGAGAAAAAGCGCTACAATGTAGCACTTATCCCAAAATTTCTAATAGACGGAAAATCTTATTATTAATTACTTTAATAATTTCATGGAAAAAAATTATTAATTTTTTCTTTAAATTTAATTCAAATTGATACATTTAACGCTCGCAACTAAAATCGATACTTTTAATGCATTTAAACAAAATATATTCGTCAATTTCAATTTATTAAAATATATTTTTTAAATTACTATGAAGAATTATTTAAAAAAAATATTATTTATTACACTTAGTGGTTATAAATGTATTCTTTGTTATATTTGACTGGAGAAGGTCTGATTGTTTTGTACTTGCCGGATCTTCTCGAAATTAAAGCCACTAAAACATGAATCGTTGTCAAAAGCTTTTTTTTGCAAATTCGTGAAAAATATTCGAGTGCAAATAAAGTTCTTTGCTAAAAGATATAAAAAATAAACACAATCAAACACATCATATTATAAAGTATTACATTTTTTTATTAAATTAATTTTCTTTGCTGGAAATAGACGAAACGTCTTTTTTCAATACCGAATCATCTAAACCAACAGGCTCATTGGCAGTGGCCATTTGATCAATTTTCAAGCTTAAGTGATCTAAATAATCTTAAGTAGAGGCTTTGATTTTTAATGGATAACGGCTTTTTTCTTGACTAATTCTCGTGATTTTTCTTTATGGAAATCAATTTCTTGTTAAAAACATTGGTAATCCATCCATTACTTAGAATAAAGTCTAAAATATCTCATGATTTAGCTATTTATTTCTTAGATTGTTGAATGTAATTATTCTTTTATTGGTTCTCCTCTCTGTAGTAATCCAATCCTCTAGTTTCAATTCCAGAGTGGGCCACTATTGCTTTTTTCCTGGTATTGTTTATAAAACAACCAACCAATAAAGATTCTTTGGCAGCCCAATCTCTGAAAATCTTGGTGGTTACATTTTTGTATCCAAGTTTCCATTATTTTCTAGGAGCTTTTTTAATGCCTCTAGTTTTTCTTTAATGGAAAACGTACCACAATGTTGCATATAAAAAAGAATTTTAAAATTATAAAATTACTAAAATTTGAGAATCACATTTTTTTCTCGAAAGACCTCCCAAAAGTAAGGCCATGGCCTTACAAAATCCGGTAATTTATTTTCACACTTATATCTACAATGAAAAGTAATTGAAAATATTCAATTAAACAACTTTACATCACTTATGGATAACTGAAGATTTTTTGTTATTCTATTCTTTTTTTATCTATTCCTTGTATTCCGTGTTCTGATGATTTTGATTATACTAGGAGACTCTTTTTGGGGAGTAAAAGCAATTTATGTTTGTTATATATGTCAAGTCTTGACAGAGAAACGTGTATATACTTAATTATTCTTCACTTTTTTCATGAAAGATAAAAATACTTCATAAAGGTATTCCATAACTATTTATGTTGTCCTTATAAAATCCTTTCATGCTAATAATGTTTTATTCATTGAGGGAGTATTGAAAATATTAAATTAAATATTAAATTTGCAAAAGACAATGTGGAATTCTAGAGTTTCACCTTATTCTATAAATTCGACTTCGTATATTTGATGAATGTAAGCAGAATTTACAATACTTTGTGCTTCAAATCTCTGTACTAAGGTAGAGAGAAAGTATATACAAACCACTGGTATAAAGAAGACGAAGTCGACAAACTACTTAACTTTATAGGTCAACCAAGGATATTATGGTAAAAATAAGTATGTAAATATAAATGTGTCTATTGTAATCTTGAAGAAATTATAGAAAAAAGAGTTTATTAAAACGATATACAAAATTTTGGAAATGTTTTAATAATTAACATGTTAAATTTCATTTATTTATATTATATTTAAAAAGCAAACCGATATCCACAGGACTTTGATCAAAAGGGTGGCAAAAATTCATTTTCAGTAGGTATTTGATACTTTTCTTTATCATTAGTTATTGTTTTTCCAGCGTATCTGTTAAATTATTATTAAATAAATTTTAAAAAATAAAATTAATTTATTTCAGTTTTTTTATTATAAAATATTCTAAAATAAAATTTATTAAATAAAAACAAAATTTCAGATATTTATAAAAAATAAAATATGCACAACAGCTGACAAATGCAATTTTATTAAAAAAACTGTAATCTCTTCTCAAAAGCAAAATGATAAAAATCTTTTTAAGATAATTCGTTTTTCGTTTATTTTAATAAAACTTTGTCATGCTAAAGGCATTAAGTCTAATTTGTGCCAGTGTTTATCAAAATCAGGTTTCGAGTCGTACTAGGAAAATAATTGAGATTTCTACGGGACAAGAAGTTTCTGGAATTTTCATAGTTAGAGCATTTACCTAAATAGAAAAAGCCAGAACTCAAGCGAGTTATGTACACTATTTTTCAATAATTAAGGCTGATAGGTTCTTAACTCTAATATATTTATAAAAAAAGACAATAATAATAATAATATTAATAAAAATAGTAATAATAATAATAATAATAATAATGAAATAGTTTATATAAGTCAGTAATTGTTACTCAAATTGCTCAGTAAAATAAAACACAGCTCTCTTAACGTAATTTAGTATTGACAAATTACACACCCTAGTTATCACAGCAAGAAATAATTTGCATTATGACCACCTGATGAGTCCCACTACGATTTTGTGACTCTGAGTATATAGTAATGTGTACTCCTCATTCAATGTAAAATTCTCGAATCTGGAAAATAGGTAAATTGGAATGTCTAGCTTTTATAAAATATTTTCGTAGACCCATTGCTTTTTGTGAGATAATAATAATAACAATAATCAGGCGAGTTCTTTGAAATTATCGATAAACACCTTGTAACGACTTTCAATAACCAAGAAATTATTTTACACATTTTCCATTTTTAATTTTCAATTATTTTTATAAAAAATAGTTACTTGATTTTGTTATTGATTTTATATTATAGCAGTATGATAAATAATAAAGATGCATGATTAACAAGGACGTATGCAATACAAATACATGATAAACAAAGACATGAATAATAAAGACATTAAATTTTTCATAATTTTTTTTCTTTAACAAAATTATTTTTTTAATAAATAACACATCAAAATTTCTATTTTCTATTTTCCCGATTAAAAAGCCTAAATATATTTTCTCGATTAAAAAACTAAAAATATTTTCTCTATAGGTATTCATTGTATATTCACCATATTTGTTGAACATTCGCGCGCATTTGTTGTATTGTTTTTAGTTCCTATATTCTTAAACACATAAGTATCTACACCCATTCAAATATATCTCTACATTTAAACATAATTAACCGATGAAATCTAATAAATTGCTAAGAATTTTTAATTGATATTTTTTCTATTTGAGAAATTTTACCGTATAATTTGTTATAATCAATAATCAATTCTTGATTCAATGAATATTTGCCATCAGGGACGTACGCAGGAAAGAATTTTCAAAATAAATTTTTATTAAACGGTTTTATTGATTTTGTATATGTATATTTATTGTACAAGTAAATTATAAACTATAGAAATCCTTTAAGACTCATTTCTAAACAAAAATTATTATTTACGGAACTTAACAAATTTCAGTAATACCTGAAATATTTTATTGTTTTCTAACATAATAACTTGGGTAATAAGTTATTTTATAAACAATGCTAATTAAAACTCAGTAACATAAGAAAAATGAACATTTTATTTAACTTTTAACACGGAAATTAATTGAATATTTTAAGTTTTATTTACATTTAAAATTTAAATACCACAAAGTTATCCCATTTATTATTATTTATCAAAAATAAAATGTCATACATTTATAAAGTAATTATAAAAGTATCAATCTTTTTGGGCTCTTTGCCAAAGCGTCTAAAACTTCCTCAGTGTCTAAGAAAGCACACAATTCCTGGTTAATGTTCATTTTAGCTGAGCCATTCAATTTCTGTTCTGATATGGTGTTCCGTTAATAAGTCTTAATTCTACGCAATGTAGAAAAAGATCGCTCAGCTGTGGCTGTTGTAACAGGATAAGTTGCAGACAACTTCAATAGAATGTGAATTGTAGGATATAAATGACTATTGCAAATATTCAAGCAAATGAATGGCAAATAATAAATGATATTTTAAGGGATTTATTCGGCTGAATATAGATTTTTAAAGGAAATTTACTTGTTTTTTATAAAAATTATGAATATAGTTGGTACAGTGAGTAGAAAATGTCATTTGAAGAGAAATTATTGGTTTAGAGTAAATTTTATTTTAGGGAAAATACTCGTTTCAAAGCAAATTTGTTGATATTTTCAAAAGGATTGAGTCGGTTGAATATTGTTATTTAAAAGGTAAAAATTATCTACATTAGGAATATTGGTGATCTATATGAAAATAATGAATATAGCTGTGAATATTGTCATTTGAAGAAAGATGATTGGTTATGAGCAAAATTTATAATATTTTTAAACAAATTTATTTGGATGGATATCGATATGTGGGCGGTTTTTATGAAAGGATGGTAAAAATAATGTTATTTAATGAGAAATAATTGGTTAAAAGTAAAATTTATTTTTTTCAAAGGAAAGGTTAAGAAGAGAATTTATGAATTTTAAGAGATTTATTCTGGTAAATTTCGATGTTTAAATATTGTCTAAGTGATTGATTTTTATGAAAAAAAATATAATCAGTAAAATGGAAATATTGTCAATTTAAGACAAATGATTGGTCAAAAAGAGAATTTATAATATTTTTAAGGGGATTTGTTCTGTTAAAAATTGATTTAATGTTTTGGCTTTTTATTGATAGTTAAAATTAGCCCCTGACTATAGTGTGACTATTTTCGGCTCTTTAACTGAGGATTTATTTTTAGACTTTTTAATCGAAAAAATGTTTTTAGGCTTTTTAATCGAGGTTTTTTAAATCAGTTGCCGATTCAAACCAACTTTTATCTTAGGCTTTTTATCGAGAGCGTATTTTTGTCGATAAAAAAATTATTCGAAAAAAATTGCGCTAAATTCTTTTAAAATTAATTATTATGTAATTATGTAATTAGGATTAATTAGGTAATTGCGTAATTAAATACCTTCAACCCTATTTTTATTACGCAATGGTGTTTGGGCACAGAGACCTACTTAATACCTACTTTTGATTTTGTAGGTTTTTTCAACTGATGAAACTACAGTAATTAGATGTTTGTTTCATTTTTCCAATGATATTTACTTCATAGTACAAGACCTTTAAGATTTAAATCCCAAAAATTAAAATAAAATTCTTAGATTTCGAAGGCCAATGATTTTTGATCTTGGTAAATTTAGGGTCTTGTTTTTCATGATGGTGTCGATCTTTTAGACTATGTTTGAGTAAAAAATAAAATGTGTTTGATAGTTTTGACCAAGTTTGATTGAACCTTGAAAGTAAAAGTAGCCCCATATAATATAACAATAAAGGATGTAAATATAGAAAGTAAGGACATTGTTGAAATATGAAATAATTAGGAAACCGTTTCTAATAGAAAATTGCAAAATATTCTAATCTAAAAATACTTGGAAAAATTAAAAATTAGTTATCGAGCAGTGGTTGATAGAGTTATGCCATTTAAAAACGTTTGACCAAAGATTTATAAAATATTTCATGCTGAATTTTAAAATATTCATAAATGGAAACGATTAATTTTTTAAAAAGCCTATAATAAGAATCGTTATCTCTGCTACATCTACCAGAGGACTCATTGTATATCTCGATGACTCATACCAAAATGTTCGCCTAGAATGAGTAATTACTCGGATGAGTTATGCATTTATTTAGTTAAATAAAAGCCCCTGTGCTAGATGGACCACTTCTCACAACTCATATACATTTATCAATTCGGAGGCACAAAAATAAGACTCTTTATTAAAATGCATTGGTGACTTTTTGCGAATAGTTATACTTTGGATATGTTGAAAATACAAATTAATAATGCTAGAATTTCAATTAATAGCCGAAGAGATCTTACAATAAAAAATTAACAATTTTTACACAATCTGTTACAAGATTAAGATTCTACAATATACATATTTGGAATATACATTTTGTAACTAACAATGACTAGGTAGTTATTTCAAGCAGGAGTTACCCCTCCCCTCACTTGTCTCCTTATTAACATTATAAAAATTTAAATGCTATAACTGTCTTTATTATGATTAATTTTTATCTCAATTATTGACGTTATTACTATTATTAACATTTCTTTATTATTATTCGATTGATTTCGGAATTTACTCGCTGTAATATTTTCCAATTTTACGTTTTTGCGTCAATATTTTCTGTTTCTAATATGCATTGGTAGATGATGATAGTACGTGGATAGTGGTACTTTGAGGTTCAGAGTCTGAAACAACACCTTCCTTCACAATTAAGATCCAACGCAATACTAAATTAGTAACCTAAAATCAAATAGCAATCATCCAATTCATAAAAATGAATTTCTGATCAAGTTCATGCATTACCATAACCTACACAAAATGGGTAAGATCACATGGCTACTTTTAGGTACTGATAAAATGACTGAAAATCAAAATATTGAGGTTTTAAAAGTCAAAAGTAAGTAGTTTAAAATATAAATTTTTGTAGAAATAAGATATAGATTAAGTGATATAGAACAAAGTGACACTGATTACAATGCAACAATTTTAGTAACTTGTAAGAAAACCTTTAAATCCAGTTAATTAGCAAACCGGTAAAAATATCTTCGAATTATGATAATAAATTCAATTAACATACTGAAAAATTATAAATAATATAATAAGTTATATTAAATTATTATTAAGTTATTTAAACTTTTTTGCAGTTTTCTTAAAGTATCATTTGAAAATATAACACTATTTTCTTTTTAATTTTCATTCCTTAAGTTGTCTTATTTGGTCAATAGCTTAATACTTAGGAAACCACTGATCATCTTTTGATTGCGTTTGATGAAAACAATAGAAATAATAGTCCACCTAATGAAGATGAACCCAATAAATCTCATGTTTTATTAATTCGATATTCAGAAGGTTTTAAAAATTTAAAATTGTCTGTCACAAAATCATTAAGGAATTCAAATGTATTTAAAATAGTGTCAAAATCGTAAAAGTAATAAATATGTTAGGTAATAAACTGAAAGGCACGAGCAATGTTATTGAGTATAGAAAAACTTACAAATGAACCATTGATTTTAAATATTTTAAAACTTTATATAAAAACTTTATTAATAAGTGGGAAAGAATGTTATGTAAGTTATTAGTGAATAAATCACAATCCTATAATATAAACATTCAATCAGCAACAAATTTATTGAAATTATTTAATTAAATCATTAAATTATTATTACATCATTATTGTTTCGTAAATAAAATTTGACCAAAATTATGATGGCAGGCTCATTATGAAGGTAATTTCATCGAAATAGATTTCGTTTATTTGAGTTTCTCTTGGTTTTACTTGACAAGAAGTTGACCACCGCTTAGTCAGGAACAAAGTGGTAATGTGTATTTATAGTGATAAAAATACGAAAAAGAAAGTACGGGGTGAACAAACCTTCATTTGACTGTTATCAACTAGAAGAACCTTTTATTGATTTATTAAAAAGTTTACTAGAAAATGACATTCGGAGATTCTGCTATGCCAGAAATCAGGAGACCATATAAATTTTATCCGATATATTTCAAACATAAGAGATTTCTGGTAATTAGATACACAAAAAATCAAAGTTTCCCCCATTCTTAACGAATTTTAAATTGATGCTTTATACTTGTTTGATAGTAATATTTTCAGTTAATATTTACATAGATTAATACAATCTTAATTTGTCAACATATTTCTATGTCATGAAAGCATTAGATGGAAAAGATTAAAAAATTAAACGCACACAATTGAATTCTACACAATTGAATTTAATTCAAAAAGTCTAATAATAACTATAATGATAATAATGATAAAAATTGTTTATTTCTTATCCATTCTGCTTCATCTCTTTAAAGTATAGATGGAAAACTGTAACCTCATTCTGTTGGGTTTCCATATAATACTCTGACAAATCTTGTAGCACTAAATTCATTCTGTAAAGTGCATGTGATAACGGTTAACCTTTATAAATTGGCAAAGAGTAGGTAGTAAGTAGGACACTGCACCCTAACCACCTACCCCACTGGAGACGGTTTAAATAAGGTAATTAATCACTAATTATCTTGATTACATAATTATGTAATCAAAAAATTAATTTTAGTGTGCGCATCTTTTTTTTGATAAATTTTTTTTTAATTAATTTTTGAATTCAAATTTTTGGCGCTTTAAATTTTTTTTGAATCTATTTAAAATTTTTAGGTATTTTTTTTAATGTATTTTAAATTTTAATAAACTTTTCAATTTTAAATAATCATTAATATTAAAGTAATTTTTTTAAGTAATTTTATGGTATAATTTTGAAAGTAAATTTTTTGATGTATAATTTTTAACATAGAATTTTGTAGTATAATTTTTAAAGTAAAATTTTTGTAGTATAATTTTTATACATATTTTAAAAGTTGAAATTTTTCAAAGCAATTTAGAGCTAAAAAAATAAATTAATATGAAATTTTCAAAAAAATAATAATAATAAAAGTTTTTCAACAAAATTAATACAACCTAGTAAATACTTAATAAAAAATTGATTCTCAAAAAATAAAAATAAACTCGGAAAAAGATCAAATTAAAAATTTATTTAATTTGCATCGTCACAAATCATCTTATAATAAGTTCTTCTTAGTTCTGCCAACAAAATATGCACAACTTATTTCTTCTTGTAATCCCTGCAGCATCTGCATCTAAATGGACAATTCAACATTGAAAGATCTGCACAAACAATACAGTCATCTAGATATTTCAAACCAGATCCCTGAACCGATTTTTAATGCATTCGTACAATTTCTTCGATGTTGATTCCAGTCATTTGATACATCCGTG
Organism: Schmidtea mediterranea; assembly: GCA_022537955.1. NCBI lineage: Eukaryota > Metazoa > Platyhelminthes > Tricladida > Dugesiidae > Schmidtea > Schmidtea mediterranea. Next base: position 120,275,441 of record CM039679.1, read on the forward strand.
TTGCAAAAATTCGAAAGTTTGTTCTTCATATTTGGAAAGTGCTCTTCCATCTTTATCAGAATTGTTTCGATCATGTAATAATGTTTCTGGTTGTCGAAAGCGAAAACAATCAAGAAAACTTAATAAATTATTTTTATTTAAATATTATTTAATTGTTAATTAATATTTATTACAAGTTATTAATTCAAAATCTATTATCATCTGAATAATAAAATGATACACATAAAAATCAACAAAAAAACACATAAAAAATAAAGACAAAAACATAATCATTTTTCAATTATAAGTTTTATTTATAAAAATCTTCTTCTTCTTAATCCTCAGTGAACTAGACATCATCTATATCTATCAATTCTTCATGATTTTTTATATTATTCGTTGTATCAATAACAATTGATTCTGTTTCATTCTCTTATTAATTCTCGGATTCATTCTGGGTTTTATTTGTTTCACACTGATTGATAAAATCATATATTTATATGACCGTATGGAAAACTTTTATTTTTACCCACCCAAACCCTTTTACCCTTTTTGAAAGTGCTACGTTGCTACTTTTAAAACTATAAAGTTGATGATTTTTGGTTCCTATTCTAAATTGAGGTACAGAAAAGGTAGAGATTTTCTCATTACACTCCTTATAAGATTTATGTGTTAGCTCAGTATTCTTTAATGTCACTCTTTTAGCTTTTAGACAAGATGATTAACCTAACAAGCTGTAACATTTTGGTCTAAGGAATACCCACTCATCATATCCTTCTCCTTTACTTTCGTCCAGATCAAGATTTTTAGAATAAAGTGGATGAGTAGGTGGATGATTAGATGTATCCAAAAGATTATCCTTAACCATTTCAGACAAAAGAATATTTAGTTTACAATTTTTAATCTTCAAGAAGAAAGAGTCAGTATCTCCAGCAACAATATTCATCTCAGAGTTAAACTGATGTCGATATTTTTCCAAGTCCTTAAACTGAAGCTCATACATTTTAAGTTTCGACAAGTCAAGCACTAATTGTCCTATATAACTTGGCCGATCTAGACATATCGATTCTAGATTTAACAACGGAGCTATAAGATCATCATCAATTTTTATCGAATTTTTAAAGGTGGGTTTTGAGGTATATGTCACAAGGTTTTTATCTGTTGCGCAAAGACAAAATTCATTGTTGTAAAATGTCTGCCAAAAGAAAACAATCTAGTTTCAAATAAACTTTCATGTAATCAAGTAAAGTCCTACAATTAGTTTCACCCCAAATTATATGAGCTTTTTCATATTCAACCTCAAAGACACCTTTCCAAATCAGTGGTAACTCATAAGTATCGTGAAGAACATCTAAACTAGTTGCAAAGTTGTATGGAAAGATCCCCTTTTCATCAACTATAGTTCCCGTAAAAACAGATCAAGTCAAAGGTAAAGTCTTCAAGGTTCTAACCGCTTTTGCTAAAGAATCGTTTACAAATTGATAAGAATCAATAAATCTCAAGCTAATTTTTCCCAAGTGAGCAATTAATGAAATAAATTTTTCAGTTGTTATTGTAATACATCCTAAAGCCCAATTTTTAAATTTACTCAATCCATAATTTAATATGTGGTGCATATCGTATCCCTTTAAGTTGTGGAAAACAATGTGTAAAACTTTATTTATTTTTCTATTAATATTACAGTCATTGCAAGAAGCACCCAAGTATTCCCCAGTAAAATGATCATGATCTCTCACTGGATCAACAATTTCTTTCAAACAAAGGTAGCATTGTATACAATTGTCAAATTGATTCTGTTGTATGTTCGTAATTGTTTAATTGATTGTCTTCCAATTTTATAATAATATGGTAATACTGTATATGTTACTATTTTTTCTACTGCTTTTAAAAATTGTTCCACACAACCTTCTCATATAAATTCTTTATATATTGTACTCCCATCAAAATTATTTATTAATAAAAGACCCGCAGAAATGGGTAAATGTATTTGGTGGTGTACGTCGTCCTTTGGAAAAACAGATTCGAAATCTGCATATATAACATATGATGGGGTTACGGTTTTGGACAAATCAGTGAATTTAATAAATTTATTTTCTGGAAAAGTATATAAAGTTGTCCCTAACTTGTTTCTCATACATATTATATGTCGTGTTTGTCCAATGCCACCCTATCTTTAAAACCAGACATCTATGACACCATAAAGATTGAATTCCTAATATATCATTAATTTTACTTCGACAATTCATTAAATTATTGAGTGATGATATTCCTACATAATGATAATTTTCTCCTTTATTTAATAGTAATAAATTAATAATTGTTCTTTCTGTAACGTTGGACTTGGTAATTATATATAAAAATGGATGTTTTAAAACAAAGTCGTTGTGTTCAGGTCTTTCCGTTTCATCATAACTAAATACATTAATTATAAGACCTTCGTTGTTTGCTTCAAATTTTCTAATTCCATTTAATTTCATTGCCATATCATTCGGGTCATAATTTAATTCATTTAGATATTTAGTATAACTTATACTAACATTTCTATGGCCAAAACCAATTTCATCCTTTTTGATTATTGACAACACACTGTAAATGAAACATAAATTATCGTTATTTTTCACATTTATTAAACATTTTTTGTTTGCCAATATTTTTGGTGTTTTTATATAGCTTCTACCACTTAATATCTACTTATATTACTTATTTTTGTAACTGTAAAGTGAATTTCAGTTATTTTTCTAATAACCCAACTACTCCCTTACTCAGTTATTGAAGCTATTTTTTCATTTAACTTTTGTATTCTTTCGTCAAAGAATGATTGTGTAAGGGGTTATGCATTATTACTAATATTATTTAATTTTATCTCACCATCTTTCTCAAATTCAATTTCAATTCCGAATTGAATTTTTACATATCCTAGTTTATCTATTGTTTCTCTTAACTTATTAATTAACTCTACTGGAAAAATAATTTGCTTAATGTTCAAGTTGGTAGTATCAATACTAAGTATCTGATAAGTCCGTCGCAAATCTCTTTGAATTGTTGGTACATTTCCACCTATTTGTATAATATTTTCATTTTGCCATTTGTTTTCAACCTCTTCCATTGTTCCATCCCACGAATCCAATGATTCAATATCTTCCACTTCTTCGTCCACTTCATCTGCTTACACCGCTTTGTCTGCTTCTTCCGCTTCCACCGATTCATCCGCTTCCACCGATTCATCCGTTTCCAGCGCTTCCATTGTTCAATCTCATGAATCCATTGATCCAATATCTTTATTTAAATCATTCCAAATCCTATTTATAGAATCTGTTGTAGGTTCACTAATTGGGACACTTATATTACTTATTGAGGAAATTTGGGTGCTGTTTAATTTTATTCTTTTATTCTTTGATTTTATTTCATTAATTAATGGACATTTAAAAACATCAGCTTTTCCTCAGTGTCTAAGAAAACACACAATTCCTGGTTAATGTTCATTTTAACTGAGCCATTTAAATTATTTTTGAATTTATTTTTCGAATTCAATTTTTTGGCGCATTAAATTTTTTTTGAATCGATTCAAAATTTTTTATGTATTTTTTTTAATGTATTTTAATTTTTAGTAAATATTTCAATTTTAAATAATCATTAATATTAAAGATAATTTTTAAGTAATTTTAAATATAATTTTTTAGTATAATTTTGAAAGTCAAATTTTTCTAGTATAATTTTTATATATGTTTTAAAAGTTGAAATTTTACAAAGCAATTTAGAGTTAACAAAATAAATAAAAATGAAATTTTCAAAATAATAATAATAATAATAATAATAATAATAATAATAATAATAATAATAATAATAATAATAATAATAATAATAATAATAATAATAATAATAATAATAATAATAATAATAATAATAATAATAATAATAATAATAATAATAATAATAATAATAATAATAATAATAATAATAATAATAATAATAATAATAATAATAATAATAATAATAATAATAATAATAATAATAATAATAATAATAATAATAATAAATTAATTAATCAATTTGTATTTTCTTAATAAGTTTTTCTTGGGATCCAAATTAAATTTATATTATTATTTTCGTACTCGTATTTTGGTAACTTAGTCTAGAATCCGTAAATAAATCTATAAATTTTATTTCAATCAAAAATTAACTATCTCTCTTTATTATTCTTACAAAATAAAATAATTCATTTTTCGATTTTTAAATTTAATATTTTAAATTCAATTTAAAATATTTTTATTAAATTAAACTTTAAAAATTTCATCAGATATCAGCTTTCCTTATAATAATAATAGTAATAAAATAACTGAATACTAATACTTTTTAAAATTTACTTGATTCGTGTCATTTATTTGTTTTATATGAACTAATATAATTTATTTATTATAAAATATATTGATGACAGGGAATTTAATTTTTTGGAAGATTGAAAGTAGCCAGAAAATTACAATTGTTTTATATTTTTTAACATAATGAGGTTGGTGAGGTCACTTTTATTCCTTTATTTAAATTTTTATTTGCAAACTGGTCGTCGTGGTTAGTGGCAATTAAATTATTTTAGTCATGCGAAAAACAATTAAATTTGTTATAGTGTCGTAATATTGTTGTGGTATTTTGTATTTTTTAGTTTCCCAGTTTCTGTGAATTGAAGTATTTTAAAAAAGTATTGGAATTTTTTGAGATTAAAGCCAGTTCTAGGTCAGAAAACGGGGTCTTTGATGACATTATCTCTTTAAGTTGAGCTGGTACATTTTGAAGTAAGTCGGAAGGTAATAATAACAGTTTGCGATGGGAAAGTGAAGTTTTAAACATTTAAAAAATATTTTAACTCTTGTGAAACATTTGATATTTTGATTTTATATATTTTCTTCATGATGTTACAAATCTTTGAAATGATGTTTGATGTAAAAGTGAACTGTAAATTATTTTTTAAGGTTTTAATCAACTTTAGCTAAACCCTGGAAAGTCTAAATATCACTTTTGAATAGAGCACAAACAGGGACTGTTAAAAAATTTATATCATAAAAGTTTAAAACCCTTTGACTTGAACAAATTAAAAAAGGTTCTTTGTTAAATTGACTTCAAAAACTGTTGGGGTTACTTAATCTTAAAAAATGTTTTAAGTAGAAAAAATTTGGAAAATAAAATAATTAATTAAAAATATTCAAAAAATCAAAATTAATATGTTCCGCGGGAAATGAGTATCTGCCTATGCCAATTGACTAGTCGAGTACGAAAATAATAATATAAAATTTATTTGGGATCCCTAGAAAAAGTTATTAAGGAAATACAAATTAATTAATTAATTAAAATGACGGAAACAAATAAATTAAATTATGGAGAAATTCTCCAAGTTCAATAAATTTAATTAACAAGGAAACTAATTATCCCCAAGGTAATTGATGTTGACAATTTTTCCCGGGTAGCGGCCAAAGCAGCGGAAAGTTAAAAAAATTAATACATTAGTTCTCGGATAGCCCAATCAAAATTATACAAATAAGATTAGTTGTTGAGGAGAATTACCTATATAAGGAAATCTCAATCAACAACTTTGCCACAAAATTTCAGACAAATTTTGAGCAAGCCAAAAGTTGCAAAATATATTGTGAAACTGTACTGTTGGTGAGATTGAAAAGGGTAAAATAGTGTGAAGCGAAACAAGACAGAAAACTAGTCAGAATTGGGTCAAGGATATTTTTAGAGATCTAATTTATTATAGATTAAAAGGCGGTTTCAAATAGGATTCCTTGCCAGTATTGAATTAATTTTAAAAAGTGATTCGTTGGGGAATTGTAGTATCAATAAATATTTTTCCTGTGTTGAGTTTTTTCAGTGTTATTTAAAAAGGACATGGAATCAGAGGAAACAGTTCCTGACTAACCATTTTAAAATATTAACTCAACAGAATTGTTCAAATTTAATTTTTCTATATAGAAATAAAACCAAAATAAAAATAAGAAGATTTCGAATTGGACATATTTTTTATTTTATCGAATATCTCGATGACATACCAAAATGTTCACCGACTCATGACGCTTTGAATTATTTATGATTTTGATGAACCATGCCTTTATTCAGTCAAACAATATCCTCTGTGCTAAAGAGCTTACTTCTCACTATTTATATGATATTCCAAAATTTTGAGATCCGAAAAGAAAATACAAAATTCAGAATTCCAGAACACAATCCAAAATTTTGAAATGTGAAAGATAAAATATTACAAGAAAATGACCTATTTCCCATGTGAAAAAAGCTGGTTAGTTTCTATTGTTATCATGATTTCATTCCTTGGGCTGATGAATACAGTATTTGCATTAGTATTACTCAAGGGAAGAAAATTAGAGGATATTTTAAAATTTCATAAAGATGCAAATATGAATCTTCTTTACACATTCTTTCTTAATATCCTGTTTATTTGTTAAGGTAATCAATAGTGCAAACATTCAACAAATTTTTAACATAACTATTATTAATATATTTATTAAACATCATAAAGTTTGTTATTATGATAAAGATTTTGGTGATTTTGAACCATGATACCTTGTACATAAAGATTTGTATTCCATGATACCTGTCTGATTGATGGTGAGAACTGATCAATGCAATGTTGTCAAATTTTAAATAATAGTCTTATTTCTTACCGATTTCGAATGTAAGGATAGTTTTGAATTTTCTACATACATTGCACTGTTGAATAAAACGAATACCGGTGAATTGATGATCTCGCTTGACGTCTGTAATCTTTCTTATGAATGGTGCATTTGTCTAAACGATTAATTTTTTTGCAAAATATGGAAAGAAAATGTTATTAAACATGAGCGGGGTGTTTCAATGACATTTTGTAAGGTACTTGAATTTACAACGTCGAATGCGTATTTTCCTTTTAATAATGAGTAGTATTAACAGGTTTATGGTGTTGCTATGTGTTTTTCATTGGCTCCGACAATGTCTAGTTTGAAAAGGAAATTTTCATCGTAAAGTCTGCAAACAGAAAGTAAGTGATATTTTGATCATATTTGAAAGTCGTGAGAATTTAAGGTCTTTCTTGGATTATATGAACGATTTGCATGCAAATATCAAATTTCTGTGTGAAAAAGGAAACTTGTCATCGATTGGTTTTCTAAATTTGCTTATTCAACGGAATGAAAAAGGCGATCAGGTTGAAATATACAGAAAGGTGATTTAAGTTGGTCCTTTTTCTACGCTTAAGAGCTTATGTGAATTCAAATAATAACGAAATATTGTAAGATGAAAGAGATTTTCAGGCTTAGTATATATTTTTCATTTTTGTTAATTCAGTGAAAATTGTTGATCTTTGGTAATATTTTCACTTAAAAGAGTATTCAAAATTTTTTATTAATCTTGTGACAAAAGAGACTGCTGATAAATCGGTTTTGCATTAACATAATATTTCAACTGGTTTCGTGGGATGTAATGTTTCTCTTGAATCTGAAAATAAAAACAAACGTTTTGTCAATGATTATGATATAGATTGAAGTTAATTTGTTTAAATATTCCTTATTTTTTATTCGGTTATTGTTATTCTACACTCTTGTTTTAAGGCAATTTACTTACGGTCGAAATATCTAGCGAGATTTTGTTCCATATAATTAGTTAGGATTTAGCAATTATATTGAAAACATACATATATATCTATATACATATGGTAAAATCTTAATCCTGTGACAGATTGTATAAAAGTCATTATTTTTCTTTATATTTTATATTTTCATGAAATGAAAAACCGACTGTTAATAATTGAAATTTTAATATTAATAATTTGGTCATTTGTATTTTTAACCTATATTAAATACAACTACTCAAAGAAATGTCCTAAACCTTTAAATTCTGAGCATTATTTTCGTGCCACCGACAACGAGTTGTTGAATCTATATAACATTCCAGAATTAGGAGATCCGAGACACAGAATATTTAAAACTGATTCATTTCAATTCAGAATCTCGGAACCTGAAAGAAGGATCTTTTACAGACTTATTTCTAGGGTTGATAAAATCTTAAAAGAAAATGGCATTCAATATTTCCTCTGTGGGGGAACGCTGCTTGGTTCCTATCGGTATCACGATTTTATACCTTGGGATGATGATTTCGATATTTGTATTGGCATGATTCAACGGCAAGATTTAGAAGATCTTTTCAAATTTCAAAATGACTCAAATATTAAGCTTGTTTATACAGAATACCACGACAAAATTTATTTTGAAAATGAAAGCATTTCAACAAGTATTTATTTTTGGAAATGGCCTTATATCGATGTAAGCTTTTATAATTCGAATGAAACTCACATTTTTGACATAACTGAGACTTATAATAGAGTGGAAACCTTTCCAAAATCAGTTGTCTTTCCACTGTCCACACGACCATTTTTCGTTTTTAATTTACCAACACCAAAAGACGCATTTGCCTATTGCGTTTGGAATTATGGGTTTAATGACAATTGTATTGCTGGGGTATATTCCCATATGCGAGAAATGCAAGGTATGCCTTATGCTAAAGTAAAATGCAAAGAACTCGCAAATTTATTTCCATTTACAAGACGATACAACTCAAGTGACGGCATCATTGAAGAATTGATATATAAAAATAAAGTTATTCAAAAAATAAAAGTAAATGAACCTATATATGCCATTTCAGATGAACTGTCTCTTCTTTTGAAAAAAGGTTATGAAATACCAAAAACTATAGAGTTCCCAAAGTTTAAAAATATAGCTTTCAATTAAAAATAAATTATCAAATTCAAAATTTATTTTGGCTTTCCTATAGTAATAAGAGTAATTACATTATTATTATTATTATTATTATTATTATTATTATTATTATTATTATTATTATTATTATTATTATTATTATTATTATAATTATTATTATTATTATTATTATTATTATTATTATTATTATTATAATTATTATTATTATAATTATTATTATTATTATTATTATTATTATTATTATTATTATTATTATTATTATTATTATTATTATTATTATTATTATTATTATTATTATTATTATTATTATTATTATTATTATTATTATTATTATTATTATTATTATTATTATTATTCGTCACAAATCAGGTTATAATAAGCTTTTTTCAGTTCGGCCAACAAAATATGGACAACTTCTTTCTTCTTGTAGTCCCTGCAACATCTGCATTTAAATGGACATGTAGGCATCAAGGGATCTGTACAAACAATACAATCATCTAGATATGTCACATCCGGCTTCTGAACCGATTCGTAGTTCATCCGTACAATTTCTTCAATGTTGATTCCTGTCATTTGATAGATGAGTGTTGCCAAAATTTCAGAAGCACAATACGAAAGCTTGTTCTTCATATTCAACAATAGCACTTCTATCTTCATCAGAATTGTTTCGAATACGTATGCTTCTTGCTCGTCGATCATTTTGAATTTTTGCTTTTACTAGAAAACTAACGATTTAAACACAATCTGTGCTTAAGAAATAATCTAGTATTTCTTCAATGGTATTAAGATTATAAATTTTAGATTTTATAAAATTAAATATTTCTTGTTCTAGAGTGTTGTATTCTAGTATTTTTATCCCAATGACAACAACATTTGCACTTGCAAATACATTCACACAGAGCGGATTGTACTTGACAAGTCTTAATGCGTGAAACAGTTCTGTTTCGTAAATGTTTTCTGTTTTGGTTGACAAATCATACAAGTTGGTTAGACAACCCATGTCAATGTTTAAAGATAATGATTGAATTTATAAATCTTGAATCTGATACTTGAGATTCCGTTCCTGTAATGGTCTCATGCAAAACATTATCCTGCATTTTCTACTCTTGAAAAATAAGATTGGATCTTTTCTGCTTCTATCCACGACATGTTGAGGTTTTCCTTTATTTCTTTTACAGATTTCATTTACAGTTATTTTCATAACATAAAATTTATTTCATCAAGGAAGAAGTCATCGAACTCGTAATTTAAATGTTCAATACCTAGTTATTTTCAAAAATCCACGCGATCAAACGATTAGTGATTTCTTAGCCAGACAAGCTTATCCAAACAATAGAAAATTTTTAATTGAATCATTCCAAGATGTCACAAGTGTTCCCCATGGATATTTATTCTTTGACTTTACACAACAATGTAGTGACGATTTACATTTCCGAACAGATATTTTTAATGAAAAAGGTGTTACGATTTACAAACAAAATTGAAAACATTAAATCAAATCAATCATGTCATATAAAAAAGTACTTGTCAAAAACGAAATATAAACCAAAACAGTTATTCGTAAACCTAAACCCAAAGTAAAGAAGATTTTAAAAAGTAAAGAAGAATTTAAAGAAAAAGAAGAGGATAAAATTATAAACAATAATAATTGATTTGAAAATAGTAAACATGAAATTTGAATCAGTTTACCATCTTTCAATGCCTTGGTAAAAGCACAAATAATAAAAGAATAGCAATTTTACAAGTTTTTCCTCCATTTGTTATTCACAATTTGCTTGATGTTATTGTTAATATAGTTCGAGGAAAAGTTCACGATTTAAATATTTTATCATCTTGTTGTAATAATGAAGGAACCATTAACTAAAAATCAACTCAAAACAATATGGACAAACCCAAAAATTCCAGATGGCTTTCGTGGTGTAGATAAATTTACAAAAAGAGTGATTGATTCTAAAAAAGAGACTCAAAAATGGTTATCTGATCAATTAGCGTACAGTTTAAATAAACCAATGTTTAAAAGATTCCCAACCAGACCATACAAAACAAGAGGAATCAATGATTTTTTGCAAATGGACTTGATGGAAATGATACCTATTTGAGATTCAACAAGGGGTACTAATATATTTTAACGTGTATTGATGTTTTCAGTAGATATGCCCGGGCTATTCCAACAAAAACTAAATCTGCTAATGAAATGGTCATTTCAAATAAAAAATTGTTTAAAGATGGACAACCTCGTAATTTACAAACTGATTTGGGTAAGAAATATAATTAATTGAAATAAATTTAATTAATTTTATTTATAGAACTTTATGATTACAACTTAAAAGAAGTTATCAAAGCCTATCATTACTCTGTATTCTCTCAATTCAAAGTTTGTTATGTGGAAATATTTAATCGAACTTTGAGAGAAAGATTGAAACTTCAATGTAGTAAAACGTGGAAACATGTTTTCCCCAAAATCATTTTTAATAACAATCATTCGCCACATAAAGATCTAAAGGGACTCAAAGCTGTTGGCATTACCAACAAAGTTGGCATTACTGACAAAGACAAAGCACCAAATACCGAATTTTTTAATAGCAACGTAAAAGAAGTTATCAAAGCCAATCATTACTCTGTATTCTCTCAATTCAAAGCTTGTTATGTGGAAAGATTTGATCAAACTTTGAGAGAAAGATTGAATAAATACTTTATGCATCAAGGTAATAAAACTTGGATACATGTTTTACCGAAAATTATTTTTAGTTACAATCATTCGCCACATAAAGGATTAAATGGTCTCAGACCGGTTGACATTACATACAAAGTTGATATTAAAGACAAAGTTGACATTAACAACAAAGTTGTCAATAACAGCAAAGACCAAGTATTAAAAAAAGAAAAAATCGATAAGCCAAAATACAAGGTTGGTGATCATGTAAGAATTAGTAAAATTAGTACTTCTCTGTTTATCAAGAATTTTGTCAACAATTGGAGCGATGAAGTATTTGAAATCAAGAAAATAGATACAAACAGAATCCTGTAATGTATTTAATTACTGATCATGAGAATAAAGAAATCAGTGGAAAAATCTACGAACTATAACTCCAAGTCATTTCAATCCCAACAATATTTAGAATTCAAAAGATTTTTAAAACCAAAAATGTTGGTAAATTTAAACAATACTAGGTTAAGTGGCATGGATACGAAACTCCAATTTGGATATCCTCATCTCAATTGATTAAATAAATATTATGAAAGAAAACCAGTTTTATATGATTTTGCATAATAATAGTTGTTCTCTTATTTATCCTAACACCGGTAATAGATATAGTAGTTACAATAATTATTTAAAGGATTTAAATTATGAGCTTAGCGAAATATCCATGAAATTAAATGGTATTAGGAAATTTGATGCAAACCATGAAGGACTTATAATAAACGTATTTAGTTATGACTAAACGGAAAAACCTGAACACGATGACTTTGTTTTAAAACATCCGTTTTTAAACATAATTCACAGATCCAAAGTTACAGGAGGAACAATAGTTAATTTATTATTGTTAAATAAAGGAGAAAATTATCACTACACTGAAATATCATCACTTAATAGATTAATGAATTGTCATGAAAATCTTAATTGCGATGTAAGAATTCAATCTTTATGGTGTGAAAGATGTTTAAATGGATTTCCAGATAAGATAGCATTGGATAAACATGAAATATTATGTATGAGAAACCAGTTAGGAACTACACTTTCCCTGGAAATAAGCTTATTAAATTCACTGACTGGTTCAAAACAGTAACTCCACCATATGTTATCTATGCAGATTTCAGATCTGTTTTGCCAAAGGATGACGTCACCGCTAAATATGGTTTAAGTAAATTTAAAAATCGGGCTTTAGGATGTATATCGATAACAACCAAAATATTTATTTTGTTAATTGCACACTTGGGAAAAATAAGTGTTAGGTTCATCGACTCTTATCAGTTTGTTAACGATTCTTTGGCTAAGGCGGTTAAAATCTTGACGACTTTTGGCTCAATCTGCTTTGTCCGGAACTATTGTAGATGAATTAGTTGCTGAAAATGAAATGTATAATTTTTATGAGGGTGGTATTAGAGGAGGTCTTACTTTTGTTAATAAACAGTATGTAAAAACTGATGAAAGCACTGAGTTGATTTATATAGATATTAATAATTTATATGGTTAGGTGTTAAGTCAACGTTTACTTTGTGGCGAATTTAGTTAGGTATTAAATGGTTTAGATAATATTTTTGTTGAATGTTCGACTTTAAATCTCGAATCTTTGTCTTATGGTTATATTCTTGAAGTAGATCTTTAAATTCCTTCTGAGCTTTATGATGCTTTGGATGATTTTCCTATAGCTGCTGAAAAAATGAAACCTAAGGGTTCAAAGATGGAAACATTGTTGTTGACACACTATCCTAAAAAATATTATGTGATTCATTGGAGGTTAAATTTGTCTCTTGGTGATAAGGTCACACATGTTAATCGAGCAGTAAGATTCAAACAGTCGACTATTTTTAAAAAGTACATTGACATAAACACAGAGTTAAGAGCCAAAAGTACAAATACATTAGATAAAAAGTATTATAAGTTACTAAATAATAACTTCTATGAGAAAACAGTTGAAAATTTAAAAAAGAGAATGAATCTCAGACTTTGTACTACTGATAAAAAAACTTATGACGTATACCTCAAAGCCTATCTTTTAAAAATCGATAAAAATTGACGGTTACCTGATTGCTGCGTTGTTAAATCTGGATTCGATATGTTTAGATAGACCGAGTTATATAGGGCAGTTAGTGCATCACTTGTCCAAACTGAGAATGTCTGAGCTTCAGTATAAGGACTTGGAATAATATCGTCGACAATTTAATTGCGAGATTAATATAGTTGCTGGTGATACTTACTTTTCTTCTTAGAAATCAAAAATTGTAAACTGGATATTCTATTGTCGGAAATGGTCAAAGACAATCTTTTGTATACTTTTAATTATCCTGCTACTCATCCATTTTATTTTAAAAACCTTGATTTGGTCATTGGCAAATTGAAGGATGAAAGTAAGAGAGAAGGTTATGATGAGTAGGTATTTCTTTGACCTAAATGTTACAGAGTGTTAGGTAAATCATCAAGTCTAAAAGCTAAAGGAGTGACATTAAAGGATACTGAGCTAACACATAAATAAAGAGTGTTATAAGAAAAATTCTACCTTTTCTGTGCCTCAATTGAGAATAGGAACAAAAAATCACCAACCTTAAAGTTTTAAAAATATTAAGGTTTCGTTAACAAATAGGGATGATAAAAGAGTTTGGGTGGGTAAAAATAAAAGTTTTGCATACGGACATATAAGCATTCCAGAATTTATAAATGATCGTGAAACGAATGAAACTGAGAATGAAACCGAATCAAATTATTTTGATCCGAACAATCATATAGAAAATCCTGAAGACTTGATTGATATAGATGATGTCCAGTTCTCTAATGATGAAGATTTTTACTATTTGTGTTTATTTTTTGTGTTTTTTGGGTTGATTTTTATGTGTATCATTTTATTATTCAGTGGGTAATAGATTTTGAATTAATAAGTTGTATTAAATATCAAATAACAATGAAATTTTATTTAAATAAAAAATAATTTATTAATTAATAATTTTTCTTGATTGTTTTTGCTTTGGAAAACCAGAAACATTACTACCTGTTCGAAACAATTCTGATGAAGATGGAAGAGCTCTTTCCGAATATGAAGAACAAACTTTCGTATTGTGCTCCTGAATTTTTAGCAACACTCATTTATCAAATAACAGGAATCAACATTGAAGAAATTGTACGGATGCACTACGAATCGGTTCAATGGTTGGGTTTGAAATGTCTAGATGATTGTATTGTTTGTGCAGATCCTTTGAAGCTTACATGTTCATTTAGATGCAGATGTTGCAGGGACTACAATAAGAAGAAAGTTATCCATATTCTGTTGGCTGAACTAAAAAGACCTTATTATAAGCAGATTTGCGAAGATTTAAATTAAATAAATTTTTAAATATATGATATTTTTATGTGTTTGTTAGTTTATTTGTTGAGTATAAATTTTTATTAAGTATTTACAAGGTTGTATTAATGTTGATATCGTACATATTTCTCTGTAGTTGAATTACTATTATTATTATTATTATTATTATATTATTATTATTATTATTATTATTATTATTATTATATTTATTATTATTATTATTATTGTTATTATTATTATTATTATTAATAATAATATTATTATTATTATTATTATTACTATTTCTATTAATAATATTACTATTTATATTACTATTATTATTTATTTTAAAATTTTATTCAAATTAATTATTTCAAAAATTTCATAATAATTAAATTGATCATATATAACATTAATTTAAAAATTATAACTTAAAATAAAATACAATTTAAAATCAATAAAAATAAATTCAAAAAATTGGCCAAAAATTTGAATTTTAACTTAAAACTTTTCAACTTTAAAAATTATGTATGAAAAAATTATAACTTAAAATAAAATACATTGAAAATTATATTAAATATTTGATTACAATAAAAAATCGAAAACTAAAATTACATTTAAAAAATTATTATTTTGAAAAAATTTAAAATCAATAAAAATAAATTCAAAAATTGGCCAAAAATTTGAATTTATAAGAAATGCACCAAAAAATTCAAAAAATAAATTGACGAAAAAAATAAACACAAAATCAATTATCTTAATTACGTAATTATGTAATTGATATTAATTACATCATTACATAATTTAATCCGTCGCCAACCCCTTCCTCTATTTCGTTATGTAATGGTGTGTTTCAGCAGTGTGCTCCTAACTACCTACTACCCCAACAACGCAATCAATCCGGTAGGCGTCCAAAAAGTTCCAATTCACTATTACGCTTAACAGCTAGACATTTTATAACATTCCTGTCTGCAACACTATCAAAACCGAACCCAACAAAACGTTGTATTGTATGCATAAAAAAGCATAAAGTGTAAAGAATCTCGTTATATATGTAAACCCTGTAATGTTTCTTTAAGTGTTGTACCTTGCTTTGAGGTTTTTCACACTAAAAACATTAATTTTATGGAAGGTGTTAAAAGCACAAATTTTTGAAATAAATCTACTTTACATTTGTGTGATGTATTCTACATTTCTCATCCTTTGCGAATATTCTTATTAAAAAAACATAATCTGTGATTCTTCAACTTTAATAAAATGATTATTAACTGCTCTACACGAATAAATACGCAACCACTGAAATCAATGCGCACAGCGAGCACAAAAACTCAAAACTCGTGGAGTAGTCAAAAGGTTAATAATAGTTAAAATAATAATATAAATTTAAAAAAAAATAATATCATGATTCAAGTAATTAGGAAATCTTTTACCTTGATGTTTAATAAATAATAAACTTACATATGAAATAAGTCATATTCAGCTAATCTTTTCTATTGAATATTTATTTTTCATTTGCTTTACCAAATTCTTTATTTTTAATATTTTCTAATGTTACTATTTTTAGTATATGAGTGAACAGGGCCTTTTTTGATAAAAAAATCTTTCAATTTATATAAAGAATAAAAAATGATTAATCATAAAATAATGATAATGATAATAATAATAATAATAATAATAATAATAATAATAATAATAATAATAATAATAATAATAATAATAACATTATTATTAAGACGAAGGAGGAATAGATAAAAAAAATTACACAAACTTGGACTGCTCAATCAAAATACTCGGAAACATTTTATTTTGAATTGAATATAAACTACAAATTATAGCTAAATATTTTAAAATAGGTTTCAAAAAGTAATTTTATTCATTACAGGTTGATTTATTTCAAAAATGATAAATATTGTAATATACACAATACATCTAACTATATATTGTTAAACAAAATTGGTCTTTTTGTTTCAAAATGTTCACATTTTCACAGAAAAATATTCATGTCACTTTGCCAAACCAGAACTAATGGTAAATTTATCTAGGCTAATTTAACACCAAAAATAATTGTAAATCACTAAAAAACCGGGAGACACTATTGCATAATTATTTATCAGATTTATTTGAGCGGAAATATGCCTGCCCGCTTTTTGTGAGCAGACTGCTAAAGGATGATAAATTGGATTTTGTTGAAATATTTGGAGAAACTTGATCGTTTGGACTGTTGGATCTTGAGCAAAGCTCTTCATAAAATTTTGCTACCTTCAAACCCATTTCTGATGTCTGACGTTGAAGAAAACCAATTTCCGATTTTGATTTATCCTGAACAGAAACCAACATTGTGACTCGATTTTCCAATTCAACTAGAGACTCTTGACGAAGTAATTCTCTTTTTAGAGAATCAGAAAGCGATTTTTTGGCCAAAATCCATTCGGCAATAAGACCAACATCTTTTTGCAGTTGAATTTCAGAAAAAACTCTAAAAAAAGAATTAATAAATAAAATAAAAATAATAATAATATAAAACGTTAATTTCTGGTAGCAGCATAAATTAAGTTATCAGATAAGTGAATAAATAAAATAAGCCCTTGCTGAAAAGTAATTTTTATATTGTTGAAATAAGTTTCGATTATTAAATAATTTGCTTCAGTTTCTTGTGAAAAATACTTCCTGATTTTCATATAAATTTTTTTAAACATTCTTATATATTATTTTACTTTTTTGTCGAATTTAAAATATATTTTATTAATTTTAATTTTTAAAAACTTAAAATTTTTTCAATAACTTCTTTTTTTTATATCTGTTTTTCTTTCTTAAAATCTCTTTTACCTACAAATTTTATTATATATAAATAAAGAAATTTTAATATAAAATTCAGAGCAAATTAATAAACTGTTCCTGAGTTTTTAAAAGTCTAGGAAAGATGTATAAAAAGATTTCCTTTTTAAAAAGGAAAAAAGAGAAAAGCCTTCGAACAATCCTCCACAAAAAACTTCAAGACATAACTACTATTCAATTCTGATTTTCATTCCTGAAAGTTTTCTTTTTTTGTTATAAAATGGTTTTAATCTTGATTTAAAGTATCAGAGTCAAAAACAAAAATCAGATTGGCGATTTCACTGATTTATTCTTTAGTGTTTAATAGTGGATGCTTATCTAAGATATGAATGCCTCTTTAAAACTCCTACTTAAAATTTGTAATACACGCATCTGTGTTCGTGCAATTTACTTTGCATGTATTTGTAGTAGACGGGTTTTTGTATTGACCACATTAGTCTTTTGAAAGGGAAATGTTACTCTTTTTTTCATAATGAATGTATATGAAGAATCATATATTTCGTACGAAACTACAGTTAAGAAACGCTGCTTAAGCTTTAAGCATTTTAAAACCCACAAATGCTTCAGATACCAGAATTGAAAACAATAGAAACCCATCATGTTTTTATTGCTATTATGTTAAAATTTATTAATAAAAATTAACATTTAAAGTTAAAAATTAAACATAAATTACATAAATTACAAATCAACATCAATCAAACATGCATTACAAAATTACTGAAGAAATCAGCAATACAGAAAGATAATCAAAAATAAATGATGTAATGAATAAATATTCTAATCCGAATTTTAATTTATAGTACACTAAAATATTCATTTGAAAGGATCACATTTATTATTCAAATGATATAAATACTTGCTCTTCAGAATGTCATAATAAATTTCATCCAAAAAAATGTTTTTTTATTTTAAAGTAATTGATGTGAAAAAGAAATATTAAAATAAAAATTTATATCTAGTTTTTCTTAATTTTGACTAAAATATTTGACCTTATTTAAACAAAACCTATCAATTAAATTTTACATGTTTATAAAACTTATTTCAAATCATGGTTTTGGTTTTAAATTTAAAAGTATATTTTTAACGTCATTTAAATCAAATTGTGATTTTAAATTTGTTTAGTTACGTTTGATTTTAATATAATTAATGTAATAATTTATTACTTTTCTTTGGTTATGATATCAAGCTTTTTTAGCCAAGAAGAGGAAAATATTTCAAGTGTACACGATAAAGCATCATACTGTGAGTAACTTGAACAAAACTGAATGGATCTGTAAATTGGTTCTAAAACTCCAAGAATAGCGCCTTGTGCATATGCAGATGGAGAAAGATTTTGAGCACCTCCATTATATGAGTCAAATTTTGTACATTTCTGCATAAGTCCAAGATCTAATAATTGGTTGACGCGTTCACTGCATCTTATTGTGTAATATTCCAAGAGAGATTTTTTCAGATTCTAAATATAATAAATAACAATAAGCATTAATATGATTATTAATTATTATAAAATATGATATGAAGCTAAAATCATCTTATCACTTATGCTTTAGTTATAAAAAAAAAATATTGCTTTATTTCTGGTTTTTGTTCTTCTTGACAAGAATATAGTAAAGACAAAAATATAATAGTTTCAGCCTATTATTTGACAGTTTCAAGTAAATTGGTAAAACAAAAAAACGTTTAATAATTAGAAATAATTTAAAATAAATATCTTTCAACGATTTATTTTTAATTTTCATAATAATAATAATAATAATAATAATAATAATAATAATAATAAAATAACTTTGACACCGATTTAATTAAAAGAAAACGCCAATAAAACTCTTTCTAATATTATTTCTAGTATAATTTAAATTTATAAAGTATTTTATTAATATTTTAAAAATGTTTATTATAGTAAAATGAAAAAAGTTATATTTAATATTAATATAAAAATTTTAAAAATATATAAATATTAATTCGAATATTTATTTATAAAAACATTTAATTAAAAAATAATTTGTTTAAATATATATATATATATATATATATATATATATATATATATATATATATATATATATATATATATATTGATCCATACTATTTTTGTTTGTTTTTGTTACACTGTTGAAATATATCGTACAAAGAGTGTTTTATTGGCGTTTTCTTTTAATAATAATAATTAATATTATTATTAATATTGTTAATAATTTATTAAAGTGATATTTTATAATTATAATTGCTCTAATATATTTAAAGTTAAGAGTAGTCAGAGTAAATGTTCTTACGCTTATTTTATTGTCTAACGATAGACCAGGAATATTTCTGGATATCAATCTTAATTTATCGCTTGTGGATGTATTTATGTCGGACCCAAAATACCCATATGACTGCAGGAATGAATAAAATTGCATTTCCAAATGAGCCCAATTTGCGATGGTTGGCCATATTAATTGTGCAATTTCTCCAGAATTCAAGCGATTTGAAGCTGATTTTGATACAGACAATAATTTTTCTCCGTATTTCTGAAATGTGCTCGTCAAAACCGAAATGATCGTCACTGTTGGGTCGACTTGTTCCAAGTGCTCATTTTCGCGTTTTACCACATGTTTTTCTGAAAAGTGAAAAGTTAGCATTAATTGAATGCTTAAAACAAAATTGTAAAAAATAAAAAAATGTAAAATAAAAACCTGTAAATTATAATAAAAATGAGCTTGAATTG
The DNA here is from genome assembly GCA_022537955.1 of Schmidtea mediterranea. Lineage (NCBI taxonomy): Eukaryota > Metazoa > Platyhelminthes > Tricladida > Dugesiidae > Schmidtea > Schmidtea mediterranea. The sequence continues at coordinate 120,295,714 of CM039679.1, forward strand.
AATAAATTTTTTCTGATGGGGATTTGATAAATTTTTTTAAGTTTATAAGTAATATGGCAGGAATTTTTAATTGAATCAGACTAAATTTGTCTTTACACAACCAACAAAACAGAACACAATTATATTTTATTTTCAACATAACATTTAAGGTTCAATTACATCATTGTTAATTATAATTTTCTACTTTGGGTAGGTTATCACAAACTATATTTTAATAAAAAAATATTAATAAATCTTATTTGCAAATATCGGCTTGAATCTCTCTACCTCTAAAAAATAGTCTTTGGATAAATTTATTTTTCAACCAATTTTTTTTTGAAAAAAAAATTTGCCACGTTTATACAGAGCTTATCCTCCAATTATCATATTCATATACGAGCTGGACAAGCTATTTGCAGATTTCTTCTCTAAATCGAAAAATAAGGCGCTTTGTTTAAATAAAGTTTATATAAATACTGACAATCAAAATATAATTATCTTTTCAAATATTTTCACCACAAAAATAATTAGCATTCTAGTTTTCAAAATTTGAATTAATTTTTGCACTTAAATTTCTTTTCATTTAAATTTAAATATTTTAGAAATTGTCATGATTTATGAATACTCATGTTGAAATGAATTCATGTTATTAATCCTTTTAGCAATTAGAAAAATCTTATTATTTTATTAAATGTAAACTAACATAATAATTGGATTTAGTTTAATTTAATAATTGTTCATAAATATAACAAACTATTATTAAATGCATGAAAAACCACGTGATGTACTGACACAATATATAATAGCAGTTTTCATGAAAATGTTGGTGTGCAACTTAGATGTAGTAGTGTTTGTAATAATATTGCTCTACATAATTATGCCAACATCAACAAAGATTTGGGAGGAGCGTGCAATGTTAATTAATATGTTGATTGATGATGATAATCATATATGCTGATGATTATAAATAAAAATTATTAGAAAATTAAAATTTGAAAATTTATTTTACAGTTGATTACTGTTAATATATATGTAGCGTAAAAAATTCAAAACGCTTATAATATTATATGTTGAATGCAAACGTAAGGATTATCTTATAATCAAAGGTTTTTCATTTAATGCATATTTTGCAGCAAAGGTTTATCTTATCGTTTACTTGTTTAATATTTTAATCTATTGCTCGAACACGAATACACTATTTAATAATAAAACTTGCATGCAAACATATACTTATTAGCTTTATATTTGTTTGAAACTTAGTTAATTTATATATACTTTATCTTAAAATTCTATTGAATCATTTAATTTATCAAAAATTCAAATTGCAATAACCATGACTATTACGTAGAAATTCAAATCAATAAATTAAATTTATTTAAATTAATTTTATTTTATAATTGACAATATTTTTCACTTTCTTATTTGGTCGATTATTTTATTTTGTCAATAATTGATCATTAATATACATGAGTTAGGAGTTTGTTTTAATTAAAAAACTATTTGTAAAAATTATTTCAAATTCTTCATATTTTGTCCATTATTGAGAGTAATAAAATTTATCTAGTTTGAAAGAAAATTATTTTCAGAAAATTGTAAAATGTCTTAGAAGAACAATTTAATAATTTATTTTTTTGCACGACTAATTTAAAGACATAGAATAATGGACAGATGTTTTCGTTTGTTGCATTAAATATTCATGTTCCATTTTATCTACATTAATTATTCATATTTATTTGTTACATTAGTATGATATTAGTTTATATTAATCATTTTAAAAAAATATTTATTTGAAAAATATTCGGCCAGTCAACGAAATTGACTTTATTATTTCGTTTGATCAAAATTCAGTAAGAATATTCATATTAAATTAATAAACCCGAAAAAAATAAATAATATTTTTTTATTTAAATGGATAGTTTTTGTAAATGTCATTTTGATAATATTTTGCAAAATATCAAAAACAGTTAATTAATTAATTAAAAGTCATGAATCAAGGGGATAATTTATTTTAACAAATTATAAATTCATAAATTGTTAAAATTATATTATGTAATATAATGTCGAGTAAATAAAGAAAAATTGGGTTCTAATTTATGGTTATTCTATTTCGTTGTAAGAAATTCTTTTATATAGGGAAGTATAAGACGTGGCAATATTTAACAATAATATTAAATAATAGTATTATTTTTTGGAATAGGAGCAAAGTATTGAAAGTAAACTTTAAAAAATTCCTATGTTTAGAAGAGTAACTAAATTAAACATTTGTGTATTTGTTTTGAAAAATATAAATTTCAATTATTTGGTATTATTATTATTATTATGAATATTAGTTTTGATAATATGTACATAAATAAAGCTTTTAATTTTTGTATCATTAAAACCAACATCCCATATTTCAAACGTTTTGAATTCTGTCAATAAATTTTAAAATTACACAACTTGATGATTCCCTAATTATGATCTTGAAATTTCTTTTTAAATTTTATAAAATATTCTTTTTTTAATTTTTATACATTTAACTCTAATCAATTCAGGATTTTTTGTGACAATCGAGCCCAGGTGTGTCTTTGGGACATATGTGAGAAATGTATGAGAAAATTAATAAAATTTAATAATTCAATTCAATCCATATAAAAAATTGGTTGTAAATTTTTTTTAAACGGAAATATCGTGATATAAATTGAAATGTGTCTCAAAGACACAACCTAGTTTGATTATGGGTAAAAATTAAAATTCGACTTTAGGTTTTACTAAAATTATAAATCATCACAATGAACATGAGGGTTTAGATATTTTTTACTTACTTTTGACTTTAAAAAAGACTACAGTAAGATATAATATAAAATTTTGGCAATAATTTTATTTTGTTTAACTTGGTTAAAAGCGTTACATTTTTAATGTGAGAAGCAAACAACTCAAATCCTGGACGTTTGATCTCTATGTGGAATAAATGAAACGTAATATATCTATCAAAATATTATTATTACTACAGTCAAATCTTGTTACTATGCCATTCTCGCTGTTATACCACTTTTACTAGGTTCTAATAAAATTAAATATAGGCATATCGCTACTATGCCTATATTGTGTAACTGTCAAAAGGCACGAGTTTTTAAAAGCCTATGTTTTTGCACAATGCTCGATTATCACTCACATCCCAAAGGTGAAGCGATAAATTAAGTCTTACTGCACACAACAACACTTAAAACGGAGATCCTGATTGTATACAAGGCGAACTCTTAAAATATTAATATCAAAATTTGATAGTTATTAAATATCAAAGCTGTAATTTAATGTCAGTTTTGTTAATGACACACACACACACACATTTGTATTATTATTAACTTTGATTTATATTATTGAAGACCTTATTTATTGTCAATAGAGCGAAATTCATTTTGATATTTTAAATGGAACTCAATTTATAGAAATACCTCATTTTGATAAAACAATACGAATTATTTTAAAATAATAATTATATTACAATAAAATTACAAGATGATTTTTTTTAGATTTTTAATAAGAATAATGAACTATTTGAACAAGTATGATTTATAAAATGATTATTGAATTTGGGGAAATTGTTTACATATATTTTATAGTTTTTATGAACTGTCGAAATTCTTGACCGTCAATTGAAACTTCAAATTAGCTGGGTAATATTTTTATTTTTTGTCTATGCTTAAAAAAATTATTTTAAAATTAAATATTACCGGAAATTAATATAAATATTTTGCGAAAAAAAAATTTATATGTTTTAATAATGTGCACCAGTGGTCGCAATTAGATTTTAGGTATCGTGTCAAAAAAGATGTTTTTGTTCAAAACAATATTTCGGCGTGCCGAATCTATTATATAAAATAGTATTGAAAAATCAGAAATTCAAATGTACCACTTATTCGTTTATATATTAATTTTTATTTATTTCATTTATAATTTCTTTTTATTTATATTTAAATATAAATTTATATAAAAAAATTTAAATATATTTAATCAAAAGAAAACAAAATATCAGAAATATTCTTCAATATCTAAAATTAAACAAAACATAATAAGAATTAAACAATGAAAAATAATAAATATCAAAAATTAAACAATAAATAAAAGTTTACTTAAATTATTAAGGAACAGAATATTTTTCCTACTGTTGTCCAGTATGAGATCTTTTTTTGTATAAATTGCGACGCTAAATGGTCTATATTTAGTATGTAATTGGTTACTTTTAAAGCAACACAAGTCTCGGAATTGTCATTAGCCCTTCTGTTTCTGGTTTTGGTTAAAATTACATTCATTTGAGCAAAAAAGAATTCGCAAAAGTAAGTGGAAGGAAATACTGTTAATACAGCTATTGCTAGCTTTTTTAATGATGAGAACTGATTTGGAAGACTTTGCCACAGCTTCAGAACTTCATCGTCCATGTTAAATGTTATTTCATTTTCTCTTAATTGATTTTCGACAATTATTCTTAAATCGACAAATTTTTCGCTACAAATCAAGCTGGTTAAGAGTTCTAGCAGTTCACTATCAAAATCGTCAAAGCCTAATTATTTAAATCCACCGAAATTATTTTCAGGAACAAACTTGTCAGGATATCGGATAAATTTAATTAAATGTTCGATTTCTTTAATATTTTGGAATCGATTTTCAAATGATTCTTGTGTGCTCAATATAATTTTACGAAATTCATTAAAAATATCTTGTAGGTTTTCTCCTATGTCAGCATTTTTAAAAAAAAAATTTACATTTGGAAAGTATTTAAATTCTTCATAATTTATTTCTAATTTTTTAAAGTCATTTTCAATTAATTTTAGTTTCATTTCAAAAGCAGTAATGTGTCCAAAAAAAATATCCAATGATTTTTCCATAACCCTGCAGTTTCTTGTTTAATTCATTCAAATGCATAGTAAAATCAGTTAAGAACATTAACTTGATAAAATTATTTGGATATTTATTAATTTTTCAATGAAAAATTTAGCAAAATTTTATAGGTAAGAAAAATAAAATTGATTTTTCATAATTTGTGTAAAAAATATGAATAAAAACATCTTTATAAAGAAAGTGAAATTGAGAACAATTTATTTACAATTATGGCAAACCGGAGTTATTCGGATATAGATATCCCATTTTTAATGCAATTGAAAAAGACTGAGTTACTGCATACAATGGTTCATTAACTTTTATTCTTTGTACGACAATGTCTTTATGAATTAACTCCTCTACGATTCCATCTTGAATTTTATAACGATGTACATACGGATATCTCTCAATAAAAGCTTCACATTGAATTATGCCTAAACTTGAGGTTTCGCCTTCGACGACGTGAGAATAGGATTTACTGATACAGATATCTGTATATCCAAAGTGCCAAGCGCAATAGCCGAAAGCATCCCTTGGAGATGGCAAATCATAAATATTGAACGGCCGAATAGATAATGGGAACACAATAGATTTAGGTAAAATAATACGCTTTCCACGATTTCGAGAAATTCCAAAGATATGTGTCCGATTGAAATCGTAATATCTAATGTCAATATAAGGCCATTTCCATGGGAAATGACTCGTATACTTTGTTTCGTTTTTCATGTAAAGTTTATCCGACTTTCTACCTTTAAATATCATATAATCCGATTCGCTAACATTCCTAAAAATATTTATTAACCGAATACGGTTACGAACCTCTACAAATACATCTATATTGTCAGCCCAAGGAATAAAATCATGGTGCCTATATGATCCCAATAATGTGCCACAGCATATAAAGTATTTTATTTTATTATTTTTCATTGTTTCATCAAAAAAATGTAATGTATTGTACAAAATATTCCGTTCTTTTTTTGACATTGCGTAGTCAAAAGGATTTGCAAACCTCATTCTTATGATCGGATTGCCGAGATTTGGGATTTCATGTAGGTCTGATAGTTGCTCTTCCGAAGCCCGATAATACATGCTCTTGTCTATGTATTCTTTATCATTGATATCGTTATTTTCTCCGGAAATTAGAAACTCTTTAACAATTAAAAGCAGCAACGATATCAACGATACAATTATTACGGTTAAAAATAAATTTCGGTAGTTTTTCATTTTCTATTATAAATCTATTGGGAAATTAATGATTTATATTATTATTAAAATTTGATATTATTAGTTATTTAATTTATAATAAAATTCTTTAAATCTCATACGAAATTTATTTAAATAAAAATAACTATTTTAATATTTTTTTAACATTCAAATCACATAGTAATATAAAAAAAAGAAATAAACAGCGTAAAATAATTAAAAATAATATAATAAGCCTTTTTTGCAACTGTCAAGTTTATTAAATACAAAAATGAGAATTTTTGACTATGAATTCGTCCTTTTCAAATTACTTAACATATTGCGCTAAAGCCAATCAAATGTTTTTCATATATTTCATTCAACATAAATGTATGTAGCAACAGCTTCTGGGTTCTGATTGATTTGCAAAATAAAACCTTTTTAAATTATTTTAAATACCGTAATTTCTCGCATATGACACGCATATTTTCCCGTCAATCATCTATATTCCACATATATTTCAAATTATTCTACCGGATTTAACTTATCTTGATACAAATATTCGGATATAGCCTAAAGATTATATGGGGGAAAATACGGTAATAATTAGCATAAATAAAAACAACAAAAATATTTAAATTATACTAAAATCTAATCAAAAGGTAGAAAATTCTGTCATTATATATATGAAAATCTTCGAATTTGAAAGAAAACTATTTTCTTAAACAAATTGAATAACTGTACAAAATACTAGAAAAATATGAAAAATTTTATTTTTTTAAAATTATTTTCTTCGTTGAAATAGGTATAATATTTGGGGTCATTGCATAATTACGTCACGCTCGAGGGTGGGTATATTCCTTGAAAGCTTTGCGAACGTAATTGACATTTTGTGAACAAGAAAATCACGTCATGATGGGGCGTCTAGGGAAATGTGACCAAGAGCGACATGGTAGGTGGGTGGTTCAAACATGTTTATGATTATTAAATTATGCAATGTCACATTTTGAAAATTATCAATTTTTATTTAATACAATTTATTTTATTTAATTTATGATATATTAAATAGTGAGGAATATCTGGCTTTGTTATAGTTAAATGTTTGAAACTATTTATACTACTGATAAATGAGAGTTTAGTTTAATTTTAAATGTATTCTGTTAATTTAATTCAAAAATTTTAAAAGTTGAAATTAAATCACAAACAGGCCGGGTGACATCTTGTTTTTGGAATAAAATTGTTTACGGTTTTTGATTTTTTAAAATAAAAAATTTAGATTAATTCATTCACTAAACCTGAGTCTCGAGGGTTCATTAACGGCCTTGAGTTATTAAGGACTGCAAAATATTTTACTATAAAATAATCTATATTTTAATAAAAATGCGTTTTCTGTCAAATTAAACTCCAGCCACAATCATATTTTTCTACACATATTATGCAGTAGGCTCAAAGGTTTGAGGAGACTTGCATTTTTAGTATTTTTGGCAATATTATTAAGAGTTTGCAAAGAACAATTCTAATCCACTGGCCGTCAAATAATGGTCTTCAGCATTATTTGCATTACCGATACATTCCATATTTAACATAAAATTGGAAAGAAACCATTTCTCAATCAAATGCATCAATGCCTTTTGCTTGGTAACTTATTGAGCCCCCACGCCGTGCTAAAGTGTGATTGTTATCCAGGTTCGAAAGTAACAGAACTTACATGCAAATTTTACATCGACTGTAAGGTAAGTAGGCAGGTAGGTAAGAGATATCAAAGCGAAAGGGAGACTAAATTGTGCAATAAAAAGTTTCTTTTCCAATAAAAGTAAAAACAAATATTTTGTCTAAAGACATTAAATTCGAAACATTAAAATGTAATTTTAATTCTGATATACCTTTCAAAATCAAAGCTTATACAAAAGAACTGTTTAACTGAAATTCACATAACTATTATACATGGTGAGACAAATATCCAACATTATGAGGCTGGAAGGTCAATGTCAGAAGGAAATCGAAAGCCATATTTCAATTTGATTGAAAAAGACTCAGATATTGCATAATTAGGTTCATTTACTATTATCCGTTGTATGACAGTATTTTTGTACACGAGCTCTTCGATAACACCATCACTGTTAAGGTAGCGATTAACGTATGGGTATCTGTTTTTAAATAGTATACACTTCTCTTTCCCATAACCGGAATATCCTGCTTCAATAATATGAGAATATGAATGCATACTACACATATCAGTAAAGCCAAACATCCAAGCACAGTTGGCAAATGCGTCTCTTGGTGAGGGTAAATCAAATATGAAAAACGGTCGGGTAGACAAAGGGAAAATAATTGATTTAGGCACTGTTTCATAACGGCCATAGGTTTTCGCTATATCGGTAATGTGCGTTGCGTTTGAATCGTAGAAACTAATATCCACATATGGCCATTTCCAACCAAATTTGTTTGAAAAAAAACTTTCATTGTCAAAATATAGTTTGTCGTGTTTAGTAGTGTAATAAAGTACCACATTTATCCTGTTCAAACTGGTGAATACTTTTTCCACCTGCCGCCGACTACCTACATTGACATAGACGTCGATGTCATCATCCCAAGGGAGAAAATCATGATTTCTATACGATCCGAGCAATGTTCCACCGGAAATGAAATACGGAATTCCATGCTGCTTCATTATTCGATCAAATAGAGAGATCAACTTATAAAATGTCTGTCGCTCGGTTTTCGAAATTTGATAATTAAATGCTTTCATAGTTTTCATTCTCTCTATTGGATTCTTTAGATCCGGGATTTGATGCAAGTTCAACAGCTGATCAGCATTTGCTCGGAAATAGATATTCGGGATATTGAGATCATTTGTATTGTCTAAAACGGATGAAACCTGCAACTTATATACTATTCCTAGAGCTGCAATAAGTAGAATGATTAAAAAGACAATTCTGTGAAATTTCATTTTATTATAAATTATTATAAAATTATAGATCATTATATATATTGATAGATTAAATATGCTACACGTCTGAAAATATTATTTTGTTTGAATAAATCGACATAAATTGTCAACTGCTTCTATGTCGACAAACGGGCAACTAACTCCAAAGAATAGGTGAAAACTAAAGTTTTTGGTCTCGATTATTCTCGTACTTTAGGTATATAATGCCTTTGACAATCGAGAGATGTCAGAATCTCATTATATTTTCCCATTGTCAAGCGAAATATTAAAGCCAAAAACTGAATTAAAATTTTTACTAACAGAAATTATTAATATAAATTATTAATATTTCAATTTATAACTAGCATTTGGAAGAGTCACATTCCATACAACAAATGAGCCTCTTACGTATCTCTGAAAGGTTGAGTATTTGCTCTTCTGTAATATTTGATGCTTCTCCTGCTGGTATTGTATACAGAATTGTACCCCATTGCTATGCATCTGTCTTTGCTTTTAGTCGAATAGTTTGTGAATCTACGAAGTTATAACGTAATAACGGCATTCTTTCGCTAAAGGTTCCTTCGTTTTTTGATAACCAAACCCTGAGAATCCAGACCGTTGTTACCTAATACGCATTTAGTAGTGAATCGGTCTTCATACCGGTTTTGATGCATCGAAAACCATTTATCTTACATTTATTCGATAAAAATCTTTATGTTTTTATTAAGCCTATTATCCAATAATAAACATCTCTATTTAAAGCCAATTGAGGATTATTAATATCATCCATAACATCAATTCTGAATTCTTCAACGAGGTATGACACATATAAGTCCAGCATATCATTTCAAATGTATTATTGCCAAACTGGTGTTGAAAACCGTTCCGAATTGCTCTGGAGCCGTCAGAAACTAAGGTATCCAAATTCACCCCCCCCAATTTCTCTACTGAATTAATCAGTGATTGGAAGATGAATAGGAAAATCGTTTATTCTTTTTTCGTTAGAACATCCGCAAATACTATAAGCATGGAAATGGTGATCCATATACGTTGTTCCAGTAACGAAAGAAGGAACGTTGTCCTTGTGTTTATATGTAAGTTGCTTCGGAATAAATGCTATTTGACTTTGTAGCTATTTTCAAAAATGGTTTTCTAAAAAGAAATAGGAGAAAACGTTTTTCATATTTTTCATACTTTTCTAGTTTATTTTCTTCATATTCAAATGCATAACCACAAAAAAACCTTACTCTTCATTATTATGAATTTTACTGTGTTCAACACACCAATGGTCAAATTCTCCCAAGCTGACTTGTTCATGATATTTACGTCTTCTCGCGAGGTTTTTTAAAATGTTCTATGGTTTTACTTTCAGAGCAAAAGGTCTATATATTTCTGGCTTTAAAACATTTGGTCATCCATTAAATGGATGTAAGCTCGTGTCTCAAGAATTCATTGACAGCCTTGGCGGGATTTCAAGGGTTGCGAAATATTTCACTATCATTATAAGTATTTAATAAAACATGTATTTACCGAAAAACGTTAACATTAACCAATATTATGAAACAATTCACCACCTTTTTTTCAAAATTTACTTTATGCAGAAGACTCAAACGTTAGAGAAGCCGTGTGTTTTTAGTCTTTTGTGGTCATATTCTTATGAGTTTCTAAAGAGTTATTCTAAACAACCGACTCTCATACAAGGATTTTCAAAATTACTTGCCTTACCGACCAATTCTATATTTTCCCGAAACTCTTACTGTGTTAAAATGTAACGACCTTTCAGTTCCACTGTAGAGAAATAAATTCTATTTTTTACTCTATACATGGATAGCATACAATTGACGAGCTCTCCCTCAAAATCATGACCATTCACTTTAGAATTAAGAATTCTTTAACTCCGAAGACAAAATATATTAACACATCAATTGAGAAATCGTATTACAGTGGAAATGGTTTCAGTTTAAGCATTTCAGACAAATGTTTCACGCTAGTAAATCTATCCTTGATCAGCCTGCATCATTCAGGTAAGAAGCAATTGCTCTATTATCTAGCCTTTCTGTTCCTTTTTTGGTTCATTAAAATGCATAACTTATGACCTTTGTAATGTTTATCTTATATTCGTTAAGGATTATCAACTTTCAAAGCTGATTCAACCATTTCCTTTGAGGCTAAATATCCTATCTTAGATTAAAAGCAATTTTTATCCAAAAAGGTTGAACAACAATAATTTGGTATTATACAACTTTATCTGAATACGTAATCTATTTGGATTTATTTCAAAATAATATTTATACGAAAGACTTGCAAGGTATGTAAGTAGGGAGGTAGAATGATATGGATGTAGGAAGGTAGGGAGTATGTAGGTAGGGAGGTAGAATGATATGGATGTAGGAAAGTAGGGAGTATGTAGGTAGGCATGTAGAAGGTAGTGAGGAAGGAAAGTAAGCAGGTAGATGAAAGATCAAAAGAGAGATTAGTTTTTGTAATAAAAATATTTTTCCAATAATATCTGAACTAAAATTATGTCTAAAAACATTAAATTCGAAGCATTAAAACATAGTTTTTATTATATTCGTTTAACTGCAATTCACAAAAATATAATATGTGGGATAAAAAAATTATGAGGCTGGAAGCTCGACGTCAGTAGGAAATCGAAAGCCATATTTCAACTTGAATAATATATAAAAAATTAAAAACGAAAACAGGATGACCCCTTTTGTTTGAAGATCAGTTGGAATGGGTTTTCAAGGTAACAGGGGCAACTCTAGTAATCTTAGATCTAAAATAAATAACAAAATTTTAATCTTAACGAACATTACGAATGAATTGTGGAATTATCAGTAAGATGTACCCAAGTGGGATAAATAAAACGAGAACTGAAAAGTTAGGAAAGACACTAAATGCATTGAACGAAAGCGTTAACCAAACGAATTGACAGTCAGAAAAATTGAATTTCGATAAGCAATGCTCAAGTCTGTTGTCTTACTTGCTGATTTTGTTGCATTTGTAAATAAATTTTATATTGTCAAGAGTTCGTTACTGTTGTTATTAAATAATTGACAACCCAAAAAAAATGTTTTGGCTTAAGTCGCACCCTTTTTGATATCTCAGTGATTGGCAAATTACATAATGAATAGTAAAAGATTTTTTATTTGTGTTGAGTACTGTCAATATAAAAATGACCAAAAAAACTGTTAGGACTCTTTATTCCCAGGACTATAAATCCCGAACTATATCTAAAAATATATTATCTTCATTTGATATGTAAAACTGTATTTATCCAATAAAGATGCCGCATTTTACCAAAATTTTAAAATATCATTCTACTAATTTTTCCATAAGAAAAACTAAATATTATAATTATTTTTGTACTATTTTTAAAATAATAAAAAATTTTAACAAAAGTTAAACAAAAAAAGTAATTTTTGTGATTATGATATAATATGTATAAAATGATGAAAGAATAGTTGATTTAAAAAAATTCATGAAAAAAGGTTGAATTTTGTTAATTTAAAAAATTTATTGTTTAAAATTATTTAATAAATTTTATGTAATAAATTTCAGAACTTAAAACAAAAATTAAAGTGAAAAATACAAATAATGAATTTAATAGAAAATTTTAAAATTAAAATTAATTTAAGCTTAATTTCAATTTAAAATCCAATTATAATTGGTAGAAATTAAACTAAGGCGCTAACAATTAAAATATGATTCAAATTAAAATAGCGCATAATAATTTAATTTTACACTACTTGTGTTAATAAGTAACAAATTATAAAGTTAAAGCTTTTATTTTTCGTAAGTATTATTTTTACGAAAAATGTTATCATTTCTCATGTCCTACGAAAAATACCTCGAAACCCAGAAGATATATGAAGATGGAAATAAAGTGGCATGCAATTCTCAAACAAAAAAGGTGTATAAATATGTTTTCGAATAGGAAACTCTTTATGATCGTCAAAACTATAAGCTCCTATAAACTTTCTAAATTTGACGTTTCACTGTATGGTCATCAACAGAAGCGATTTGGATTTCCATCCATACAAGATACAAGGCAATTTAGTGTATTTTCTAATCTGAATACATTGAGTACAAGGAGAAATATGATAAAAACAGATTCATCAGAAAATTTTCAGAAGGTTCAAGAATCAAAAGATGATTTGAATTTGTTAATTGGTTTGAGTAAACAATTAGAAAAGTCAACTAAATAAATTTTGGACCTTAAAACGACTCCAGATCCTCAAAATCCAGAGCAAATCAGTATTCACCTTTATTATTTAAATTTCTTTTTAATAATGATAACAAGCAGAATGTCAGAATGTAGAAGAGGAGTCGTTCATCAGCTGTTTACAGAAGTATATGAAGGTAACTCAAACCTTTATAATTTAGCTGTCAGGAGTAAAAACATAAGGAGAAGATAAAAAATTTGGAGAAAGGAAGCTTTTACAACCAAATCAACCAGTCAAGAGAAGATTTTGGAAATACTTGGAAATAATTACAGGTGATAATAACTTTTGAATGCGCAGTCTTAATAAAATAACACAAAAAGTCAGGGATACTAAATTATGTTAATTTGTTTAAACAATAAAAACAGATCTCATTAAAAGTCAGTTCATGGAAAAGTTACGGTTCCATCTTCAATTTTGAATATATAAACAAAATAATTAGGTTTAAAGCAATCAAAAATATCATCACAATATGAGAAAAATTAAGAAAAGCAAAAATAGATGCTTTATGAATAATGATGCAGAATTTAAAGAACAAAAAGAAACTAAAATGTATAGGAGAAAGAATATTATCAAAAAGACATTTATGACTGAGGGCCCTTTATTTGGATTATAATCATAAAAAATTTATTAAAAATTACAGCTTCATTAGAAACATAACATTTTTTTGTTTATTTTAATAAAAGTTAGTGAATTTTACGAGTCTTCTAATATCAATATAACTGAATGAGAATATAAATAAAAAACCGGCTCATCTTATAACAAATATAAATATGAACGCCTAAAATTTTTCTTCCTTCCACTAAAAACTGAAAAGTCTCAAAAGATTATGAAAATTGTAACAGTAATAATATATTCACACAAAGTTTAAAAACATCCAAATTTCGAAGCATATTACAAGCAAGTTGGTTAATTTTTGTCTAACAATATGATAATATAATTTAACAACCGGTTTTTTTCATTTAAAACAAACAAACAGCTCTAGCTTACTGCTGGATACAAATTATATTTTTTGTTTAAGCTAAAATGTTTATATTGTTAATTTTTCAACATTATAATTAACGGAAATTTCCTAATAAAGAACTCAAGAAAACTTGAATTTAAAAAAAACTGATTTTTGTAAACAAACTGAATTTAAATATATTTATTTGTTTAAATCTGATAAGATATGTTGAGAAATATTGAAAAGCGAAATTTATAAATTTACACACCTTTGTAATTATTATTGTTGAATTCATTCGTTTGAGATTGGAGATGTTGATATATTTTTGTTGATATTTCTGACATATTATCAGCAAGAATTTGGTCGGGAGAATGCATATGGTGGTTGAGTAGTATTGAGGTGCACATTCCTAGATAAATATTTATTAATATTTTGATAATCATCATTACTATAATAATAATAATAATAATAATAATAATAATAATAATAATAATAATAATAATAATAATAATAATAATAATAATAATAATAATAATAATAAAAATAATAAAAAATAATAATAATAATAATAGTAATAATAATAATAATAATAAAATTTAAAACAGCATCTATTAAACTATAATTATTTATATATTAAATTTTTTACAAATTTGCATAAGTAGAAAAAAGTAAACTTGGGAAAAATTGGGAAAAATGAATGAAATTAATAATTATAAAGTAAAAGAACAATAATTGTTAAGTAAAATAATTTTTAACTGTTTATATATATATATATATATATATATATATATATATTCGTTTGAAATAATATAATAATTAACAAGAATATTTAATATTTAATAAAACAATTATAATATTAGGTATGATAATTGTAAATTTCAAATCTGATAAAGAACAAAAATATCTCGAAACTCAAAAGACACAGACAGTTGAGGATTTGATGGACAAACGGATCATAACTGGAAAATTCCATTAAATTTGTTGGAACATGATATCGACAATAAAATTGGGAAAGAATGTTTAATTTATATTTGTTAATTCTATCAAATGTTTTTTTAAATATAAATTTCTTCTAATTCTATATATATTTTTAACACTTGAATTTAACAGAATTTAATTTAAGACTTTCACTTCTAATTAATATGATTACCATTAATATGATTACCTTTAATGATTACCACAAAGCATTTACTGCAGAATAAACGTTTTCTCAAATAAAAAGTTTAACTTTACCATATGTAATGATAAGCTGCAGATTTGTTTTATCTTATGCATGCACAGCAAATATACGGAAGTAATATGCAAGCTTTCTTTCCTCCTATATAAATAAATATTTAATATTAAACAAATTCTTTCGACAAATGAGAAAACAGTTATAAACACTATTCAACTTGTTTTTCAAATAGCTTACGTGACCAGAGATAATTCGTTGATTGTTCAATGGCTATCATGCTAGTAATTATAATTGTAATTTTAAGGGTAAATATAAAAAGAAAAATATAAAAAGAAAAATATATAAATAATTTATTTTAAATAATCGAATAACGACACAGAATTCTCAAAATGAAGTTGTTTTAATATCTTCAAAACGGGAGATTTTCGAAGGAATTTAAATTTGTTATATCAATAAATATTTACTAATAATGAATTTTTTAAACTTAATTAATATTAATGATAGACTAGCAAATTTAGGTTCAAATGTTACTTACTTAAACAATTTGAAAATGAAACTATTGTTGACGGATATAAATTAAACAATCAATTATTTAAAGAAAAAATTGAATAAAAAATATTTATAAATGTATTGCATTGTTTTAGAATATCAAAGCTACAATATTCTTTTAAAAATGAATTAAAATATTAAAATTTGTAAAATGTTTTTTTTCTTTTTTTAATAATATTTAATAATAATATATTGTTGAGTATTGTAAGTAGAATACGTTTTTTGAAACATTTAATATACTTTATCTTTGTGACAGCACATTTAAACAGTGAAAAGAGAAATTTCCGTTCACTCAGCGAAGGGGTGAAGAGGATCGAAGGAGTTTTCTTTTGGTTAAATGACTCAACTATATACCAAATTACTTCTAAGAAATTTTATGTAATATTCAACTAAATATGTTTTTTATTAAAAAAGGTTACAATAAATTAAAATGAATTTTTCATTTACTAAAATATCTTTTGAATATTTTTAAAAATCTCATGAATTTAATTTTGGTTGTCCAACTTAATTTTAGTTAATGAACTGATTTAATATAAATAAATAACGACAAATGCATCCCTTGTCGTCGATATTTAATAAATATTTATACAGAAATGATAATTTTAACATAATAAATTTAAAAATTTAATTTATAAATATTTAACATATCTAAAAAACAATAATCACATAAATGATGAATTACTATTACTGTTTGAGGGACCCTTATCCAACAATTTTCTGGTTATTCTGCCATATTAATTATTAATCAGTAATTAACAAACATTAAATTTGAAAGTAAGAAGGTTGCACAAAGTAAGCCTGCGTCTACCAAAATAAAATGCTCCTATAACTATCGCCCGGGTCTAATGGACCCGGCTTATTTTAAATTGCTGTTACTTTGCATTATAATGAATGTAAAAAGTAAACATAATAAATAACTTTCAAAAATTGTTTATTAATTAAAAAAATCAAATATTATGCAAGAATTAACATTTTGTAATATAAAAAGTAAATGAACATTTTTCAATGAAAAAATAAAACAGGAGAAACTACTTTTTTATGTGCATGAAATACATAATACAATAGAATGTTCAATACAAACATTTTTTTTGTATTCGTTGCATATTGTCTTTGTCTTTCTATCGTTTTACACGGGACAAATCGAACATCTTTTCTTTGCTGGAGGGGTTTCCAAAATACTAGTACTTGTTGATGGTTTAGGTTGGGGTTTTGCATTCCATCTCCAAATTTGACTAATTGCTTCCTTAATTCAATTATGAAATTGCGTCGTCTTTTATATTTTGTAATGAAATTAGGATTAATTGCTTTCCATACAACGAATACATTCATTAAACTTATATCAATCATATTATAAAATATGATAATAGCCATCTTCTCGTCATTCTTTTCATACTGTTATCTGTAGAAAAATAATTATTTATTTTTTCAACAAATTTCTACTTTTAAAACAAAGACAACCTTTTAATAATAATTTTTTAAATTTTGTTTTGATGCTAACTGTTAAAGAATTGAATATTATATATGTTTACATTTAAAATAATAATTGTAAAAATATAAACAATAATTACTATTTAAAAGATGAAAAAGTTTATTCATTACAAACTGCAAAAATTGTTACTTTTGTCTGGGTTTTTACTAGGCAAATATTATTAAATAATGTTTAAGTTTTTTTTCAAAATATTCTAGGTGGATGAGTTGATTGCTAAATTTTTTGGCTTTTTCACTTTCGTATTTTATTGAAGTTAGCTGCGTAAATAAGGAAAAAGTGTCCAAAAATGATTATATCTTTGCACTACTAATTTATCCTTGAATTTTTATTTTTATTTTATTAAATTTAATTTTGTTTTAATTACTGGGATGTTTATTTTACAATTTTATTATTGTTGCTTCTCTTTAAAAAATATCATGAAAATAAAATTTAAATAGTAATAATTTATTGATAAGATTAAAAAATCAAATAAAAAAAGAAAAGTACAAAATAAAAAGAAAATTATATTCGAACCATGAAATAATAATAAATAAATAGGAATTTTGGTATAAAACCGGGATTAAATCTACGAAAATCTGACACTAGAAACTATAAAATTCATTTACAGGTATAAATATTAGAATTCAACAAAAAAGGTCTAACTTATTTTTTATATTCGAAATTCTTTTTTAAATGGAACCAAAAGTTTTTTAATCTCAAATTCATTCTAAAACAGGTAATATTAAAAATTTTTAATTTTCAATTATAAATATTTTATTATTTGTATTTTTATTTGTCATTGTTATACATATAAACAGAGCAGCCACCAAATATGAGCCCAAGACATTCCATAAGTTCGAAGATATATAAATATAGATTTAGAATTTGTATAGTTTCCACAGTACTCAAATTGCACTTAGAAATAATGACGATAAAATGTTTGGGTTTGTAAAAATTAAAGTTTGGAATATGGTCATTATATGGTACAGGGTTTACCAAACTTTTTCAGCGACGAAACACTTGGCAAACCCGAAAATTTTGGCGGAACACTTAGCTTATTTTTTAGGGTGGGTAATTCATAATAGAATAAATAAAAATAAAAAATGTTATTAAAGAAATATAATTTATTTAATAAACATAAAAATACAAATAAAAAAACTCCTAATGACTTTGATGATTTTGGGTTCTTAAATTACAATTTTTGTAATATAAGGCACAATATTGGTCAGTTGTATTCTCATATCTGCCGTGGAATCGAATCTATTACTGTATTTTGTTTTTGTTGCAAAATATTTAGAAAATCCCACTTTACAGAAATACGTCGTGAAAAATGGAAGTAAACAAACCACAGCTTATTTTGAGACATTGGGAACTCTTCAGTCAGACTTGCTCAGAAATCATTTTGGATGATCTTTTAATTTTTCTTTCAAATCAGATTCATTAATTAAGTTAATCAAATGCTCATAATGAAATTTTACAGTTCTTTTACAGTGAATACACGGTTATGCATAACAAGGTTTGAACCCCGAGCCCAGTTGGGTAGTGATGTTAGTAACACAAAATAAAACTGATTGTGTGAAAATGTTGCTTGTCTAAGATGTGACAGATGGTAAATAAAAGGGAGCTCTTTCATTCAACTTATTGAATTTGAACGAATAGATTAAAAGTCAAGTTTTAAAAAGATTAGATTTCGAAAAACATTCGGCTGAAATAAAATCACAATTTCATTTATATTTTTCTTTTAATCTGTTTTAATTGTTAATTTTGTACATTTTTTTTAAAACTAAATACAATTTAATTACCATCCAGTAATTTAAATTCAAAATATAAATAATATCCTAATCAGTAAAATTCTTTATGTGTTTGTGATTATTTCATTTATTTTCATTTTGACCAAAAAAACATATTATAAGATATTGCATATTATTATAATCAACACAAAATTTCAGCTTTGCCTTTATCAATTGTTATTTTACTAAGGTAGATAAACATAACTTGTTCAACGAACACTTGTCCGAAAGTTACTAATAAATATACTAGAAAACATATTTTTCTCGATAAAATTATTATAAAATAATTATATATATAATTATATATAAATTATTTAGAAAACGTGCGTATGAATAAAAATTCATTAATAATACATGAAAATATTTTGAAAAACAATCATTCGTGGAAAACCCTTAAAAAAATCATTCGGGAAATTATATTTAGTCAATTAGGAAAGTCAACAATTAATTGCAATTATTTAACAAAAAATTATCACTATTAAATCTCGAACAAAATTGCGTTTCAGTTTGTTATTGTTTATTTATTTAAGTAATGTCAACAATATAAATCACATTTGCAGAAAAGAAAGATAAGAATAAATTATAAAATCTCTATTTATAATAACTATATTTTTAAAAAAGATTATATGTTTTTTTTAATTTCTATATTAAATTGGATACATTTTTTATGATTCTCTAATAAAACGAGACACAATAATATTATTTTAATTTATTTTATTTAACAAATTATTTTAATCAATATTTTGGATGATAATTTGGTAATATAATTGGAAAAAAATTTTTTAATAATTTATTTAAACCTATTTTAAAAAGATTTTCATGACTATGTGAGTCATTAATAAAGTTAACAATAAATAAGATATTTTGACAATAAATATAGGTTTAAAGAGTGGAAATATAGAAAAATTAAATGTGAGAAGAAAACTAAATTCATATGCATAAGCAGTAAACTAAATTTCTATAATAAAAATCACATACAGTTTAACAATAAATATGGTCTAATGACAATAAGTAAATGCGTCGTTTTAAATATAAAAAAGAATTATTAAATTTATTTAAGAAACCTTTGATGCCTAAATGTCACCAACCATTCCATACAAACAAATACGTAAGCGTGCCAAAATATGCTGACTTCTACTAAGAAAAATTATATAAAAATTGAATAATCTAAAACTCATTTAGAAAATAATCAAATATGCTCAATATGCTCCAAATTTGCACCCATAAACTATAGAACAAGATTGTTTACTTTCACAAATACATATTTTACCTTTATGATGAGTTAATTCATCAGAAATTCTTAAATACAATAAAAAACAAAATTTGGCAAAAAATATAATCTTTACTGTATTTTTAAAAATCCTTATTAAATCAAAAGTTTAAAAATTAATAATATATTATTAAAATATCTTAAGAATTATTATAAAAAGAAAGTGTCATTCAAAAACTCGTTTTTCGATATATTTCGCAGATTAACTGTCATATTCAGGTACGGTTGGTTTTAGTACCTGATGATGACAGTTAATCTGTCGAAATATATTGTGAAACGAGTATTTGAGTGGCGCTTTTTTTTATATAAAATCGTTATTTAATTATTATTAAAATATACGATTACAGTAAAAACTTAAATTATTATAAATTAAATAAGTTAACTGTGTATAATCTTAAAATTGTGGTTATACTGAATAAAAACTAAACAGCGTTTAAAAATAGTTTTAGAACTCTTTGTATACTAAATTATAATGGTAATCAAAACATTCATTCAATATTTTACATGTAAGAAATATTTCTGAAAAGTATATAAAATATTTGTAATTTATTCAATATTTTTAAAAAGACGACATAATTTTAAAATATTTATCAATTAAAATTCAAATCGAAAATGCAATCCTTGCAATATTTATAATATTCCCGATTGCAAAATCTAGAAAAGTAATATTATAAATCTTAGAATTATTATTAATACAGGTCAACGAAATGCTGAATTATATAAAATAAGTCAGAATGTCAACAATTTATAAAAATTAATAAATAACGTAATAATTTTTAATATTATTTTTAAAATATTTTATTCCATTAGTTTGCAGAAACTAAATACTCCTTAAAAAGGTGCTAGGTTAATTGACGTTTAAAAGAAAATAAAAAATTTGGAAACTTTTTATTGACAAGTTTTAAATGATTGAGTGTATTTAAATACTTTTAAACAAAGGGAAATAAAATATTAAAAAAACAAAAATAATTTCCTTTTGATATTTACAAAAATTAAATATTAATAAAATACTTTTATTTAAAAAACTTTATGAAGTCAGAGCTAAAAATTTGTGTTAAATAGAATTAATTTTTGATTTTTTTTTCAGAATGAAAATGTATGTTTATTTGTTGTTTGAAACCGTTCATAAATTACATTTAAAATTGAATTAATTTAATTATTTAATGAACCTATTTTCTTAAAACGATTTATTCCATAATAATTATAATAGAAAAATTATTTAAAATTTAGCTTAATTACTTTTTTAAGATTATACTAATCTTTTCTAGGTCCAACCACTCAATACTGAGCTCCAATTATTAAGTTTTTTTCTTTGAGCCAAATATAATAAAATACGTGAAATTTATATATAGCATTATCATTCCAAAAGGAAATAGCGACGGCGTGATATTAATCGTCATAATTACTTTTCCTGTTTTCAGTAATAATATCCCAATAATCTTTCTAAATTTGCATAATAAAGTAGACAGATTACTATCAATATTAGATGAAATTTGGCTTCCGGGTTCATATATGTCTTACCTTACCAGGTGGGATTTTAAAGGCTCAAGAAATACAATAGAAAATGTATAAAGTCATCAAAATGGGTGCAAGATAAATTAAAAGTAAATTAAAATATTATGATCACATTCAATTTCCATAAACAGTGATAAAAGTAAAAGTGGGCTGCTTACACGAAAAAGAAACACATGCAACCTTCAAAAGTTGGCTTTTTTCACGAGGAGATCGCCAAAACCTGTCGAAGAATTATCGTATACTTAACATACCTCCAATACACATCAAAAACAAAAAAACATTGCAAAAATAAATGTTTAAAACTTAACATCAGAAACAAATTGCAATAAGAACACAACGATTCCATCAACCTGCAGTTCGTTTTTCAAACTTTTTACAGCTCCTATTTTTATTAAAAAAAATTAAATAAATTACTCTCTACAATTCCTTTAAAATAAAAAATATATATATTTATATATATTTGAAAAAATCTGTGTATTTTCATCATTGATCTTTTTTCAGTTTTACTTTAAAATAACTAAATACAAAAGAAAATATTGATCTATAGTCTGAAAAAAAATGAAGATAAAGGAAATATTTTTATAAAAAAGTTACTTGAATTTATTAAACCTGACATTATTAATTACTGAAGAAACTCATTATTTCCATTAAGAGTTTCGTTATTTGGTAATTCGAATGAGAAAACTAATTTTAATAAAATGCCACTAATGAACAAAAGAGGAAGAAAAAATCGTAATTTTCTACTAATATTTGTTGTTTTTTCTTTTGTTTTCGTTTCATGCTGATATTTCGTCGTGTCTAATTAGTTAGAAAATGATGATAATTGTTTTATTAATGATAATTTTTAAATTGAATGAGTTAAAGTAAATAAAAACAAAAGTCGAAGATTTAAATTATATTTCATATTTGATTAATATCTAATTAAAAATCCTTTTATTAAAAAATATTATAATAAAACTATTATATACTCAATTCAATTAAGTGCTAAAATGTGATGATCTTATTTGATGATCAAATCTAAATTTTGGCAATTATCAAAATACATTTCTAGTTTAAAATGATTTTATTATTATTACTATTATTATTATTATTATTATTATTATTATTATTATTATTATTATTTATTATTATTATTATTATTATTATTATTGTTTTATTAAATAAGGTAATTTTTGTATTTAAATAAGTTTGTATCAACACGATTGGTTAATTTCTTAATATATAATATAAAAGATTCTTTCTATAATAAAACACGCTAACAAATTAGGACAATGATTAAAGAACGATATTATCATTATGACACGTAAATAATTTAACAATGACTAATAAAATATTTAATTTAATTCGAAAATGTCCATTTATTTTTAAAATGTACCGACATTGAAATTTGTATTTTTCTAAAAATAATCTTATTTTATTGAATGCAATGTACCTTTGGCATTGTCTCTGAATCAATGTCTGCATTGATTTACGGATCCATTTAGCGCTTCACATATTACACTTTTCCAATAATTTCCAATAAAATTTTAAAATTAGATATACCTACTTTAATCATACAGTCACTATTATGTCCACTAATATTAAACAGTCATTTCTTTCGTCAGTACTCAAGAACTCGATTTCAGAGATGAAAACAAGATTCCCCAATGTATATTGGTGTTGCAAACATTTTATGTAAATTTATTTTATAAAAAAAATCTAAAGATTCCGCCAAAATAATTGAAGGTCAATATTCGAAACCTAAATATCAATTTATAAATGTGAATAATATGGAATATTATTTAGTTAGAAATTCTCAAGAGAAAAAGAAATGTAATCAGAGAAAATGAATGCTTCTAAATTAAATATATTCAAATGCAAATATTTTATGCTTCTAAGGGAATCAACTTTTAAATATTCTAACATTATTCAAGTATTTTTGAACAACAAAAAAAAATAATTAAATAATAATTAATTCACAATATGTGTTTTTATAGTTTAATTTAATGTAATCAAAATAATTTCAGGAGTATTATTTTTATAGCAGGATTAAACTATACAAATTAGATAAAAGAGTAATATATAAATAATTATATTTAAGTAGATAATTTATTTGAGATTATTTTATTATCATTACTATTATTATTATTATATTATTATTATTATTATTATATTATTATTATTATTATTATTATTTTATTATTATTATTATTATTATTATTATTATTATTATTATTATTATTATTATTATTATTATCATTTTTATTAAATTTCTAAACTTATATTAAACTTCTTATTAAACAAAATTGTCACGAGCCTGAATAAAGTTAATTATAAACCCGAAGCCATTGTCTAGAGTATCTCTATGTACACTTGCCGAGAATGATAAAATAGAATGACAATAGACATTAGAACTGTCAATGCATTCCTCTATAATTTTTCTGAATTTGTTTGTCTTTCAACTAATGAAATTTATTAAATGGATATCCACAAGTAATTCTAACCGAATAAATATTTTATGTAATCAAAATTGTCATATTTACTATGTTTTATATGGTCACCGCTTCGGCGTTGTTAAATTTACACAAATTTTTAGAAAATATAATTCATCTTTTATATAGAAAATAAATATTACGCTACATGATATAGAATTATTTTAAAGTCTATGTTTTATTTTTTCTAAAATGTGTTGAAGAATATTTTTCACTTGTATTCTGCAACCATTGTGGATGCCTGTTTTCGATTGTTTTAACGCATCAGTATGGCATATGCATTCAAGCACAGGAGATTCAATTTAATTCTACAAAACTGAATCAAGAATTACAAAGTAAAGTAAGTCACGTTTCAGGAAATAATGAAATATAAACAATAAAAGAAAGAGGTTGAAAGTATTTTACATAATTTAGCTAGGATTAATAAAAAATATAACAAATTTTGTAAAGTCAACCGATCTTGATTGTGAAATTCATCCTAACGATTACTTATAAAACCTTAATAATAAATTAAAGATGAAGAAAAACAAACATGTGTGTATTAACATCAAAACAATAAATAAAAACAGGCGCCATCCAAGACTTTATGTTAGGGAGGGCTCAAAAAAATAAAGCGTTACTGTTTGGAAGTAAGTTTTCTTTTTTCAGCTATAATTCGATTTAATGAAGGATATTAATTTATTGAATTAACTATTAAAACGATAAATTATCATTGATAATAAACATTTTTATGCCAGTCTAACCATCCACCCTGAGTGCACGCCTGATTATAAATAAGACTAAAATTTGCATGCGAATAGTCCATAAATAAATCAACCATATCAAACAAAAAAGATAATAATTAAATAAAATTTATGAAACAAATTTTCATATAAAAATACCATAATTAAAATGGTGGAAAATAAAAATAAATAAATAAAATAATATTTTAATTATAAATTGTTCAAAAGAAGCCATTTAATCAATATTGCATTTAATCACCATTGCGGACAGGCACACAATGTCAAAATTTTAATCAAATTTTAATTTAATTTTACTACTCTCAGAATTTGTAGATTTTCTCTGAAAATTAGTCATCTGGCTACAAGAGATAATTTTAGCACCTAACTTGTTAATATTTTTGTGTTTTGGGTTTTCATCGTAGCACTGAAAACTGTGCCTATTTAGTGCGAACGTTGAAGACTATTGTTGTTGGAATTCTTGAACAATTGGTAAGAGTAACCATTTTTCTAAACTAAAATTTTTCGAATTTAAATCATTTAATAAGTTTTCAAAAATGAATTTCCAAATGTGACTAATGAAAGTCTATAACCATAGATTGGGGCTACAACGTGTAGCAATACATCAGAAATTTTATATTTTTAAGTTTATTTTCAAGAAGTCCATGCGCTTTCAGAGAAGATTATTAACCCTTTGCGATTCGCATTAAGAAATATTTGATTTTTTCAAAATTTCTTTTTCTGTTGCAACCTATTATTATCATCATTTTTATTAAATTTCTAAGCTTATATTAAATTTCTTATTAAACAAAATTGTCACGAGCCTGAATAAAGTTAATTATAAACCCGAAGTCATTGTCTAGAGTTTCACTATGTACACTTGCCGAGAATGATAAAATAGAATGACAACCTAACACGTTGCTGTTATAGCAAAGTTACTGTCGGAATCGATAGATGACATCACTAGTACTACATTAAAAGCAGGGTACAGAAAAATATTTATATATTATTTATATATATATATATATATATATATATATATTAAATTCTTTTATATATTTTGCTTAGATATATTTTTTTATTTTTTAATTTAATGATATATAAAAATATCAAAGCATTAAGCAAGTTTTCTATTAGATCGTATTTTAGCTCAAATATTCGAAGTAACCGAAGAGGTTTTCCTATTATAATAAACATATTTTCGTATGTATGTTCTGGTATTCTCATGTGATTG
Source organism: Schmidtea mediterranea (assembly GCA_022537955.1). Classification (NCBI taxonomy): domain Eukaryota; kingdom Metazoa; phylum Platyhelminthes; order Tricladida; family Dugesiidae; genus Schmidtea; species Schmidtea mediterranea. The sequence continues at coordinate 120,322,020 of CM039679.1, forward strand.
AACGTGTTAAAGCATAAAATCTTTTTTTAAAATTAACTTTTTAAAATTTTTTTTGAGTGTATAACCAAAGAGACTATTGATAAATGGGTGTTGATTTCTTAAGATCTTTGTGCTGCTTTATCATGAGGTAAGGTACATATTATTCCTGGAGTTAGTATGTGATCAGGTTCAGAAGGTGAAAAAGATTCAAAACAAAAGGTTTTGGAAATGACTTATTCTGATGGCTTCAAAGAATTTAAGCATAAGATCTTCAAACATGTGGACAAAACTCAGTTTAGGATTTTTCTACAACATGAATAGTTAGTAGTATGTTTACTAATATATCTTAAATTTCATTTGGTTTAGGTACATTAAAGGATGTCCATCATCTCTGCACTCATGTTTTTAAGTATTATCGATTAAATTGATTGACTAATATTGGTGATTATTTAAGAAGTATATAAGCAAATGTTAAACGAAAATAAAAAGAAGTTTAAAATTATTAAAAAAAAAGTTTATATGCCAAAAATCATTTCATCAGTTTCTTTATTTGATTAAAAATATTTCGATCAATCGAAAATTATTGGATAAATTAATGTAAGATTATTTTATATAAACAAAGTACTTAATTTTATTATAGTCAAATTAATCAGTAAAATTAATCAAAGATAAAAAAGTTTATAATACCATTCTTAAAAAATTTAAATTAACCAACAAACAAACAAACAAGTTTGAAGTGAAACTAAATTGATTAAATAGGTATTTCTGATTTTAAAATCATAGTGCAAAATTAGAATAATTATTTGAAATGATTAACTTGTGAGGTATTGTTAGTAAGATCGATACATACTATAAATAATACTCAAAGTGTTCAATCTACAGGGATTTTGAATGTATTTAGGTAATTGAATTTTAAATTTTGTATATTGAGTGTTTGATATGATATTGTTTTTTAAAATTTTGATTTTATTTTATTCTATGAAAATTTCTTTTGGAAAATGATAACGCTTTTGTGTTTCTAAAAAATAATATAATAATATTAAAAACTATTTTATTTCGAATGATTTTGAAACAGTTTAAAGAAGATTATTGTTAATTAATTTATTTGAGTATATCTTATTTTCATTTGGTTATTGTTAATGCGATTTCTAGCTTAAAGACAGATAAATTGGAATATTTTAATTAATAAAACTTTGCCATCTTTCTTTTATTAATTATTATTATATATTATTTTTATTTTTATTATTATTATTATTTTTATTATTATTATTATGATTATTACTATTATTATTATTATTATTATTATTATTATTATGATTATTATTATTATTATTATTATTATTATTATTATTATTATTATTATTATTATTATTATTATTATTATTATTATTATTATAGGCATTATAAATAAACATAAGCCCCAGTTAATATGACGCAAAATCCTTTTAATTGGTGTCCCATCTAAGGTTTGGACCGATTTTTCATAAATTACTTACATTCGTAGTTCAAATAATTACCAAAGAAATTATAATGAATTATGTATAATAATATATAATAATGTATAATAATACATTAGACCTCCATAATAATATATTTAATTTTTAAGGATTTATCCTTAATCAATTATTTATGTTCAATTAAATAATAATGGTCACATTTTTTATTCCGATGTTGTATCAAGTGAATAATTGTTTGAATTATTCATCCTAAAGGGATTTAAAATGAAAAATTAAAAAATGTATTCGTTGGATTTTGATCATTCTACGTTCTATATAAAAATGAAAATTTATTTTCCAGTTTAAATATTTAATAAGAAACTTTTGTTTACTTTGCATGCTGCAAAGTTTCATTTTGTTTACATTTTCAGAGAAAATAGAAAAAAATTGTGGAATATTAATTTTAAATATACAGAACACTATTAAAACAAATTAGTATCTTTAATCAAATTTACATTAGATAATAATGACGAAATAATTGTTTAAATTAACTGAATTCTGTTAGAAAATTGGGAATTTAAATTACGTTATTCAGGATATTACCTAGTATGTTATGTGAAATATTCTAAAACATCCAAAAAATGTTTATTATAATAAAACTTTACAAAATAACACAAAATAGTAAATTGGCAATGATAATTAAGCAAATCTTCGAATTACAAATTTATATTATTTTCAACATAAATATTTAAAGAAACTAGCCAAATCCAAATATCAAATTTTAAATTAATTTTTTTAATTAATATTTTATTTTTAATATATCCCATATAGTATTATATTGCAACTTGTACAAAAAAAACCGGATATCCGTGTCCCACAATATATTTTTCTTTTCCTTTTTTTCCAATAAAAAATTTAAACCAGATTAGAAAATTTATTGATTGTTAACTGGCAGATGTATTTTCTGTAAATAATTTTATTGATTATCAAGTGCATAGTTCGATTTAAAACAAAACACTTTTTCTAAACATATAATGATATTAATTATTAGTTTTATAAGACACTCAAAATTACTTCCATTTACTCTGTTTATTCGTTCAGTATTTTGTTTTATTATACATTTTCCCAATGGGACCCGCGTTTTTGTCATTTCAAAATATTGGTAGGTTTTCATTTAAATGATTTAAAATTAACCAATAATCACAATACAATTTTCAGTTGTACATAAACGTGACATGTTTATTTGTTACTTATTGCTGTAATGAATATATTATAATTAATTATATGTTATGGTTGCTTATTATTATTATGATTGTTATAAAAGAATGGAATTTTAGAAATAACAATTATTTATGATAAAGTTTTAAACTATTTTAAACTATTAACAGGCCTTAGGAGAGGCGGGGTCAGGAGGAGCCATTGGCCTCGGGCCAAAATTCGGGGATCAGTAAATTTTCAAAATTTCATTTCAAGAATAATTTTTTAGAAAATAAAATAAATTTAAATGCAATGATTTGGAAATCGACTAATGATTAAGTCCTGTGGACATTCAATATCATAAATTATGAAATATTGAAAAATCAGTCCAACAAGATTAAAAGTCAATTTTCCGATGACATTTCAACAGAGCGGTATGATGAAATAATGTTTTTAAAAGCATTTATGCAACTAACTTTAAATCATCAAAGCCAAAAGAAGTGCTTTAATCGATAATTGAAATCAATTTGGTATCAATTTTTCCAAATCTTGTAGTTGTGTTAAGAATTTTTGTAACAATCCCGGTTTCTGTAGCCAAATCTGACGTAGGTTTTTAGCTTAAAAACGTACAATGTCACAAGAGTGGCTAAAAGGATTGGCAATTCTGCATATTAATAACGATACTGCAAGAACCGTCAATTTTAGTGAAATAATTGATATATTTGTAATTTCTAATGCTCGAAAATCTTTAATATAATAAAATTTGCTTTTATTGTTTTGTTGGGGGCCTTTATTTTAGATTTTTCAATAAAAGGGGCTCCACAAACAAATTTGACCCCGAGCCCCGCTTTGTCTCTCCTATATATATATATATATATATATATACCGTGTTTCTCCGAAATTAATCCCGGTGCTTAAATATATTTTTTGTTATACAGTTTCGCAAAGATACACTTAAGGTTTAATTTCGGGAGGATTTTTATTTTTTTGGAATAAAATTAAACTTTTAAAAATTATACAAATATTCAAAATAAAAATTTAATCAATTAAAATGTTTTTATTCTAGTACAACCATATCATCTTCTAAAATATTTTCTTGATCATTTAAAATTGAAAAATCAGCAGGTCTTGTTTGCGATTCTAACTCCCTTAAAATCAACGGACCAAAACGTTCATGTTTAGCAATTGCTGAAGTCTCGAATGAAAAGGATCTGTTCAAATAACCGGCACGTGAAGAATTGAAAATGCATTAATTAGTGATTTTACTCCAATCTGCTTTTAACCAACCAACAACATCCTGAAATTTAGGTTTTATATAATAACCTTTCACATTACGTTCTTTTTTGGTTTCAATATAGATGTTAATTTCTTCGCGAAGATAATTTTTAAATGGCTTATTTATGCCAATATCCAAACTTTGTAAATATGTTGTCATGCCGGATGGAATCATGACTTGATTAATATTCTGATTCGAGAGATACTCTTTCATTGTTTTAGCTTGGTGTGTACTGGCAGAGTCCCACACCAGTAGTTTCTTTTGATTGTGCCGTAAAAATGGTGGAAACATCAAATTGATCCATTTTTTAATAACATCTTGGGTACACCAAGCTTTTTCAATTTTGAAGACGTAAATTCCAGAAATACAATTGATCATTTCCATTTGTTTTTAGTAATCAGCACAGGAGTTAATTTCTTGCCATTACAATCAATGGCAAGGATACATGTAACTCTTGTACTTTCATACCGGTTGATGGAATACTGATCGAATAGTTATTAATATTAATATAACTATGTTTTTAATTTTTAACAATATATAACGATCTGAAATTTTATTTAATATATATCAAAAAACAAAATTGCTAGGGTTTAATTTCGGTGTTAGGGCTACAATATAATTTTTTTTTAAATTGTGTTAATTTCGGGAGCGGGCTTAATTTAGGAGAAACACGGTATATAAATGGCCTGTAAGAAGCACTTATAGACCCAGGTCTGGTAATAAATGTGGTCCCATCCACTGAAAATAAAATATTGTACCATTTTGTTCCTAAAAACTGTAATTCAAAATATGAAAAAACAAAAACGAAATTAAATAATGAAATTTTAAAAAGTACTTTTCGAGCCTTTTGAGATTAAAAAGAACTTATCAATTTGGAATAATCTAAAGTCCCTACAATATCAAAATCAATGTTGAGTGTCACCAGACCATTTACGCGATATTGGACTATTATTGATCGCGACGCCAACCATAGTTATATTCGATTTTATTACAGGTAATTTTAATATTACGTTACTACAAAATTTTAAATAATATAAAGGCTAAATAAAATATTGTTATTTTATTAATAAATTTAATATTTTCACAATTACAAATCGAAATTTTGTTATTAATTGAAAAGAAATGTTATTTTAAATTTGTATTAAAGTTTTAACTAAAAGAGAAATACAAAATTTGATGGTGATTAAATTAAAAGGTTTTAATAAAACTTTTTAGTCGATATGAAATTTTTATTTCAATATTTTCTGAAAATCAACCTTTCCTATCGGGTGACTCACAATTTCTTTAAATTTACCAAGTAGTTCTTTAAAATATTGTTATTTAATTTTGAATTGTACAATTGATTTACTTTATAATTTGATAAAATTTATAATAATGATTTAAAATGTGATAATTTGGATTGAGAATCCAATCATGGGGATTCCTAATTTTTTGGATTACATATTTGGTTATAATATAGCTCATCCGTATGAAACATGTTGGACTTGATCCACTATTCTTGATCCTCCAACGTCCTATATTATTTACTAATTTCCAATAAAACTGTCCACAAATCGACACAAAAATCAATAATCTAATTACATTGAAACTATTCTCCTTCCAATGTTTCTTATTACTAGATTCCTAGTCGGTTGAATGGAATCTGGAGAATTATTTATCAAATGTGCATGCAAGATTTCTTCTAGTTGAGAAACAAATCTTAATTTCAATTTTCGGTTTTATCCAATCTCGAGAAATTTTGTAATTTCTCTCTCTTTTTTTTGAGAATCGTTAAAAAATCAAATGAAGTAAATTTTTGTATTTTTCATTTCAATTACGAATAAGAATTGCAACAAAATTTACTACCATTTCACTCGTCCACTATTTTATTATTAATAAATTTATATAAATATTATATTATACGAGGAAGTTTTCATTTACGTAAAAATAATTATTGATGAGGTTGAAACATATCCTTCTCATTATCTATGTCATCCCGATCATTTATTAACCAGTATAATAAAATTTGTACATCCGAAATAATATATAAACTTAACATAAAAACAGAAAATTTTCATTTTTAACATTTGATATTAATTAATCATAAATAATAATTTCAACTATTGCACTTTGAATGAGGTCAAATTACACTGTTATGTGATGCATTGTTGATACAATCATTGGATTCGAAGTTAATGTGCTAAGTACTGTGTGCAGTTGTGTTTTGAATATTTTAAAATAGTTTATCTGTTAAATTGAGTGGTAAAAGTCAGAATAGTCGAATATGGAAGTCAAAAAAAGAGAAGACAGATCGTGAAAAATTAGCCGACTGCAAACCCAATAAATTAACCGACATCCAACAAATGCCAAAAAATTAGTCGATGATTTGATATAAAAATCCCAAAAAAATCGTCGACAATTTAATTCAAATAATTTTTGGGAAAACGTTAAAAAATTCACTAACTTCATTAATTGTAAAATAATATTATTAATATCTCCAAGTTAACTAACACCCCTTTAAAAAAATTGTATTATTTTTGGACCCTCATGTTTCGACTATTTTTTTAGGCTTTAATATTGTCGGCTATTTTTTTGTACTACAGTTTCGACGATTTTTTCGGGTTTCAACATTGGCGACGATTTTAACCAATTAAAGCCTTTTTTCTTTGGCGACGATTTTTTTGGCTTCCATATTCGACTATTCTAACCCTCATCAATTGAGTGCGTATGGAATGTTGTTGTTTGCAAATATATTAAATGGTTAAAGTTATTAAGTTAAATAATTTAAATATAAAGATTTATAGATTGATTGTAAAAATTAAAATCATTTTGTGTGAACAAAAAACATCCTTAAAATTTTGAAAATAATTAAATTTTGTTTATTAATCCTGTTGTATATTAATTAATAAAAATTAATTAATAAATTAATTAATTAAAAGTAGGTTAATTATAATTTCCAGTATTTCTGTACTTTTTATATCTAATTATGACATTTTATTTTCATTTCATGTTCAAATAACTTTCATTTAAATTATACTAAATTTATTTTAAAAAAGTTTAAATTTTTCAATCCAAACTAATTTACGATAAAAGAAAATCAAGAACATATGGACATTTCTATTATATAGTATAGAATAAAGAAAAACAATTTGAAGAAATTTTAACCAGAAGTAGTAAAAAAAAGTGAATACCAAAACACAACTGTATGCACAAGCATAATAATAAAGTAAAGGAAGAAAACCAGAGCAGAAAGAAGTAAGAGTATTTTTTCCTAATTCGATAAAGAAAATAGTAATAATGACAAAGAAGGAAATTTAAAATCAAATGTTTAATAAAAGGGAAAATAAAATAAACCTTATATTAAATCCAAAATTATAAGAATAGTTAATAAACTTTTTCGACAGTAGCGGCAGTAAATAATTACTCTTTTTAGTATATATTATTTACCATTATCTAATCGCGCTTTTGGGACAATGAACAAGTAAAACAATTATAATATAATGAAAAAACACGCTATGTTACTGATATATTTAAGTTAATTATTAATAAACATTAATCAACTATAAATTTTCTACATTCTCTCTAATAAAGAACTACACTGAAATGTTTACAAGGGAACGTATATTAGAAAATACAAATAAAATAGATAAACAATAACAAATATTATCTTGGGGTTTTATAAATGAGAGCATAAAATATTCAAATGCACAAATGCTTGAGTACAAAGTAATTAAATTACCTAATTTAATTAAAATTTAAACAATAATTAATTAGAAATATGAAAAATCAAAAAAAAGAGAAAAGTTTTAAAAGTCAAATATGCCCAATACTAAGTTATAACAAAAATAGGAACTAATTAATTAGTTAATTAAAATTTGATTAAGAAAACAAAATTCACGAGCTTATAGGCATAATGGTGGCCTGTCAGCTAGTGGCAAATATTTTATTTTATTTATTTTAGAAAAGATTTTGGAAAATATGGATGTTCTGAAATCGGATTGGTTAATGTCAGTGTAACCCGATATAAGGAAATTTTGTCACTGTTATTGAAGCATCGTTTTACTGAAAGAGCATCAGAGAATATTAGCAATTGTATTTATATGCCTAATAGTTTGAATAAATGAAGTGTTGATAAATTTGTAACTGTTTGTGCCGGGTCAGATTCATCAATATATGACGCGATTTTTCTTCGTATCAAAAGCTCATTGATCAAACAATGGGCTACCAAGAATATATTGAGGTGAAATTATAATCATTGTTAATAAAAAAGTTGATACGTTGTTAATGAATAAAGCTTATTGTGTTGGGTCGTGTTGTTTTAATTTAAGGGACACATGGATTATTATCTTTATTGTGTCGAAATTATTTCTAAAATATAAAATATAAAAAATATAAAATATTTCTTTATAAAATATAAAGCAATGGTGAAAAATTTCCTTTTTATCGGGCATGAGTCTTGAAAATTAAAGATGAATTTAACAATATATGTTTTTTATTATTTTTCATTTTAATAAAATATATTTGGATAAATACAGTTAAATAAAGTATTAGAATAGAATTATAGAGATAAAGAGGTTATATAAGAAATGTTTAAAAGAAGCTCAAATAAATAATATTATAATACCGTGAATTCTTCACAAAATTTAAAAAAGTATACCATGCTTTTTATTTATTAATTTAGATTTATTATTTATTATTTATTAATTTTACATGTATACTAGAAAATTAATATTGAATATATGTCTATTAAATTGATTAATTAAAATTTTATTATTATCAAATTAGAATGGGTTAAAATTTGATTCTAATACATTTGGATAAAATAAAGAACAAATTAATGTTTTGCTCACTTTACATAATATTTGCAAAAAACTTATTTATTTATTAATTTTACATATTTACTTAAAAATTAATATAAAATATATTTCTATTAAATTAATTAATTAAAAATATATTATTATCAAATTAGCATGGATTAAAATTTGATTCTAATATAATTGGATAAAATAAAGATTAAATTAATTTCTACATTTTTTGCTCACTTTACATAACATATTGCAAAACAAAATTTAATTAGTAAAAAATGACAAGATTCAAAGAAAAAAATTAATTTTTCGATTTTCACATAAAGTTTTAATTTTATCGCGTAAAACCAGATGAGGTACTTCAGCTGTTAAAATCGTCTGATATGTCTCTTTTAATTTAAACTTCATTAACCTATCAATTTTATGTTCGCAGGTCTTTTTTCATATTAACAATATTTTGTGATTTAGAAATTTTTTAAAATTTAACATCTAGATAAAAATCATCTTAAAACAATTTTAAACAATAGTTTGAATTTTTTTCCAAATTCTTTTTGTAAAAATGTTTTTAGATTTATATAATTTTACTTAGTAAAAGTTTTGGGAAATTCAAATTATGCATTACAGGGCCGCAGCTAGTGTTTTGATGCCTACTTGCAAATCCAAAATAAAAGTTCATACCGTAAAGTTTTCACAATTCTTTTTTATTATCGTCAGTTCAGACCCGTTTCCCACGATCTTGTACTTCATCTTATATCCATTGAAAATTGAAAGAACTCCCAAGATTTAATTTAATTCTTTAGCTTTAAATTAATTAAACTAATTAATTTTCTTGTTAAACACATTTAACTTAATTTTTATACGATTTTATAGAGATCTTTTCACAAATATCTGACTCCAGGTGTTCTTCTATAAAATAACAGACAATTTATAATTCATATTCACAGGGGAGACGCAAAGCGGTAAGCATATTAAGCATCGCATGGGGGCACATACTAGGATGGGGCGCCAACGTTGAGACGAATTTTTAAAATTATTATGAATAAAAAACATGAACATGAAAAACAAAAACATAAAATGAGTATTAACAAAATAGTTAACGATTTTCGAGCAGTAAAAGCACATAGAGTGAAGCTTTAAGGAATATTGCCTATATATAAAATTAATGTATAGAACACTTTGAAATAAAATTAAACAATAAATATTGTGGTTCATTTGATATAATGAAAAAGTTTACAAAAATAGTTATTTATTTAAAAATTTTGATAGTGTAAGAATAATTAAATAACAATGTCTGAATAATTTATTAATTACATCAGACAAAATATATATATATATATATATATATTATATGTGTGTCTACAGCACATGCCTTGTTGGGATAAATAATAAAAAATGATGTTACCAGAAGACCCAGACAATCAAAATAATCAATCAAACATGCAGGCAATCATAAACATTAGTTATAAGGGTTTACTTATAGGGGACAGGGAAATCAATTATCCATTTACAATCATATTCCAGATAGTATGAAAAAAAAGTAAAATAGCTAAACTTATTTAAAACGAGGGAGACGTAATGTAATTGTCTTGAGACATTTGATTTCCTCGTCTCTTATAATTAATGCGTATGACTGCCTGAATGTTTGATTGAATATCTTGATTGTCTGCTTCTTTGACTTATATATAATCTGATTTTCATTAATAAACATCATTGACATATTATTATTTTAATAATAATACAATATAAATAAAAGAAAACACCAATATTTAATAAATATAGTTTATACATTTATTATATATCATTTCCTGGATTTGGGTAATAATTTCATTTGCTATAAATATGAATAAAAAATTGATATTTAATAATAATCAAATATCATATGTTTTCATGGGTCTATAATTAAAAGATTAAAACGTCGATATTTATGCAACTATGCTAAAAATGTATAATTATAATAGATATTTTACTAAATTTAAATAATTTTTACGCAAAATAATAATATATTATTCACGGGCCGCTAGGCTTAGAGATTTGGATAATTGATTTGTAACTCCATTTGAAAAAATACAATTCTGCCTAAAACTGGAATTTATAAACTTTCATTATAAATTTTCTTTCTTTATCTCAATTATTTTCCCTGGACCTCATTTTAAACTTCCCTTTGTCCAATTATATTAAAAAGATTGTTAAAATGTTGTTTTTAATGTTTTGTTTTTAGTATGATTGCATTGATATTTTATCAATAACACATTATTTATTAAGAATTTAATGTCTGCATAAATGTTATTTTAATGTTTATATGGATAATATTTTATTTTTTATAAGACATTATTTATTGTCTGTCTTTAATCTTTCAATTAACTTTCTTATATTATATCGTTCAAATGAAACTTTCATATAACCGTGTAATGATAAAAGAAATAGAACTAGTTCTATTTTAGGAGCAAATATAAAATTGGCTCAATAAAACAAAATTTGAAATAAAAATTTTTATTATTTATCTCAAAATATTTTTTTCATAGTGAATATAGTAATTAATTTGATTTAGTGTAGCCAAAATAAAAAATATTAAAACCATTATTTTGGAAATCTAAACTTATTGGCAAATAAATCTCTCGAACTATAGACACGAAAAACAATAAAATCCATCCGAAATATTACTTTGTTTTTCTTTAAAGAGCTGGATTTAAATTTTTCAAGCAGTAAAAATTTCAAATAAAAATATTATAATTCTCTAATATGAAAAATTCCGTTGAAGAGTAATTGTCGTGTCAATGTTGTATGGAATCATATGGGATTCGAGGCGTTTTCCGAAAGGATGTCATCCATAACCTTTATTGTTTTCCTATCAATATAAATATTTAGAAACTTTAGTTAATTCATTTAGAAACTTCCTAAATGGTTTTTTTTAACAATAAGTAATAAAAATATGAATTTATAAATGTTTTAATCAGAGTAATATTTTGTATTATATATATATATATATATATATATATATATATATATATATATATATATATATATTATTGTTATTTTTGTTGTGGTTTGAATACCGTATAAATTAAATAAATGTAATATTAAAATAAAATTTGGAATCTAAAAATGTCAAAGTCATAGATATCCGTGTAACGGGCAAAGCCAAGAGACTTTACGAGAACATGGTTAATATATATCTTTATTCTCTATGAAAATAGCAATGTTTTCCTATGCAAATGTTTCTCGTGTTGAACATAATTTTCACATTGACGAAAAACTGACGATTAACATTGAATCAATCCTGATTAAAACTGAATTTTGTAAAAGAAACTTAAAGAAAATCCTTAAAATTTAGAAATTGGAAAATAAATTCTCAAAATATTAATTCTACTGATTGGATTTTGCAAGCTTGAAAGCAAGGAAATAAAATTTAATAAATGTAAATTAATAATTAACTTTTTTTGATACTTAAATTAAATTTGAAATTATTTTTTATTTTTGTTGTTAACTTTTTTTTAATATTTTAATACTTATATTAAACTTGAAAATATGTTTTGTTTTTATAATTATACGAGTATAAAATAAAATCTTTTGTAACTTTGAAATTATATGCTATGTTCAGTCTTAATGTATCGTTCAGTATATATATTGCTTCATAAACCTTTGAGTTAATCAAATTACTTTAAGACATAATTATGATTATTTCGGCCAAATAATGTCATCTCGTCTGTGGGTACGATTTGCTATTCTTCGAAGTTAATCGAAATTTATAGAAATTAATCGAATTGTGTTAATTCTTGGACAATATTTTGTTTTTGTTTTGTTAAATCAATTTGATTGATTTGCATTGATTTTTAAAATGATTTAGGAAGTTGATTTTGATATATGGAACTTTTCTGAAATCAAATCTTGCTTTGTGTTGAAATAATATATCTTTTCAAATTGGAATTTATTTTTACTGTTTTAATCGATTGCTGGTCGAATAAGAAATCAGGTTAGTCTACAGAAATTTATATCTTTGCGAGGATTAATTTCAAAAACAAATGATGTTCTAGACATGATTAGATGAGAAGTTCAACAGATCTATCAGTACTCGACACCGCAAAGGAGTTAATGATTAGAATTATTTCTGATAAAGATGCCGGAACTTTAAATATTGTCGACATCGGTATTGGTATGACGAAACCTGATTTAATTAACAATTCGGGGACAATTGCCAGATCAGGAACTATGGCAATTATGGAAGCACGACAAGCTGTAGCTGATGTTTCCACGATCGGTAAAAATAATAAAATATGGCTTTCTAATTTCAATAATTAGTAATATTTATTCTGATTTTCTTCCCCCGAGTTTGTAATAAATTCTTTAAAATAAATATGCTTTTGGATTTATTTATAAATGAAGGTTGAATTTAAAAGTATAAATATAAAAAGAAATCAAGACATCGTGATATAAATGTGCAATCCGCATTTAACATCAAACGAAACAGCCCAGGGAAGAAAATTGTTGATGATTCTAAGAAAATATTAATCAAGAATCTTCATGTGAAGAAAGATAGTGATGTCTAGTCTGTTCAGATACTAAACAATCATCAAATGTTTGGTTTAAAAAAATAGAAATCAAATTCGCAAATCCATTCAAATAGTTTAAGTCATCATATCATGATCTAATTATACATTTCACAAAAGAATATGGTTTTTAAGCAAAATTAATAAGAAACTGCACTTTAATGAAAATATCTTTATCAATCATCGAAAAACTCAATTTCAAGATAGATTTTATGAAATTCCATTTATTGATTATAAAAACTGGTTTATCAATATCTCAATCCAAGGTTACAAAATCTATTTCAATCATTTGACAACTCTACTTTAGGGAGTCAATTTATTGGTTTTATTTGAGACCTTTGTGCCTCACATACCTTTCTATTTCTGATATAAAGCAGTTTTGAGACCAATCTGTAAATATGGCAGATGTTGCACAGGTTTTAGCATTAAATTTCTAAACGTTTTTACCTTTAGTGATCGCGGTCCTAGATCTCGATTTAACAGACGGGGCTTCAGCATTCTATCTTATGATACATTGCTACAAGCTTTAAACCAACTTACTGTTTTTGAGATGTACGTTCTATTATGTATTTTGTCCTCGCTGAAGTCCTGATCGGGGCAAGATCTACCATGTTTAATACATTTGGATAAAGTTTCTGGAAAGGTATTCGCTACTTCTTGATCAGCTGATGTCGTCTTGCCATAATCTTCACGCTATGAAATGCATTCCTTTTAAGAAACTGCTAACTAAAAAATTGTTTATTAGTTTGATTACTGGGTGATGGCTCAGATTGCTTCATCTTATCATAAAAGCGAAGAGCTTTTCGTTTAACTAAATGAACGCTTAACTGAATTATCTCTACTACAAGTTCTTCTTCAGGTTTTTTTACAAAACATCCATTTCGTACGACGATAATTTTGCTATTAATCTTTTGACAGTACTAACTGAATTTCATATTGAAGTTTCATTTCTTTAATGGATCTTATGGTAGACTCACCAAAACTAAAATGTTTACTAATCGTTGTAAACCTTTCAAGATTAGCTGTCTAAAGATCTAAACTCTCAACTTTCATTTCCAAAAAATTACTGGTCTTTGATGCTTGTTTTTCACTATTGAGCTAAAATGCATTAAAATAAAAATTAACCAAATTTAGATTTAACGGTAATGAAATATACATTCAATACCTGTAAAAACAAAGTCCTCAAAGCAGTATCAACGTAAACAATCCAATACAAATAAATTCTAGTAACGCTCATCACATAACTATAACACTCGTTAAATTGTGAATTTTGTCGCGTCTATGTGCGCGATGGTTTTTTTGTTGAATTGATTTGTGTGCACACATCGACGCGAGTCAATTCGACTTTTTTTAGAATTATTTGAAATTTTCCTGTTTGTCAAATTACAATTTAGAATTTAATTTTTTAGCTTTTGTTTGATCGGGTTAAGTTAATGTTTGCTTTTGCTCGATTTTTTGAATTTTGTCGATTTTGATTTATTTTTTTGAATATATTTACTATTCAAAAGACCTTATTTTGTTTTGATGAAAATTATAATATTGTGTCAATCTCAAGTCATTGGACTTGTTAAGTGGTTTAACTCAAAGAATAGATAAGGATTCATTAGTGTTTACAATCATCGAAAAGGATAAAAATTTCTTTGTTCAATTTAAATTATTAGCTGTACAAACACAACTTCGTTAGCTGATGGTGAAGAAATGCTCTTCGATACAGTCAGAGTGGGTCTTCATGACAGAAATAGAATTAAACAACACTCATTAATTGTATATTCGTAATGTTCAAACAAAAATTAAATTTTATTGAGCAAAAAACAAATTAGAGAAATAAATTTGTAACTGACACACAGCTGGAAAATTTGTATTGACTATAAATAAAATAATATTCATGCGAGGTAAATTAGTATATTTTTTATAACTGTCGCATTGTATAACGCATCGCATAAAAGAAGACTTTACTCAATGTATATTTTTTATTTAACATAATTATATTTTAAAGGTGAATTATTTAAATATGACCCAAAGGTGACCTTAAACCTATCCCAATGAGCTGAAATTGATCCTAAACAACCGTTCTGACATGTATATGGATATTTCGGCCTATATATGACGCGAACACATATCTAATTGCAACATAATGTAATTTAAATTTAAAAATAAATCGATAATTTTTATGTTTTTAAACCGGCAAAAATCTAAAAATGAAAAAAAACAAATCATAAGAGGTGAAATAATATTCAGTCTGATAGAGATTTTACTGATATTCTTCGGGAAATGAAAATATATATTTATTGTAAAATAAGAAATACTTGAATTAATTGGCATTGTGGATTCCCAATGCCTTGCTAAGCGCAGTTTCGTGTTAGAACAAAATCAATTTAGTTTACTTTATTGATAGAATATTTTTACAGAAAATAAAAATTTTCAACAAATTTTCATATGAAATTATTCATTTGTCTAATTATTTTGTTAATCTAACATATATTTGTTATAATATTTGTATTCTACACTCAGACTATTAATGCCTTATATTAATTATATTTATGATAAAAATAAAGTAAACAATAATAACAAGTAAAATGAGAAAGTAATAAAAATAATAAAAATGATAATTTTAATTATTAATTAAAGAAAACGCTATTCAAACACACGTTTTACGATTTATTTCGACAGAGTCACTGTATTCATCGGTTAAAAAAACAATCAAGATATCATGAATTAAATTTATATGTTCGAACCAATTTAATATTTTAATATATTTTATTGTTTAAATTTTTTTTTATTTGCATTTTACTGAAAATAACTTTATAGTATAATTTTATTATTATTATTATTATTATTATTATTATTATTATTATTATTATTATTATTATTATTATTATTAACTAAATTATTACTAATTTTCTCTGTACTTCAAATAGTATTTTATTAATAATAAATGATAATTATTAAGAATTCACCAGATTCAAAATTACATTTCATTAAATATTTTAAAAATAATTGTTAAGCTATTTGTTTTTTAAGAAAAACAAAGCATGGGTTTTTAAATATTAATATGTATATCATGTTTGAATTTGACTTCTAATCAAAAATAATAATTATAATATTTTTAATAATAATTAATAAATAAAAATGATCTGATTTTTCTTTTAGGATTTCACGTTTTTTTTCTTATATTTAATACAAATTATTGTGCAGAAAATGTGAATTAAATAGGAAAAGAATCCTTTATTTTTAGTCAAAATCTAAATGCAGATAAATGAAACTCTAAATAAAATATGTATTTATTTTATATCTAAATTTATATTAGATATTTCGTAACCCACTCATGATAATCGAGATAGATTTCAAGTTTTTGTTGTTTTTTGGGAAATATGATTAAATTCCGGTGATTTCATAAGAACATTTTGTTTTAATTGTTATTTGAAAATAAACAGGATTGCATTTCTTTAGTTTTTAAATGAAATATTTCTAATAAAATTAAATACATAGAATTATCTGTTACTCCTAAAATTCTAATAATTTTTTTGTTCTTTTCTTTAATAAATGATTTCAAAATAGAAAAATTCCATGCCTGTCAGTTAATAACATGATATGCAAAACCTTTAATTACCTTTATGAATTTTTATCTTTCCTATTTAATTATCTTATCAGTAATTTTTATTAATAAAATTAAGATTGTTTCAGAAATAATGGACGATTTAAGCCTTAAATTTTAAGGACTACTTTAAAATAAAATAACTTGATTGGAATTTATCTTTATTAATTGAAGTGACAGTCATTAGAATCAACACTTTTGCCACCGAGATACAAGATCTTGCTGGACTTGGAAGATGTTTTTTTACAGTATTTTGAGTTGAAGCAGTTTTCGTGCAAGGATCTATTGAGATGTTAGAAAAGAAATTAGTCGGTTGTCGTAAGATTCTCATAACCCAATTCGTTCAGTTTCTACAGTGTTTATGTTGTGACAAGCGAGCTGGTGTTATTGTGGAAAAGAATCTGATTACATCTGTAGATCAATGCTACATGCAAATGCTGTAATTTCTATATATCTCGATTTGTTGACAAGATCTTTCTATAGTAAAAGTTTTGTCTGGATTAAGAAAATCATAGTGAATCATCCCAGCAACATACCACCAAACCGTTATCTCTATCCTCATCTCGGTCTAACTACTGAGCCGAAATGCGCCAATTGTGATACATGGTCAATTTCTCTTCGCTATACACAACTAGACCGAGGATTGAATTATTATTGTTGTGAAAGATGAGAGAAGATGAGACTTCAAAACAATGACATAAGTCAGGGTTTCCCAAACTGTGTTCTGCTAAACCTGAATAGGGGTTCCGCGAAAATTTGTCGGGAGAATTTAATTTAATTTAATATAATATACACATATTCATATTTCAACACCGCTGGTATTATTCACAAGAAATTATTATTTGTAAAAATATTTCACAATAGTTCTTAAGTTAGGTACCAGACCCTTCCAGGTAGTGAAACTAAGCTTTATGGAAGTTGAAAGGAGCCGCTTATGCTATTATTGCAGTAAATCTTCATTTTACATCCTAAAAAAATCTTTGAAATTTATTACTGCGATAAGAGTCAATAATATGAACATCTGTTCGATGTGGAAACAAAAACAACCAGATAACGGATTTGTTCCCAACGAATTCAACCATATTTTTTTCGAAATAATGTAAAAACCAAACAGTCTTACTACATCCTATACGCGCATGGTGCTATAAATGTTGGTGAAAAAATTGTGTGAAATTAGTTGTGGAAAATAATCCTTATCAATCAAATATCTAAGGTCTAAAGGAGAACCCAAACTTCATATATAATACATATATGTATATGAATATATATTTGGAAATCAAAGTTAGTAATACAAGCCATAATCATAAATTTGTTTATAAATATATATATATTGTTCAAAAAAAAAAACAAAGAACGATTTTAGTTTTCTGGTACATTTTTGATACTTTTTTACACAATTTCTCAATGTTAGGAACCAATATGTCAAATTTAAAATAGATTGTTGTTTTACCGCGTTTTTATTCTACACGTCATTTCCTGGAACCAATGTATTGCGTTAAAACAGGATTGGGTGTATACTTTTCGAAAATAAATAAACTAAATTTGAATAAATATGTAACGATTTTCTTAAATATTAATTTAGTCTGATTGCTTACAATGTCAAAAATTTGTTCTTATTTCAGAATTTAAATATTATTCATAAACTTCCCATGGATTTCTGGTTGAAAGCAGGAACTTCAACAAAAGGAAGGCTTACTTCTACTGATACGTCTATCATTGAAAATGAAAATGATCCAAAAACTGTGGTTCCTTCAAAATCTAATATTAAAGAACAAGTAAAAACTGAAGTACGATGAAAGTTATTTAGATTTGGGATTTACATCTACTGGGAATTAAGATGCTCCTGAAGCAATGTGTGTTTTATGTCATAAAATACTCGAAAACAGTTCTTTAGCTCCAGCAAAACTCCGTAGGCACCTCGAAACGATGCACACTGATTATAAAGGAAAAGACATACATTTTTTTAAGAGACAACGTGACTCACTAGAAAAGTCTAAACTTCAAATGATTACAATGGCTAAAATTGAAAATGAACATGCAACTGAGGCATCTTATCGGGTGAGTTATCGCATTGCACTTAATGGTGAAGCTCATACAATTGAAGAGACACTCATTAAGCCAATGCGAAATAAATGGTGTCATGTGTTCTTAACGAGCAGGCTACTAAAAAAATAGATGCAATATAATTATCAAATAATACCGTTTCATGGCGCATTAAAGATCTTCATACTAGCATAGAGAAAGAGTTAATTCGTCGTCTTGGACTTTGCAGTGAATATGCATTGCAAATGGATGAATCTACGGATGTCGCAGGATTAGCTGTACTACTAGTATTTGTTCGCTACACGTATGATAAATGTATTGAAGAAGATTTACTCATGTACGCATATTTACATGGACAAATTACGGGAAAAGATATATTCAACTGTATTGATAATTACATTACAAATCAAGAGATAGGTTGGGAGAAATGTATAGATCTGTGTACAGATGGTGCTCGAGCAATGGTAGGAAAGATGAAAGGTGTTGTATCAAGTATCTAGAAAGTAGCCACAAGAGCCAACAGCAGTCATTGTATTTTGCATAGGCAAGCATTGGTGACCAAAAAAATTCTAACAAATTTAAAAAATGTTATGGATAAAGCCGTGAAAGTGATAAACTATGTAAAATCAAGACCACTTAAATCCAGATTATTTAAAATTATGTGCGATGAAATGGGTAGCGGACACAAAGCACTTTTATTGCATACTGAAGTGAGATGGTTATAAAGAGGAAATGCACTATTCAAACTTTATGAACTTCGAAGTGAGTTATTGGTTTTCTTGAAGGCACAAAATAATTCAGGACACAAATTTCTTGAAGTTTTATCAAATCCTTCGTGGTTAATAAAACTTGCATATCTGGCAGATATTTTTACCAAGTGCAATGAAGTTAATTTATCATTACAAGGAAAAATTATTACAATTTTTAATACAAGAGATAAAATTGCATCTTTTGATAAAAAAATACAATTTTGGATTTCATCAGTCCAATCCAATCATTTTGATTGTTTTCCTGCATTACATGAATGTTTGAATGAATTAAATTTTAAAGTAGATGAAGAGGTTTCCAAAGAATTTTTAGAACACCTACATAACTTGAAAACAATTCTTTTGCAATATTTTCCGAAAACTAGTAAGGACGATTCCTGGGTTCAGAATCCATTTTCTGTGACATCTAAACCAGTAGGATTAAGCGCAAGTGACTGAAAATCTAATTGATTTAATTAGTGACTCTGACTTGAAAGAAAAATACAAAGATCAGCCTTTAAATGATTTCTGGGCGAATTTGTCAGAAGAGTACCCCAATTTATCAAAACAAGCCATTATTGTTTTACTTCAGTTTTCAACAACCTATTTATTCTAATTATGCTGCAACAAAGTCAAAGTGCAGGAACAGGCTCGACGCCACACCATATTAGAATCCAACTTACCAATATTGTGCCTGATGTCAAGAAGATATGCAATTCACGGACTCAAAATCATCAAAGTCATTAGGTGCTTTATTTACTCCATTTTTTTGTTTATATTATATATATATATATTTTGTTTATATATTAAAAAAATAATGTGTTTAATAACATTTTTTTTTAGTTTTTTCTATTAAGAATTACCGAACCTAAAAAATAAGCCAAGTATTTCGTCAAAATTTATTTGTTTACAAAGGGTTCCATTGCAGAAAAAGTTTGGGAAACCCTGACATAAGTAATTCGATAAATCATTTAGTTGAGTTACTAGGTAGCTAACAATCGAGTATTAATAAAATTTAATGAAGTCCAATCCATTGTTATATTTTCTCTGAATAAAAATTTAATGCCTTTGTTTACAGTCTTGTTTTTGATTTATAGAAATTATTTTGTAAAAGCCAAAAGTTTGTTAAAAACTTTGAAATGTTTTCAAGTGTTTTGTATTATTTTTAATTGCATCCAACCATGAACAATTATTAAAGGATATTTTCAAAGGAAATTTTTCCCAAGATTAATACCAACCTTTTCCTTAAATTCACATTACATACATGACACTCAACCTAAAATAATTATATTTATTGCTGACACCCTTAAAAATGTATTAAATTTATTGATAAATGTTTTTATAATTACACTAAATACATTTTTAATTCTTTTCGCTCCAACTCTTTCATTTTAGTTGGTTATTGAATGTTAAATTAATTAGTTGGTTAGTGTGTATAAGTGGATGGTTAGCTATTTGCTTATGAAGATGTTAAGAAGTTTGATTACAATTAGAAAAATATACTTAATTTAATAAATAAATTTGTCGAAACTTAAAATAAAATATATTACTTGGAATCAATTTTCACATATTTATTTAAAATTATTAGACATTTAAAATTATTTACTCAAAGATGTTAAAGTTTTGAATAAAATTGATAAATAAAATAATACGCATACAATTAACACTTATCCCATTATCAACAAGAAATCAAATAATTTTCGACCAACTATTAAATAAAATGAATTTTTGATAGTGTTAATACCACGCTTGTGTGCATGTAATAAAAATTCAAATTTTAGAGAACAAATGTAAAATATTGCTTTATGTAGATATTATTATTTTCATTAATTTATTGATTAAATGATTGTTTGATTAATAAAATTCGAACAAATTAAGGGGAAAGTTGTGACATTTTAAATAAATAAATTCAATTTGTAAAGATTGTTGTTAGTACTTTGAATAAATTTTAAAAGAAAACCACCAAGATTGTAGCAAAATATCAACAAAATAGTACTTCATCAATATAAATTAACCAAATTGTAAAATATTTGAAAACATTTGATAGATTGTTGATTAAATCTGTTAGTACTTTGAATAAATTGTTGAACAAAGCTTCAAAGTAGCAGATTGTAAAGAAAATAGTACTTATCAATTACCAAATTAATTAAGTTAACTAAGTTTTAAAATTTCAGAGAAGATTTGATAGATCATTGATAAAATTTGATAATACTTTAGTTAAGATTGAATTAATATTTAAAAGAAAAGATTGAATTTCTTAAAACGACCATAAAAATCTCAATTTTACCAATAAAAATTAATTTTCTTTAAAGTATTATAAAACTGTCATCGATACCCAACATCTTCCCTCTAAAATCCCCACAATTTGATTCTGGCCAAAAATTCAAGCAAATAAAAAACTTCAAAAATTAGTAAATCTTTGTTTTCCACAAAAATCTATAAATTTCGACAAATTATCATAAAATCACAAAATATATATCATATTTTCTCATTAATTGTTTGCTCAAATAATTAAAATAAATCACAGAATCAAAAATTATCAGTCAACAACAAACCCTTAGAAATAATTCAGTTATTTACATAAAGTATTCCGATAACCTCTTCACACTGAGTAAGATCATAAAATTTCTTAAATATCACTAAATATGACAATAATTCTTTGGTCATAGATATCCATGAAATCAATAACCTCTTAAATGAAAATAAACTATTGTTCCTCGATCTTAAGTAGATAGTTAGTAGGACACTGTACCCACACACAAAAGTCCCAGTAGTCTCCTCTACTCTTCCACGGATTAAATTACGTAACTACGTAATTAATCCAGATTAATATTGATTACATAATCATGTAATCAAAATAATTGATTTTGTGTCATTTTCTTATTTTAGAATGTTTTTGGCGCATTTTTTTGAAATTATTTTTGTAACAAATTTTTTACGAAAAATTTTTAATGTATATTTTTTATTGTAAAATTTTTCATCCACAACATTTTTTCCGTCGCACTATAGTTAGAGGGTATTTATTTTCGAATATTTTTTCATCAACATAATTTTTTCGGTAGTATTATATTCAGGGATATTTTTCATTCACAAAATATTTTTTTTCAATCGCACTATAATCAGGGAGTATTTTTGACTCTCGATAAAAAGCCTAAGATAAAAAATTGGTTTGAATCGCCTATCAATAAAAAGGCTAAAAAATATTTCTTTGATATAAAAGCCTAAAACTAATATCACGATAAAAGCCTAAAAAACATTTCTTTGATTAAAAAGCCTAAGTAATTTATCTTGATTAAAAAGCCTATAATAAAAATTGGATTTAATCGCCTATCAATAAAAAAGCATAGAAAAATTTCTTTTATTAAAAAGCCTAAGTAATTTTTCTTGATAAAAAAGCATAAAATAAAAATTGGCTAAAATCGCATACGATGGTCACACTATAGTCATGGAGTATTTTCGGATCTCGATTAAAAAAAGCCTAAAAATATTTTATCGATTAAAAAACATAGAAATAATTTCTCAATTAAAAAGACTAAAAATATTTCCTTGAATGAAAAGCCTAAAAATATTTTCTCAATTAAAAAGCCTAAAAATATTTTCTCAATTAAAAAGCCTACGATGGTCCCACTATAGTCAGAGATATTTTTTATGAACCATAAGTGTAAGTTAAAGTACTTAATGTAAATTAAAGTACATTAGAGTACATAAAGATAAATTAGAGTAAATTTAAGTATATTAGAGTAAAATTGAGTACATTAGAGTATATTTAAGTAAATTAAGGTTCATTAAGTAAATTAAGGTACATTAAAGTAAATTAAAGTACATCTGAGAAAATTAAAGTACGTTAGAATAAATTAACGTAAATTAAGGTTCCTAAAGTAAATTAAGGTGCCTAGAGTAAAGTATGGTAAGTTAGGTAAGAATTTTTTAAAAGCAAATAGATGCTCAACAGTTAAGTTACGCAAGGGTAATTTTTAAAGTTGAAAATTTTAAAAGCAATTATAGTTGGCAAATTACATAAGGTAATAATTTTTTAAAAGTAAATAGAGGGTCAAAAGGTAAGTTACATACGGTAAGAATTTCTAAAGTTAAAGAGTCGACAAAATGAAATGATAGAATTTTTTAAATGATAAAATTTTTAGCATAATTTTACAATAACATTTTTTATACATGATATTTAAATAGAATTTTTAGTATAATTTTATTGATGAAATGTTTATACATGTTTTTAATTGGTAACATTTTTAGTATAATCTTACCATGAAATTTTATATATCACTTTACAATGAAATTTTTTAGTATAATTTTTACAATGACTTTTTACATATGTTGATAACGATCAAATTTTCAAAGAAACTTTTCGAAAAATATTTTCAAAAAATTTTATTAAATGGAATTTTTGAGTTTCAGTGTTACATAGTGTTACTTCAGTGTTACATGCCTAAGGTAGATAGTAGTCATTCGCAAGAGCAACCCATTTACTCTACTCTGCAGTAACACACCCTTAATAATAAAATAATAATAATAAAATAATAATAATAATAATAATAATAATAATAATAATAATAATAATAATAATAATAATAATAATAATAATAATTTTAAATATAAGTTAATTTTAGGAACAAGATATTTACGAAACAGTTATTCTAGGATAATTTTTTTTACCAATAACAATAAAATTTGACTCAGATTTTGAATAGTAAATGAAATTTTAATTATAATTGTACGATCTATTTAAAAAATTGAAATATATTTTAAATTGTATTTATTCGTTGAATGTATGTAAAACATTTCATAGGTATAATGGGTGGTGTTTATTTTGCAATAAATTATAATGATATCTAATTAAATTTATTGATAATTATATCAGACTTTTTGGGTTTCAGTTGATCTTTAAAAAATATTTTAGTGAAAGAAAGAATTTTAATTGATTTTACTGTGTAATATTTAAAGTTTTTGAGATAAGGGGAGAATATTTAAATTAATTTTAGATTTGATGCATATTAGTGATGATTGTAAAAATTCAAAATGATCAACGAGTAAGCATCATACGTGTTCGTATAAATCTTGATGAAGAACACTTTTCGAATATGAAGAATAAGCTGTCGTATTGTGCTCCTGAATTTTTGGCAACATTTATTCATAAAATGATTGGAATCACCATCGAAGAAATTGAACGGATGCATTATCAATATTTTACACGTTAACTATTACCTTTTTACCTACTAGTCCTGTAGGTGTTGAAATATAACTATGTCCAGATAATCTAGATATATTCGAAATTTTGGTTACTTAGAAGTTTACTTATATTATTCGATTTATTTTCCAACTACTTCCTAATTCTATTGGTTCAACAATCTTTTCATTTATTTTCTTTATGCCCTCATCAAGAAAAGTCGTAGTAACTGAAACGGCGCGATTAGATATACTAACTACTTTTAGTTCCCCATCCTTTTCAAATTCCATCTGGATTCCAAATTGAACTTTTGAGTGTTTCATTTCATTTAATGTTATTTTTTAATTTTTCCAAAAGAGATGATGGAAGAACTATTTCATTAATAATATATCTTCCGATGTTCGCTTTTTATAATTCAATGTGAGCGTAGTAAATCATATTCAATTTCTGGTTCAACAATAGTGTCACTTAACCCAAGTCCAATTTGTAAATCATCTTTAATAAATACTTTTTCAAGTATTTCAGATTTTATAGTGCTTTTCGTTTCAAACCGCGTTTTAACAATGACTTTTTATCCGTATAAAATAGTCAAGTGATCTTTATGATTATTATAAAATTTAAGGTATGAGTCAAAGGTTTGGGTCTGGCATACAGGACATATATAATAATTATTTACTTGATAATATCAATTCATTGTATTGTAGATTTAGATATTGGTGGGTTTCTGGGTGTTGATATTTTGAAACTATATGGTTGTTACCCAGACAACCCCATACAAATATCTTTCGCTTGCCACTCGACACCCGTTGCTAAACAACGTTGGAACTGTGTTCGAGTGGGTAGATCGTCCGCAAAAAGTGAGCGCTATTGCTAATGCTATAATTGACCGAACGATCCATGGGTCCAACGAGCTGCCGATAGAAAATCGAAGGCCTGTGCTCGATTTCGATTTTTAGGTCCCATTATTCTCCTATCTCCTTCAAATGTTGGTCATACTGTTATATCATTTAGCTTTGTGTCCATTCGCTTAGTCCTTCTTATCGTCTTCCGTCTTGATGATTTTTCTATGGCCTGTAAACCCATTGCTATGTTAAATATCCTCACATCTTTCTTACTCTTATCCCTATTATAACTACTATGCTCCCTGTCATTGTCACTAGCATTATCATTGTTGCCATTATCTGTATTACCCTTATTAATTGTTACTACTATTACATTTATTATTATTCTTATTACTATAATTACCATTATATTTATTATTATTACTACTATTGTCATCATGATTTTTATCATTACTATTATAGGTACCATGATCATTATTATTATTATTATTATCCTCATTATTATTATCATTATTATTATTATTATTATTATTATTATGATTATTATTATGATTATTATTATTATTATTATTATTATTATTATTATTATTATTATTATTATTATTATTATTATTATTATTATTATTATTATTATACTTATTATCAATATTATCAACAAATTTTTATGTAGGGATTCGTCCTTAGTCCTCAGCTTTAAGAGAGATTGTTCTTATAAAAAAATTTAGCCGTAATTGATCTGTATTTTCCGGTTTTCGATAAAGTATTTTTGTTAATTCGAAAATTTTTTATAGCGTTCCGCCCTTATGTTACGCGTTCCACTTTTAATTTACTATTTTCAATAAGTATTTTAATTACTTCGGAAAATTTGATCAGCGATCCGCCCTTATTTTTTGATTCCAATATAATACTAACAATTGAACAACATTCCACTTTTACTTTACTATTTTCTATAAGTATTTTGATTGATTCGGAAAATTTGATCAGCGTTCCACCCTTATTTTACGGTTTATAAGAATATTATACTAACAATCGAAGGACAATTCGCTTTTGTTTGACTATTTTCTATAAGTATTTCAATCATTTCGGAAAATTTGCGCAGCGTTCTGCCCATATTTTCCGTTTCAATTTAACATAATTTATTTAATTCTTATTTAAAAACATTATTTTTCATGATTTTGGTCGTTCGGATTAATCTTTTTCCGATGGCTATTCATTTTAACTGTTGCAACGATTTCGCAATTTTCCCCACTGCCCATTCCCTCTCTTTGTCCTTAAGATCTATGTATGTTCATTTCATAATTAATGAGTGCCCACTGGACTACTCGGTGTTAGATATTTTGAGCCGATTGTTGTTAAAAATTTATGTCAATTTTTCAGGAAACGGATGATGAAGGAGCAGCCAAAGTACTACTACTTTACCTTTTAATTTCCCCTATATACGGAAAATATTGACGTTTCAGCTCCTGCGTTCATCACGCCGGAGCCTTCACGGGCACGAAATCATTGGGGATAATACACGCACTTACACAATTTGCGATAGTGTGTTTTATTTTTCTATCTTGCGTTATGTTTGGGCTGTGGGCCACCAAAAAAAAATAATAGAAAAATAAATTACCAGATGAATTAGGCAAAAGTCTCGACGCATAAACTGTATATTTGGCATTCATATAAACAAATTTTAAATCGTGCATCGATGCACATAAACCAAAATAACATAACTGTAGATTAATGATCTGAAAATATTGCTGCAAAACATAACTGCAGATTAACGATCTGAAAATATTGCTGCAAAACATAACTGCAGATTCATGATCTGAAAATATTGCTGCCAAGTAGTTGAAAAGCACACGGTAAAACAAGATAAAAAGTGTGCAACTTAATTTTGGTTGAAATTAATACTGCAAAGTAGTTGAAAATTTGTGAAAACACATCAGTATTTATACCTATGATTTGGCTTTAACCTTGCGTGTTAGTTTTACTGCGATTAAACAAAATTCGACCTTGAAATTATTTGTGTTATCTAAATTAAATTTTTATTTATTTCTTAATTTAAATTGGTAATTTATTTTTAACATTTTTAAATAAATTTATTCAGCTAAAAATATTTTATTTTTATTCATTTAATTCATTAATTTTTACTTTTATATAAATGGTCATTTTACGGTCAAATTTTCTTGTTTTTATGTTTTTTTTTATGTAGATTTCGTGCGGTTCTTGATGCATTTTGTGTTTATTTTATTTTACTTTTATGTTTTTGATTTTATATTTATTTATATTCTCTCAGATTTTAAAGTGTTTAGTTGGTGTTGTATATTGTATTTTAAGTTATCTTGGTGCTGGGTTTTTGTGCTGTGTTACTGATGCATTCAAACAATTCTTAAGGCTATTTGTGTGCTGGCCCAACAATAGAGATGAGGCTTGGACTACAAGAAAGTTGTCCATAATCTGTTGGGCGAACTAAGAAGAGCTTATTAAAAGCAGATCTGTGTAGTATTGAATTAAATAAATTTTTAAATATGAAAATGGATTTTTGTATTTGTTATTCAGTATTTAGTTGTGTTGTATCAAATTTTAATAAATACCTACTCGGTGGGTTGTATTATTGTCGATATTCAGTAACTTTTGATTTGATATTTGTTGACATTGTTTTATTATTATTAATACTATTATTATTATTAATATTATAATTATTATTATTTTATAATATTTGAGCCAATTTTTATTTTATGCTTTTTTATCAAGAAAACTTACTTAGGCTTTTTAATCAAAGAAATATTTATTAGGCTTTTTAATCGAGAAAATACTTTTAGGCTTTTTAATAGAGAAAATATTTCTATGCTTTTTTATTGATAGGCGACTCAAGCCAATTTTTATCTTAGGTTTTTTATCGAGAGTCAAAAATACCCACTGACTATAGTGTGATCGAAAAATATATTTGTTGATGAAAAGGATTTATTCAAAAAAAATATATTTAAACAACTTTAGTTCAAAAAATTCGCCAAAATTTGAATTTAAAAAATGCGCCAAAAATTCTAAAAAAATTCAAAAAAATACACAAATCAATTATCTTAATTATGTAATTGAGATTAATTATGTCATTGTGTAATTTAATTCGTTGCAAACCCCCCTCTATTTTATTATGCAATGGTGTGTGGTTACAGTGTCCTACTAACTACCTACTATCTTAAATATATTAAATATTAAAATCAATTAAAATTCTTTTTAAGATTCAATTAATTTATTCCTAAAAAAATTTTAAAAATTAACTGAAACCCATTAAAGTTTAATAAAACCATGTATAATTAGCAATAAAACTAAAATTAAATCTTATCACTGTTTCGAAAAATTCCAAAAAAGATCATAATTTACTCTAAAATACACTTGATCACCATTAATCACCACTCAATAAACCGCTGAAGAAGCTTTACATAGTTTTATCGAAATAATCATATCTATATAAATTTTAACTTTTTAATTAGAAGATAACATTATCATTAAAAGATCAATAAGTTAGTCAAAATTTATCAGTCAAATTTAATCCTAATTATCATAAAGAAGATGTTTCATAGGGGTTTGACTCATTAATTACCAAATAGTTCAACAAAAAATTAAATATCCCTCTAAATTACTGTAAAACCCTAATTATCAATCTACTTGTTATGAATATTAACTTTTATTAAAATAATCTTAAAAACATGTCGGATCTTGTAAAGATTCTGCCCTAAAGTTACATTTCTAAAAATTATTGTATAAAGATATTCTATTAAACTTTAATTATAAGGTTTAATATTATTAAATAATTATACTCAATAAACATTTCTTTTTATATTTTAAAATTTCTTCTATTAAACTTTAATTATAAAGTGTAATTTCCTTAAAAAATCACACTTGAAAAATATTCTACCCCAGAAATACACTTATAAAAATTCCGCCCCTAAAATTACACTTGTAAAAATCCCGCCCCTATGAGCAGAAGTTTTACAAGATCCAACATGTTGCTTCTATATTTATGGAATTACCCTTTTTACTTCAATAATCTTAATTAAAAACAATAAAACCCCATATTTACTATATCCATTAAAAGTCAAAAGAAAACTTAAATATTCTCTTAATTATTAAAATTTACTAAAATAAATACCTCAAAAAATTTGATATTTTCATCACTAAAAATTGTAATAAAATTCCGTTAAAAGCTCTAATTGATTTACATAGCCTAAAATTATATTTCTTGTGAATTACAACCTAATCTTTTAAATGTTAAATTTCTTTGAAATTGATTAAATTTTCTTTGAAATTTTCATGAAATTTAAAAATAGTAGAATGTTATTATTATTATCCCATTCCTTATTCTCTTGATTTCACTCAAGAAATTCTTTTAATGTTTCATAATTACTTTGTAAAGAGAGAGAGATAATTGTCTTAAATATAATTTATATATTCGTTCCTTTTGTTCATTACTACCATCATCTTCAAAAAGTGACTTTTCATAAATAAGATAAGTCCTCCATATTAAGTATCCTTTGGTTAAACGAACCCCAACTTGAGCAATAGCTACTTCAAAACATTTTCTAATTTCTTCTTTATCAGTTAAATATCTTAACATAAATTGGAAATATTCAAACCATACATCGACATTTCTATAATCTTCAATTGCACGAATGAATAGAGAACGTATGAAATCTTTGTCTGAATTAATAGACTTTTCATCATTGATTCAATCAATCCACATTTCAGGGGACAATGGATAATAAATTTGCATAGTTTCTCTTGATTCTCTTTCTTCAATCATCCTTTCTGAATGTTTTATTGCATTAATTAATTTCCAATGTGAATTAATCAAGAGGATTTTTTAAAACATTTTCTCTATACATATCAATTTTCATAATTTCCGCTGAAAAATCTTCTGATTCCGAATCACTACTAGATAAATCATTATCGATCATATGAAACATTTTTAAAATGTTTTCTTTATAAGACAAATTCGTTATATTGTTAGCAATTTAATTTATTAAAAATAATTCAAACTACAAATCCTCCAACCTTGACCACAATTCAAACTAAATTTTAAATTTACAATTCCGCCAAAAAACTAATACACACTAACTCGAATAAACAACATACAAACTAAAAGTAAATTTTACATATAAAATAAAAAATGAACTTTTATTTCAAGATTCAACAATTATTATTATTGGATTATTATTATTGTTATTATTATTATTATTATTATTATTATTATTATTATTATTATTATTATTATTATTATTATTATTAATATTATTATTAAAAATATTTCTCTCATAAATTCTAATTTTATATACATTTTTATACATTTATATGCACTTTCATCAAATATTATTTGGATAATTTTATCAAAGTAAAATAAAATATTCCATAATTGTCAACTTGAACAACATGAGTATGAACTTTCCATACGAAGACAAGCTGGCAAATAAATGCATTTTTTCATATTTTGTTCTTCAGCTTTTATTTAAATTTAATTTAAAATTAAAAATAAATATAGAAATTAAAATTTTAATAAAATAAAAACTCGGTTTATTACTGATATTATTTGTTCAATAGAAAAATAATTTTTGCTTTGAAAATATTTAAATTGATATATACATATATATATATATATATATATATATATATATATATATATATATATATATATATATTATATATATATATATATATATATATATATATATATATATATAAGCTAAGTGCAAATGTCTAAATTAGATTTCATGTTCATTGTAAATTATTAATCGGGTCAGAAAATGCAAAAAAACAACAAACCTTGATCCCATATGAGCAACAAATTTTCGAATTCAATCAGCTCTGCTTGATGTAGAAGAATTGGAACGAAGCCAGTGGGGAAAATCTCTGTAAAATTAAAATATTTGTCAATTTATATAATTATTCGAATTGTATTTAAATATATGTATATACATATGGATTGATAGATAGACAGATATAATACAAATGTTTTTCTAATACTGAAACTTCAATATAATTTAATATTTTTTTCCCAGCCTAGCATTGACTGAAAAATCTTTTTTTCTCAATTTTTTTCTGATTCTCCAAATCGACTTAAGTAGTTGGTTTGAATTTTTCATCAGCCTCCCCATCCCCATTATCTTTTCGCTTGATGTTAAATGCATAATTCAGTTTTTCTTTCATTATTTATGAAATTTAAAGGCGAATCTTGAAGAGAACTCTGAATAAAACGATTTCTTTTTATCTTCTAATGTTAAAAATTGCGTGATTTCTTTAAAATATAATAATTAATTAAATTTTAATGATTGGATTGGAAAAATATTTTTTATATTTTATTGACCAATTTTGAAAATTAAATGAGAATAGGTTTTTAATAAATTAAATTAATTAAGAATATCATCGTTAAATTTCATTAGTCTGAATTATATTACAAAATAATAATTGGTTTATAATTTTTTTACATCTTTGATATTTTTTGTTTTCAACATTTCATTTATTTTTTTTACTGTGATGTAATTGTATTGGGATAATTGATTTCCCTGTCCCCTATATGTAAACCCTTATAATTAATGTTTATGATTGACTGCATGTTTGATTGATTACTTTGATTGTCTGGGTCCTCAGATTCCATCATTGTTTGTTATGTATCCCAAAGTTCATTTTATTATTTACTTCGCATTTTATTTTTTTAATAGAAAATAACATTTTAGGTTATATAAATGCAAAATTATTATAATTTTAAATTTTAAAAATATATTATCGCAAAAGTTTATTATTAATAACTAGAAAAATAAATTAAAAAATCAATATTTTGAAGGAGAAAACGCATGAGTAAGTAGTAAAGGAAAAGATGAATACGAATATATTAATTAATAAATTAATTATTAACAGTTTAATAATAAAAACTAATTAATTAATTAATCATTTTAGTAGGAAAACAAAATTTCCGAGTTTCATAATATCGGTAGAAGAATATGAGATTGAATTAGATAGAAGAAAATAATTATATGGCTTGCAGATAAATGTGATTGATGTCGTTTTTACTTTATATAAGAGGATGCTAAATCAAACTAAGTTGCCACTGTAGTCGAAGTAACATTTTACAGATAGAGCACCAGCAAATATCATCAATTGTATTATAGTGCTTATTTGTTTAAAGAAATGAATTGAGTTGATAAATTTGTACTTGTTTGTAGCAGATCGGATATATAAATATTCTGATGTGTGTTTCCTTTCAGGTCACTTGCCTATATACCAAACTATTGGCTTTAAAGAGTTGATATGAGTTAAAATTTTATTCATTGTTAATTGAAAGATAAACCAACTATTTTTATATTATTAAGAAAGTTGAATTTAGTTCTTTTAATAAAGAGTCAGAACTGTTGAAATCATTTTTTCTAAAACTCAACAATATAATTCCACTCTTCGTATAAACACTAATAATAATTATTCTATTTCTAGTTATTATTTGGTTTTTAACTTCATCAATTTTTCAACTCAAATCTAGTGCAACATAATTTTTTTGTTCGACACCTTTTTTCAATTCTAATATTATCTAAATAATAAATCATCAGAGTATGCATATTATTTCGACGAAGCTAACTAAAATATTTTTATATTTTTTCAAATTTATTTGTTTTAATAAATTATTTTCAATCTTGATATTGTGATTTCAATTATTTCATTTTTTGAAATTTATATTATTTTATTAATTTATTATTATTTTTAATACAACATTTAAAAAAGATTTCAATCATATTGAATTTTAAAGATTTTTACTCAATATTTCAGATATTAATTACATTGATTATAAATATTAACGAATTTTTTATTTAATCCACAAAATTTATTGAATTAAGTTTTTAATAAATTATGATTTTTCATAAATATTCATATTTTATAATTATTTTTCAAAGATTTTCAATAATACAATTGTCACTTAAAGCGTTACATTATCTGTAAAAAAAAATTTATTTTAAATAAATATTTGTAAAAATAATTTAATGTAAAAATTATTTTGATAATAAATTTATTAATAAATTTATAATAAATTCATTATATTTTTCTATGTATTTTCTATTTAATATATAAATTTATATATTTCACTTTCGCCTAATTTTCCCATGATTAAAATAATTAATTAAACACGCCAATTATTATAAAAACAAAATAAAATTTGTTTTAAATGAATAATTACTAAAGAATCTATTAATAATTTGTTATTATTAAAAATTTGTTATTAATAAATATAATATATATCAAATGAAAAATATGCTAATAAATTTGTAAAATTAATTCTTATTTTGCCAAATGTATTCAATAAACAGTATGCGGAATTTGACAGGTTTGACACTGTTGAAACAATGCTATAATAAATTTGTTTTAA
This sequence comes from Schmidtea mediterranea, assembly GCA_022537955.1. NCBI lineage: Eukaryota > Metazoa > Platyhelminthes > Tricladida > Dugesiidae > Schmidtea > Schmidtea mediterranea. The sequence goes on from CM039679.1 coordinate 120,356,033, forward strand.
TATTAGTAAGTTATTAAACATTCATATATAAAGTCAAAATTGAATTGTTGAAAAAGCAATAGATAAGATTGGTAAAATTATAAAGTGAAATATTTGAAAAATCGATTAATTAATCAATAGAAAATATCTGATTGGTCAACCGCACAGAAGTTTCCCAAAAAGTCAAATTTTAATTATATTCAGTAAAAAATTTCGATAAAAAATTTACCAACTTACAATATGACAGATAAAATTGTAAAATTGTTGAAGTAAATTGAAATTCTCCAGCTACATAATTAATAAATTATTATTTCTCTTTGAAATTTATGATGGATAAATTACAAAAATAACGAGAAATTTATTGTTGATATCGATTTTTTCTTTATTGGAAAAATTCTAAATATTTATTCTCAACAAAAAATAAAATAAGAAATGATTTCAAAAATTAAAAAAAATAAGCGAATAAATAAATGAAAAGTAAATAATTTTAAATTATATTAAAAATAAATACATTTGTTAGGGATTACAAGAATTTTGCTTTAAAACCATAGAAAACCAATTAAAAAGTAATTAAATGAATTATTAGTGGAGAATCAAGATATTTAGTGAGAATATGAGGAAAACAAATTACAATCGTAATTTGCAGTTAGTAAAATAAAAAATATTCAATCTTTTGTCAAAATGAAAATAAATAAAATTTTTAATTGTAAACTTTTGAAATAAGCATTTCTAGATATATTTTTTTAGAATATAACTTATAAATTATTTCATTCTATAGAATATGCTCTTGAATGAAGCATCACCGTGTATATAGATGTTAAACTAGTAAGTAGATATGCTTCATACACTTTGAATAGCTTCATCATTACATGACTAAAAGTAAGAATAACATCATTTTTTATTTCATTTAATAATTATATTAATGAGATAAAATGAATAAATAAAAAATAAAATAAATAATAAATCAGATATTACCATTTTTGTAATATTATCTTATAAATGTAACAAGAAATTGTCAATAAGTAATTTTAAGTCAAATTTACTTAAAAAACCGCTCAGGAAACTACTACCTAGGATAATTGAAATAATCCTTTCAAAGGTTAACAGAATTATAGTTTAATTCAAAAGTAACAAACGAACATAAAATGAGTCACGAACAGGACGACTTGGGTCTTTAGGAAGACATCTTAGAGCTGTGAGAATATCTGATAAAAACTTCTCTTGTCGAAAGGCTACATATTCACACTCAATAATATAATATCACCAAAATAACACCAACTGCAATAAATTGATATAATTCACTCTCATTTTATAAAACTTTAATATATGTTTATGTTAGATTCGAATAAATTGTATTTTTTATATTAATTTCGATATTAAAAAACAGATAATTTTAATAATAACATTGTATTTTTTTGCCATTTATGTTACTAAACATTTTATAAAAAATATAAATGGATTTTATAAATAACTATATCTTAATATTGTTATAATTAATTACATGTTTAACCTTGACCAATTAAATAAGAAACTTTCCAGGTTTATAGTTACGATATTATTAAATATCTAAATATTTAATAAGGATTTTAAGTGGTTTTAATAATAAATAATTATAGGGAATTACGTATTTTAAAATGGATGATAGTAAAATTGCAACTGGCGACCACGCTAAAAATATTAATGCCGCCGTTACAAGGCAACAACAAACTAAATTAATAGTTGAAACATTACCGAAAAAAGCGCAGGATTTATTTAATTTCAATATTCGAAAATAAGAAAGACGAAGTATTAAAGAAGCATCGAATTGAATTAAAGATATCGAAGAAAAGATCCGAATGAACAATTTGTGATTCATTAGAAATTACAATTTAAAATGCCTTTTAATTCAAAGGATCAGAATTATTATGACCGAAAATTTTTTAATAATAAAGGTTTTCAGCATGCATATACATTTGCAGCAAAATATGGAAAATATACATGGAAAATAACGGTATTTCTTGATGGAATGGCCTCCATATTCTCCAGAACTTAATCCAATTGAGAACTCTTGGATCATATAAAAGCAGCAATTGCGCAAGGAATCATTTTCGAGTAAAGATATCATCATTGTAGATATCAGATGTATTTATAAATCATCACATATGCTTATATATTGTAAAATTTTAAGTGATCCAATAGTGGAACGTGTATGTGAATACATCGCATCCAAATGTGGACTAACTCATTATTAATTATTCATGTATGATTTATGTGTTATCAATATACATTTATTATATGTTATGAACATTCATTAGTTCAAACGATTTCACAATTCATACTGAGCTTCTATCCACAGCAGTGACTGGATTATGTTGTCGCAATATTTCGTTAAATATTCGCAAAAAGTATCAAACAAGAGGTATCAGAATTAAGAGCTTCAAAGCATAATAAAATCCAACTGGATTCTATATTATGTTAAAGCACCAGTTGTTATTTGTACTCAAGTTTAACAAATAACGTTGTGGTCGGATTAGGCTGACGTCCACCTAAATTTAACATGAATTTTCAGCTCTTTTTTTCTAGTGTTTCCTGAGAAATTTAAATTTAGTTACATTAAAAAAGAAAGAAATGCTATTTTATGTTTTAAATAAATTTTAATGAATGATAATTTTATATAATTTAATTTTAAAAATACAAAAATAGAAAAATGACGAAGGATAAGAAAAAGTAGTTGTGATTATGTTTGAGTTGAATGCTGATGAAAAATGTTTCTAAGAATAATTTTTGTAAAGAAATTTAAAAACTGTTTTGTAAAAGTTGACATTATGTATTTATCTAAAATTTCTATGTTTTCCACAATTTAATTGGCGTTTAATATAAAGTTAGTGAACTTATGAACAATGTTTTTCAAAAATCAAAAGTACTTGGGAAAAAAGAGTCAAGGACTGTCATAATGAAAGACATCCTATATTGGATACTTTCAAAGAATTTATTTTGCACCGTGTAATAATCAATAATAGGATGTGCCTTACATTCCCAAAGAATTTTAATAAAATATTTTCAGAAAGTGATAAATTACATATCAGGAGTGAAAATATCACAGCAGTTAGGATAGAATAATTTGATATTAAATGGGCATAAACGAGATTAATGACAGATTTTCTTGTCAGTATCACTATTGGAATTTTCCATGAATTCTACAAGTGATTAAAAATACATTTTCAATTTGTAAAACCTTTAAGATATATATTATTTAAAATAAATGGTAATTAAAATTTTTGTTTTATTTTCAACTTAATATTGAAAAGAAGTTTTCAAGCTTTGAAATAAATCTTTAAAAATTAAATGAAATATGATCACGATTGTTGATGGTTGTTATTTTTTGAGATACAAATGCAATGATTCTCATCCGTTCGGTTGTGACTGCTATTCGAATTTTCTACAACAATCAAGGAATTTAAGAAGGAAAAGAAGAGTTTGTAAATTGAAGAATCTTTGTATAATACAACATTTTGTCCCATTTGCCTGTCAACAACAGCAATTCTAAATGTTGACTTCCGGGTGTTCATATTTGTCGGTACATTTACTCTAAACTGTTTTTATTAATATAGTTTTTATTAATACTTATAGTCTCAATTTTATAAATAAAATTTGGATTTTAGATTTTAAGCCTATTTTTTCTAGGAAAAAAAAGGCATCATTTTTATATATAAATTGTATATAATAACTATAATATAACTTATTAATAAAAAAGGCATAAATATTCGAAAAAAACGTGTTTTTTTAAAAAAACAATAAAATTTCTAAATCACAGGTTGAGAACTGCTGCTGTAGATGGAAATCTGTATACGTCATATTTGTGGCGAGAAACGACAGGTGTGGATAGTAAGAAATTCGTCGATGAAATTTATATTCAGATCCGACTCTTCGTGTTCAAAAAATAGATGTCTGATCAATTTAGGATTATTTTATTCGTCTTTACAATCTCATTTACCACCGGTTACCACTTTTCACCAAAAAATGTTGATTTTTGCTTTTTTCAAATTTTATTAAACTCCAAAACAGGCAAGTTACAAGTAAAGTTGAAAATAAAATGCATATATTATTTAATGTTTTTTTGTTAATTTTTAAGTCTTACGTCTAAATTAATCGTAGAGAAATTTTTGCATTATCTAAAATTGACTGCTCAGTTAAACAATATATTTTTAATTTGTTGGGATCATGTAAGGTTCTTTATAAATTCAACAAATTGAAACATTTACAGTCTTATTTTCAAACTTTACTTTTAATTTCTTGTCTTTTAATGCATGTTGTAAATGTCGCTGAAAATTTCTAAAATTCCTGCACTTTGGAAACTTTTTTCTATTAATATTTTAAATTTTATTGAATTAGAATTGAATTAAAAAATGCATTTAAATCTTCATCCCGGATTCGGGTAAGTATTGAACTAACCAGCGAAGTTCACAATTTAATGTCAAACATTTTTCTAAATTTATATTTATAAAATATAAAAATTATTTTATATTTTTCTTCGATTGCACCTGAATCATGAATTCATATTTCATTGTTTTGATATAATCTCAAGAGAATTCCTGTGAGAAATTCGTGTCATATTTCCAACCACATGCACCTATGCAATGATATAAAATTATTTTCAAATTATCAAATTTTTTTATTTAAATTTTGGATGGAAATTTGAAAATTAAAATTTTAATTTTAAAGAAATAATTCTTAAGAAATATTTAAGATAAAAGTATTTAAGAAATATCAAAGAAACTTCAAACAGGTAAATAACATAAGCCCTTGCTGTAAAGTATATATTAAATGAAAAGATGTTCGATTATAAAATAAGAATTAATTTGTAATCGAAATTTTTGCAGTAAGGGCTTATCTTATTATTTATTTACTTGAATTTTTAATTTATGCTGCTACCAAGCACCATTTTATTAAAGAAATATGTTGAATTAATTATAAAATTATTAAAATTATAATTTATTCACTTAAATTAGGAATAAAATTTATTTATTTATTATTAAAGATATAATTATTTATGTTATTGATGGACTAATTATTTATTTGTGATTTTTTTTCCAAAACCAATAAAATGAAAAAAGAGTTTGAAATGAGTGGTTGTCAAATTCGTAAACAATATTTGTTTTGACAAAGTAAATAATCAGTATCCAAACGAATTCGAGTTTCGTTTCCAAAAATAAATAAGCAATTCAGTAAAATTAGAAAATCTTTAAATTTGAATAAGTTATATTTTTATTTAAAATAATTTCCAATTACTCGAAGGGGGAGGGGTTAGACGAATCAAGTAATCTTAAACTTTATTTGTGAACTGAATAAATATTTTTCAATATAATTCAAAATATATACTGGTTATTAATTTATTAAATTTTTAAAATATGATGAATTAATTTAATTATGGAAAAATATTTATAAAAATAAACTTCATCAAAATGAAAGATCAAAAAACAAAAAAAAATATTTATTTTTAAATTTCTGTAAATAAACATAAACAGTATTTATTACAAAAATACTGAAAATCATTAGTAAATTAAATTGAATTTATTAATTTATTAATTCCCTCACCGTTTTTTGGTATATTTTTGTTTCTTTTTGCATTCTTTTTTCTTACGTTGTATCCTATTATTTCTTAATATTTCTTATTTTTTATTATTTATCATATTTTATTATTTTAGATAACTTCAAGAAAAATAGACGCACAAAAAACAAAATTATATTATGTATTGATGAAATAACCTAAAATTACAAGATTTGAATATTTTTTTTATTATATGTTCTTTGAAGAGTAAAAATTGATTATTTTAATATTAAACACTAATTTTTTTCGACACTTAAAAAGACAGTGTAAAATACGAAAGAAAGTCTGATGAATCAGTTTTGAATTTTAATAATTTTAAATGTATATTTACAAAAGTTATTACAGTATATACTCGTGTATAAATCGAGAAATTTTGAACTAAATTTGAGGACTAATTTTCAATTCGACTTATACACGGGTCATACAAAATTCATATTTATTTTTTCCAAAAATGAGTTTTATAATCGTGTCGCTTTTAATCAAATTAATTACTTTCAATTCAATTTGGAATTCAAACAACCGATTTTTTAATTATTAAGACATTGACACTTTTATGGATGGATCTGAGGACGATCTACTCAAACTTATTTATCTAAAAAAATATTTTCAGTCAATATATTTTTGTCAATTGTTTTTCTGTCAATGTTGAGAAAATAAAATATTATTTGTGACCTCATTTTTTACTTCAATTTAAACTAAAAACTGGTTTTAAATTTTCAATGAGACTTATACACGAGTGTATACGGTAATTTATAATTTTTTTAAAAAAAAATTTCTAAATGGTTTAAATTTGAATGTTTAAACAGTAAGAATTTAAATGTTTAAAATTTAAAATAATTTGAAATTTTAAACACAGCATCGAAATTAAAGCCACAGAAAGTTTATTTGAAAAGATTATTTTACAAAATATATTATTTATACATCAATCTCAACATATTGCAACTAAAACAGAGAATTCACTTTCAATATAAAACAGAACATTGATCAATTCTCAAGAAAAGAAAGGAAGATAAAGAAATTGGAAAAATATAATGGTAAAGAAAACAAAAATTTTACTAAAAATTAAATAGTATATTTTATATTTCATATTTGATACAAAACTGATTAATTATAGGAGCTCTTATTATAACTTATTTCGAAATTGATAAAAATAAGGAACGGTGTTGACATTTTCATAATTTCAAAAAGCAAGTTAAATAAATTTATTTCACTTAAACAATAATTTCATGTCTACATGTCAATCAAAAATCCCACATGGGACATGTATAATTTTGATTCAGAAATTCAATGTCAGTTTAATGAGAATTACCAGCGATGATTTTATTCAAATGTTCCATTGTAAAAAAACTAATTTATTATAATTATTATAATGGTTAATTCCATCAATTAAACCGATTATGACAAAATTTACATCTAATCTAAATTGTTTCCGTTGAAATTTCTAGTCAGATTGATAATGCCGAATAATTAGAAGGAAATGAGAGATTTTCTTGATACTTTCTACGGTATCATTCGTTACAATCATCAATTTGCTTGATTATGGGATATTGGTTTGTCCTAAAAATAATACACTTTTTTGTGTATATACAAGTTTTATTCATTGAAGTGGAAAATATTGAGGCTAAACAAAATTTATGAAATAAGTGAGAAATGGAAGTTGTTAGAAATTGATTTAGAAACTAATTTATTAATCAAAAGTAAAAATCAATATTTTTTGTGAGAAAAAATGGCAACTGGTGACAGATTAAAATTTGAAGACGAATAAAATAATTTTAAAACGATAATAAGTTACATAGATCATTGGTAACTTATGATCTAACAATTGTTTGTTTGACCCGAGGAGTGGATGTGACAAAGACGATTGCTAGCAAATAATTTATATAAATTCGAACGATAAATAGAGGAATCTTCGACTGTTTGTCAAAAGAACGTACCAAGTAAGTTCTAACTATAGATAAATAGAGTGTTGAAATCTTTCAACCTCTTGTATATAAGTATTAATTTCTATTTTTTGGTCATCTTTGATGTTTTGATATTTTATTTATTTTTATTTTTTGCCAGAAGATCAAAATTTTACCTCTATTCAAAAAAAAATTTCGGCCTTGCTTTAATCAAGTGTTAGTTTCTCTTTTTATTTTTAATTAATCTTCAGAAAGAGTCATGGAATGTCTTAAAAAACTTTATAAAAACCTTATGTCAACCATTTAAAGTATTTGACATTACGGAGTAACAAATTGGGAATTTGGCTTAATTTGTGTATATTTAGATCGGTATTTATTCTTTCATCATTATGAACTTCTTTGTAAAATTTCGTAAACATCCGAAACTTCTTGGATAAGTTTTCCATGTCAAAAATAACTCAAAAATAAATTTTCAATTTTTTAATTTAAATTAATGGTGATCTTCATAATTTCCCCTATTTTAATAAATGAATATATATTTTATTTTATTTAGATTTTTTGAAAAATCGAAATTAGAAAATATTGCTATGAATATCCGAGCATAAATCAATAACACTATAAGACTTTCAGAATAAATTTAGCAATTCATTTGCTATAACTTGATAATAATTTACAGAATGAATAAAAAACATTATATATAATTCTCAAAACAAAGCATACATTTCCTTGTTTCGATTTCTTTCAATGCTCTGTGTTCTTAAGTCACTAGGTGAAATGAGTAAAAGTTTTCCTAATAGGCATTAGGAAGACCGCGTTTCAATAAAAATGAAAATTCTAAAAATCATTGTCAATATGAAAATATATGTTCGCATTAATGAGTTGATGTTATTACAACAAATAAACCGGTGAAAAAATTCAACTTAATTTATGAAGAAATATTTTCACGGCATCAATTTTTTTTATAAAAAGAATATTTTATTTAATTTATATTAGCAAAATATAATTATATTAATTTGTTTGTTTGATTGAAATTAAATTTATTTTCTTATGATTCATTTAAACAATATGTAACATAGTTGAGTGAACAAAAACAAATTGGGGGATTATAAAGTGAAATTAATAAATAATTTACACTTGAATTAATTTTACAAACAGTTTTCTTCTTGTGATTAAAATTTTTATAAGCAAAGATTGAACAAATATTTAGTTAATACTGTGTGTTAATTTGAATAGAAATATTTAAAAGTACTATAGGGAACTTATAGAATAAAATGTGCTGCATGAAATAATAAAAATAAGCTATAAATACAAATATTTTTCAAAATACTTATTATTTAAAGGATTTTAACATGTTTTTTAAGCTGTAAACAGAGAAATTATCTTGTCAACAGAAAAATTAATATGCGGTAGTAGGATGCTCCCTTGTCAAATGATTGTAATAATTCATCTACGGTGTAAAAGGTCAGTGCACTTATTATGTGACAATGAAATAATGCGTGACACTAGGGCAGCAGTAGATGTATTGTGCTTTCACCTCTAACCACGCCTCAACACATACCAATCTATAAATTCACAATATATATATATATATATATATATATATATATATATATTGTTGGCGAATAGGGTTGGTTTTTATTTATTTTTTCTAGGGTTTTTATGTATCTACCACCTAAACGCCATCAAGATTATTATTCTATCCCTCCTATGTACCCATGGTGATTGCCATGTTGGTACTGTACATAAAGGTTGAAAATTCATGAGCAGGTGAGCTCCATTTCTAGAACTACTCCTCATGATATTTTCACTTTCGGGTTCTTGACTGCCGATGGAAGGTCTTACATCTTTCCCTTTCTATATCCTTGTTCTTACTCGTCTATTCCTACAATTTCCATGCCTATTTGTCATCTTTACCCAATATTTATAAATTATCCTTCAAAAATTTGAGCAGCGTTCCTTCCTTAGTTTTTGGTAAATTTCTTATTTCATTTGTTTAATCACTGTATCGACTACATTTTCGTCCTAGTTTACCCTTTATCTTTACCTATTTTAAAAATTTGATTAGCAGTTCCTCAACTCACTGTACATTTCCCATGATTTTAAGTAGTTACAACCCTCTGCGGTCACTTTAATAAACACTACTCCTTTCTGCCACATTACGTCATTCAACTATTGGAAAATGCTTCCAACTTGATGTTCCTACACTATCTCATCCCTTTCTACTTGATTTTCCGATTAATTTTCCGACAATATTTTAAATTTTCAATAAAAAACTTTATTCCACCTTAACTAAAGTCGCACTTCCCATGAGTTTAAATTTTCTGCTCGCCTCGACCGACGTTTCCATCAGCCGTTGCGAGTTGTTTAACGGTGCCCTACGGGGAGGGTCCTGTGTCTTTCGACTAGGCCCCGTCGCGGACAGACCGAGATTTCAGAAAGGCTCGACCCGCGATCGCAACTAGGGAAGTTAATCCACCAGCCTGATCGCCGATCTGCCTTCCTGATAGCTATTGGAATACTTATTATAAATACGATTTTAAGGGGACTTGTCAGTGGCACCAAAAGATTCCACGACCATCCAGAATAAAATCAAAATAACAAAACTTTAACTTCGAAATATATATTTATACAAAATAACAATACTTACAATCCACAGTCATGCAACCAGATTTGAAAAATTGTCATATGTTGGCATAAAAATTTTCTACACAATCGTCTTTAAGAATTTTGTCTAAAAAATTTTGTCTGACTGTCTGACTGTCTAAAAGTCTAACTGTCTAAAAATTATGAAAATGACTGCTGTATATATAGTGTTTTCATGCCTGGGTGCGACCAATCAGAGAATTTTGAGCCTTTTTCGGCCATTTTTCGGGGGGGTTTTATTGGTTTATTTTATTTTAAATATTTTATTTTTCGCCATAATTTTCTCTATTTTTTGATATTATTTTCTCAATATTTCGTAAATTTTCATTTTTATTATTATTTTTTAATTTAACCATTCTCTTTGATTGTTTCTCTTTTTACCCTTTGATATTTAAATTTTTGGTTGCCGCTTCCGCCTATGTATTTTCTAAACCTTCTTTTGAAAGGTTTTGGCAGTTTTATGTTTTGGTTTTGTGTTTCTTTCTGCATCTGTAGGCTTTTCAATGATTTTAATAAATATTTGTTTTATTTAATTTTGTTATGTTTTAATTTTGTTTTATTTAATTTTGTTATGTTTTTATTTTGTTTTATTTAATGTTTTATTATATTTTTGATTTCTGCTTGCTGTATGTGCTTATGTTACAGCAGCCATATTGACAATTTCCAAACCTCATTAATTATTTTGTTTTAATTTACACAATTTTATCTTTTTTGTTTAAATTATGGCTTATAGCCCAACAATATATATATATATATACTACTTAAGGCAATTATATAGAATGGAGACACACGCTACTACTATAGACTAATGATGTTTAACTTCTTTTTTATAGTAAACTTTCATCAGTAAATTGAATCTCTTAATTTATATAATAGTCAAATCTATCCCCAACCATTATTCCTAAATCATAACTAAAATCATAATAACTTCGTTGAAATTCTTGTGTAAAAAAGATATAAATTCTTCTTAACCTTAATATTGGAACTCTATTAGGGTGCATCATACATCCAACATTTTTCAATGTCTTTTACTTCAAATTCAGCTACATGATTTCTGTGTTCTACTTCATAAATAATTACTCCTCTAAAAATTTGAGAATTTTCTGTGGCAGTTTAATAGGTCCTCAACGCCCATAAATATATTTTCTTTCGAAATTGAAATATTTAAACAATTAATTGTCAAAAAAAATTATTTATAGTTTAATGAATTACTACAAAATCTGTAAAATACAGTTCGACAAAATTGACAAAATCACTATTGTCACACAGTATAATAGATAGTTTTTAGTTAGGTTAGCCTAGTGCCGGCTTGTGATCTTCTACTGATCGTTTACTCTTGTGGATGCGCAGACTTGGAACTTTCTTATTGTCAGCCTCAACAACCTGCGGAATGTTCTGATAATTCTCCATGGTTTTGGCTGCATCCAGAAAACATGCACTCGATTTTACGCCAAGTTCTGCACTGTCATTGAGAACATTTCCAGAAATCGTTTTCATCTTTGATGACAAAAACAATGGGTGACCTGGCCAGTTTTCAACCTCATCGTAATGAAAATTAATATTCATCTCTAGAAGGCTGAATATATACTACGAATCAACAGTTACCAAATCTGCAAGTCTTCTTGTGACTTATTGTATTGATTGTTAAATAGGGATTGAATAAAAAGGAAAAAAATGATTTTGAACAAAATTACAGAATCAGCACAATATTGTTGTCACAATTCAAAGTGATTGATAATACAGATTATTGATTCACTATTTTCGAAAAAATTAAAATTTATTATTATTATTATTATTATTATTATTATTAGTAGTAGTAGTAGTAGTAGTAGTAGTAGTAGTAGTACTATTATTATTGTTATTATTAGAAGCAATTACATTCAAATTTTCTAACATTTATTTATTTATTACAAAATATAAATCAAATATGAAATTTTAAACAAACTGAGGTGTGGTAATTATTAATATTGATATAGTTATCGGTCACAAATATAATTGATTTTCATGTAAAATACTTTAATATAATTGATAATATGATATTATTTAACATAAATTTTAATAAACAAATTTAACAGAAATTGTTATTTCAACTAGCTGATCCCATTTATAGCATTTAAACTATATTATTTTTAAATAGAAGTTTTAGAACTCCTTACAGTTATTATTTATTTTATGTTATTAAATATTTTGTGTCTTAAGCAATTATTACTAGTATAACCTGTTTCTGTAGCATGAAAGATTATTTCTGGATATGTTTTTAATAGTTTTTGCAGTAATACTTATAATCAAAGTGTTTCTTTTAGTGTTTTATTTTCCTGAGCCAAAAATTACAATTTTACTATAGAGTACAAGACAGTCAATCTCAGGAAAATACACACAAAAAATATATAAAGCATAAATTTATAAAAAACATTTTGTTTATAAGGTAATTTTTTTATGCTAAATAAACATCTTTGATCGCTAAAAAATTCAAATTTTAAGGTCAAAGGGTATTTGAACTTAAAAGTGAAATTGGTAATTTTGTTAGTGAAAATCACAAAAAGGCAAATTAGTTTAGCAGTGATAACTTTATTCTTGCAAGCCTATTTGGCTGACATATTTTAAAAACTGAAAGATTTAAATAAACCAATGCAAAGTTCAAAAATGCAAGCACTGATCCAAAAACCAACTTGAAGGTGTTTATCAAAAAAATTAGAACTATGAAAAAAAATTTTATTGAGTTTGTAAAATCACTTTTCATATTATTTTACGTAAATTCAGAATTCATTTATCATTGACCAACATTATAATTTTTAATTGACAACTTTATAAAAATATCACTACATTGAAACAAATATTTGAGGCTGAAACCCTGATAAGGTTTTGTTTGAAGAGAAGTTCAGTGGCCATTCGTAATATCTTATTTTGTGTGAAACTGTAACACTTGTTCCAGCTACTTTTAAGTCAAAAAGCAAGCGCGTGTAGTAGTGGAAAAAAACTCAGGGTTGCCGTTTCATCGTTAAGACTACGATTTGATAACCTTTGTGTGGATAAACAAATGTATTTATCGCTTTAAAAAAATAATTTATACATCGTATTTTGTTAATTAGATTTTTTAAAATTTTTTGAAAGCAAAATTATTTTTTAACATTTAAAAATGTATAAAAGACATTGTATTTTCTACAAAATTTGACTATGAATACCATAAATAAATCTGATTCATAGTCAAATTTTGAAGAAAATACGATGTCTTTTATAAATAAAAATAAATCAGAGGTGAAAAACAAAAAAACCGTTCTCATATTTAAAAATGTGTCTATACTATTTTATGTGGAAGGGAAGGGGACTTTTTTTTAATATTGCGCACAGTATTTTAAAATTTAAAAACCACTGGCTTAGACAATTGAGATATTAAATTTAAAATTCAAGTACCAGTAGACATAAGACTAAAATCTCTAGGAAAATCAGTAGAAAAATTTCTAGCTCGCTCTTAGGCTTTTATGTAAATTTTTCCTGTAATTTCTTGACTAGTAAAGTGGTTTGTAGTTCGTATTTTTTATAGTCATGGTTGCAGATTAATTTTAAATTACTTTATTTTTATTTTTGTCATTTAAGAACATTTTGAGCTACAGAAAAACTGTACGGCATAAAATAAAAAACTAAATAATCTTATTAATTAAATAATGCTAACTTTCGGTTAACTTTCTTTTAAGGAAAACAGTTTTAATTACGAATAAAAACTTTACTTTTTTCACAAACTATATTTAAAAAGATTAAACTATAATACTATTTTTTCGCAAAGGTTATCCATCAATTTGAAGCTCTACTTTGAGCCAAGTTATTCCTTAAGTTCTACCGAGGCAAAAGTGCAGCACCTTACCATCGGACTTACAGATGAATTCTCTAAATTGTCAAATATTGTCGATACTGTAAACAACACTTCTATAAAGTATTTTGCGAAATGTGGAAATTAAACGGATATGAGGAGAGGAGCTTAAAAACTGTATCGACTTCTTAATGTTATTATGTTCTACTTTTATATAGATATTACCAAGCAGATACAATAAACACCAGAAAATGCATCCATTAAATATAAAATGCAGAAAACTTAAGTTTATTATTATTAAGTTTATTATAAAGTTTTTCAAGTTGTTTTAGTAGTCTGATAGCTTGTAACCAGTTTCTGGGTTGAACTTGTAGTTCGCAGAGGTAAGATTGTATATACCATGGTTTCAAGTGAAAGGAGGTTTCAAGATAAAGATTCGTCTTTTTTCTTGCCTTAAAGCCAAACTTTGCAAACTTATTTGATGTGCAGTGCATCAGGATGAGTGTATAACGGTGTTAATTTGACATTGTTTTACACTTACCTGGCGAAATAGAAATCTGAGCGCCTCCCGCATAGTAGTGATGAGAGCTATTAGCTCGAAACTAGTATACCATTGGGAATTGTACTGGATATCACGTAATGTAGAATCAGACATTAGTGAATAATATATATATATTATAAATTCATATTTAATATTATTCAATCAGTAAATATTAATAAAAATGTTAATAAACCGAACCTAAGTAAAATATCTTATGTAATTATTTATAAAAGTTGGGAAGCTGACAATTAAGTGATTTTCAATTAGAAAACTTACGTTCTACAATACAATTCTTTCAAAAGAAAACCGATATCAATTAAATTTTGTATTTAAAATAAAGTATTAAAAGTTATGTTTTCAAAAAATTTGATTGTCTGGCCAAACTTTACTTTTTAAAAACAATTATGAATTTATGAAATATGCAATTTGAACTGTTCATTCTTTCTAAAAAATTTAAAATAAAAAAATATATTGTTTACAGAAAAAAATTTTTATGCTGAATCTACAGACGAAAACCTATTAGAAACCGAAAATCCTTTTTGGTTAAGGAATATTAATTGAGAATTTCAACAGGTGACATTGAGATTGTATTAAAATGTTTTTAAATTTATTTTGTAGGCATGACAAAATGTTTTTTAATTTTCACATCTGGAAAACTCTTACCTCATTCATTGTTTATTTAGGCATGTATGATCATGTCCGAATAATTTAAATTGGCTCCATTATAAATGTAAGAGAGTCAATCAAGTATTATATTCGACTTATTATTATTACTTGCAAAGATATTCAACACTATGAGTAGCAACCTCATTTGGTATCGTGGAACATTCTTTAGGCGTTAAAGAAATATCGAGGTTTTTGTATACTGCTCAAGTAGTTATATACAAAACTGAGCTGAGGGATATATAAGTTGATATAAAAAAATTATTTTATAAAATAAATTAAACGATAACAATAAATACGATAAAATACGAATAAATACGTAAAATAATAAGATTATTCTATGATATTTAATTTTATTAAATTACAATTATATTTACTTTCGTTAAATATCTCTTAATAAAGTTTATCAATAAACATAAAAGAATAATTAATATAAATATTCTTGCAGTTAAAATTTTTTAAGTTTTAAAAAACCTTGTGGTACACATTTTTGAAAATTTGTGGTTTAGAGTGTATCTCACTGAACTTAAGAAGAATAACATCAAAGTGAGTTTATATGTTTCTATATTATAAGGTTATTGATTATTCTTTTATATTCAAAAAGTGTAATTCAAGGAAGTTTTGTATACATTATTCTTTCCAATCATTGTATTGGATAATATTAAATAAACCTTTTAATAATTTTCGATATTTTTTATATATTTCATTTGCGACATGTTTATGTCGAAATGATTAGAAAATATACACTGAAATAATGATTAAAAAGAAACTGATATAGACAAATTTTATGTGATGCAAGAGGTAAATTTCAGTTTAAAAAAACTACAACAGTGTATACCTAAAATTATTTTGTGAATAAAGAACAAAAGATAAAGGATAAAACATTTAGATACCGTTTTAGTTTAGATGATAAACTATAATTAAATAAGTTAATTTCGGGAAAGTTGGTTCCGGGTAAGTATGGTTACAAATTGAGAATCAACATAAATAACTTAGACTTAATTTTAAAAATCTCATAGGATCCGAACACTTTGATGAATAATGTATTTTATTATGTTTGATTGGCTGTCAATAAACTTTTCATAACGAACGATTATTTGCCATACTAAAAGTGAATTTATATATAATAGTAAACTTTCGAGACCTAAAAGAATAAATAGCTTAAATAAATAAAGCAATAAAAGTTCTATGATGTTTTATGTGTCCCAAATATAAAGCGCGTAGTAACAAGAAATAGCCCGGTAACCTTTTAAATCACTGTCGGTTGAGAAATTGTAATTGGCAATATTTTTAAAATAAAGGAATTTTAGTAATCAAAAGTCACTTGCTGGGGCTGATTACGTTACTATTTGTTTTACTACTGATTGAATATTTCAATGAAATATTCGAAAATTATTATTTAAAAAATAGAAAAGATGTTCAAATTCAATTAATGAAATAATATAAACGTTCGTACTGTGTAAAAAAGGAGATAATACAATTTGATATAGTGACTTTACAAGTAATATCATTAATGTAAATTAAATTGTAAACTAAATTTATTTCAATTATGATTTACAGAAATATTACCTGATTAAACCAGGTATTTTCAATAGTTATTTTCATTTTAATTAATAATATTAAATGCTGATAAAAAATTCTTTAACGAAATATTTTTCATTATCACTCAGATAACATAGAAAGAACATAAAGAATTTCCTGTTACTTCAAAATTTCCAAAAATTTTATGCTAGCAAATTCTAGTTTTTCAGAGTTTTATTAAATAATAACAATTATTATATAAAAAAATAATAAAGTTTTCTGTACTTTATTCATAATTTAATAAATTTGAAAAAGTATGTGTTAAATATTGAAAAAATTTGCAAATTATAATCATTATTAATAATCATTACACTGTATGACTAAATTTTATACTAATTATTGATAAAAATTATAAAATTAATAATAATAATAAAAATAATAATAATAATAATAATAATAAATAACAATAATAATAATAATAACATTATTATTAATAATAATAATAATAATAATAATAATAATAATAATAATAATAATAAATAGAAAACCTGCTGATACTGGCATTTATACTTCTCCAGAAAGCTTTTGTGAATTTAAATATATGAGAAATAGAATTAATTTATCGTATTATTAATAATTAATATTAATATTATTTATTATTATTATTATTATTATTATTATTATTATTATTATTATTATTATTATTATTGTTATTATTATTATTATTATTATTATTATTATTATTATTATTATTATTATTATTATTATTATTATTATTTTTATTATTATTATTATTATTATTATTATTATTATTATTATTATTATTTTTATTATTATTATTATTATTATTATGATTATGATTAACTAACCAGGAGTGGCAATTTTTTTGATGATAATTCCCATAAATTTTCTACAACTACCATTTAATATTAGCCAAGATCCCATTTTTTCAATTTCCAAAGAATGGGAATAATAATGATTTGAATATTTGGTATTTTTTAATAAGTCATTTACCAATTTCCAAACTACGTTCAAATACTGGCCAATCACTTGATGCCGCAAACTCACATCCTTGTGATCACTCCATTGAACACCTTTTCTGGGTTTGCACGTTTTCACGTTGAGAAATGGACAACTGCTAGGTTGTTCGATAGGAATCACAGGAACCATGAAATTATCAACTGTATCTTCTTTACAGAGTTTTCGCTTTGAAACTGAATTACTCAATTCCTTCAACATTTCCGTCGACTGTGAAATAATATCGAGAAAATTAGACGTGAACTCATACTCCAATCTCAGATAATCATTGACAGGAGATCCGATTTGTTTTAAAGATGAAAGACAGCGATTAAAATCGAAATCGTCTTCTTGAAATTCAAATAATTGTCGATTTGATTTTTGATTTCGACTTTTATTACGAAATAATTTGATTTCATCGATGACAATCGGGGACTGATAAAAATAATTATGTACACTGTGGGCGATCAGAAGTGACCGTTCTAAAGCAAGTTTGTAAAGGATTTTGCTGAAAGACAATGTTCGAATTCCGAAAAGTTGTTGGTCGATACTTTTGTTGACTGAATTCAAAGTGACCTCATAATGATTTATATTCATATATAAGTCTCGGGTCAATTTGAAACGTTTTTGGTATAAACTGTGTTCAATTATAATGTTGTATTCTTCAATGCCTCTAGAAATCTCCCATAAATCATCATGAGTGTAACGAAGCAAATCTGAATGTGATAGGACTAAAAGTCCAGTTGTAACGAATTCTTGACTCAGTTGAATAAGTTTGGTCGTTAAAATTTGATATCTATCCATATATTTTTCGAGAAAATTGCGGTATTTGAATAAATACGATTGGAGAGTCTTGTTGCATTGTACAAAACTACAAAGTGACCAAGTATTATTTAAACAAATTCTTAGATTTTCACATAAAGCTCTCAAGCACTCCAACCGAGAATCTGATGTTGAAATTGAATCATATAATCGGGACAATTTTAGATTTTGGTGTTCATGAATTATGAGACTTTTAATGTATTCAATAAGGTTATAAAATTCTTGAAGTCGAGATAAGATATTGCTGAATAATTCCAACTCTTGAATTTTTCGGTAATTTTGAATTAGATCATTAATATGAGTTTGTATTGATAGCTTGTGATTGCAATGAAAATCCATTTTGTCATATTTGAAGCGGAGAAAAGAATGAGAGAAATAATTCAGAGATATGAATTTACTGTGAATCGATGATATAATTGACTTATGTTCCTCTGAATTAACTGTCGATGATTTAGAAAATGAACCAGCATTATCATCCATTGGAAGTTCATCAGAATCGATTGTTTGAGCACGACCAATAAATCCTAAACTGGCATGCATTTTAAATAGATTTGATTTGTTTTCTTTAAGAACTCATTATCACCATTACTATTTTTATAAAATCTTTTATTAATCAAGGTCAATGAAAATAATTCTAGTATACTAAAACAATTGAATTGCAAAATATTTATCTGCAGTTGAAATGTATAACAAATATTAGTTACGATTTATATTCAAAAACTATTAATTAAATATTATAAAAATTAAAAAATATAAATTAAAAAATTAAATAATTAATTTTCTTCATTTGTTTAATGATTAAAATAATTAAAATTTTTAATAAGAATTTAATTTAAATTAAATTTTGTTATAAAAAATGCGTTTTTCATTTATAATATAAGCTTTTGTTGGGTCAGTACAAGATTTTGTTTAATTAGATTGGAAACAGCACGCAAACATAACACGCAAAATTCAAAATCGGACCCATAAACATCAAGTAACCACCTAAAAAAGCGAGAAAACACATAATTTAACATATAAAATAGAAAACATAAAATTAAATTAAAATATTAACAAACGCACCAAGATATGCACGAATTGACATAGAAATAACACGATAACAAAAGATTTGACCGAAAAAGTGACAATTTACGAAAAATTAAAAGAGTTCATGAATAAATCGAACAAAAATAAAATAATTTTAATCAGAAATGATTGAAATTAAAAATAAATGATTAAATTGTCAAACAAATCAAAAAATAATAAAAAATTAGAAATAAATTAGATACTTAATGGCAAGGTCAAATTTTGTTTTAACGCATAAAAATTAACACGCAAGGTTAGGGTCACAGAACAGGTATAAATACCAATCCATTTTCACAAAGTTTTAACCGGTTTTATAACCATATTAGAATCACTTTTCACCCAGTGAATAGATTACTTTTCGCCAGAGCAATTTTCTTCAAAGGAGCAACTCTCGATAATTGTTTTCATACTACGAAATCAAGTAACTTAATGTAAGCTCTACTTGCTCGTATGTGTGAGGACCTCTTGTCGTATGTTGATATTTATGAACCGAACTATGAATGAACCATGATGAAATTGTTTCAACAAATATATGTATTATGAAAAACGAATCTTCAGTTTTATGTCGAAATTTTTCTGGCCCACAGCCACACATCACACAAGAAAGTAAAATCATAACACAACTAGTCACACTGTGTTAGTGCGGTTTCTCCGCCTATAGTGTGTGCCCGTGAGAGCTCTGTCGTGCGTAACGACGGATCTCGAACGTAAATATTTTAACCATTATAGGGGTGGTGGGAAGATTGAGAACTAGTCTTTTGGCTGGCTCTCTTTCACCCATCTCCCGTAAAATCGATTAAATATCTAATTACAAATCGGCTAAAATAATAATACCTAGTAGTCCAGTGGGCACTCGAAAAATCTAATATAAACACAAGAACCTTAGGACTAAATTGAGGCTCGGGAAGTGGGGACTTGAATTCGAGGCGATGCAAATAAAATCTTCTAACAAAATTGTGATTAATTTGATTTAAAGTAATTAAATCCATAACTTAAACTCGACGCGACGCAAAGAAATTAATCTAAATAAAATGATGAAAGATAATTAAATTCATGATAATCAAATTCATGACTAAAATATTAATGCAATGAGAAGTAATAATTTTTCCATAAAGTAATAGCAGCGCGGTTAACTGATTAATCGAGATAAAATCATAATCAAACTACTCTTGTAAAGAACTTAAATTAACCTGTGGTCAATGATCATCCTCTAATATTTCCGAATTAATAAAATTCACGAACAAGAAACCAGAAAACTAGCGTACAGAAATTGAATCTTACCAAAACGATGTACGACTAAATGATAGATGATAGGGTAGGAGTAGTTAATTCCCAGAGAAGAGTAGCGATGTGAGATATATTTAACTGACGTCTTCAAAAATACTAGACTGACAAATATAAAACTAAATTAATAATTGAATCGGATTCTTTAACCCATTAAGGATTGAAGATGTGATTAATCGAACACAGGATAATTCATTGATTGAATTGAGTTAATTGACGCAATTAAACTATCGGGAATAACGAAAAGGCTACAAAATAATAATAATAAATCGAACCCGACGTAAATATATTAACTAATTTATGAAAAGATCAAATAATAATCATCATAATACCATTAATTGTCCAAAGGTAGTCAATAATAATCGAGTATCATACTGGGGATAAGCGACTAAACTGCGATAAATTAACACGAATCCACCTGATGACGCAGTTCACGACTAACGACAGTAGAAATGATCGTCACGAACCGACTAGCAGAATAGCCTATACCAACGAATAGAGATCAGATACTATGGACTGACGAGGCGCGATAAAATACATTACAAAACTATAAAAAGATAAAACAAATTGTTTAAGTTAACGGTAATGATCAAGTGTTGCAAACAACAGCACGCAACCTAGTGCATAAAAATCAAAACGTTGACAGTCATCGCATCACCCGTAGATTCTTCGTGAAAATAGGCGCATCGAGTCATCTGGTATAATGGTTTTTCTCGATGAGCAGGCATAGTCAGATAGTTCGTCGGGAATATCATTCCGAAAAACACCGGAGCTCGAACCGGATAGAGTAGATTCCGAAATAGTTGATCGTAATTGAGAGAAATTTGTCCAGCGTTGAAGTAGTAGAAGAATCCATTTCACGAGTTGAATGCAAAGTTATTACATTAACCCACCTTGAAAATCAACGATGAGCTAATATGATTAAAATACTGATATCGGTAAACAAAACGTGGACAGATCATCCATCAAATTATTAACCAGGTCAACAGAGTATGAATTGTGACCTGTGAACATTGGCCAAAAATCAGACTGCAAGTATTAAATAAATAACAAAGAAACACAAATTGTTTACTCACCAGTGGATTAAGACAGGATCATAATTAAATTATGAAATCATCGACGAGCTGAACCGAATTAATAAAATGCTAATAATAAAGTGTAAATAAATAACCGATATTTGTTATGAAATTTTTGACTTGGACACGTCACCATAAACCCTAGCCCTTAGCTATAAAAGTATTGATATAATCTTAAGTACCATATTAAATCTTTGAAATGAATTCTCGATCGATGAACACCGAGCATGGTTACAAACAAACGAGGAATGCTAGCCAGGTACGCCCCTCAAGTAATGACACCTTCATGTCAGGTGGGTAAGTTCAGCGAGGTAATCTTCACGATTTCGTATTTATTAATTTCACCCTAAAATCAACCCCGGTAGAACCATGTAACTAGCATACTTCATTCTCATAACGCGGATTACGTTTGTCCATGAATAGTTTTATTGATATAAGTTCACAATTAACTATTTACCTATTCAGATCGTAGAGACCCATATGGCAGTTGGAATGATAACTCCCGAGTGACGCTCCAGATTCCGAGCGCTTCCGCCGCTCGATACCGCTAAATGCTGTGGGATAATGGATATCTTTTATCCACTTATGGAAATTCCAGTTGGCCGCGAAGATCAGAATATCAAGCCGAGGAAATCGAGCTACCGAGCATCGCGATCAAGCGCGAGCCGGGCAAAAATCCTGCACGAGAAGCTCGCCAGCAAGTCGAATTCACAGCCATGAAGATGGAAGAGTTAGAGAGAAAATACCACCGGAAGGCAGTTCTAGCCAGACAACGGCTAGCTCAGGTGAACCGGGACATAGCAAGCGGAGCTATCCCGAGTACCGACGGATTCCCGTCAGAATATGGAGTTTCGTTCGAGTTAGACGATCCGAGGTTGAAGCAGATGACGGCACCGACTAAACTGGTGTTACCGGAAAAGCTCATTCAGTCTACACTCCGGAATCGACTAGGATCCCGCCAAACGGGCGATCACACGTATGCTAGCAGACACCCCCAGTGGAATTCCAGCAGCAAAGATCAAAGAAACGAACGTTTTAATAACCACCAATGAACCGGACAAATGTGTCGACTTAGTTTTTGATAACAATAAATGTTTATGTTTCGCGTATTATTCAGTCATTAGTTATATAAATTAAATGTTTATGTTTTACGTATCATGAAAATACGTTTCCGATTTCTCTTTTTCAATGAAAACTTTAAACAATAAAAATATATAGAAAGAGGGTTAACCCAAACTAATCGAGACACATAAAAAATAGCCGTTAATGTACCATGAAAATAATCAAGGGAGAGAACCGAGCGAATTGGAATAACGTTGTAGATGATCAATCATTTAAATATTTTAATTTTAGAAATGGAAGCCACGAGAGTAATACACCGAGAATTAAAGGAACTTAGACGGGAAAATCAACATCTGCACAAACAACTTTTGCAACAAGGTCGAGAATTGCAACAAGTGAAAGCCACTTGGGCCGAACCAGCGAAGATGAAAGTATTATACCAGCGCCTCACTGCAGCACAACAGGGCTGGAAAGAGGAACGAGTGTTAAACCAGGCGCAGCGAACACAAATCAAAGGATTGGAGGTCACCCTGTCGGCATGCCAGGAGGGAAGTGCAGTGACTTACCCTCTGGTATTCGCTCCGGCACAATTGGCCTATCGCGACCAAGAAAAAGCCCAATCAACTATCAAGAAACCCCGATCACACGCTCGACCAGGTCGAACTGAACGGTTGCGACGACGCGCCCAATGAGTGGCAAAATGAAATAACAAAACCATGTCTGATGATAATTTGATTCGTTTGATATTAAATAAAATAGTTTTAGTTATTATGTTATTATCTGTAAGAAATGTAGGAAAGAGATTTTAATAGAGAGAGAGTAATAAAGGTACCTGAAATAGAAGACGTACATAGGCCTTCTAACGGCAGTCCGCTGAACCCGACATAGGACTAACCCTTAGCAGTTCTGATATCGGAACTCACCTTTGGACGTCCTGTGACCAGTGGTTACAGTACCAACGTTGCCTAGCAACGGGTAACTATTGGCTGGAGCAAAACTATTTTGTATGTTTGCGGTGAAGGTCATCCACACCACTAACCCCACACTTTATTGAATTTTTAAATTTTCAAGAAAAATTTATACACCTTATTATTTACACACTTATTATTTATAGAAGCCCTGTGCTCGATTTTGATTTTAAGGTCCCATTCTTTTCCTATCTTGTGCAAAATCTAATTTGTCCCTCTGTCATGAACTAACCCCTGTGACAGATATACCAACTGTAATATTTGATATCAAATTTCATTCCTATCATTTCTTATCGTTAGATCTATTCCCATTATCCTCGTTGCCTACGGTATTGCTGGGCATCTAATAGTAAAAGAAAATAAGGTATTTTGACCACTTTCAAGGGTTTTCGATCAGATAATCACCATTAGAGTTATTAACATTGGATACCCGTCAAAAATTACGTTAGAAATGTAATTCAATGGGCGGTTTCCAGTAAAAGGTGAGACATATTTCCATGACTGTTAATACCCTTGCAAACCTTTGGGTCCAAGAGCTACTTTTACGGTCCACTTTTACGGTATTTTAATTCAAAATCGTATACTGATAAATTCACCATACAAGTTTGAAATTTTAGACATATTGATTTCTTCGTAGTATTGAGAAATATCAATGCCTTGTGATCTTTTCGCACCATGAATTTTTTCGCATATAAATATTCACATTCCCTTTTTAGAATCTGAAAAGCATCATCACATTCTTTCGACCAGGTAAAATCTTTTTTTGCATCATGTTATCGCTGCATAAGGAGGAGCTGCGATCTTTGCATAATCTTTTATGAATATTCTATAATAATTTGTCATACCTAAGGAAGGGTCTTAATTGTATTGTACATTTTGGGTTTTCCGCATTTTTAATATCTTCTATCCTTTTATCATTTGTATGAATCCCTTCTTCACTTATGGTATGACCAAGAAAAACCAATTTCTTTCTGTAAACTCACATTTCTCAGCATTGATCTTTAAACCTGCATTTTGAATTCTTGTAAGCGCAGCTTCAAGTATTGCATCATGTTTTTCTATTGTTTTTCCGTAAATAAGTATATCGTCAAAATATACTATAACTCCTTTAAAGATAATGCCTTCCAAGAGAGTATTCATCAGTCTTTGAAAAGTAGCTGGAGCTGTTGCTAACCCAAATGATAGCCTGTTAAAACAAAATTGTGCTTCCTTAGTACTGAAAGTAGTCAACTCTTGTATTTCTGGAACTATACCAACTTGGTAATAATCCTGTTCTAAGTCTACTGAGGAAAAATATTTTGAATCTGCTCAGTAATCTAACAGGAATCGAGTGTCTGGCATTGTAAATGATTCTTTTCTGTGAGTGAGTTGAGGCCTCTGTAGTCAATGCATATTCGGATGCTTCCATCTTTCTTAGCTACAATAACTAACGGTGCATTCCAAGCACTTTTACACTTACGAATCACTCCAGCTTTTATTAGGTCTTTTACCAGAACTTCTATTTTACCTTCCATATGCAAAGATTACCTTCTAGGGGCGTGCATAATTAACCCTCCATTTATTTTCATTTCATGGCTAACTAGGTCTGTGAACCCGAGATCAAATTTTGACGCCATAAATATATTCCTGAATATTATTAACATCTTTTCAATCTTTGGATTTTTTTCCTTGTTTAAAAACGACATGATTATTATCCTTGTTAAACCTGAATAATTTTGATTAACTAAAGTTGCTTCAATATTATTTATTTCTAAATGTTTGATTCCAAATAGTTCCATTGTGTCCCAACACCCAATAAACTCTGGTTTAATTTTTTCAACTATGATTATGCTGATTTTACGTACTTTTCCATTCCAGAAAACACTGACAATAATACTCATTAGTGGCTTTTCGTTTCCAGATGAAAAAAACTCTCCTAAAAGTATTTCGACTCTAATCGTCTCTTTTTTCCCTACTTTTTACCACATTTATCTGCTCTTTGCTGTTACAGAAGTACCTGAATCCCACATCATTTCAACATCCACTCCATTTACTGTCATTAAACTCCATTTCATTTTATCTATCGTCTCATACATCACATCCTTCTTTATATAATTTCGTTTTCTTTCTAAATTCAATTGCTCAATCGCACTGACGAAATGAAAGCAGTTGGATCCTCCATGTTTTTTCCATGTTTTCTTTCCGGCTCAATTGTTCTCTCTTCACTAGTATATGAATTATTATCATCAAAATTATCATTATTGCTATCTTCTTCATAAATACATGCAACGTTTCGTCTCATTTGTTGTCTGTGATTACCCAGCAGATGACATCTTACAAAGGTGTGGTTTTCCTTACCACAAATTAAACATTTATTTTTGATTGAACACTAATAACTTCTATGTCCATTTTCTCCACAACAGAAACAATTACCTGGGTTTAGAATCTCTAGTTGGCGTGGTTTTATTCCTCGGCTTTCATCGTAAAGTTTTCTAGCTATACTTTTCAATGACACGCTTGGTTGCTTTCTTGGCACATTTTTATTATAATTTTCGTTAGCGATTGCTGTATATTTATTGTCGTCTTGAACATATTGGGAACGTTTCAAAAAATTACTCTGTAGATACTTGTTTGTATAATTTTTTGACTTGATATCTTCTTGATTATATTTTTATTTTCTCTTCTTATCACATTAGAGTAACTGTTTACTTGTATTTCATTAGTATTTCTACTCTAGGATAATGATAGTGTCATATTTTCATATATTTTTGCAGTTGATCTAACTTTCTCCATCTGTAGTATTGACTTTGTCAATAGAATTTCTTTGACCCGATCATCCCCTTACGTTATTTGCAATAATTTGTTAACTCATTCCAGAATTAAATACGGTTTTAACCAGATTTCGGACTTTAATCTCAAATGTTGCAAATATCTCATTTGCTTCTTTTTTCACGGCATTTAAATCAAAAATATGTCTTGTAATTGTTTTTTTAATTGTAAAACAATCAACAAACCAGCTTTTTGATTTTTCATCTGTTGAACAGCTGTCTCGAGCAAACTTCCATAACACTGCTGCTTCATCTTTCAATAATATATCGAAAGCACTAATTAAACTTTGACGTTCGATTTGCAGCCATTCAGAAATATATTTTATCCATTTTTCAGTTTCAGTAGTGCTTAGACCATCGAACTTCCGTACATTAAAATCAAACATTCTATGAGCCTGCTTTGATAACGATTTCAAAAATACTTTTGTTTGTAAACGCATTCAATATGATCGGCGTGGTCGCCAGTTATATGTTTTTCAATTGCTGACATAATATAAATCTAAATCCAAAAATATTTATTCAAAACAAATGATATTTAAACAACTTAAATATCAAATTAACTACATCTTGTTTTAATATAAAAATAAGATATTATATTACTCGGATCAAATGAAATTTGGCCTCCAAAACAGTCAATACGATAATGGTAAAAAAACAATTTTATTGATTTATTATTTGATTTAAGGTTACATCAGTTATTGTACGAGTCGCGTTTAATTTTTTTAGTTGATCTTTCTTCCTTGCAGGAGTGTCGATAAACACATGGGTTTGTGACTCATAGTCGTGATAACTATTTCTCAGTTTAGTTGAAATTTATTACTTATGATTCATGTTCATTTAGTTTTGTGAAATACGCGCCATAAATTAAGCCTATATTTATTTATTTTCAATTTTTTGTAATTTTCAGAAACCTTACAACTTGACATTATCATAGAAGGATTACCTCACTTGTGAGTATTTTTTCGTTAAAAATTCTGTTAGATGACGAAGGACCACCATTGGATACATTCGTACTCTCAAAATAATATAGAACAGGGCCTATTAAATATCGCGTCAACATTCATGTGGAAAAATAATTCCAAAAAGCCAACAATCAAATTCCAAACAAAATCCCAAACCAAATCCAAAACCAAATTCTTGTGATAGACAACATCCAATTGTGTAACTTATTCAAACATTATCTGTGTATAAACAATATTTCTTTATGTGTGATTTATTATTTATGTATTATTCTGTTATGTTTATTTTTATGTTATGTGGTGGAATATATTTTTATAAAATTTCTACAAATATTTAATATAAGGGTAAAAATCATCAATTAAAATCATTATTATTATTGCTAGAATTATTATAATTATTATTATTATTATTATTAAAATCATTATTATTATTATTATTATTATTATTATTATTATTATTATTATTATTATTTCGATTATAATGAATATTATTTCAACCGGAAATTAAAAACAAAACTTTATAATTAAATTTTATAATTAAACTTTTATTGTGTGAAAGCATAATGATTTAATATATCTAGTGCGTGACAAAAAAATAAAATAAATTAATTTTTAAAATCAACAATAAAAAATAGTATATATACTGACGTAAAAATCCGTATACTCTCCCAAAAATTAGCGAAATAAACTATTCTTCTGGAGGTAATCTCAGGAAGAAATTAAACAGGAGCAGAGCTCAACATAAATTTTTTGCACAAATTATAAAACACGCATATACAACATATAACACAAACATAAATTGCACACACCAATTACTCGAATTGTAAATTGTGTTTTTTGGTATAAACAGAAATTTTGAAATACTATTATTGGAAATTGGTAATTTTTGATTTAATAAAATTTATAATATCAAATTAGTCTTCTTGCTTATCGAATATATATATATATATATATATATATATATATATATATATATATATATATATA
Organism: Schmidtea mediterranea; assembly: GCA_022537955.1. Lineage (NCBI taxonomy): Eukaryota > Metazoa > Platyhelminthes > Tricladida > Dugesiidae > Schmidtea > Schmidtea mediterranea. Next base: position 120,384,720 of record CM039679.1, read on the forward strand.
TATATATATATATCCATTGGTCCAACGAGCTGCCGATAGAAGGCCTGTGCTCGATTTAGATTTTACTTGGGTCCCTAAGTAACTCTTCAATTCTTTGTTATTTCGATTTCCCAGATTTGTACTTCGAATCTGTCGATTGAGTTAGGTTAGTCAATAATACGAACTACCACTGATATTATTTATTAAAGGAACAAAAAAAGTTCGCGTTCATTAATCACGATCCTATTGCTTCCTTGATCTCCGACGTTTTGCGCGTTCGGCTCTTCCTGGCCGATGCCGGTTGGGCTTGTCCTTAGATGTAGATGGATCTATCGTGTCACGATAAGTCAATTGTGCCGGGGCGAAGATTAACGGATACGTTACCGCTGCCCCTTCTTGGCTCGCCGACAGGGCTATTTCTAACCCTTTAATTTGGGTCTTCAAGTTTTGCGTTAAATGTCGCTCGCCGGCCCATCCCTTTTGGGCGGCTTCCATTCTTTGGTAGATGGTCTTGGCCCTTTTCGGTTCGATCCAGGTGCCTTTGATCTGCTGGATCTCCCGGGTGAGTTGGATTAGCTGTTGATGTAAATCCCGGTTGGCAGCCTGGGCTTTATCTAACTCCCTTTGTAGAATGGGGAATTGTTGAAAATTCATTTCTGAAATAAGACGGAGTGTTATATTATTCATTTAAAACAAAAACAAGTAGTAGTTTGTCGAGAAGGGACTTTGGGCTATTTTTTATAAGTCCTACCTTTAGTGAACATAGCAGCTAAAGTCATAACAAAATGAAACAATTAATTCTAGTAAGTAACTAAAGCATGAAAACGAACACATTTATTTGAAATACCTCATGAAATCTCATGCACATATGAAAATGTTCTCAGCGTACTATCTTCTCCTCTTGAGGTACCGCTCTCTCTCGTATAAATTTATCCAATTTCAGTTTATTTCTAATGATTACTATTTATTTGAGACGATATTCAGAATCTTATATCGATACTTTAAGCAAAATCCTTCACTTGTCGGAGTTCAAGTTACCAGTAATTCTCAATAATCCCATAACCATTCGAGTCAAAACGATACTCATATTCCCATGTAGGGTCTTTACTTGACATTATGATTTATCAAAACTATGTTTATTAAGTATATCAACAAAATGTTATCGCTATTTCCATATATGCATTGAGACTCTGTTTTATTTATCATCGAAGTCAGTATATTTTATACTTATCACTAATAAATAGATAATGGACCTTTAAAATTAAATTCATACAATTATATAGATAGTTAGACTGAGAAACCCATTAATTTATCAAGATAACATACTACAATTATTAATAGTTAATAAATTTTATTACTTATGCCGCCGGTTAATAATAAGTTAAATGTAATAATAAGTTACTTTGATAGTCTCTTCCCATCATGGAGGGCATAAGAAAAAATGGAAAATAGCGAAACATCGAATTTTCAAATCTAGCCGCCCATTTATTAACCTCATCAGGGGTCTGCTCGGAAAAACTCTTGACCTCCACCAACGATTTGTGAGTTCATATTTAGGTGTTTATTTATGGAGATCGTGATCATAATTGGAGCTTAGTAATTGACCGATTTGATGAGTCTATCATGCATTTCAGTTCCAATAATTGTGATTATTTCAAGCAAATAAAAATGAACGAGTACTAAAACGGAAATGTTTATATTGAATATGATCAACTTATGCGTTTGGCTTAGCGATAAATTGTCGCTACTCTCTGATCGAGTCCATCCATATCGGCATCCGGGAATGGTTTAAGGGGTGGTTCATGTTTATACTAGGGTTCAGAAAAAGTCAAAAGATGAATTAGATAAGTTTAAAATTCACCCAATCGAGAGGATCCACTGGTGCCGGCGATGTCGGGTTCTTCGTAATTCTGATGCTTTCGAGAGAGATGTTCTGTTTTTCGAGACATTTTTTATCTATTGAATGTAAATAACCAGTTCTCGGTCGAATCATTTCTTTTATCCAGAATTTGTGTGTACAATTGCAGAACTCTGTGTCCAGTGCACACTCTCTCGATAGCCGTTGGTTCTTTTCTCGCCATGTTGTTGACAGTCAGGCACACTTCCTATCGATCGTGTAAATTGGTTTATCGTAACATTTCACTAAATGTCACATTTTTTCCTCTCCTGTGGTCGTATATATGATATTTGAAGTTTTTGTTAAATCGACGAACGGCTATTAACGAGAAAATCAATTGTCGAGAATTTCTTCAACTCAGCAGTTCTAACTTCTTCTATTTACGCGGTAAGTTCTCTATTACGTCTCATATATAGGGTTACGTCTATTATTACTCGGTAATATTGGAGTCTGGCATTCCAGTGGTGGTTTAAACATCTCCTCGGCAGGGTATTGAGCTAAATTCGGGAATGGCCGTCATAGATGGTTTGTGTCTAATGAATGCGATCATGAAACTTCTTGCTACTAATACCTACAAATGCCTCATACGCTCTGCCTCCAATTCAACTTATTGTGGTCAGAATATATTTTTATTTCCCAAGTAACTTATGCATTGTATTTGCTGCATCATTGGTTTAAGGTGGATTTATTTTAATGAGAGGTTTTTTGACTATTTATTTTCAGATGGATTTATTGGGGAAGAACTGGCATTTCTGGAAGAGTTCGGAGTTCTGGAGTTATTGAGTTAGAGATAGGCGGTAACGAGAGAGCATCAGCCACGGGGAGATGGTGAGCCGGAATTATGCCCAGTTGACTGGCTCTGACGCTCCCCGGGACGTGAGCCTGGAGCTCCACGTCCGTAAACGCACGTCGCAATGCGGTCGACTGTTCCTTGATGAGTAACCGTTGAGCACGGGATTCCGAGATCAACTCATCTCGCGCCCGAGTGAGTCGTTCTATCTTCCGCCGTAGTACTTTAATGGTATCGGGTGGGGCCCAGGTACCTTTCACGCGTTCATACTTTGCTTTGAGCTCACCATGCGCCTGCTTTAGCTCCTCGTATTGATGACGAATTGCTATGATGGAAGGAGGAAGACCGGGGATCCTGGGAAGATCATTGGACTTGTCTCGATTATTCGCATTCATCCTGGAGAAAAGAAAAGGAATTTAAAATTGAGAGTCGCTGAGAGGTGCGGTGATGATAATTAGCACAAACTCCTCGGGGAGGGGTCCTCAAAAGAGATTTTGAAAATTTTTGGTCTTATCATCGTAAAAATGTGAGTATGGTCGGGCTTACTAGAACTATCGGCGTCGAGTCGGTCCATATCGGACAATAGTCGACTCAATTAATAGAAGGGATGTCGGCCAAATATCTATTGCATCTGTGACTTTACTCAGAGATTTTGGGTTTCGACGTATTGCCGGTTGACGACCTTATTTCATTCCTACCCCTTAGTGCCACTACAGGTATGGCGTCCTTTGATCGGATCATGCATCATTAATGTTGGAAAAATTTCACTTTCTACCTATCGTGGTAAATCGCGCATATATTATGGAATCAATGCAAATTCGTGTACCGCCTACATTGTTGCCGAAATCAAAAACGTTTGTATTGATATTTCTAACATGATTTGCTAATTATTCGTCGTCTTGGGGACGAGACCACAACAGCATAACTCCTCCGTATAATTTAGGCAAAGGGTATTCTATGAAGAAAAGTGTATTTAGTCATCCGTATCTATATTTATATTTTGGACAGTCCCTATTTACTCGAAAAGTAGTTAAATTATTTAAATTTGGTTAAATGAAAACAAATTTATGATTTATGATCTAAATAAATTGAAAATTTGGTCGTAATAGCCGATTTATTGCAGTGGGTCAATATGTATCTATGAGAAACGTTTTCTCAGTTGAAGTGAATTTAAGCATTCAATATTTACTACATTGTTGTCTGTCAGTGCGTGACTGTCATCATTTATTCCAAACTATTGGCGTTGATTCGTTTTATGTAATATTGATTGATTTGGTGTAATTTAGTGTATGGTATGTGCCTGTGAAAAACATCTCTCATTTGGGGTAGATTTTCGGCGAAAATAGGGTCTAGTGAAGTTCTATGAGCCAATGATTCAAAGAGTTTATGTGCCGACACTCCCGTTCAATGATAGATCTATGTCCTAATCATGTTCACATATTACTACTATTACGATTGTTTATTTGGTTTCCCTACCGTTATGCTCTATTCGTAAAACTTTTCCGATTTTGTAATTGTGATAATACCTTGCCCCTGCTACCCATTCCTTAATTTTCTTGTCCGACAATAAACAAAAATCTGTCTGGTTCGTTCACGAACGTCCTTAAATTCCCCCTCACTCTGCTGTCGCATCTTCCCTGAATTTAATTCGATTCGTTCCGGCCACATATTTCAGTAGCCGCCTCGAGTGTACAACGGCGCCCTGCGTAGCGGTCCTGTGCATTATCGCCAGACCCGACTGCGGACTGCCGAGGGGTCCACGAGGCATGACCCACGAGCACAACTAAGGGTTTTCACCCACTAGCCGGCTCGAGATCCGTCCCATGGACCTTCTATTTCAATACTGTATTATATAGTAGATTTTAAATGGGTCGGACTATAAATATGCATATAGTTAATTAGTATAGAATAGAATGAAACATTATGAACTTATATTATGAGAAAACATATAAAAATTACGACATGAATTATACAATAACAAAGTTCCTTACGTTTTTGTAGAATGTTTTTTTTCTATCTCAAAACTGTACAGTTAGAATGGCATAAAAGTTAAACCAAAAATTTTTTAAAGTTCAGTTTTAGTTAAAAATTATGAAATTCATCACTGTATTTATACTATTTGTATGCATGTGTGCGACCAATAGGCGATTTTTCGCCATTCTAAGGGCTTTTTAATTATTTTATTACTTAAAAATTATTTTTATTATTTTTTGGATATTTTTCTTAATTTTTTGATATATATTTTATTTTATGTTTGGATTTTATTTTTATTATTATTTTCTGATAATATTATTTTTAGCCCTTTTTTGTTTAATTTTCTGGTCGCCACTTCTGCCTATGTTTTTTTCTAAACCTTATTTTGCAAGGTTTTGGCAGTTTATTTTATTTTTAATATGTTTCTTTCTGCAGCTGTCTTGCTTTTTCATGATTTTTATTAATTATTTGTTTTTATTTAATTTTGTTATATATTTATTTTGTTTTAATTAATATGTTTTTCATTAATTTTTAATATCTTGGTGCGGTGCATGTTTATGTGCAGTGATTCCTTTCACAACTTTCACTCTTTTATATTTTCACTTTTTATTTTTTTGTTTGAATTGTGGCTCTGAGCCCAACACACCTTTAGTTTATTGACAACTTATAAATTAAAATATTCACTATGTACTGCTTCTAGTTATCTTTAAATACCTTTAGTTTAATATAAAATTATTAATTAAAATATTTATTTCATAATGTTTCTATTTACCCTTAAGTACATTTATTCACTGAAAAATTTTTGATCAAAATATTTATTGTTTAATGTTTGTATTCACCTCTAAGTACCTTTAGCTTACTGCAAAATTAATAATTAAACTATTTACTATAGGAAGTTTTTATTTACCTTTAAATACATTTGGTATTGCAAAATTATTAATCAAAATATTTACTATACGGTATTTCGAATATTTAATTTCTCCTTTTTGTTAAGTAATTAGAATTTAGAATTTAATCGGATTATTAAAATTCTTAGGTCCCTTGGAGTCCGTTAAGCTCAATGTCAAACATAAATTTAATAATGTGGGTATGGATTTCAGCCGGTTGAATTAGTTCTTAATTAATCTTATAAATCCGATTAAGGTAGAGCACTAAAAAGGGAGGATGCCACTTTAATTTTAATTCATTTTTATACCTTCCATTAATACGGAAACCCCTTAGTGCAGTTATCGCTCAATTGGACCTAAATTATATCTAGAAAGGACGTTAATTGTACAAATAGTATTGAAATAAAGATAGTGCTGGACAAGGATTCCTACTAGTAAATATTATTCCGACAAACTTAACAAGATCAACCCTCAAAGTGACCATTTAGTTCAATAACTGATTAGATAAAATTTAGTTAATATTAATATTTAGTTTATTATTTCATAAATTTCGGCTAATATTATTATGAATAATCTATGCTTAATAAAGCTTCATTCAACACTAATAATCAGTTTAGCATTTGCTGAATCTTCCTTAATATTGTCAAATTTTCTTTTTCTATAGCCACCCATTAACAAATTTCAATCAGCAGTTGCATTATCATGTAACGTTTAATAACGGCGTTTGAGTCCCTTGGGAAGTGAAATGTAGCAATATTAAGGGAGGGGCATACCAAACATAGTTTACAGGTCGGTAAGATAATAAAAGTAGGAGTTAACTTACTAAATAAATGTTCAAACTCCCTCCCCCGAACTACTCTATCTATGTACCCCACCTCTCAGTAACCTCCAATTTTTAATTTCCTTTTTCTTCTCTCCTTTAGAATGAGCAACAACAGCAATTCAGAGTTGAATAACCTACCAAGGATCCCCAGACTTCCCCCATCTATTGTAGCCGTCAGACACAAGTACGAGGAACTGAAACCGACTCACGACGAGCTCCGGGTCAAATATGAGCGGGTGAAAGGTACCTGGGCCCCGCCAGAGACCGTGAGGGAGCTAAAACAGAAGATCTTCAGACTCACCCAGGCGCGTGACGAATTAATCGCTGAGTCAAGCAGCCAACGGCTGTTAATCCGTGAGCAGTCAACCGCACTCCGTCGAGCATTCATGGGCGTAGATCTTCGGACTCACGTTCCTGGGAGTGTCCGGGCCAGCCAGTTAGATATCATTCCGGCCCATCATCTCCCTATCGCCGAAATTCCTCCGACTCCATCAGCTTTCATTCCTCCACCAGCGGAAGTCGTTGCGAACCCTGTCACCAATACGACTCGCCATAGACCAAATCAAAATAGGCGACGTCGCGATCGACGCCGCCGGGAAGAGGAGCTCTTCCGAGAAGCAGCGCCTGCTGAAGTCTCATATCGGATCGATGACTTACCGCCCCCGTATCAAGAATTCGAGTTTCCGGGGCTCGATCCAGATATTTGTTATGCCCTCAGGTCATCTTCTCTTCGCCTCCTAGATCCATCCACATAAATCTGGTGGATGAGGATCTTGAACCGCCCCGGGTCGTACAAGCTCTCGATCGGCTGGGGCTGGATACTGACGACATAGCCATCCTCACGGGTGAAGTGTCTAATGTTGTCTCCAAATGTGAAATCGCGGGACCCTCCACTCGTACTGAGGGCAACCATCAAGCGAATCCCCCGCCGTATCGGCCGGCAAAAAGGAGACGGCTACCCACTGACATCGACGCCGAAGAGGATTGAAAGGAAAAGCGGCTCTTTCTTCGTCGAGTCTGGAAATGATCGTATGGACAGCTTATAATTTTTTGTTGTTTTATTTTTGGTTGTAAAATATGATATTAAAGTACTCTACTGTCAATATAACTTAGTTATAATATTCGTGTTGTTTTATTTTTCTTTTCTACCGAAACTAAATAACTTAATTCCATTTTATGAGAGGTGAGGTATAGATAACAATGGGTGTTGTGAAAGGCTTGAAAACAGATGTTGGGCATAATCACTCTCCACGATTTTCTCTACGTAGTCACGGTAAAAAGTAGGGAGTAGAAAGGAGTTGATCGGTAGAAGCGTAATTCCTTCCAGCGGCAGCTAATGATCAGGGAAGACGAAGGTCCTTCGAGGAGTAGTGTTAGCAATGACGCTCACCTCCTCGAATGGCATTCGGCTATTGCGTACAGTACCAACATGATTTCGGTCATGGGTACGCAATGGTTATTAAAATCATGCGACGTATCGGGTAAATATCCCTAGTAGTTAAAAGTGAGGGGCATATCAATGAGATGAGTAACACCATAGCTTAAAAACTCCTATACGTCCAACAGTTCTCAGTCTGATAAGATATAGTATAAGGATCCACCTAGAATCGTGGGGCGTGAATCCACATTTGCATCCTAACTTCCACGGTTGACATGACTTAGAATACATATCAGACAGTAAAAAATATTACCAAATCGAGCTTGCCAAACTCTAATTAGCATAAATGAAAAAAATAATTTCTTTTTGAGCTTTGAGTCTTTGAGTCCGAATCGCTCCGTTTCTCGCTAGGGGCAGGAATCGCTTCCGCTAGTACGAACGTAATTCTCTTCTTCTAGAAACCGAATCAATCTTAAATTTACCTGCTCTCACAAAGTCAAATTGTTTTGAGCTGTACATGAATATGATAAAGTTATAAATCTTATGTGAATAAATGACAAATAATTATGGAGTGCATACTCTATATACCCCAATAGTTCCAGTCAGTATCCACATGTCGCGGGATCACTGGCTGAATCCATATGTGGTATTACCTTTAAATTGGTTAAATAAACATTATTTTAGTTAAATATTTCTTGATTATGATGCCGTGGAGATCGCGTCAGCGTAATAAAATTTGATTTCAATAGTTATGTGACTCATTTCCGCACACTTCTAGAGATAAGCTAGCCAATCATCACAAACGGTGACGTGGTTAATGATCAACTCGTCGTTTTCCGTCGCTTACTGTCAGGTTAGTCACATTCAACATCCGGAGCCTTTCACTGATGATGAAACTTTTGATGAAACTGTAATTAAACCTTAAAGTGAAAATATTGAACAAAATGAATGCGATAATTTTCAGAATCGTACTGATCATATTGTTGGGCCAGAACACAAACGGCCTTGTAAAATGTTTAAATGAATCGGTAACACACATGCAAACATAAATTGCAAATTTAAACTCAAACCTATTAAAACATCGATTAAACCCTATCAAATATGAGGAAAAAGATAATTACATATAAAATAATAAACATAAAAATAAATTAAAATAATAACAAAATGCAACAAGATCCGCACGATATAATTACAAACATAACATGAAAACCCAACAAATTCGACCGAAATTTGATAAATTAATAAAATTTCATGAAAATGAAATTTAAATCAAAGAAATTGAATTAGAAATAATTCAATAAAAAATTCAAATAAAAAATTATCAAAAATAAATTAGAAAATAATAAAAATAAAGATTAGAATACACTAGAAAATACCAAGGTCGAATTTTGTTTTACTAAATCAAAAAGAACACGCGAGGTTAGGGACAGAAAATAGGTATATATACCGATTCATTTTCACAAAATTTTAATCAATTTTTTGATAAAACAGTTTTCTTAAAAATCTATTTTACTAAGTGAGTAAGAGTTTTATTTGGAAGCTCTCTCCACGTTGCATTCTCGCAATCTCGATAGAGCTCTGCTTAGATGTCGGCGTGGGGAGAGTAGCATTTTGTATGATTTTCGTTATGGTCAAGTAATTGTTATATTATTTTCAATATTAATAAAATATTTATAATGCATAAAATCATTTTGTTTTCATTAACTATTTTTGTCGAAATTTTTCCGGCCCACAGCCAAAGACACACCGCAAGATATCAAAATCAATATACCATTCAGATTCGTGTAAGTGTGTGGAATATCGCCGACGATCTGTGCCCGTGAAGACCCGGCGTGCGGAACGCAGGGATCGGAACGTCAATATTATTCCGTATAGAAGAAAGGAGAAATAAGGAAGGAGTCTTTTGGCTGCTTCCTCGTTTCTCGATTTCTTTAAATTCGACCTAAATTGATCTACACACGGCTTAAAATCACCACACCGAGTAGTCCAGTGGGCACTCACTAAATATAATATGAACACAAAGTGCGCCTAAGGCCAATTAAGGGAAGGTAACGGGTAATTAAATAAAAATGAAATCGTTGTTATTAATTATAAATTCAAATTAATAATTGTAAATTGCGAGGTATTAATATAGCCTGAGGTGACCCTAAATCAGCACGCGACAGCCACGAACTTACTGTAATCAAATCATAATAAACCGGTTACGATAAATTTTAAATACCCATAGTCATTGAGGATTCGATAAGGATGCCTTCAGGAAAACAAAGTGAAAAAAAAATTTTTATTATTGCTTCGCCTTCACGTCAATACCATAGTCGTTTGCGAATAAGTGTTAATGATAAAGTGAACTAGTAAATAACCAGGAACATTCAATTGGCATCCGTCGACGGCCATATAGTAGGATAGAAGTAAATCAGTGTAATAGAAACTCAAACCAAAAATGTAAGGGTAAAATCCAGAATCATCCAGAGTTTTCAAATCAGTTTCGAAACCCGACCTCAACACAACTTATAACCCCATAAAATATCAAGAAATTAAAGTCATAAATCCAAAACTAAAACGTCAAAAATACAATGATAAGTTCGACAAAGTCAAACATAAATCCAGGGCCATAAAACTTGAATTGCAGTTCTCCAACTGGATAGAATTCCACACGTCCCGAAGGTGATAAGACTTCAACCCTACCCATACTTGCTCTAAAATCACGAACTAATTCAATTGAAAAGATTAAATAAAATTACCCAATATTGAAATCATAATGATACTAGTTGATAAGTAATCCACCTAAATAAAATTAAATTAATAAACTAATGCCAATCTCAGAGAAAATAACCAACCTCCCATTACTATATGAACCCTCACTAATAGACGGCGATTTCCAATATCATCATCTAGCTAACCGATGCCCCCCACGAGCCTAATCTGAAAGAGAAATTATAAAGTCGCCTAAACCCTTCAACAATACCATAATATTTTCTTCCCAAAATTTCAGTATCAGACTTCAGTTGAGCAAGGATAAATCTAAAATGTATAAAAATAAAATTCGATTTGAATTAACACCGATAAGAATCTCAGTAGTGATGAATTATTAACTTAATAAATCGATAAGTGAATACAACAAAATTAAACAAACCTGATTGACAATCACCCGATCGCACCACAACCCGGAGAGAGAGAGAAAATCTGACAGCGACCAGTTAAAATTAGGCGTTGACACACCCGTTAGATTCATTAATGCACTGTCTCACCCCACATCGATTTTTCGTTTTTCGTTTCCGGCTAGACAAATGTATAATTAAGGAATTAAGAAATCAATCACTTACCCGCCAAAATGATATTAAAATCTCTCGCAGAATGGCGGATATCGTGAACCCTCTCAGACAAATGTGATTACACTAATGTACCAGCACTAGACATAACCACCCACAGTAAATTGGATATAAACACGTCGATCAGCATTGTCGGATTAAAAAATGAATCCACAACAAGTTTCTCGTAAAAGAAAGGCCTCGATCAGCACATCTAGCGAAGGATCGGTACCAGATTCCGACCCACAGATCGTAGGTAACGATTTTTTCTTATTTTAATTTTTGTAATACATAAGTAGTTATGATTTTCTGTACTATATAAGAAGTTTGTAGATTTAACCTCTTTTTCGTTTGTATTTATATATCGTAAAGATATCGCGATATTTTACAAGCGGTTTGGTGTTAATACTTACTGTCAATATTTTTATTCATATCTTATTTTCTAATGTATTTGAAATTTAGGATAATAATTTCCTTATGTTATGCAATTTTATCATTATCATGATTTTATATTCATTTTGTAATTATTTAACATAATTTTAAAGCTTTAGTCTTTTACCATTTATGGCTTCTAGGTTGCCGAATATGTGTAATATTTATTTAGAGTAAATTAAAGCGATTCTTATTTGTTATTCTTATTTGTAGAAAGGTTGATATTTTTTTTTAATTAGACATTTGTCGGTCAATATAACAAGATGGATGTAACTCATGAATTCGGTTTGGTCATACACAGGTGCGTCTGCGGGTACTATATATTACAAAATGATGGAGTTTTAATATAGAAAATGTCATTAATGGAAAATCGGAGTTACCTGCTATTGACCCAAAACTTATCATCATAAATATGTTGGGCCAGAACACAAACGGCCTTGAGAAATGTTTAAATGGATCGGTAACACACATGCAAACATAACAAGCAAATTTAAATAAACCTATTAAAACACCAATTAAACCCTACCAAATATGATAAAAAAGAGAATTAAATATAAAATGATAAACATAAAAATAAATTAAAATAATAATTAAAGGCAACAAGATCCGCACGATACAAACACAAATATAACACGAAAACCCAACAAATTCGACGAAAATTGTTAAATTAATAAAATGTTCATGAAAATGAAACTTAAATCAAAAGATTTGAATTAGTAATAATTCAATAAAAATACTAAATGAAAAATTATTAAAATAAATTGAAAAATAATAAAATTAAAGATTAGAATACATTAGAAAATAACAAGGTCGAATTTTATTTTACTACATCAAATTTAACACGCGAGGTTAGGGACAGAAAATAGGTATAAATACTGATCCATTTTCACATTAAATTTAACCATTGTTAACCATAAAACCATTTTTCAAAGTTACTTTGAGTTTTGTTTAAAAATCTATTACGAAATTTTTTAGGTGAGAATTAGTTTTATTTGGAACTCTCTCTCCACGTCGCATCCTCGCAACCTCGGTAGAGCTCTGCTTGGATGTTGGCGTGGGGGAGATGTATTTTTATGAAATTTTTGATTGAATGGGTCAAGTAATTCTGTATTTTGTTTTTAATCTATATTAATACATATTTATGATGTTTAAAAATTTGTTTTTCTTAAAATTAATTAAACATTTGTCGAAATTTTTCCGGCCCACAGCCAACACCTATCGCAAGTTAATAAAATCGATATACTATTCAGATTCGTGTAAGTGCGTGGAATATCGCCAATGATCTGTGCCCGTGAAGACCCGGCGTGCGGAACGCAGGGTTGGAACGTCAATACTATCCCGTATAGAAAAAACGAGGAATAAGGAAGGAGTCTATTGGCTGCTTCCTCGTTTCTCATTTCTGTAAAATCGACCTAAATTATATCACACACGGCTCAAAATCACCACACCGAGTAGTCCAGTGGGCACTCATTAAATATAATATAAACACAATATGCGCCTAAGGTCCATTAAAGGGAAAGGGTACGGGGATAAATTAAATTGAAATCGTTGATATAACTAAATGGGATTAAATTTGAAGTAAATTAATCATTGGCATACTAAATTGAATTTGCATTTCGAAATAAAATAATAAAAATCATTAAATAAGCAATTCATCGATTCAATTAAATTAAATTAATGATTAAAATTAAATGATTATTGAGTAAAAATAAGTATCTCATTGAATTAATCAAATTAATCCATTGATTAAAATTAAAGTAATTTGAGTAAAGGTAAAATAATTCTTTGATAAAAATCAAGTAAATCTTTGAGTATAACTAAAGTGAAGTTTTGATTCATTGATTAAAAAATTAAAGTAATTTATTAAAGTAAAGTAGTGCATTGATTAAAGTAATTTATCTAACAAATAAATTTTAAAGTAAAGTTAAGTAATTCATTGATTAAATTAATATAATTCATGGGTTAAAAAATTAAAGTAACTATGGATTAAAAAATAAAGTAATTTATTGATTAAATAATTCAGAAATTTAAAAGTACAGTAACTCATCGATTAGAAATAAAATAATTCATTGATTGAAAGTAATGTATTCAAAATAAATTAAATTATTGATTAAGTTAATTGGTTGGTTAAAGGTAAAAAATAAATGAATTAATTCTATTAATGAAAAGTAAGTACAAGTCATAGTAAGCTATTAAAACTCACAAAAAATCTTTTATTAAAATCCACATAAGAATTGAAAAGAGATCACGTTAATATAAGAAAAAATGAAAGTAAAATCATATAAACTTTAGTTCAGTAACATAAAATACTCGCCTGCTAAAATTTGACATAAAATGTCGAAAATAAATTCCGGACAGTAAGTAGAATAGTTTGATATTAACATTAAGATCCCATCAGAAGTCGAACCAATTTTCAGTGTCATGATAGTGAATGAGTCCAACGAGAAAGTTTTTGTGAACGAGGAAAATCCCTTGAAATGTGTACCAAAATTAATCGATTAAAATTATACGATAAATTACCGAGCGAACAGAGAGAAACTTCCCCACAAAACCACTGACGATTGATAGGAAAATCCAACGACATGGAGCTCCGCGACACAATAGCGTGGTTCGATTCCCTAAAATCACCGTATTATACGAAAATCATCATAGAAAAAACTAATTCACAGAACTTACCCGATAATTCGCTAAACCAAAATCTAAAAGTTCAACTCGCCTAGACAACAATTAGTAAAATTACCAGTTATAAAATAAACAACCTTACCCGAATCAAAACTCGCTGACATTTCCGTCGATATAAACATTCATCGTGATCGAGTTGCGATTGGCATTCATTTCCGGTTCGTCTGATTCATTTACATTTTCATCAATATATTCATCGACGACAGCAGGATCTACATCATTTTCACTTGACAAATTATGCATTCGCCAATTATCTCAGACGAAGATTTAGAACTTCAATCTCCAAATGTTGCAGCAGCCCCCTTAAGTAAATTTTAATTAATTTTAATAACAAAATTCTGACCATGTTCGAGCCTTAGAAACAACCCAGAATCAAAACTATATCATCTTTTCCGCCAAGTGAGAAACCGAGTTAGTAAGTGAACGCTCCAGATTAAAGGCAACGATCAAATAAGTCATACCTGATAAGGTATCGTGATATTCCTGCACCAGACAAATCCCAAACTCCTGACATTCCACCATTAAGCACGACAATCAATTTTTCTTTGTGGCTATGCACCTTCGTCAATCCCAATAGGTCTGCAGTATCATGAGTATTCAAATTAACAATTGTTACGCGAGAATTCTTGTCCTGATTACATAAGAAAAGTGTTCGACGATTCATTTTTGGGGAAACGAATTTCTTGAATATTTACTTCAGAAACTAGGTTAAAATCAAATCTCGTGGAAATAAAGATACTGGCTTGGCGGTCGTTCCAAGTACCTTCTTTTAACTTCTTCAGTCGAATCATTATCATTGCCCATTCAACCCAGGTATTTTATTTGATCAATGAACCGAACACTAAGTATGAATTTTGTAACCTTTGTAACTGTTTTATTTTTCGAATAATTAAACGGTAATTGTTAAAATCACTTTATTTTAAAAGACCTATAAATGTTTAATTATCAAGTTATTGTTTCATAAAAGATAGACCACTTTATCTCTGTTCTATTCAGAAAAATAATAAATGTTCGAAGGATATTTTGCGGAGTTTTCTTGAAAATTATTTATTTATTTTCCTTTTATCTCATGAATATTTGAATTTTGCAAACATCTAGGTGAATATTATTAATATACGCAAATTTTGAAGGTTAGTAATGAATGAACCATTTGAAATCTAAATAAGTTAAAGTTATAAATGATTTGCATTTTTTGTTGTTAAACGTCGTGTTTTAACATCGGTAAAGATTTTCTCGAATGGACCTTTACGGCATAGGAACGGGTACCCCAGTAGCTTTGTAGTACCAACTTTCCTTGTTTCCAAATATAATGCCAACCACGTTGGTAACCCACTTCCATTTTCGAGTCCCGCGAGAAAAGTAGTTTGCCTCGAGTTGTGTTCCGCCAAACGTCGAAGGAATTATTACAATTGCGAACCACAAGATAACCGTCCCAACCTAAAATGCCAAGAGAAATGCTGAGTAAAACGCGAATCTCAACATCTTTTTATTCAGGACAATCTGGAGCTATTGTTGAACTCCCCGCTCATATCGTGGAACAATGGCGGCAGGCATGGAATCGAGTGTATCGAGAGCGATGCCCTGACATGCCCGAAGACGACAGGCAGGAGGACATCTCACCAGAAGAATTCATGCGACAGTTCAAGAAACTGTCTGATGAACCAAACCCATCGCAAGATATACTGGCTCAGGCCCAAGAACTCCTGGAAGGTCTCCTACAACACCAGCGCCATGTCGAGGCGGCCGTAGAACGGGCCACGAAATACTTGGCCAACGTCAAAGACGACCTAGCGGCGGGACGTCTGGCAAGTAGTTATCCACCTTCCCTGAGACCGACCCGAAATACCAAGAGACCAGTGTTTGTGATCCCTGGTTACTCCCCAGAAGAAGGGATAAAGCGATTCCTCACAGACGAGTAATCATCAAAAACAATGACAATTAATGATTAGAATATTTTGTTATTTAGTACATTATTAGAATTCTAGACTTAAAATTTCTTTTCTTCTAATGATTTTGTAGATTCGTTTCATAAATATGTTTAAGTTTAAACACCCTTATTATTATGGCCATCATCACAAAATTCAACCCTTATCATTCTAGAAATGGACCCCGTGAAATTACTCCAAACTGAATTAACCCATGCAAGACAGGCCAATAAGAAACTCCATGACCAACTCGTCCAAATAGTCCGGGAAACCCAACAAATTAAAGCGACGTGGATAGAACCGAAGAGAGTCAAACCGTTATACCAAATACTGGCCGCGACCCAGAAGGGATGGGCGGAAGAAAAGCAATTGGTCCAAGGACTGAGGACTCAAATCAGGGGGTTAGAGGTAGCGTTGTCCGCCTGTCAAGAGGGAGCAGCGGTGACCTACCCTCTAGTCTTCGCCCCTGCTCAATTGGCCTATCGCGAAGCGAATATTACCCCATCTACAACGTCAACTACTACCACGACCACCACTTCAATCACCCCATCAACAACCAGTCGTCGACCTGGGCGTAAGGAGCGGGCTAAGCGACGAGCCGCTCGAATTTCAGATCAGCTTGGATTTTTATAGCTTATGTGTTTGATAGGTAAATAAATCGTAATAGAGATCGTTGGTTATATATGTTAGTTTCTGTATACATCTTGTTATGTTTATATCATCTTAGTGGTTTGAAAAAACATTGTAGAAGGGTTAAAATGAGCAGTACCACCCATTTTGTTTCCAAACTAATGTCGGTAAAACAGGTAGATAGACGATAAAAATTTAGACGCAAGGGGACCAAATAATTTAAAAGCTAGCACACGTCTTCTATCGACAGCTCGTGAACCCGAGGGTTGTCCGAGCAATTACAGTACTAGCGATAATGCTCACTTTTTGCGGACAATCCACCACTTGAACACATTTCCAACGTTGCCTAGCAACGGGTGCCAAGTGGCCGTTAGAATCTTTTGTATGGCGTTACTGGGGCAACAACAAAGATAAGCAAATTTCGAAAACCTGTAACCCACCAAATATGATAATAATCACGAACGACTCTAAATAAAGGAAATTTGTTTTTAATTATTTTTTTTTCTTTTTAAATAAATATCAAGAGTATTGTATAACGTATTCTCTATTAAACTTTATTAAACTAGGTTCATTAAATTATTGCAACCTGAAATTTCAAACACTAATCTCGAGACTCAGCATTGAATGATTGTGATACCCTAACAACTAGATACGCCTAGTCATGTAAAACCAGGGAGATCCGTATGTATATTAACAATTTTTATCTTTTCTCCGCTACTAGTGCTTAATTGTTTTAATTGCCAAAGAAATTTTTCTAATTATAACCTTATTAAGGACGCTCAGATCCGGATTTTATCCCCACTCAACTTGCCGATCGATGGAGAGAAGCGTGGAGGCAGTTCTGACAAGCCAGATGTCTCGAGTTCCCCCCACTCGAACCCCGACAGATCAGTGGACAACCGGAAAGTTATAACCGAAATCCCGAGGCATCGGAACAGCTCTGGGAGGAGTGTAGTCCAGCTCAAGAGATTCATGAGCACGCCCGTCGCCTCCTCGATAACCTTCTCAACCATCAAAGACAGGTGGACCTACAGGTGGTCCGAGCCCGTCAATGTCTGGCGAACATTGAAGAGGATATCGAAACTGGCCGGATTGCTGCCGCCTATCACCACCAACTATCGCGTAGACCAATGCACAGCTGTACTAATGAGGAGATGGGTGGGAACCTGGAGGACCCTCAAGTGGCCAGGACTAACCGGGTTCGTAACACGAAACGACCGGTAATGATCTTTTCGAACTGCTCACCGGAGGAATGGGTAGCGAGAGGATTCACGGACCTCTGATGCTGTTATCTTGAGTTGACCTATTTTAATTGATTTTTGTTTGTCAAAATAAATAATTAGTTCTGTTAGAAATCAATTTTGTTCTGTTTGGTGTTATAACAATTTGTCAAGGAAGCTTATGTTTAATCACCTTTATACTTATTAATTCTGTGATAATAACCACCCTTTTTAATGTCATTAATTCCAGCAATGGATTCCCTGCAATTATTACGAACGGAACTGGCCCGTGCACATCAAAATAACAAGACCCTGTATGACCAGATCATTCAGCTGACTTGAGAAGTACACCAAACCCGAGCCACCTAGGTGGATCCAGCCAAGATAAAACCACTACACCAGAGACTCACAGCTGCTCAAAAGGGATGGGCAGAGGAAAAGCAGATAAATCAAAGTCTGCGAACGCAAATTCGAGGACTGGAGGTTGCCCTGTCGGCCAGTCAGGAAGGAGCGGCCGTTACTTACCCTCTCGTTTTTGCACCGGCTCAGTTAGCTTACCGAGAGTCGGTGGCCACTCCAGCATCGGTCTCAACCCCAGTGACAACAGTGGCCACTAACTATCGTCCAGGACGCAAAGAAAGAGCCAGGCGCCGAGCCGCTCGATATTAACTAAGCCTAAACAAAGTTCGAAGGCGGTGTAGTTCGTAATTAATACATGTCTTGTTGTATGATTGCATTAGACTTATGTATATGGTAGTCCAAGAATCATGATAGAATCCCTGTTATTTCTTATTAAACTCCAATATTAAACTCATGACATAAGGGGACCATTCATCAAAAGTCGAGCATGTGTCTTCTAACGACGGCTCGTTGAACCCAAGGGTTGTCCGAGCAATTATATCATTAGAAATAGCGCTCACTTTTTGCGGACAATCCGCCCGCTTGAACACATTTCCAATGTTGCCTAGCAACGGGTGCCGAGTGGTAGCTAGAAAATATTTATATGGCGCTATCGGGGTGACAATAGGAAGATTCAAACAAATAGCGAAACCCTGTAACCCACCAATATTGTTGATAATATAATGAAATAAAATTATGGAGAGGAAATCTGTACTTGTATTAATCAAAAAATCCTAAACTTGATTTTATTTAGTTTTTATGAAAAACAACATTTTAGGTTATTGATCATCCCATTATTTTCTTTATTGGTAACCAATCCATTCAACAAATTTATTAAAAACTTTGTTTGTGACATTTTTATAATAAAGTTTTGAGTTGTTCTGTTATTTATACTACATTTGACTAATCAGAGTCATAGAATCATATTACATTTGTTTAGCGTTCATGTTGCAATATCTCTGTTAATATATTTAATAAATTAGAAAATAGTCTAAAATAAGTAACGGAAATTTGAATATTTATGAATAATGAAAAGTTTTGCAATACTAATTTTAGTTGCATGGATTGATTACTTATTTTTTAAACTTAATTTTGGACTCTTCAATTGCATTTTCGTGTCTAAACTTAGTGATTTATTTTCTAAATTGTAGGAACTCAATTCCCATACTAAATCTCGTTAAAAACTGGAGTATACTATTAATTATAAGTTATACTTAATGACTTTTTGTCTTTACTATTATGATAATAAACTTTTTATTATTGATGTAAATAATTTTTAAAAGAAAACTCAATATTTTCATAATATTGCCAGTATGAAAAAACGAGGCTTCATGGAATTTGAAGTAGACGGCAAAAGTCATGGGAAAATAGTTTTCGAAGTATTTTAAAGTTTTTTATATCAATTCTAAATTTAATCTCAATCTTTAAGTTAGCTTTTGACATCTGTCCAAAAACATGTGAAAACTTTCGATGCCTATGTACTGGAGAGAAAGGATTCGGATATAAAAATAGTAAAATTCATGCAGTTGTTCCTGGTAGCCTGGTGATTGGTGGCGATATCACAAAAGGCGATGGCACTGGTGGGAAAAGTATTTATGGGGAGACATTTGAGGATGAAAACTTTAGAATGAAACATACTCAACCCGGAATGATAGCAATGGTGAGTAAAGAGCCGAATTCAAATAATTCACAATTTTTCATAACTTTAAATGCCGCTAAGGAATTAAATGGCAAAAGTGTTGTTTTTGGAAAAATAGTTGAAGGACTTGAAGTAGTTAGATTTCTTGAAGTTTTTGGATCGCCTGATGGTAAAACGAAAAAAGAAATTAAGATTAGAAATTGCGGAGAGATTTATTAGTTTACCAATTTATGATTATTATTTTGCATTTGATCCTACTTCAAAACTATCATAAATTTTATTATTTTTTATTCATCTCCTATATTTGAAAAATAGATAAAACTGCGCAAATAATTAGATGTGAATGAACTTTATTTTATCTTATATTTATTATTAAATAAAATTTATTTTACTATTAATTTTGACATAATTTAATTTCCAAAATAAATATTATTTGAAAGATATCCACCAAGAACGAAATTGTTAAAACACGGATAGATACAAATAATTATAACTATTAAGAGACACATATAGATATGGACTCCAGTCCAACAGGAAAACCTTGACTCCCACGATTTTGAAGTCAATTAAAGGGTTGAACCTCACTCCTAAAGTATTCGCCTAACTTTTCTTGGTTTTCAAACATAAATCAACATCATCAAATTTTTCACAACGCAATACCTAAGTATTGTGTTTGAATAAAACGTTCAGTAGGGTGTAATATTCAAACAGAATGTCGAGTGAAGATTATAGTTTGTTTAGGATACCTCTCCCACAAGCAAATATGATTGCCAGGGATAATGATTAGTGGAAAAATTAATTAAATAATAAAAACATTAAATTTAATAAAATAAATTTTAAAGGCAAAATACAAACTATAAACAGAAAAACTCAGACTGAAAAGCATATTATATTTCAAGACAAAATATTTACATTTAAAATCAATCTTTAATCCCACAGTTTTATATGTCCATCCCAACCAGCTGTGATGACTTTCGACGTTTCTTGAGGCAGCCAAACTGCCGCCGTTGCTGCTTTCGTATGTCCTGGCCATTGCTCAATGCATTTAGTCGTTTTAAAATCCCAAACGAAAATTTTGCCCTCTCCATCTCCGGAAATCAGATACTTCATGTCGGGAGAGAAATCAATCTGACAAGCTGATCCAGCAGCCACTTGATTTCGAAAGACTTTTTTAGTTTTTTTAAATCCCGCATCAAGGTTGTACGTCACGATTTGGTTGTCCAATGATTGACAGACGAGCCATTTGCTGTTTCTCGAAACATTTACACTGGGCATGGAGTGCATTGACGGATCCGCCAAAACCCGATAATCAACCGGGATATCCCATTCCCACATTCGGAGCGATCGATCGTCAG
Organism: Schmidtea mediterranea; assembly: GCA_022537955.1. Lineage (NCBI taxonomy): Eukaryota > Metazoa > Platyhelminthes > Tricladida > Dugesiidae > Schmidtea > Schmidtea mediterranea. The sequence goes on from CM039679.1 coordinate 120,406,038, forward strand.
AGGTGCTCACAAATCTTTTGTTACCATCGAAAAATGTTATACTGTTTACTGCACCCAAATGTCGCTCGTACAGTTGCACAGTTTCTCCCGATCGAACATCGTAGCAAAGTATTTTTTTATTCTGACAACCAGCCAAAAACAAATGCTGCTTATCGATATCTGGATTGAATTTAATAACGTTGGCAATGTGTTTGTTGGTAAACTGTGACAAACATTGGCCAGTTTCAGTAACCCACAATTTTATGTATTTATCATAGCTTGACGAAAGAAACTGAGAGCCGTCATTATTAAATGCGAGATCTTTAATCGCTTCTCGGTGGCCAAGGTAACTACGTAACAGTCGGCGTTCACCGTAAACTTCCCATAGTCGAATATATTTATCCATACCGCCTGTTAACATCAAATGACCAGTACTAGGAAATAGTCTGACAACAGACACGCCTTGTCGATGAGCATTACTCCACTGATAGACCATTTTTTTCGGAACGAAACATTTTCCAGGAGGTAATTCTGATTTGAAATTTACACCATCGACACTTAAAGGTGGAAGCATAAAACTTCTACCTTGATAATCAGTTTCTTTTTCCACGTGTAAAGCTGTTTTGTTTTCCATAGGTTCGGTTTCAGCAACAACAGTTTTTTGATGCTTTTTAGCCTTTTTGGCTAAATATTCATCCATATAAGCCTTTTCTTCTTCAGTTGGAACTGAGATAGTAATCTCATTTTCATATTTAGCCCATGGACCTGTGTAGTTTTCAACATCAGCGCCATCGTAATTGGATAATTTTTTCCGTTTATCTCCAGGCCTAGATTTAGTTTTTTCAAATACTGTTTTCTTTTTTCCATCGTCTAATAAATCAGATTTTTCTCCTGTTATACTTTCCGAATATCCAAAACTTTGATGGGTTCTCCTCTGATTTTCAAAATTAAATTCATCCAAATTGGTGCGTTGAACAAAACCAGTTAAAGTGTTTTTCTTTGCTAACTCTGTCGCTGATTTATATGGATTTACCGGACCTAATAAAGGTGCAAATTGTTGGTAGGTCGGATTAACCATTAATTCATTTGAATGTGGATTTACTAGCATGTTGAAATACAACGAATCCTTTACTTCAATATCAGGAGTAGCATTAATTGGTTTTAAAAAATCGGATGACAAAATGAGACTATTTTTATCAAACGATACAGGAGTACTGGTTTCTGGCTCAGATTCATCTGATGAGTAATTTTGAATTAAATCCATTAATATTTGAAAAGATACAAATTATAACAATTATTTAAACAAAACGCATTTAAAATAAATTTTTTGTAATCATTAAAAATTTACCAAAATAAAAATATTAGTAACAAAAAAAAATTAAAAATAAACTTTAAAATGGAACTTAATATTAACATTTCTTTAAAAATGTAAGCATTATGTACTTTAAATGGATAATCATATAATGTCAAATTGGAAAACAATACAAATGTATAATACTGTTGGGCCAGAACACAAACGGCCTTGTAAATGTTTAAATGAATCGGTAACACACACGCAAACATAACACGCAGATTTAAACTCAAACCTATTAAAACACCAATTAAACCCACCAAAATATGAGAGGAAAAACAATAAAATATAAAATCATAAACATAAAAATAAATTAAAATAATAAGAAAAAAAACAAGATCCGCACGATATAAATATAAACATAACACGAAAACCTAACAAATTCGACCGAAATTTGATAATTTAACAAAATGTGTGAAATTTCATGAAAATGAAATAAAATTCAAAGAATTTGAATTAGAAATAATTCAATAAAAATTTCAATAGAAAAATTATCAAATAAAATTGAAAAATAATAAAAATTAAGATTAGAATACACTAGAAAATTCCAAGGTCGAATTTTGTTTTATTGAATCAAAAAGAACACGCAAGGTTAGGGCCAAAAAATAGGTATATATACCGATGCATTTTCACATAGTTTTGAATCGTTTTTCAAAATCGTTTTTGAAATTTTCAAACTAGTTTTAAAAATCTATGTAAGTGAGAGTTTCAATTGAAACTCTCTCCGCGTCACATTCTCGCAACCTCGGTAGAGCTTTGCTTGGATGCTGGCGTGGGGAGAGTAAATTATTTATGATTTTTTTTGTGTATGGATTGAATCGTGTTGGTAATTTCATTTTGATTTTAATAAATTATTCATAATATATAAATTATGTTTTTGTTTTTTGTTGAAATTTTTCCGGCCCACAGCCAAGACACATCATGTTATTCAGATTCGTGTAAGTGCGTGAAATATCGCCAATGATCTGTGCCCGTGAAGACCTCGGCGTGCGGAACGCAGGGTTCGGAACGTCAATATTATCCCGTATAGAAGAAAGGATGAATAAGGAAGTGGTCTTTTGGCTACTTCCTCGTCTCTCGATTTCTTTAAATTCGACCTAAATTGATCTACACACGGCTCAAAATCACCACACCGAGTAGTCCAGAGGGCACTCATTAACTATAATATGAACATAATGCGCCTAAGGTCAATCAGGGGAAGGGTAACGGAGGATTAAATATGAAACCGTCACTATAAATTTAAAGCTAACTGATATCACGATTTCATTATAGAGTAACCACTAAGAGCTTTCTATAATTAATCCAACACCGAATATATGCAGTCGCTATAAGCGTTCATTAATACAAAATTATAAGAAAATACAAGGAATAAACAATTAGCCATAATTTTGCATAATACACATTTCCCGTCGAATTCGGAGCAATAAGTTGTCGATACCAAAGCAGGGATTTATAAAAGACTCGAATTGTGTCAGCATCAATTAGCATGTTCTCGAGTGAATTTAACTTGGATATCACGTAGAATTCCTATTGTTGGCATTCGGCACTGAAAATGACCCTTCCATAATATAGATAAACGCAGAAATAGGTATCTAAAAATCTACTTACCGATAATTCCCAACAAACATTCCTCGCATAGAATCCAGAATAAGATAAGATAACCCACATTTCATACCGCAAAAAATCATTGCAATCGTTAATTAAAAAAAATAATGTTTTTTTTCTTGGAACCGGTTGCCTAAAAACATAACGAACCAATTTGATTTAATATTTTGTTGTTAACTTAGTTTGATATTGATTTAGTTTAATTCGACGGCTCTAGAAGTAATAATTATCGTTTTGTGATTAGTATTCCGATGAACGTTAATCGTTATGTCGAGGCGCACGTCCGTTTAATTTCGACGCGCCTACGAACGTGGATTGTACTATAATTTCATTTACAACTTCATCTAATTAGTTTCAAACTTAAGATTATTATTATAATTTTATTTAACTAATTTGAATTTAGTCCCGTTAATATTATTATCGAAATTTCATTTAACTAATTTAAAGGTAATTGCATTAATATCATTATTACAACGTCATTTAACTAATTTGAATTTAATCTCGTTGAGATTACTATTATAATTTCTTCTAACTAATTTGAATTTAATCTCGTTAATATTATCATTATAACTTTCATTTAACTAATTAAATTTAATCCCGTTGATTGTTATTACCGCGATTACCACTAGTGCTAGTGAATTACTATTTGGATTATTATTATTATTATCATCAATGTTATTATTGTTATTATTATTTGCTATTATCACTATTATCATCATTATCGGTGCTAGTACTATTAATGCCGCGAATTTTATACCATTACCCGTATGGTTATCATTATTAGTATTCTCAGGTCTCATGACTACTACATCCGTGTAGCCTCCGTATAGATCGTAATTAAGATGATAATTAATTAATACCGAAATCGATAAAACCATAAGTGGACAAAACGTATCCAAGTACCCAAATAATAACTCTTATAAGCAACAGCGAGACCCCGTGAAATGATCCAAACGACCGACCAGTCGAATTTTTCTTTGATTATGTGATAATAACATAAAAAATAATGCTCGAGAATCTGACATTGACCTTTTCTCCCAATCAATATGTGAGAATAACCAAATTAATATAATGCAGAAGAACAACCAGACAAGAAAACACCTTCAAAATCATGACGAAAGCATCCGAAAAAAATACTATTAAGAAAATACTTAATGTGAAAAAGAAAGTGATTGCTGCACTGCCTCCAATGCCACCAATGAAAAAGAAACCTGATTCTACTCTAAATTATCAAGCTGAAGATAAGGAAAATCTCATTGTATATCGTTTTGGAAGCAGCACTTGGTCAAAGCATATATTTTCTCACATGCTATTAAATCATCAACCATCTTCATCAATCCTTATACTTGCAATGCTTTGATCCAGTGCAACTACAAGATTTTCTTTGAAACTTTCCCGTTCAAAGACTTTGCCAGATGGAACGAGATAATCTTGCCAATACACAACAACTCTTCGTCTTGGTCATTCTTTTTCTTAAACAAGAAAAAGCGAATTGCATTGATTATAGATCCATCAGCGGATGATAGTCACACAATGCACCTTGAACTGGCAACGGATATCCTCAAAACCATACTAAATGTACAGAATATTTTTGATGATCTACATTTCTCACTTACTGAAATAGAATATCCTATATGCCATGAGGCAAACCTGTCTGCTTTTTATGTATGCCACTTTCTAAAATGTTTAATGTCAGATATACCAATTGATATTCCTGATATAAATACGATGAAAGAAGCAATGAGACCAATTATTAGAAAATATAACTGTGCCAAATTCCCTGAGAGCGATGTCAGGAGTTACCGAATACTAATAGAAGACTTGACATACCAATTGAACCTCGACACAATCTCCTGTGAAGAATTATTAAATGAAATTGAAAGAATCAACGGAAGAATAAACCCGAAACGATATTTCAAGGACTATAAACCAAAGTCAGATATAATACATCTGCAAAAGAAAAAAGCGGCAGAACTTTTATGTGTAAAGAGACTAAAATTCCAAATCAACCAAAAAATAGAAATTGGGAAGATATGGGAAAACAATAAAATAGACCATAAACCGGCAATGGCCAAATTCTTGAAAACATTCGCAAGCAAAGACTGCCCTATGTCAGATACATCACAAATAAAACTTCCTTTCCATAGGGATGTAGACTCTGATACATATACTGATTGTGAAAATCTCTCGCACATCATGAAGAACTTGGATAATTCCGCCCCGGGAATGGATCTCATAACAGGGGGAGATTGGAAAAAGATCTCTCCAAAACATGAGCTTATAACTGCGATATGTAACTGTGTACATCGAAATAAGATAAGCCCACAGAGATGGAAGCTATACAGAACTGTCATGATCCTAAAACCTGGAAAGTTATCCGAGAGCTTCAAAGCTAACTCTTCGAGACCTCTAGCAATCATGGACACAGCTTATAGAATATTTACGACCCTTATAAATAATCGCCTACTACATTTGATAAGGAGTGGCACCCTTATCAGCCAAAACCAAAAAGCGATCGGTGTCCCTGACGGATGTGCCGAACATAATGCAACTCTCCACATAGCAATTGATCGTGCTAAACGATGTAAAACTGAACTACACATCGTTTGGCTGGACATTGCCGACGCTTTTGGTTCGCTGCCTCATGACCTGATATGGTACACACTGGCTGGCATGGGTCTGAAAAATGAGACACTTACATTAATTAAAGAACTATATAAGGATGTAAGAACTATGTTTGACTGCCAAGGAACCTTGTCTGAACCTGTCCCAATTACTAAAGGAGTTAAACAGGGATGTCCATTATCAATGACACTCTTCTGCCTGTCAATTGATTACATCCTAAAATCTACCCCTTTCTCTTACACAATTTGAACATCAGTATTTTGGCATATGCTGATGATCTGGTTCTTCTCTCAGACTCTTATCAAGGAATCAGGAAAACCTTGGAAAACACTGTGAAATTGGCTGGTTTTGCAAACCTAAAGTTCAAACCGTCAAAATCGGGATATTTATCAATTAATAGTACTGGCTCAGTTAACAAAAAACTACACCTATATGATGAAGAGATACCAACTATATCTGAAAATAACAAGTACAGATATCTTGGAGTTGACTTCTCTTACAAACGTAATCAGGATATTGATAGTCGACTTGACTCTGCACTGGCACTAACCAAATCCTTATTTATGTCATATCTGCATCCATCACAAAAGCTGAATGCATACAAAACATTTATCCATTCCAAGCTTATATTCTCCTTACGCAACTGCATCATGGGTCATAGAATCCTTGACTGTGATAGGAATCGAATTACACAAGGACGTGAAAAGCAGCTGGGTTTCGATCAAAAAATTAAGGGATTGTTAAAAACAATGATTGGAGATAAATTCCAGGCCCTTAATAACTATTTCCTATATACTCACTGCAAAATGGGAGGTCTTGGTATTACCGCTACTATCGATGAATATCTTATCCAGAGCATTACAGGAATAACAAGACTGTTCCACTCCTCCAATCACGGCTTTAGAGATATGTTGATAGCTGAAGTTGCCCATTCTAGAGGATGTAAAAGCTTTGAAGCCGGTCTGAAATGGATGAATTGTGAGATCAGCAAGGAATTTCACAACACCTCTTTCTTTGTGAAATTCCAAAAATCAGCACTGGCTCTCAAGAGAAAGTTCAGTATATGCATCTCTTTAAAATTCGCTGAAGACAAATTCTCTCTTGAAATAGTCTACAAAAAGCGTACCTCTTATATAGATCATCGTAACCTTAACACTCTTTCTAAAGAGCTCCATGACTTTGTAGGTCTCCATTATGCCGAGCAATGGTACAAGATGAAAGTACAAGGACGCATTGCAGCCTCTATTGGAGATAGTATCACTGCTAAATACCTAATAGCTAGTGATACCCTTAATGATGCACAGTACTGCTTCTTGGTGCGGGCAAGAAATAACATCTTAAATCTTAATTACAGTGCATATCGTCTAAAATATAATCTTAACACAAAATGTAGACTTTGCCATCTTGATGAGGAGACCCAGACACACGTTTTCAATCATTGTCGTGCAAAACCAAACGCTCGAAGGGTTAAGCATGAAAATGTGCTAGTTAGCATAGTTGCCTTCCTTGAAAAAATTGGTTTTGAGATAGATGTGGAGAAGTCCCCCAAATATGTCTCAATTCCAACAAAGCTTAAACCTGACATGGTAATTAGGTCCAAACGGAATAAAGATATACATGTTCTGGACCTAAAAGTACCCTATGACTCGGTTGAAGGCTTTGAAAAAGCAAGAGAAAACAACTATGTGAAGTACAAAGATCTATCCTTACAGATCGGAAAGGCCTTTAATCAAACGGCCACTATATCTGCTATAGTGATTGGATGTCTGGGCACATGGGATAAGAAGAATAATGCCCCTCTCTCTAAAATCGGATTGACAAAGACTGAGATCATATCTCTGGCCAGGATAGCATGCCCAAATGCGGTGATTGCATGCTATCACATATACCGGGAGCATGTGTCATTTACAAAAAATGTTATTCCTCCCCCTTTTAGTCTTGTGTAAAGTATGTTTACGAGGCAATGCGGATATCTCATCTGCGTTGCAGTTTTGTGTAGGTAGAATAAAAAACTAAATAGTATGAAGTGCTGAGCCTCGCTCGCACAATTGGCCGAAAAGCAGCAAAAAAGTAAAAACCAATTATAAAAAAAAAAAAAAAAAAAATTACCTGGCCAACGTGGAGGACGACCTTGCAGCCGGGCGAATCGCGAATGTCTATCCACCCAGCCCAAGACCGGCCCGTAATACAAAACGGCCCGTGTTCGTAATTCCGGACTGCTCTCCTGAGGAAAGGATAAAGAAGTTTTTCCAGGATTCTGGACCTCACTGATTCCTAAAACCCGACCACCTAGTTTTGTCCTAAACAATTTTATAAAATATATACTTGACATTTGAAACATGTGTTAATTTTTTTTCCTTAGCGTAGTTTTGTAACACGTGTTTGAATTAACTGTATGCTTGAGAATTTTAAATCAGTTAGTAAAAGCTTTAATGTTCCTAATTACAGAGATGGAGCCCGTACAAATATTGCAGACGGAGTTGGAACGCGCCCGAAAAATCAATAAAAATCTCCATGATCAAATTGTCCAGCTGACTGTGGAAGTGCAACAGACGAAGGACGTTTGGATGGAGCCCAAAAGGGTAAAATTGCTTTACCAGCGGCTTACAGCAGCCCAAAAGGGATGGGCAGAAGAAAGACAGTTGGTGCAAGGTCTGCGAACACAAACAAAGGGGCTGGAGGTTGCACTGTCTGCCTGTCAAGAAGGGGCAGCTGTAACCTATCCCCTCGTATTTGCTCCCGCTCAATTGGCTTATCGGGAGACGATAAAATCCCCCAAGACGACCTCAACAACAACCCCAACTTCGAACAGTTACCGACCCGGACGGAAGGAGCGGGCTAAACGTCGAGCCGCTCGATTGCTTACTCAACGTTAATTAACTCTTAGAATGTGCTTATTGGAAAATTATATGTGTATTAATTTTGAAATTTTATGTATGTCTTCCTACTTAACATAACATCTCTAACAAGTATCCGTGAAACCCGCAATCAACACGCAAGGTGTACCATCACTAGTGGTAGTCGCTCGTTCTATGCCATTATCGGATTACTATTATTCTCTGACGAACTTAACGATGAATATACGACATAAAGGGGACCTAATAATCTAAAGCGGGCACAAGTCTTCTAACGACAGCTCGTTGGACCCAGGGATTGTTTGAGCAATTACAGCATAAGTAATAACGCTCACTTTTTGCGGACAATCCACCCACTCGAACACAGTTCCAACGTTGCTCAGCAACGGGTGTCGAGTGGTATCAAGAAATATTTATATGGCGTTAGTAAACCGCATCTTAAATCATGTCCATACAACGACAGACACCTTTCGACAATAAACAAAAAATGCAAGAACGAACGAGCAACGAGCGACAAGACCGGTTACCTATACGGGATACTGACAAGCGAGATGAGTCTCGACCAGGTACTATTTCGTTTAGGAGGCTTAAGACTTCCACTTAATGACTGACCGTAAATTAAACTCCAAACCCAACCGACACTGACCCATAAGTTCATATTAGGTTATCCATCTTTACCACATAAACGCAACACTCTAATATTCCATTTGAAATATGATTATAATACCTATTTTAGATTATACGAATTCGCATGGAGGATGGAGGGACGACTCCCGATTGACCCTGCAAATCCCTAGTAGCTCTGCCGCTCGGTATAGACAGGCGCTTTGTTACCAGGGGTATGAACTGACCGCTTACGGAGGACACAATTGGCTTCGTCGACCCAACGATCATGGAGATGAAATTGAACTGCCAAGTATTGCTATCAAACGGGAACCGAGCAGGAACCCGGCACGAGAAGCGCGCCAACGAGCCGAATACAGTGCTATGAAAATGGAGGAGATGGAGAGAAAATATCATCGGAAGGCGGTAATGGCCAGACAGAGATTGGCACAGATAAATCGGGATATCGCCAATGGAATCATACCTAGCACCGATGGATTTTCACTTGACTATGGGGTCTCATTTGAGCTCGATGACCCAAGACTTCTGCAAATGGCCGCTCCGACAACTCTGATCCTGCCTGAAAGATTGATTCACCCAACTCTTAGTCACAGACTCGGACCAAAGCAACGAGACGAACATGCCTATGCCCACCGGCATCCACAATGGGCATCCTCAAGACGAAATCGTCGAAACGCAGATTGCACAGACTGAACAAAAATCCTAAGATTGACTACGCTGTTGTAATGGAAATAAATATTTTTTAAAACAATTTAACTGTTTGTCTCGTATCATTATATTGTAAATAAATTCTGAAAGATCTTAGTTACCACGATGAAGGGAATCCTCACAATTCAAACCGTACTTAAAGTAAATAAATAATTTGGAAGCGAGACTCACCAGGAATTAATTCAATGAAACCAATGAGGTTCACTAAAATATGTTGGGCGCGGACAAAAGAAATTAATAAATGTATTGAGAGCAACCATGCTAATAATCATCTATTAAATGATTTTAATTTAGAAATGAAAGCAACAAGAATTCTTAGTCAAGAACTGAAGGAGCTCCGGCGCGAGAACACGCACCTCCATCAACAACTTCTACAGCAGAGCCGCAAACTCCAAAGGGTAAAAGCCACCTGGGCGGAACCGGAAAAAATGAAAAGTGTATACCAACGCCTTACTGCGGCCCAGCAAGGCTGGAGAGAGGAAAAATTATTGAATCAGGCCCAACGAACTCAGATAAAAGGATTAGAGGTCGCCCTGTCAGCGTGTCAGGAGGGCAGTGCGGTGACATACCCCATAGTCTTCGCACCGGCACAGCTGGCCTATCCCGACCAAGATAAGCCAAAACCGTCCAACAAGCGATCCCATCCGCATGCCAGGCCAGGCCAAACTGAACGCTTACGCCGACGTGCCCAAAGCAAAAGCAAATGATTGACAAACTGAAATTCAAATGAAATAAAATTGTGTTTTTATTAATTTGTTTCTTTATAACGATTAACGTGTACGAGTAAAATAAGCAAGAAATATTTAAGGGACCTAAAAGATAAGACGGACATAGGCCTTCTAACGGCAGTCCGCTGAACCCGACATAGGACTAAACCTTAGCAGTTCTGACATCGGAACTCACCTTTGGAGGTCCTGTGACCAATGGTTACAGTTCCAACGTTGCCTAGCAACGGGTGACCATTGGCGGGCATTGACAATATTTTGTATGTAATGGGGTTAAGGTCATCAACACCACTAACCCCACACAAAGTAGAAATCCCCCCATAGTAGAGGGGGATTGGTGGGAGTGCTGTCTGATTGGATAGAGCGTTGTGATGACTACTGGTGATTCCCACGGGGAACAAAGTATAATCAACTAATAGTAGAACAATAACAAACAGCTGAAACCAACAGGTTTCTGCTTATCCGTATGGATTATGCCTACTCTTAGGAGAGGTTGGTAAAACCAAGCTTCAGGATGATGTAGGTTATTTATTTGTTCGGAATGATAAGTCACAAAGGCATTTAGCAGTAAAAAATAAATATAAAGAGGTTTACAAGGGTTGATGTTATCCTTCGCATTTGTCCAAGAAGCTTGGCTGTTTACAGCGTTCTTTATCTTGCCCTATTAGTTTTCCTGATTGAGGTTTATTTGAATGTGTGCGAGGTTGTAGCATTAGATACAGTAGATCTAGTTTGGCCATCATTTATACATATTCAATCCTCTGGAGATCCTATTGATGGGTTTCTGGGTGTTGAGATTTTGAAGCTATATGGTTGTTACCCAAATAACCCCATACAAATATTTTCGCTTACCACTCGGCACCCTATGCTAAGCAACGTTGAAATTGTGTTCGAGTGGGTGGATCGTCCGCAAAAAGTAAGCGTTATTACTAATACTATAATTGACCGAACGATCCATGGGTCCAACGAGCGGCCGATAGAAGGCCTGCGCTCCATTTAGACGTTAGGTTCTCATTATTCTCCTATACCCTTCAAATGTTAATCTATACCGTTATATCATTTATTATTATGTTCATTCCCATAGTCCATTTTGTCGTTGTTCGTATCATTGATTTCACAATGGCCTGTACACACTTCGTTAATCTAAATATTCACAAGTATTGTTGAGAATACCTAAATAATAGAGTAAAATAATTAATAAACATGTAAAATAATTGGGGAAAACAATCATAAGTGATTAAGATGTGGTTCTGGAGCTTAATAAAAAGGGAATGAAAAAGAAATGTCAAATACCGAGAAGGGAATAAGAGAAAATCAATAAAAACAAACAATTAAATAAAAGAAGGTCATTTATAATTAACAAGTGCAAATTTAGGAAAACAAAAACAAAAGGAAAATTTGCACGTTATTTCGAAAGCCCTTTCAAAATAAGGGAAGAAATGTTGTTCGGAAATCCGGAAAAGGGCACCTCTAAAAAATGATTTGTCTGAACAGCTGTCAGTGATTATGGAGGCCCAAAAGAAATTAGCGTTAAAAGATATCAGAAATTCCATTCGACATCAGTAAGTGTTATTGGATGATGGAGTATTAAAAGGAAGCGCAATTGAAATCAACAACACAAAAAAATAAGACAAAAATTGCAGAAGACAGAGAAAGACAAAAAAGAAATTAAAGAGAAATTTGAAACAGAAATTAAGCAAGGTCAAAGCTACTAAATCAAAGTTATTGATCTCAGAAACCCACCGCAGTTGTCAAGTGATTGTAAAGCCAATTGATCCGAAAAGTGCTATTCTTCCCGAAGGGTCGTAATAAGCACCAAATTGTGATTGATTGATAATTCGTTGTGTCATTTTAAAGTGGAGATAAAGTGTATTAATCAATAAAGTTTATATCGTTTAGAGTTCGTTACTGTTGTTTAAAAGCACGCTTGGAGTCATATTGACAATAATTTTTATTCGAATTCACTGACAACCCCAACAGTATCTCTCTTAACTTTATCCCTATTATAACTACTATGCTCCCTATTATTGTGTCTAGTATTATCATCGTTACTATTATTATTATTATTATTATTATTATTATTATTATTATTATTATTATTATTATTATTATTATTATTATTATTATTATTATTATTATTATTATTATTATTATTATTATTATTATTATTATTATTATTATTATCATCATTATTATTATTATTATTATTATTATTATTACCATTATCATTATCATTACTATTATAATTATTATTATTATTGTGGGGTTGTAGGTGATCGGTATTACCTTGAACCAAATCATATCATTCTACCTGATTGCTACTGGCTACCGGTTACTAGGCAACGTTGGTACTGTAACCAATTGTTCTGTGACCGTCAAAGGTGAGCTTTGTTTCCAAAATTGCTAAGACCCGGTCTACATCTGGTTCAGCGAGCTACCGATGGAAGGTCTATGCTCGTCTTATCTCTTCTAGTTCTTTTACTTGTTTTACTTCAAACCGCATTACCCCTATTCTCAGAGAGATTCATTCTCAATGGCACTATATTTATTTGGAACACAACGGAATGACATAAGAATTTTTATTTCTCAACACATTATATCATCAAACACGTCTTTCGTATTAATGTGATTTTTGTTGCTTTTGTCGTTTCCTTTCAGCCCTCCCTGGTCTTGCACGGGGTTTTGGTTTGAATGGCTACTGTACGGGGCTTGCCACAACTCTGTAGACGACTTGGGCTGGGGCGAACACCAGGGGATAAGTGACGGCCGGTCCCTCCTGGCCCGCCGCTACGGCTACTTCCAGCCCGCGAATCTGAACCTTCTGGGCTTGATTCAGGGATCTCTCCTTTCGTCAGCCCTTTTGTACCGCGTCTATTTTTTGATAGAGCCGTTTTACTCTAGTCGGCTCTGACCAAGTAGCCCTTATCCGTTGCAGCTCGCGGTTTAATTGTAGGCACTGCTGATGTAAATTCGCATTTTCCTTACTGAGGTCTTTTAATTCGTTGCCGATTTTCTGCATGGCGTCCATCATTGTTTTTCCTTAATAATAAATTAGATATCGGATAAATTATAGAGATTAATTCGGAAAAATAAACAGAATTTCTGGTCCCATCCCATTAGCATTTTATGCGTTGTTGTCTCCGGGAAGCATGTTCATTGTTCACTTTACTCAGTTCTCGCGTGTAACTTTATAGTTTACATTAACAAAAGAGAAAAAAATTTTTCTAATACAACTAATTTATTGAAAAATACAGGTCATAATTCAAGTTTTTGTTAATTTTGGTGCGGTCGATTATCAGTTAAGCGCCTCTGCGAATAGGCGTGTTCTTTGACGCCTCGATCCTCCAAAATATCTCGAATATCTGGCTGTAGGAGGGTTTTCGGACCACCAAGCTCACGGGTGCGTCGATCTCTAGCAAGGCCGGATCCCGATGATCATAAGCTATTCCGTATGAGGGCAGGTGCCCGTCCGAGCTGGGAATACGTCCGCTGGCGATGTCCCGATTGATCCTGGCAAGGTGTTCCTTCTGCCGTCTTGCTAAAAATCGGTATCGCCACTCCAATTGTTCTAGGCGGTGGAGCTCGCCTTCTGCTCTTTGCCGGAGCTCTCGTGTGGGGATTCGACCCGACTCCCGCTTGATGAGGATGCTTGGGAGTTCGACATCTTCTCCTGGCCCGTTGGCTTTCCGGTTCGGCCACTCGGGGGTACCATAAGTCGATATGGTATATCCCCGATCCCATAATGCTTGCCGATACCTCCCGGCAAATCTGGTCGGCACTGTTAAAGTAGTGCGATCCACATCCTCCCAATCACTGTTGTGGGTACCTGATAATAACGATATTAATGGTTATCAATCTAAATCGATTGCTTTCCCAACGATAACTAATATAAAAGTATAATGGAAATGTTTAGAATTTTTAGCCAAATTCTTAAATCAAAAACTCAAAATTATGTAGATCCGATTTAGTTTACAAAACTAATCGATTATGGTTAACCACAATGTTTATCTAAATTAAACATTTTCGTTATCAAAATACCTAGTTATTAATGATTTAAAATTCTTAATAGGGGTCATTATAAGGGTAATTAATATTGATATTCTAATTATTATAATAGTAAAATTTACTAATTCTAGTAGTCTACTTGTAATGAAACGAAATGAAATGAAATAATCCTAATACATCGAGAGTCGTATTAATAATATCCTATTGAATAATGGTATGGAGCTAAATACCCTAATAGCAAGGTAGGATTAGATCATATTAAACAATCAAAACCACCTCAAAAGAGGATTTCCATGCTATATAATTTAAATCGATAAGATAACTTAATTTAAAATATACAACAGTTACGTGAATAAATATAATTGAAAATTTAAATTTCAGAATATTCATGAATATCCGAGGAAATTGTTGGATAGTTGGGGATTAAGTCAACGGACATTTTCCATATTATTAAGCGGGTTCACTCTCTTATTTCAGATTCTTACTTTGAGCAAAGAATGACCGACAAGGGATAACGAGAATCTTGATTAGTTTATCTGGTGGAAGCGACGCGACTAGATTGAGAGATTTCCTAAAATCGCCGTTAAATTTAGTTATTCATAGATTTGGGGATTAGCTATTTTCGGTCTAGGAACACCTTGGTCTGTTAGGTCGTAATTTTAGTTGAGCGATCACCAAAAGGAACGATAACATAACAATTGAATGATAAGTTTTATTAATATCAAAACGTGGCTGGAATGAGCGTACTTGGAATGTAACTCTCTGTAGGAATTTGGCTTTGGCCATCACCAAGAGTAGCCTGGGTTCGAAGGTTGCGTGCATCGGGCATTAGTCGGTTTGGATCTTCGATCAAAGCATCTTTCCTCATCTTCATTCTATTAGTTTCGCTTGTTGGTGTTGTTGCCATTGGAATATCCGATAAACTATTTGGATGCGTATAGTTCCATTCACTATATATACAAATGGCGTCAGTGGGTGTGTATTGCTACGTGGCAGAACTGAAATCTCGACGAGACTGGTGATTGGCGGATTCTGTCTTCACTTCTTCTATTGATCGGTGGGCAGCAAAATTCTTCTGAGTGAATTATACACACCGATTGTGTTTCTGATAATTTTCTTGCTCAGTTACTGTGTTAACATGCCACGTCACCTGGTGTGAGCTGCCATGTGTTTGCATGCCGCTTTTCTTGTAATGATGTCCGTAGGCCAATTTATCGATTGGAGAAAGAAATCTCTCGATGTTCTACCACTCTATTGGTATATATTTATCTCCATTTTCCATTTAGTATTTCATAACACTAACTTTTCATTTATTATTCCCTCAAATTCGTTTTCAGATCGTCCCATTGGTTCTTGAGGCTCAGTTTAATCAATTTACTTTAGAATTAACCAAGTTACTTAGTTAATTAGGCTTCTTCCGTCAGAAGTATTTCCCAACAAATCAATCTCATCTGGGAATTTTGTCGAATCTCGCTTAGCACTCGTTGCAGTCTAGAGCCAATGAGGATGTCTCTCCACATTTCGGATCTATGGATTTTTTATATTCATGTTTCACGTGTTTTACTTTCTTAAATATATATTTCTGAACTTTTGTTGGAGGCATTAATATTTGAATTACAGTGGAATGCAACCGACCTGTATTGTTCTAATTATGTAACTCGGATGTGTGGGGTCGATAGTTTCGAGGAGGTCTTTTCGTAATTATATTCCGACGTTATTTCCCTTACAGGTTGTAGTATACGCGGGATTGATAATCATTTTGCTAGGTTCTTTTGTTGTTGAATGAATTAATTAAACTAGTCTTTTATATAAACAGGTTTTCTGAGGTTATTGACTAAAGGAACTCATTATTCATTAGTAAACATTAGGATTTCTATTTACGGATCAATTATGATGGTGTGCAAACTGGTTTCTGGCCAAAATTTACGAAAAGGTTGGGGTTTTGGTGAAGTGTCGTCCGGCGTTTTTTGTTTGATTTTTAGATTTTCTTTCGGTTTCCTTTGGTCTCTCTGGACACAGTTTTGTCATTAAAATTCGTGAAAACACATCAGTATATATACCTATTATTTGACCTTAACCATGCGTGTTATTTTTATTGCGATAAAACAAAATTTTACCTTGAAACTATTTGTGTTATCTAAATTAAATTTTTTTATTTTCTTAATTTAAATTGGCAATTTATTTCTTAAATTTTTAATTGGATTTATTGAAATATTTTATTTTAACTCAATTTAATTCATTAATTTTCTACTTTTATATAAATTGTCGTTTTTAGGTCAAATTTTCTTGTTATTATGCTATTTTTTATGTAAATTTCGTGCTGTTCTTGATGCATTTTGTATTTATTTTATTTTACTTTTGTGTTTTTTGATTTTATATTCATTTATATTCTCTCAAATTTTAGTGTTTAGTTGATGTTGTATGTTGTATTTTAAGTTATCTTGGTGCTGGGTTTTCGTGCAATATTACTGATACATTTAAACAATTTTTAAGGTCGTTTGTGTTCTGACACAACACTTTTTGTGTTATTTTTAAAGCATCATTGGAATTTTATCAGAAACGAGGCTGACAATTTATGAAAAATTTACCGAACGGGTTGGATATTTTTTGTTTTAACTAATAAAGGTTTTATGGAATTAGTAGTCTGTTTTACGGAATTTTAAGCTTTTTTAAGTAAAATAAAACTTTAAAATGATTATTTTAAATTAGAAATAGCAATTATGTTTCCCTTTACTCCGACGAAATTTTAGAGAATTTATTAAAATTTAAAGTTTCATTTAGGCTTTTTACAACATATGATTCTTTTTGTCTGCTTTAATGTTAAATATGTCTTGGGTTCAAGATTGTCTTTTGTGGTGCCTTCTTCCATGAGAATTCGACGAAAATAAATTAAAAGAATAAAAAAGAATTATATAACAAAACGAATAATTAAAAATGTGATTATAGAAATTTGGATTCTAATAAAATTAGGCTAGGATTTCGTTTCCACTTTATCTAAAATTTTGAATAACCTTTTGAGTCCCGCTTGTATCTCCGGAAATCATTTGATTTTAAAAAATAACTGTTAGCCTCATTCTTGAACGCGATACCTTGATCTTTTCTACTAAACGAAAGCTATCGTTTGAAAAAATAAAAAAGTAAAAAAGCTGCTTAGAAAAATTTTGATGAGTTAGAGAAAAGTGAAATTTGACACTATTTGTTTCTTTGTTGAATATAAATAGGTTTATCTAAAACAGTGATCTTGAATTATGACTGATCTTGTAGAGTATATTGCTAACAATGGTTCAACAATTAGTTCAGATGATGAGTTCGATATGGAGATCGATGTTGAAATGGTGAATGACGATAAAAATGACATTTGGACAAATCCGAGTTTCGTGGAAATAAAAATTTAAAATTCGTTGCAATTGAGAGTGTGGATTCCCAATATTAATAATAAGCAGCCTAATGATTACTTTATGAACTTTTTCGACGAGACTTTGATCAACATTATTGTATGCGAAACCAATTTATTTCAAAGCAATGTATATCTTTCTTGAAATAATTTTACTCAATGGTATGATTGGCAAAAGAGTATTAAGGGATAATTGGATAACTGATTTTTTGCTTCAAACTCCAGTTTGCCAAAATTATGTCGAAAAATCATTTCCAAGATTTATTGAGATACCTTCACTTCAATGATAATCGTAAAAAGTATAATGATCGTTATTCAAGTTGAATCCAATCGTCAATTGCTTGAAACAAAAGTTTAGATTCTGCACCGTCAAACAGAGAACAGGAGCTGTTTGAACAGTTAGAAAAAGTTGCATCGTAAATTAGCAAAAATACAAACTCACCAGTTGAATAATGGGAAACTTTTACATATGAAATGGTTAGACAAGCGAGAAGTTTTTATGCTATCATCAATTCATCAACCAACTATGGCTCCTACTGATCAAAATAACCAGGCTATTGTAAAACCAACTTGAATTATTGATTACAACCAAATTATGGGCACTGTTGACCAACTAGATATGCAAATATCATTCACCGAAGTAATTAGAGAGACTGTGAAATGGTACAAAAAGGTGTTCTTCCAATTTCTTGATATATCTGATTTCAACTCATAAGCACTTTATCGTAAAAAAGAAAAGTCAAAAATGACACATCTTGAATTCAGAAAAACTTTGGTTAGACAAATATTCAAAAAGTTCAATGTATTTGAAAATCTTCCTTCTGTCCATCAGTTCGTGCTCAGCATTTTCCTGGACAATATTGTTTGAGTTGTCGGTGAATTTAAATAGGATGTATTGTCAATCTGACTCCAAGCTTGCTTTTAAACAACAGTAATGGACTACAAACGATATAAACTTTATTGATTAACACACTTTATCTCCACTTTAAAATGACACAAAGAATTATCTATTACAGTCACAACTTGGTGCTTATTACAACCCTTCGGGAAGAATAGCACTTTTTGGATCAATTGGATTTCACAATTACTTGACTACTGTGACGGGTTTTTGAGATCGATAAATCCGATTTAGTTGCTTTGCTTTGACTCGAATTTATTCAATAACTTTGATTACTTTGATTTCACTTTATTTCTTTTTCATAATTTTGGCTTTGTCTCTTTCCAACTTTCTTTATTATTTTCGTTCTCCTATCGCCTAATTTCTGCTTCAAACTTATTTTATCCTTGATTCCAACTGCTCTTTCAATAATTTTCTGTAATTTTCTCCTTTCAATTCTTAGTCCAATTTTTCTCTCTTTGATTCCAGTTGCGCTTCCTATTTATACTCTATAACCAAATGTCATTTAGTGATATACACTCGATTTCAATATCTTTTCTCGCAAACTGCATTTGAACCTCTTCAATTTTCCTAATATCTCTGACAACTGTTTAGACATTCGATATTTCGAAGACGCCATCTCCCGGCTTTCTATGTAATCCATTTTCCTTATCTCGACCTGAATGTCAAGATATGTCACTTCACTTTCAATTTTGTTTTTCATTTCTTGTTTGCTTTGCACTTTTTAATTAAAAATGACATTGACATGTTTATATTATTTAATTGTCTGATTATTTTCTATTATTTGTTATTTCTTCCATGGTTTCTATTACCCAGGATTGTGGAACAACCATCCTTTCCTGACACTCCTTTCCCCCCAATTATTTATTAAATTAATTGTGCTTATTCACTTTTTATTTTATTTTTAGGTATCCCCAACATATCTTCCCCTATTAAAAAAAATTCGTCCTCGAATTAACTTTTGAGTTACTTTACAATATGTATATTTTAATTTTACATCTTAATCCAATAATATAAAACAACAGTGATCCTTAATAATTTTATCATTATTTTATTTTAAATATAGTATACTGTTGTAATAATAATATCAATAACAATAATTTTTAGTATTAACTTCATTTAGATATTTTATGGGATACCCTGAACCAAATTTACAGATTCATTTTTTTAATTTCCCTGTTGTATTTCTCTATGCATTGCCATTATTCACATTAATTATTCTCGATCATCTTTGCTATTGCTTCAAAAAAACTATTTAAAAGAAAATATTAAAAATATTTTTTTCAATTTTATTATATTTCTTTTATATACTCATAATATTTGTATATACACACATACATAGTAATACATAAGTATATAATATTTTTTTTGTTTAAAATAAAAAAATTCAGAATTACCGATAAAAAAATGTTATAATTAATTTCCAAATGATTAATGTTTTGACTTATTTGAAAAAGTATCTTTATCTAATTAGAATAATAATAATAATAATAATAATAATAATAATAATAATAATAATAATAATAATAATAATAATAATAATAATAATAATAATAATAATAATAATAATAATAATAATAATAATAATAATAATAATAATAGTAATAGTAATATTCTTAATGATAGTATTAATAGTAATAATAATAATAACTAATTAACTAATCATTTACTATTAGTAATTTATTTTTTTTATTCATCTTTCTGGATTTAAAAGTTGTTTCATAGCGCTTATTTTTGAAATATGAAATAATAATGATTGAATTTCACAAAATTTTATTAATGGTCCAAGGAACTGGTGGGTTACAGGGTTACAAATCTTGCTTATCCTCCCGGTGACCCTAGTAACGTCATACAAAATGATACTGTTCGCCACTTGGCACCCGTTGCTAAGCAACGTTGGTAATGTGTTCAAGTGGTGGATTGCCCGCAAAAATTGAGTACCATGTGCTAGTACTATAGTTGCTCGGACAACCCTCGGGTTCACGAGCTGTCGATAGAAGACCTGTGCTCGCTTTTGATTCTTAGGTCCCATTATTCTCCTATCTCCTTCAAATGTTAACCTATACTCTCATATCATCTATCTTTATGTCCATTCCCATAGTCCTTCTTCTTGTTGTCCATGTCGAAGATTATTCTTTGGCCTGTACACCCTTTGTTATGTTAAATACACCCACATTATATCTTTTACCCTTATCCCTATTATAACTACAATGTTTCCCATCAATATTACTAGCATTATCATTGTTGCTATTATATATATTACCCTTATTAATTGTTACTACTAATACCTTTATTAATATTTTTATAGCTATAACTACCATTATATTTATTGTTATTGTTACTATGAGTATTACTATTATTATTATTGTTATCATAATTATTATCAATCATTACTACAAATACCATGATTATCACTATTATCATTATTATTATTATTATTATCAATATTATTATAATTATAATTACCATTACCCTGATCATTATCGTTATATTTATTAAGATTTTGTAGGGATCCTTCCTTATTCCTCAGCGTTAAAATTTTTTATTGATATACAACATTAGCCGTAGTCCATCTATAATTTTCGGTTTTTGATAAAGTATTTTTGTAAATTCGAAAATTTTAGCAGCGTTCCGCCCTTATTTTACGGTTCATCCCTATTCTACAGTTTTCGACAAAGTATTTTCATTGACTCGGAAAATTTGAGCAGCGTTCCGCCCTTATTTTACGCATTCCATTTTTGCGTTACTATTTTTGTTAAGTATTTGAATTAGTTCGGAAAATTTGAGCAGCGTCCCGCCCACATTTTCCGCCTCAACTCAAATTAAATTATTTAATTTTTATTTAAAAATATTATTTTTCATGATTTTGGTCGTTCGGATTAATCTTTTTCCGATGGCTATTCATTTTAACTGTTGCAACGATTTCGCAATTTTCCCCGCTACCCATTCCCTCTTTTTGTCCTTAAGATCTATTTATGTTCATATTATAGTTAATGAGTGCCCACTGGACTACTCGGTGTTAGAGATTTTGAGCCGATTGTTGTTAAAAATTTATGTCAATTTTACAGAAAACGGATGGTGAAGGAGCAGCCAATAAACTACTCATTTACCCTCCAATTTCCCCTATGTACGGATAATATTGACGTTCCAACTCCTGCGTTCCGCACGCTGAGTCTTCACGGGTACATATCATTGGCGATCTTCCACGCTCTTACACAAATCTGTACTATGTAGATTTTGCTTTCTTGCGTTATGTGTTGGCTGTGGGCCGGAAAAGGAATAACAAATAATAATTTACCATAGCATTTGGAATAAAAGTTTCGATGCACTAAGGCTGTAGATATAAAATATTTATTCAGCATATTACAGCGGCTACATACATTTGAAATTCATTGTATCCATTCCATAAAATTTACTTCGAAAATCCCATAAATTTAATTCGATAAATCATTCTAAAAAATCATCCATAAATTCAATTGAAAAATTACCCACAAATTTGATTCAAAAAATCATCCATAAATTCAATTGGAAAAACAAAATTATCCATAACTTCAATTTGCAAAACAAAAATCATTCATTAATTCGATCTGAAAAGTCATACATAAATTCAATTGAAAAATTACCCATCAATTCTCTTCGAAAAAATCAACTAATAATATTGCACCAGTTGAGAGTGATCGTGTTCAGGCAAAACACTTACCCGTGTTAATTGCCTGAATGCACGGCTCTCAACCAGCCATACAACCAGTTATACAGTTCTGAAAGGAAATTTTTTCTCCGAAAAATAAGACTGAAAATTTGTGAAAACACATCGGTATTTATATCTATTTTTCTCGCGTGTGAAATTTGATGTAGTAAAACAAAATTCGACCTTGTTATTTTCTAGTAAATTCTATTCTTTAATTTTATTATTTTTTGATTTATTTTTATAATTTTTTATTTAAGATTTTTATTGAATTATTACTAATTCAAATTTTCGATTTAAATTTCATTTTAATGAACTTTTATTAATTTTTTCAATTTCGTCGAATTTGTTGTGTTTTCTTGTTATATTTGTGTAGGTATCGTGCGAATCTTGGTGCATTTTGTTATTATTTTAATTTTATTTTTATGTTTTTGATTTTATATTTATTTATATTCTCTCAGATTTTAAAGTGTTTAATTGGTGTTGTATATTGTATTTTAAGTTATCTTGGTGCTGGGTTTTCGTGCTGTATTACTGATGCATTTAAACAATTCTCAAGGCTATTGGTGTGCTGGCCCAACATAAAACACTCCGGGGCCCGTAAAATTGCGACCCGCAATTTCTAAAAGATCTAAGCTATGAACTATGCTGAGTTTACATTTTCCATTCAATTGGGTCTACGAGTTACATGGTCGTGACCTTAAAACCCACATGCATAAAAATAATCATACAGTATACATCAATATACGGATTCCAAGATGAAGTGAAAGAGGACATACAGTCCGGTCATGATCACACATAAAGGATAGTTAATAGTCTAAGAATCATTAGTTCATTGTTAATCATGAGTTCAATATTCTGTCACTTGTGTATTCGTCTCGTTGATGCCTTGAGTTTCTTGGTTTCTGATTGATTACTTCCTTCAGCAGGTTCTGATATTTTGACGATTCGATATCTGTTGTGCGATTTGACTTTGAGATTTTGTTTAGTTTGGGGAATTGACTTCATTAGATGCCGATTGTTTGGAAGATTGGCAGGCTTAGTGAATCTCAGATAAGAAGAATAGATAGAATGTTTAGTTCAAGACTCCTTTCTTGCTGGTTTATTTAGGGTTTTGAGTTGTAAATTGACATTTAGCTTTCGTTTGTTGATTTTTTTTTTTTTTTATTTATTTTTTTTTTTTGCATCTTGAACTGGGTGGTGTTCAATTAGATTCTGTGGATAGCTGACCCTTTATCATATTATCTAGTCTCGATTGTTTGATGATAATTGATCGGTTCGGGATTATTCATGATTCTTTGAGGTTGGTCTGAGTTTCTTCTTTTCAGTTATCAATTTTGGCTGTTTGTTCTCGCGGCTAACTTTCAACAAATATCAGCCAGAAAGCCATCGGATTTCCCAAACCAAATTTATCTGAAAAAGTTATCATAAATTCGTTATTTAGATTGGCATTGCACTTATTACATATTAATAAACATCTAGGCGCAGAAAATTCCAATTAAAAATATTAACTTTAATAAAATGTCTCTGCAACTTTTATATTGATGTTATCTGGACAAGCTGTACAGATAACAAATTTTTGGCAAGCACCATTTTATTTGTTTATCTATTTTCTCCTGAATGTCTATTTATATTCCTCGAATTTTCCATTTTCCAATTTATTCCCTAACTTAAAATTCATTAATTTTTTTGTACCCCTTATTCGCTTTATTTTGCTGCTACTTATGCCATTTCAGTCATTTCTCAGAATTCACATTCTATGAATGCACAAATTACTATGAATGCCCACTATTCGGTGAATGATAATGCTCACATTTCGGTGGAAGATATGGATACCCGCAATTCTATGAATGCATAAATTACCATGAATCCCCACAATTCGTTATATGATAATGCCCACAATTCGGTGGAAGATCAAATTTCTATAGATGATATAGATGCCCTCTATTCTAAAGAGGATGATGATACTTCAGATTCGGGAATAAATGTTAGACCATTATTTTTTATTTATTTATGATAAAATAAGTTAATAAAATGTAAAGTATTATTATAATAATACATTAAATATCATTAATTTATAATAAGTTAAAATTATTATTATAAAGAAATAAGAAACAAATCTACTATTGAAGTTATATATAAAGACTTGAATTATTGAAATATCACCATAATAGTTTACATATATTATTTTTCTATAGGAATTATTTATTATAGAGATTAATTTTACCATAATTGTTTGTAGTTAGTGAATTATATAGGAATTATTTATTATAGAAGTTTATTTTAACATAATAGTTTGCAGTGAGCATGCAGATATTATATAGAATTATTTATATTAATGATCAATATATTAGTTTATTATTTTTATTACGCACTTT
Source organism: Schmidtea mediterranea (assembly GCA_022537955.1). NCBI lineage: Eukaryota > Metazoa > Platyhelminthes > Tricladida > Dugesiidae > Schmidtea > Schmidtea mediterranea. Next base: position 120,430,870 of record CM039679.1, read on the forward strand.
TTTTCCGAGATATTGTATTTTGTCTATACAACACGGCGAAAGATGCCTTAAACAAATGAAAAAATATTTCAGCCATAGATTTACTGGCATCGACTTTTTTATATGTGCCATATGCTAAACCTCCCAGAGCGTTAAATATAAAGAATTTTATTAGGAGTATTCCAGTCATTTAAATTCTTTTAAATCTAATAAAATTAAACTTTTTAAGAAAATTAATAAAAATAATATCAATATTTTAAATATAATTCAAAATAAATCTAAAAATAAACATCAAAATAAATCGAATAAAAGGCCTGCTGAAAATATTAATATACCCAATCAAATTATTAAAAAAGAAGTCATCGAAATCAGTGATGATGATGACTCTATTGTAAATAATGAAAATATTATAAATAATGTAAATAATGAAGATATTATTAATGAAAATATTATACCTATTTTAAATAATGTAAATAATGAAGATATTATTAATGAAACTATTATACCTGTTATAAATAATGTAAATATTATATCTATTATAAATAATGCAAATATTATACCTATTATAAATAATGTAAATATTATACCTATTATAAATAATGATATTATACAATTCGGATGTTCTTCATTAGAGAATGAGCCGAAAATATTTGTAAATTTAAATGGCGCTAACAAAACTTTACGTTTTGATATATCTGATGCGCAACTAATTAAAATAACTTTAATTGAGCGAATCAGTAATAAATTAATTTTTGAAATAAATAAAGTAGGAAGCGTTAAAATTCAATTAGCAATATTAATTAAATTTGAAAAAGATGGCGAGATCCGTAACAATTATTTTTCGAATAATGCGGAGACATTTCTGGACAACTTTATAAGCGAAGGGGCTCATAAACTTAACGAAAAAACTGAACAATTTACCCATTTAGGCAGTGAATGGTGTGTTATTAATATTCTCGAAATACATTTTATTCTGACTAAATATGCCTTCATTAGTCGTCTGTCCGGACATAAATACATTAAAACCCCTTCTGCATAGTAAATATAAAAAATAATAATGACAAATGCTTCCTTTACTTCATTCTTTATTTATTAAAGAATGATATAATTGGTGAAAATCTCCAAAGAGTTTCTAAATATACAGAGTTTTTAGATGAGTTAGAATATGATAATGTTACTGATTGTCCCATGAAACTTTGCAACATCCCAAAGTTTGAAAAAAAAACTCGAATTTAAACTTAGGAATTAATGTGTTTTCGTACACACTACCTGTGAAAATCATGACAATGAGGTTCCAGGTAATTATGTCTTTCTCCATTCTCATTTAAGTTTAAAACATAGAACACAGGCCACTGATGGAACACTATTTATTTATTATTGCTGGGAAATAAGGACAGACACCATTATACCACAGTGATCAATATTTGTAGGTTAATGAATTGTCATCAAAACTCTGACTGTAATATTCAAATTAGATACCATTGGTGTCCGCATTGCCTTAATGGGTTTCGATTAGATAATGCATTCAATACACATGTTGCATTATGTGCCAAAAATCAGACTGGCACAACCCTTTTCACATTAAGCGAAATATAAAAACACTAACTTGCGTGCAAATGCAGTTAGTGAGATTTATTTAAATTGTATAACAATAGTCTGTATGGCAAATCCGTTGAGAACCTTAAAAAGCGGATGAATTTGCGACTATGTAATTCAGCTGAAAAGTTAATTACACATTCGCAAAACCGGCATTTCGAAAAACAATAGAGATTACTGATGATCTTTTTGCCGCTCATCTTATTAAGGACTCATTATGTTAGGATAGGCCTAGCTATATTGGTCAAACTGTACTAGATCTATTCAAACTACGGATGTACCAGTTACAGTATATTGAATTACAAAAATATCGTGGTATTTATAACTGTGATATTAATTTAGTAGCGGGTGATACCGATAGTTTCATTTTAGAAATAAAAAATTTAAAATTAGATGTATTATTACCAGCGATAATTTCAGATGACCTATTAAACACATCAAATTATGATTCCTCTCATTCTTTATATTCTAGGCGACTTGACTCAGTTATAGGCAAGTTCAAGGATGAGAGGTAAAGGGTTAAGATACAGTGAGTTGGTTTTCTTGCGCCCTAAATGTTATAGCCTGCTATGAAAAAATTCAACAATGCGAGCTAAAGGTGTAAAATTACCGGGTACCGACATCAAACACCAATCTTATTTACATTGTTATAATAACAATACTATTATGTCGGTACCTCAAACTAGGATAAGGATCCGGAATCATCAGATGTTTACCTTTAAAAATTCAAAAAAAGCGTTAAACAATAATAATGATAAGAGATCTTGGGTAGAGAAAAACTCAAGTTTCGCATATGGTCATTATAGAGGGGTTGATATCCTTGATATTGGCGGTAATATAATAATGCCTGAAACCGATCCAACAGTTCGAGGTCAACAATTCAATGATATATTTGACAATGTTAGTAGTGGGATGTGTCACCGCTAGATCATGTCACCGCTAGATCAACCCCCCTGAAGGGGTAAAACGATTTTCCTAAGTCTAAAAGTACAAAAAATTTTAACACAAAGACAATGACTCATTAAAGGTCATTGAGTGACTCACAATAATTTTTCAATGTCATTCAAACAAAGACCATGACTCTTCTCAACGTCACTGGATGACTCATCAAACATTTTCAAGGTCATTTAAACAAAGACCATGACTCATTCAAGGTCATTGGGTGAGTCATAATAATTTTTCAAGGTCATTCAAAATTCTCTCAAGGCCATAAGATGACTCATCAAAGCTTTTCAATGTCGTTTAAGGAAAGACAATGACTCATTCAAGGTCTTTGGCTGAGTCATAATATGTTCTCAATGTCACTGGATGAGTCATCATATTTTATCAAGGTCATTCAAAATTTCTCAAGGTCATATTATTTTTAAAATCTTTTAAATTTAAAATTACTACTTATTTTTATAAGCAGTGTTTTAATTTTTAATTTTTTTTAAAAATTAATATTTTTATTATTACAACTTATTATTATTAATATTAATATTATTATTTCAAGTTTTTTTTAATAAACTCCTCTTGTACATGTCCTTGTCACTCATGCACTTCTATTGTCCATATCTTTATAAGTCATGTACATGTAATGCTTAATAATATTATTGATATGTAACAAAGACATTGAAAACATATATAGTATTAAATAATATTTATTCTCATAAAATGGCATTTGATATTTTCGAATCACTCTTAATAAATACAAAGGTTTTATTTTATTATTATTAATCTTCTAAATTAAGATACCAGAATTCAGTATTGAATGGAATCAGCCTTTTTAATAATCGTAGACTATTGACAGAAACCTATGATTATTTATTATTACCAAAAATAAATAAATCTTTTAAACATCACAATATTCAAATTCTCGTAGAATTATTCGGTTTCAACAAGTCATTAATGAAATTATCTAGTTGCATATTATTTCTAAATAACATAAATCCTACAGAAATTAATATGCTTAATTTATTCTGGATGTGCATGGATTTCAGGTTTGGCAAATATCGAGATGATATTCAATCCTACATTGATAATGCAGATAAAATCGAAATAAAAATCAAGGGTAAATTGGATGAAATACAAAAACAATATCTTATATGTTCAAGTTGTTTAATTAATAAAGTCAATATTTTATATTTGCCATGTGGTCATATTATTATTTGTTCATCGTGTTTTAAAAACTCTAATAGGTGTGAAAGTTGTGATATAATTATTGATGAGTATCATTTTGTGTATATGTAATAAATGCTATTTTTTTTTAAAGAAATATTATTCAAGTTACTTTTAACTATTGTGAACATGTTTTATAACCCTTTATATAAAAAGCAACTAATAATAATCAAAAACAATATAAAATAATTAAATGTACAATTTTATTTTTTCTATAATATACAAAATTTACATAATTGTTCGTCTGATAAATGGATGATCATTCAGGAGCCAGAATTTCGTTGAAATTTTTGAAATCTTGAAAATTGCTTGAAAAATGCTTACTGTAGACTATTATTATTATTATTTTTTCTTATTATTAATAAAGAATAGATATTTATTACCCTAAAATTTAATAAAAACGACCTTTTATTATTCACAGAAATCATTCCTTAGAATTAGTTAAGAATCAACTCTGCATGATTTCATAAAATATTCATAAATTCTTCGCCATTAAATAACTTCCATAAAATCTTCAATAATCAACTTTTCATAAAATCTTCTACTTTTCATAATTTTCAAAAAAAAATAACTTCATTAGAATTTTATTTAAATTCGTTAAATTTTTAAAAATATAATTAATGTAAATTAATATATTTAAATAAAGTTTAAAAATAAATAAATTACTAACATAAATCAGCATCAATATCATCATCAGATGAATCGTCATCATCAATAGAAGTGGGAGCATTATCCCCTATATAATCCTCAATAGAAGTGGGGGCATTATCCCCTATATAATCCTCAATAGAAGTGGGGACATTATCCACTATATCATCCAAAATAATTATTGGGTAAGTTGCCGGAATCATATCATCATCACCTGAAATGTTTTTATATTTTGAAAATAAATAAATATTAAACTTACCCATAGATATAACTTAATAAACATCTTCATTAATTGAAATGGGAGTATCTTCAATAATAATTGTTTCAACATTATTAGTATTACGATATAAAAGAATATTAATAAAATCATTTAATAAACAAATAAATGTTTACCAAAAACGTCATTCAAATCCAAAAGATCCTCATTTTCGGTTACATCGAACCAGTCGAAATTTACTAAAAAATTAATAGTAATAAATAATAAATAAAAATTACCAATGGATGAAGTTAGAAGACTTCTTAAAATATTATTTTATCCTGCCATATTGAAATTTTTGAGTTTAATTGTGACAGATTTTGAATTTGCATGTTTTTAAAGAAAATAATATTTTCAGGATTTAGCCAATTACATTTTAGCAATACACACATAAAGGTAAGAGATTTTTACGCATGCAGCCTGTATTGTGTAGGCAAATTTTCTTTCTAAATCACATACAAACAAAAATATGTATGTGATTTATTTGTAAATTACGTACTGTCTTGAGTGTGTATGCATGTGTTCCTTGTTACTAATCACGCACTTATCATGCACTAGCTTTGTAAATCACGTGATGATCACGCAGTGTCTTTGTAAATCATGCATTTATCATGCGCTGGTTTTGTTAACATTATTTAAATGTTAATTAAACACATAATAATTATAATATTAATAATAATAATAATAAAACATAGCAATAATAATAATAAAACATAACAAAACATTAATAATAAAATATAACAAAACATTAATACATTTATTAAACATCAAATCGCTTGGATAATAACCAGGCTAAACAATGTTGACCACAAGTTAAGGTCCATGATTTTTGATACATAGTTTTATTATACACAATAGGTTTACCCATTCTTTGCAGTTTCGAAACCACTAAAGCCGGATAATAGAAACTTATAGGATCAAATACAGATATATGTTTCAAATACAGGTATATGTTTCTCTATAATCGCTATTTTTCGATAAAGTTAGCGATGTTACTCCAAAATTTGAAAATTGAGCTCGATGTTAAGTATGATCCATTATATTGAGATTCACTTTGGAATGTTACCAATATAAAGTTGGGCATTCTTCTATCTCCAAATATTTGTTCCTTATAGAAAGAAGCTGCACCTTTTGTAATTGCAAATTGAACAATTTCCTTTGTGTTCAATGGATATATTGCATGCTTAGAATTAAGCCACAGTTGATGACCGACTAATACAGAGGGCTCAACACGAACTCTTCTCACCAATAATTTTGCATCAACTAATTGACTAATTGGTGCTGTGGTAACACTTGTTAGTGATAATGCCGACTCTGATCTTTTCAATTAACTGTGTACTTTAACACCTGGGAGTAAATATTTTGGTTGATTCATAAAATCGAGTTGTAATGATGAGCACATGGTAAATAATTTCGAGCCTTTAATCCACTTTTTTCTATCGTCATCACTACCATAACCCATAGGAGTTAAACATGTATTTTTAGTATCGCTATTGTAATTTATAAAAGTTTCTATTAGAGCTTTGTGAATATATGTACTGTTACCGCCCTCAATCTTGATATTAATAAATCCGAGAACTGCATCTTTAAAAAGTGTATAAAACAAGAAATCATTTGGTATTACATCACTAGGTTCACCCAAAGGGTTTCTATCTTTATCAACAACTTTGATCTGAACAGTTAACAATGTATCGTTCAAATCTAAATATTCAGTTAGGGAACCGTTAATATAAAATTCAATATCAGTTCTACTATCCATAATAGAATTCGATGGAAATACTTCTTCAAAAGCTCCCATTTCAATTACTGCTTGAGGAGATGGTCTATCAAATAAGCAAAATTCAGATTTACCACAAATCATTTTTGAAATATAGTTCCATGGCTTTTCATTCGTTTGTTTATATGTTTATGATGTCTTTTACGTTTTTGAGTTGGTGTTGGTGTCGGTACCTGTTTTTGAAACATACCTGCAACACTAGGTAAAAATTTCCCAAACTCGGATAATGCATTTGATTTAAGAGATGGTAATATTTTCTGCTCATTCATTATCACATCTTTAGCAGTTTTCATACCAAAACTACCAAGGCGTTTAAGAATAGGAAGTGCAAATCTACCAAGAGTTCTCAACCATCCTGATCCATACTGTTTACTTATAAAATATGGTAATTCACCATCACTAATAATATCGTTATTGGCCATCTAATTTACGAAAATGTAATGTCAAATGAGATTTTGTATTTTTACTAAATTCAATAAATTTACCGCTATCATCACGAATATTTATTTCTATATTGTTTATACATGATGTTGATACTGGTAAGAACATGGGATTATCGATATTTATATTGACAACTTATTCCTGGTCATGTTTATCAACCCAAACAGATTTCAAAAGAGGAACCAAAGAATCACCAACAATTATAGGATCGATGATGTTCGTATATATGAACATTTGTCTATGAAGTTTTATTATTTTTGGTTTTCGAACACCAAAAGCATTTGCCCGATATGTTTGCTTGTCTAATCCCAATATATTAGCCAAATGTAACTTCACAAATGTTATTATTCAGACTAAATTTACATAAACCATCTTTAACAAATTCAATAGTTTTAAATATATGTAAACAATTGAATGAAATATATTTATGTAACTGTTCAAGTGTTTCAATATATAAATCTTTAGTAAATGTAAATATATCTTCAACTTCATTAATATATGATACAGATATTTTCATTTCTTCTGCTATTACACTGTTTTCTTCAAAAGCATTGAAACGTAATAGGTATTCCTTGACAGTAACAACAATGTTAAGCTTATCACTACTCATTCGCTGTGCATCACTAATATTTTCAAATATTATTGTAAATGGAGAAAAATCACAACTAATATTTAATCCATCTTTGTAAAACATTTGACAATGCGAATCTAACAATTGATTCGGGATATGATAATATCGTTCAAAATTATTGATTGAGAAAATACCTCTACTGGTTTTGCAAACATTCCTCTTGTAACCGATTTTACAATGACTATAAAATGTGAATGTATTGTACACAAATGTAAAGTCTTGCAAAGCAACTTCCCAATTTCCATGTAAATAAATAGAATTGAAGATCAACCATAAATTTACTTGCTTGATTTTCCGGATGGATTATTGGGCAACTATTGCTCGTAAGATTGTATAGAAACTCATTTTACTAGGTCTTTTGATGATATCCATGATGGTTTTGAAATCCATGCCATTTGACATAGTATTGTTTATCCTTACCCACTATTTTAGTTTTCAATATTTTCTGAATTCTGAACACTGTAGGTTTGTAAATAACTTGTAATCCATGCTCATAGAATTTCCCTTGTATTAAATTGTTATCACTATCTTTAATAACATACATTACAGGATTCTGTTTAGTATTAATTTTAATAATTTGAAATACCTCATCACTCCAATTACTATCGAAATTTTTGATGAAAGGTGAAGCAGATATCTTACTAATTCTAACGTGATCACAAACTTTATATTTTGGTTTTGTAATTTCTACAACTTTTTTAGACCGTACTGATTTAGCTAATGTTTTCAAGCTGATATTTACAGGTCTCAAACCATTCAGACCTCGATGTGATGAATTATTATAACTAACAAGTATTTTCGGTAATACATTTATCCATATTTTATTACCTTGATGCACGAAATATTTCTTCAATCTATCCCTCAATGTCCGGTTAAATATTTCAACATGGGCGGCTTTGTATTGAGAATGTACAGAGTAATGATTTATTTTGAAACGATCCAGGATTTGCTTAACTTTACTATTGTAAAACTCCTTGCCTATAATAATAATAATAATAATAATAATTAAAAGATAACGCCAATAAAAAACTTTTCGTACGATATATTTCGATAGCATAACTATCATCTTCAGGTACTGAAAACCAATTAAAAATATTATGAATTAACAGTTAATTTAAACAAATTTTTTTTATTAATTTAATTTTGTAATAAATAAATATTTATAAAATATATTCAAATAACTTTTAAAATAATTTAAAATTTCATTTATATTATAACTTTTTAAAAAAATTAATGTAATTTAAAATTTCAATTATTTTAATAATATTATAAAAAAGTTTTTTTTAAAACAATACATAAACATGATTTAACATACGTAAACTATTTAAAAACATTCAAAACATTCGTAGTCACAGCACTTTGCACATTAATCTTTGGATCCAATGACCTTATCAGCAATGCATCAAATATCACGAGTTCCCAAAATTTATTAAAACTTTTCAACAAAATTCTAAAAGCAAACATTCCTATTTCACTTTTACAGCCTCTATTGAGCTCACTAATATTGGTCAAACCATTCAATCGATAATGCTCTAGAACTCTAGTACAGAGATGACGGGAAGTCTCTCCAATATATGTGGCATTACAACCATTACATTTAAATTGATAAACGAGATCAGAACACAATCCAAACGGAGTTTTTGATTTATTAATAAACATATTGCGTACCTTACACGAACTAGAATAACATTTTAAAATTAGTTAAAAGTATTTAAATATTTTTTTAAGCGTTTATTTATTAGAAAATTAAATTAATATTAAAAAAAATAATTTGTTTAAATAATTAAGTTAATTCATCATATTTTTAGTTGGTTTTTTGTACCTAAAGATGACAGTTATGCTGTCGAAATATATAATACGAAGAGTTTTTTATTGGCGTTATCTTTTAATTTAATCGTTGCCAAATTTATTTAATTATTTATTCAAACAAATAATTAAATGTTATTTTTAATAACACATTTCTAATTTAATTAAAATTTAACCAAATTAATTAAATGGTGCAGACACAACACCACAAATTTTCTATATTCATTAGAAATCAACAGAAAATACTAAAATTCTCAATTTACTAAAATAAATGCTAATTATCGTCTAAATCTGGATATATTCATTGCTAAAATTACTCTAATTTTTTAAAATAGTCTCTTAATGTTTGGACTATTACATTGTACGGTCTTAAAATTTCCAAATTGCCTTGGTTTCGGTTTTATTTGAAAATATTGAATAATTTTTGTTTAATTTTAATTTAATTAAACATTTTAAATCCAAGCGACCTTCGATTAAAGACGTGTAAAAATTAATCGGTTGGTAAAGGATATTTTTTAGAAAGGAAGAGAGCGAGGGTTTTATCTGGATTTAACTTATAACATACAACTTATATTTAGTAGTCACTTCTACGCATCATTTAAATTTAACACTTGCGCGAGCTAATTTATTGTAAAGCAAAGTGCATAAACTGAATATAATAAATTATGAATTTCCTAATGCGTATTTGAATAAATAAATAAAATAATAAATAAATAAATATATATATAAATTATATTTTATTTTTAGATGCTTAGATTCCATGGGAAAATATCTTTACAATTTATTTAAAAATTTCATGAGAAAACTACTTATATTGAATTAAGAAAAATTTAGCATTTTTTTAGTTTTATTAACCATTAAATGTATTTATAGGTTTCAAAAACTTTCCAAATGTTAACAACAAGTGAAAATATCAATTGAAATGATAATTGACAAGTCCTTAATCACTTGTTTCCCTTATTTAATAGTACTCCAGGGATTTTATTTTGACGACATGGCGTTGAATCAGAGATATAAAAGGAATGAAGATTGGAATAGAATCATCATAAAAATATGAAATTAATTTTAACTTTAGCCATAGTGTCAATAACATCATGCTATTATGCTGATGCATTACTAGGATTACTCGGCGGAGGAGAAGGTGGAGGACTACCTTTGGGGTTAGGTGGGAAAGGTGGTCCGTTAGGTCTTCTCGGAGGTCTTGGAGGTCAAGGAGGTATTCTAGGTCTAGGAAAATTGTTAGGGTTAGATCAATTGCTTTCTTTGACGGGTTTACCAGGTTTAGTTAATAATCTTTTGGACACACTGGAAAACATTTTACCCGTTGGAGTATTCAGAGGAGTAAAAGGTGTGGTCAATGAAATTGTAGACATTGTCAGACAATTGTTACAATTGGAAACAAATGCTTCAAAATTGAAACGAATTACTGCACTGTTAATAAGATTGAACCAAAGAGGAGCTAAATTTGAACGATACCGACTACGATATTTCAAGGATGCAGATTTGAGTGGAGTATTCCAAAATGCACAATGATTTCATGAGGTTTTGATGTTAATCCAATTTGACTTGTGATTAATTAAATAAATATTAATAATTGCAATTTTGTTTGATTTAGATTTAATTTATTTATACTTTATAATTTTATTATTGTCTTAATAAAGATAATAATTACTAAATAAATGTTATTAAATTAAATAAATATAAAAAATTGTAGTTATTGTTTTTATTCTGTATGTTTATATATTAATAAATATATTAATAAATATATTTATTTATAATTTTCGGATTAAATTTATCAAAAGATGTTATCCAAGAATTTTTCGTATTAATGTTTATGAGTTGAGTTATATTCTAAAAAAAATATTACTAAATATTTATTAATAAGTATTAACAAATATTAGTAGCTGCAATTGTTTTGCTTTTGATCCAACGATCTGCGCTAGAATAATATGATATGCACGTCGGCGGCTTTCTGTACCAAACTTCAACATTACCTTTAGAGCATGTATCATCATTGTTTAGGTGGAAGTTCTTTAAACAAATTATATATTGTATAGCACCCGATGAACTTATGTAAGTTACCATAACATGCAAATTACTGCAATTTACTTTGGATGAGTTTGCCATGTGAGCAAATTAATTAATTATCAGTGCAAATGATTAGTAGTTTACAATGAGCCGTATTTCCCTTGATCAATATTCTTTTGGGATATTTGGTTAGAAAATTACTCTTCAAATCCTATTTGTTTAAACGAAGTTAAATTAATTTTTTTGTGTCAAAACTTTCGAAATTCGGCTGTTTTTAAAAACTTTGAATTGATCTACTTTGTTTTGATTGGATCCCTCGAGAAAAGTACATATGCTAAAAATATAATATAAATATTTTCGTGACCAAAATAAAATTTCGATTCCACCTAAATATTTTCCAGTGGAGTCTGAGTTAGCGGGACCATATTCAGCTACTTAACATTAATTAAATAATAAAAAAAAAATTAGAAATGAATTCTAAATCTTTGAAGCTGCAGTTGATAAGTTTATTAAAATAAGAGATTAACTTAATTTGTTTAATTTTGGTTAGTAATAATAAAAATCAACCAATTAACCAAATAACCATCAGCTAATAACTAGGTACCAACAACTTGTTACTAACATACATATACTAAAACTATCTAAACAACTAAAAAAATGGAGTGATAATACAAAATTTTTTTTCAATGTATTTTAACTAAATAATTTTTGAAAAAAATTAAATTATTAGTTCAAGAATATTCTAAGAAAAATGATTACAAAATAAACTAAGTTGCAATGAAAGATATAAAAATCAAATACAAAATCATTAATCTTTAATTCACAAAAGATCTGCTGTTTTCCAAATATATGTGCAAAATCAATTTGCAAAATCGGAATAAACCGTTTAAAAAGGGATAATCAATTTTTTAAACTTAAAATAATTTATCATAATTTGATTGTATTTGAAATAATTTTTCATAACTTCAATTATTAAGACTCATTTAATTAAATGAAATTGCAAACGATAAAATATAAAATTGTCATAAATAATGTTTTAAATTATGAGAGAACCAATATGGGCGATTGTTGTTAAATACAAATTGTTTTGTAATAATTGCTGAATTAAACCTTAATTTAATTGTTATCTGATGAATAAAAAAAAGTAAATTGATATTAAGTAAATTTCAAAAAAAAATCATAATATAAATTTCTCATTTGAAAAATACTGTGCCGAAAATTTGTGAATATCAATGAAACATCTGATTCACAATCAAACAATAAAAAATTCTTTATCTCATTACAAAATGAAAAGAAATCAGAGGTTAAAACTATATTTTATTAAGTTTTTAAAATAAATTTAAAATATCTTTTTTTTAATTTAGTATTTCAAATAAAAATTGATGTAATTTTCACCAAAAATATTTCAACATTCAAGTGAATTGTCAAGGAAATGCTACTCACTGGTTAAATAATTATGAAGCTTTATAAATTGACTAAGGGTATCAGGATCTTGAAATTAATATGTAATAATTATCAAATTTAATTCATTGTTAAATTAAAATTAAAAAATAATGTAAAAATAAAATTTCAACAATTAAATTATTCAAAATAAAGCCACTAAACAAAAGCATAACAACAGAACCTCATATTCTAATTATTAATAAATTCAGCATAAATAAGAATCATTAAAAAATTTATTCTTAATTAATTGAATTGTCTAATTAAAAAATGTGAATAATTTCTTTCTTGAGATCGATAAATTTTCCAGTAAACTTACATGTACCCTCAATATAGATTGGTTAGTTCGTGTTTCCTTTGACAACAAGATGCAATATGTTTTACAGTAATACTTACTAAAACCAAAACAAACACAAAGTAACATCCAATTCAAACCTCAAATTTTGTCATAATTATTAGCCATTCTTAGACATATTCAACCGGATCCCAATTGAAGATTAAATGCGCCATAAATATCGAAGAAATATATTCAAATGACCATAATTATATCCACTTTAACTCCATTATTCGACATATTAGAACTTTTTAAATCCATTAATTTTTTCTGTCGGTGATTTAATTTACATTTTATTCACCAATAGCTGAAAAACAATGCTACTTCATGAATAAAGATCAAGCGTCTTTTTAAGAATTATAACAATGTTATGAGTAGATAGATAGCGACCATGAAAGTATCTAGGTCGAATCCGAATTTTTTGTAGGTCACGAAAATATATTTATTTTATTTTAAGAACATGTAATTTTCTCTAGGAACCCAGTCAAAATTAATAGGTCAACTCAATTTTTCAAAATTTCCAAATATTCAAAAGTATTTTTAAGCATAGAAAACATTTTTGTAGGTCAACTCAAATATTTCTAAGTTTTTACAAAAAGTTATGTAGAGCGATTCAAATTTTTTACAAGGATATACATTGAGGAAAATAATAAATTTATAGGATATGTTAGAGTTTCAATTATTTTTGAGAATTTTTTAAAGAAATTTTACAAGCAAATAAACTTAACATGGACCATGAGATATTATCATGTTTCAACATTCCCATGAGAAAAATTTCCGAACTCAAAAATATCCCAAAATTTATTTCCATAAAAATTATTTCTCAATTTAAAAATATCCCAAATTTTCAAAAAGTTTTCCTGAGTATTTTAAAAAATAGAAAAAATTTATGTAGGTCAATCCAAATTTTCAAAACGTTTTCTATGTTTTTAAAAACAGCAAAATTTTATAAGATTTACGTGGATCATCAAATATTTTAGAAGTAATTTATAACATAGTAAAATTTTTGTATGGCAGCATGCGGCAGTATATTTTGTATGGCAGATACTTAGATAACTTTTTATATACAATGTAAAATTACACACATTTTGAGTTTATATTATAATTACTTGAGAATTAAAATTTTTCAACAAATAAACTTTAGATATATACATTAGGATATTATCATGTTTCAACTTTCCCATGGGAAAATACTACAACTCAAAATATCCTTAAAATATTTTTCCCATCTTTAAAATATTCATAGAATTTTCAGAGTATTAAAAAACTTAGAAAAATTCTTCTAAATCAAATCGAATAAATATTAAAGAAATGTTTTCCAACATTCCAAATAATATATTATTGGATTGAACTTAATCAAATTTTCCTTAAATTATATCTAATATCCTTATCTGAATCATCCAAATTCTGTTTACAAAACTGTTTACTGGATATATCTTATTATTTAAAATATCAATAAAAATAAAACTTTTATTTTCCAAGATTTATTAATATAACATTAATTTTGTTTTTCGAATATCGGTATAATCATTAATAAAATTACAGCAATGACCATATGCTAGACTTGTACACTTTCCAATTCTAGAAAAAGCTATCTGTATCACATGTGACTAAATTGATTTCACAGCTGAGCTGTTTTCCATATTTCGCTAATTTCACATATTGAAGTTGTTAAATTCTTAATTTATATAAGTATAATAGTGTTTGACATATGAACACGTTTTTGTTCAGCCAAATATCTATTAAATTATATTCAGCTTTAAAGCTTTGTTGTGCTATTATTTAATATATTGGTTACACTCTAACTCAGAGGTGGGCAAAGTCCGGCCCGCCAAGACAATTACCTGGTCCGTGAGATATTAGAAAAAATTATTTAAATTCATATCCATGAATTCTGGAAAACTAACATTTTTCAAAATCATAAAATTTTTTAATTTTCGAATCATTCAACCTCGAATTTTATATTATAAAATATAATAGGTATACCAAACCATCCCTTGTATTGTCTAAACTTTAAACATTAAAATATGTCCGGTCTGCAATATCTTACGAATTTCTTGGATTGGCTCGCTATCAAAAAAGTTTCGGATATGTAGCAAGTAATTTAAATTTTATATTAATTCACATTTACTTTATACTTTAGTAAATCTACAAAATTATGGAATTTATCCACAAAGTTACGGAGGAAATTATACGCAAAATTATTATTTAATTAAAAGTTTATTTTTTTTTAATAATTTGATCAAATCTTATCTTTAGGTTACTCGAATTATGCTCAATTTGTAGGTGGATATCAAAATAACAATTTAAGTAAGATTGTAATTTTGATTAAATTGAATTAATTTTACTTTTAGGTCATAATAATATCTATCCACAATTCAATGAAGGAAATTATCCTCAATATATTGTTGGAGTAAATCAATATGAGAATAATTTAAGTAATATTTTCATTTTTTTATTAAATCAATTTTAATTTACTATTAGGTTATATTGAAAATATTACAGAAAATTATCAACCAAGAACTATACCTACAAATAACGATTCAAGTAATAATTTTAATTTGTCTTTAAATTAAATATTTTTTAGATTTAGAAAGCAATTTACCGAAATCAGGTTGTGAAGAGACCGATGATGAATTATCAATTAATGAACGAAAATGTTAGTTTTTATTGTTTTCATTATTTTTTTTATATATATTATATATATATATATTTTATAATAATTAATTAATTTTTTTATATGAAAATAAGGCCAGACCCCTTGAATTTTTTATGTTATATATATATATATATATATATATATATATGTGTATGTGAAAAAAAGGTAAACCCTTTGATTTTTTTATTAAATATTTTATATATCAGCTCTAATTTTTTATAATAATTTGTCAATAAGGGTCTTTTAAATTATAGATATTCGGGGGAAAATCGTTAAATTTTTTAAATGATATTTTTTTGAAAATATGGTAAAGATATAGTTTATTGTTTTTATATAAAAAATACTGATAGATTCAAATTATTATGAAACTCGACAAAATATAAAAAACTTAACAAAAGATAAAAATTTATTCGACAATATTTTTGATTTTCCAAATAGGTTTGATAATAGAATTTTTAATCTTGGGTCCTTTAATAGTTATCTGAATTTTATATATTTTATTATCCTGTACTTGTTCCTTCAATATGCTTTCACAATTAATAAATGAAAATCTCTCATTAAAACCCATGTTATTATTCATCAAATGAAGAATATCTGAAATATTTTTTCGATCTTCATCTTCGATATTTCCAATCAGAATATTGTAATCATAAGCTTTTAAATTAACTGATTCCTAAAAATTAATTAATCAAATTAAATTAAATTAAATATTACCTTGAATGTATATGTAAAATTTAGATAGTTCATACTGTATTGAAGGTATTTAACAGGAGGCCTAAATGTCATCCCAATAACAGCTGTACTATTTTCTTCTAGGAGTAGTTCATATATTTTAGACATTCTTGCTTTTTCATACAAAATTATTTTTCATTTATAGTGAATAATCAATTTTGATTGGAAGCATACTTACGTACATTTATTTTAATAAATAATTTAATAAAAAAATTAAATAATGTTTATTAATAGGTAAATTATACCCTAACTATTGTCAATTAAAAGATCATAATAAAAAATGTCACAAAAAAATGGAAGAATATTATGGTCAAAAGTACCATAATTCCATTTACTTTATATGCCCCATATGCATAACTTCCCAGCTTATTCCCTATTTAGACTTTTATAATCATCATAAAAATCATTTGCGTCAATTCCACGTTAAAAAATTAAACTATTTAAAACACCTGCAACTATTGAAATCCCAACATCAATTAATAAAAATTAAATTATGCAGCACCCAAATTATCTCATTAAGTAATCCTATAAGTAAACCCATTAGCAAACCTACAACAGATCCTATAAATAGTTTTTGGGATGACCTAAATGAAGATATCGGATTGATGGATTCATGGGCGGAAGATGTGGAAGCGGACGAAGATATCAGATCGATGGATTCATGGAATGGAGCGGTGAAAGAGGTTGAAAACATATGACAAAATGAAAATATTGTACAAATAGGTGGAAATGTACCAATAATTCCAAGTAATTTACGAGGGACTCATCAAATACTTAGTATAGATACTATCGACTTGAACATTAAGGAAATTTTTTTTCCATTAGAGTTAATTAATAAGTTAAGAGAAATAATAGAGGAACTAGGATATGTGAAAATTCAATTCAGAATAGAAATTGAATTCGAGAAAGATGGAGAGATAACCACTTACCCAATCATTTTTTGACGAAGGAATACAAAAGTTAAATGAAAAAATATCTTCAATAACTGAGTTAGGGAGTAGTTTGGTTTCTAGAAAAATATCTGAAATTCACTTTACAGTAACAAAAATAAGTAATATAAGTGGAATAAGTGGTAGAAGCTATATAAAAACACCGAAAATATTGGCAAACAAAATTTTTTTAATAAATGTGAAAAATACCGATAATCTATGTTTCATTTACAATGTGTTGTCAATAATAAGAAAAGATGAGATTGTTAGTGAACATAGAAAAGATAGTTATAGTTATACTAAATATCTAAATGAATTAAATTATGTCCCGAATGATATGCCCATGAGATTAAATGGTATTAGAAATTTTGAAACAAACAACGAAGGACTTATAATTAATGTATTTAGTTATGACGAAACGGAAAAACCCGAACATAATGACTTTGTTTTAAAACATCCTTTTTTAAACATAGTTCACATGTCCAAAGTTACAGAAGGAACAATTATTAATTAATTGCTATTGTTGGGCTATAAGACAAAAATCCTTATGTGATCTCTTTCCTTAACCTGTAAATTGACCTCACTCTGTCATATTAATGTATAGAAGTAATAATTATGTGTTACAAGTATATGAATGTGTCGGCCAAATAGATAATAATTTGGACCGAGAAATTGCGGGGCGCAATTTAAACGACCCTGGGAGTGGTTTGTTGGGGTATAAGCCATCATTTAAACAAAAAAAATGACTATGTAAAGTCATGTTGAAAAATTGTAAAAATGGCTGTTATAACACTAGCACGCACCGCAAACATAAATCAAAAATATAATAAAACATTAAATAAAACAAAATAAAAATAACATAATTAATTAAAACAACTAATTAATAAATTTTGCACACAATGCATATAAGAAAAATAAAGTAAAACACAAAACCGCCTATAACATTGCAAAATAAGGTTTAGAAAATACACAGGGGGAAGAGGCGACCAGAATAAAAAATAAAAATCAGCAAAAATAAAAAATGTAAATTTAATAAAATTAATATTAGAAAATTAAGAAAAATAAATAGAAAAAGAGAAAAATATTAAAATAAATAAAAGCCATTAAAAAACCCGAAAAAATGGCCAAAAAAGATTTAAAATTCGCTGATTGGTGGCACACAGGCATGAAAACAATATAAATATAACAGCCATTTTCATAATAATTAACCTTTAAAACCAATTTTGAAAATTTTTGAATTTGAACTTTGTGATCGAATCAATTGTAAGCTTTGTTAATTTGTTTTTAATATATTTTCATGTAAACACTTTATGGTATTTAATTAAAATTTTTATCATGATTGGCCGCGATACTTTTTAGTATCTGCGACAGGTCCCCCTAAATTTAATTTTATATATGTATATGTGTTAATCGTGGAGAATGGCAGGGCAACATTCAATTCCGGCCGTTAAATTGGCAGGACGCTGAAGCGTTGCTTTGTCACAATCCACCCTTCGGTGTCTGCCTAGTCCGGTCAGGTCTCGTTACACTGATCGCAGGGTAGGACTCCGTCGTAATTCACCGTGGCGGCCATTGCGATGTTGGTCGGAGTGGTAAGAAATTAATCTGCGGGAAGATCGTCTTAGTTAGGGGGATAACATTTGTTCAAATGTTTAAGTAGGGGTGTTATAATTTTTTCAAATTCCTGTCGAAAGTAATTGCACTAACGGGAACGATTAGGGTTAGGTATAGGAACTAATGAATAACTCAATAAAACCGATAATCTTTATAGTTAAATCAACGAAGTTATATTCTATAAGGAATGAACCGAAAACAAAAATGTGGAAAGTGATTTCGAATCGAATAATGACCGGAGCATCGGTATTTTCATCTTCGTCCATAAAATATTATTGTCAATAGATTAACGACAGATTTCGACACTAAATAAATTACCGCGATAATCAATGCTATGTATGAGTTTGATGAAAAATCTGGATTGTTGGAAAAATGTCAATTAACTATTATTCTTTATTATATTTATTAATATAATTATATAAATTTATAATAAGAAATTTCCCCATTTAGTTCTCTTTTCTGAAATTTGGTAATTCACATTCTCGTCACAAAGCAAGAAAAATCTTTAAATGAATCCCAATTATCGTATCCCAAAATTTCCGCAAGCAAAAATACCTGCAGTTACCCAATCCAACGTGCAGAATGAAGATCAAAATCACTTACCTTGTCAGCAACGGTATAGCAAATTATTCGCGGAGCACGAACGCACGCTCGGCACATGGTTCACCCCCGAGGCATTAAAAGCTCTACATAAACCAATACACCGGCTGACTAGATGCCGAGAAGACCTAATCGCTGAAAATCGGGCTCAACGAATCATCATTAATGATCAGAGAGCCGTCCTGATCGCTTATTTTACTGAAACCGAACTAACCAAGCGGTTAGCCGGCAGTGACTTGGCAGTAAAATTAAACCTAATTCCCGCCAATCACATTCCTGAAAAAGCCGCAACTGGTCCTCCGCAAACTCCAAAAACCAGTAAGAAACACAATCCCAACGAAAACCGGCGTCGCCGTGAACGACGCCGAGCTGAAGAAGTCACCCTCCTAAACAATGCAGCCAAGATACTTGAAGAAGCGGCAATGCTAGTCGCTGAGCAACACCCTCAATTTGTTAAATCTGATGAAAATCCGCCGAGATCAGCGACCCAAAAAGAACCTTCTCCTCAGACCTGTGCCAACGAAGTGGACGAACTACAAATGTGTTTGAACATATCGTCAGTCTCAACCACTCCGTCGACAATTGAGGAAGGCAGAAAATCGTCAACGTCTTTCGGTTACTGGACCGACGAGTTCGGGGATGAGTTATGTCATTCCGTAACTCAAGTCTGTACCACCCAATTCAAGCCTCTCCGAAAACGGAAGTTCCCCGTAGATATGGACGAATAAAGACGAGTGTTCGCTAGTGGATTATTACTGTGTCAGATTGACAAGAATTTCATTTGTTATTTATATATTAATTTGGTTTTGTATTTTCCTCTATTCACATTGTAAATTCTAACAAAAATAAATTTTTGTATTTATTAGTAATTCACTGGTAATTCTTGATTTTTCTATTAATAAATAATGTATTGATGTTTGTAGGCTTGTCTGAGTACAGAGTAATGTTGGTGAAGCTTAATGCATGCAAGAAGTATGTTTGGAAAGGTTTATTTGATTTAAAATGCTGAAAAAGGAATAATTATAATTTTTGTAAAAATCTATTTTCGCCTCGTATATTAAATAGTTGAGTAGTAAAAGATTGTCTGTAAATAAAAGATGAAGTTCGAATCTTAAAACGATTTTGTTTTTCTTTAAATAGAACGGGGAAGTTTACTAAAGTCAAAAACAGCTGATCGAGCAGCTAAATAAATAATTTCTGTAAATTTTCAAATTTGCGTATATTATTTTGATAGAAGTTTGATAATTTTAAACAAAATTTCTAGGTTAATAAATATTATTCTTTTTTGTAACAATTCAGAGAATTTAACGCCAAAATTTCGATAATTAAAGAAATTAGATTTGAAAAACTCTTTAGTAAAAATTTTCGTCGAAAAACTTGCTAAATTACAATATTTAAATTTCATTTATTGAATATCTAAAGTTAATGTTGTCTAAAGCAAATTTTTAAAGGATAAACAAATAGTCAAGTTACAGATAACCATGTTTCAAACTCTAAAGTGCATTAATACTTAGCGATGAACTAAAGATACCGTGGGAAAACTTTATTTCGAAAGTATACATAAGATCAACAGAAAAAATGGGAAATGTGTGCATTAATGTCGAAGGAGTCAGAGGAGTTAAGTAGACGTAAGTCCTTCTATCGGCCGTCAAGAACCCGAAAGCGAGATTATCACAAGGAGTAGTCTTAGAAATGGGGCTCACCTGCTTGTGAACTCTCGGCTACTATATACAGTACCAACACGAGCTTGCTCGTGGGTATATAGTGGTAAGGTCAAAATTGTGGGGCGTCTGGGTGAGATAGCAGCTACTCCAGAAAATTCAATAGTGATTTAAGTAAATAGATTTAAACAGATGAGCGCCGATTAAAAGAAAATTAAAATCTACCCAGTACACCAGCACTATTAAATAAAGGAGAAAATTATCATTATTTAAGAATATTATCACTCAGTAGGTTATTAAATTGTAAAAACAAAAATATCACTATTGAAAGAATATGATCTTTATGGTGTCATAGATGTCTGAACGGTTTTAGAGATAAGGTGGCATTGGACAAACACGACATATTGTGTATGAGAAATCAGTTAGGGACAACTTTATATACTTTCCCAGAAAATAAGTTTATTAAATTCACCGATTGGTCCAAATCCGTAAACCCACCATATGTTATATATGCAGTTTTTAAATCTGTTTTGCCAAAAGACGACTTGCACCATCAAATACATTTACCCATTTCTGCTGGTCTTTTATTAATAAACAATTTTGATGGGAAATCGATAGCACACAATTGATTAGAGCTTTTGAATTATTTTGGTTTTCCTGGAATGTCTTGGTTTTCTGCTTTAATGTAGTTGGATGATCCTATCGAATTAATTACTGAAAATGAAATGTTTAACTTTTATGAGAGAGGTATTAGAGGAAGTCTTACTTTTGTTAATAAACACTATGTTAAAACTGACGAAAACACAGAGTTTCTTTATATAGATATTAATAATTTATACGGTTGGGTTTTAAGTCAACCTTAACCTTGTGGTAAATTTAATTGGATACTTGATTGCTTTGATTCAATAATATCGTTTGAATTTGAATCTTGAATCTTTTTCATATGGGTATACTCTTGAAGTTGATCTTGAGATTTCTTCTGAACTTCATGATAAGTTAGACGACTTTCCTTTTGCTGCTGAGAAAATGAAACCTGAGGGTTCAAAGGTTGAAAAGTTATTCCTGACTCATTATCCTAAAGATAACTATGTAATTCATTGGCGATAATTAAAACTATAATTGTCTCTTGGTGTTAAGGTCACACATGTTAATCGTGCAGTAAGATTCAAACAGTCTATTATTTTTAAAAAGTATATCAACATAAACACTGAACTTCGAGATAAAAGTACGAATACATTAGATTAAAATTATTATGTCCAAAATAACAGTTTATATGGCTAAACTGTTGAAAATCTAATAAAAGAATGAATTTGCGTCTTTGCACAACAGATAAAAACTTGTGACTTGTACTTCGAAACCTACCTTTAAAAAATCTATAAAAATTGACAATGATCCTTTATCTGCGTTGTTAAATCCGGATTCGATATGTTTAGATCGATAAATTTATATAGGACAATCGGTGCTTGACTTGTCGAAACTTAGAATATATGAACTTCAGTTTAAGGACTTGGAAAAATATCGATGACAATTTAATTGGGAGATTAATATAGTTGCTGGAGATACGGACTCTTTCTTCTTGGAGAATAAAAATTGTAAACTGGATATTCTTTTATCTGAAATGGTTAAGGATACATCTAATTATCCAGCTACTCATCTACATTATTCTAAAAAACTTGATTCGGTCATTGGAAAATTTAAGGACGAAAGTAAGGGAGAAGGTTATGATGAGTGGGTATTCCTCCGACCTAAATGTTACAGCTTGTTAGGTAAATCTTCTTGTCTAAAAGCTAATGGAGTGACATTAAAGGATACTTAGCTGACCCATAAATTTTATACAGAGTGTTATGAGAAAAACTCCACCTTTTCTGTACCACAATTTTGAATAGGAATAAAAAAATCATCAACTTTATAGTTTTAAAAATAGTAAAGTAGCACTTACAAATAGAGATGATCAAAGGGTTTGGGTGGGTAAAAATATAAGTTTTGCGTACGGACGAATAAAAGTATCTGGAGAATTTATTACTGATGAAGAAATTGTCGGAGAAATTGCAGCTGATGAAATTGTGCAAACTATTATTGAGGAAGAACTCATAGACATAGACGATGTTCAGTTCTCCGACGATGATGAAAAAGATTTATATTAATAAATTTTGTAGTTTAAAAACATTATTTTGTTTTTGTCTTTATTTTTGTTTTTTTGTTGGTTTTTATGTGTATCATTTTATTTTTCATAGGATAATAGATTTTGAATTAATAAGTTGTAATAAATATTAAATAACAATTAAATTTTATTTAAATAGAAATAATTTATTAATTTTTCTTGAATGTTTTTTCTTTCGGAAACCAGAAACATTATTACATGATCGAAACAATTCTGATGAAGATGGAAGAGTTCTTCCGATTATGAAGAATAAACTTTCGTATTATGCTCCTGAATTTTTAGCAACACGGATTTATTAAATGACAAGAATCAACATCGAAGAAATTGTACGAATGCATTACGAATCGGTTCAAGATCTGGTTTGAAATGTCTAGATGACTGCATTGTTTGTGTAAATCCCTCAATGTTGACTTGCCCATTTAAATTTAGATGCTCCAGGGACTACAAGAAGAAA
This sequence comes from Schmidtea mediterranea, assembly GCA_022537955.1. Taxonomy (NCBI): domain Eukaryota; kingdom Metazoa; phylum Platyhelminthes; order Tricladida; family Dugesiidae; genus Schmidtea; species Schmidtea mediterranea. Next base: position 120,454,773 of record CM039679.1, read on the forward strand.
GAAGTTGTCCATATTTTGTTGATAGAACTAAGAAGAGCTTATTATAAGATGATTTGTGACGATGTAAATTAAATAAATTTTTAATTTGATCTTTTTACGTGTTTATTTTATGTGTTTATTTGTTTAGTATCAATTTTTTATTAAGTATTTAATAGGTTGAATTATTATTATTACTATCACTATTATTATTATTATTTTGAAAATTTCATTTTATTTTGCAAACTCTAAACTGTTTTAAAAATTTTACTATAAAAATTTTAGTTTCAAAATTCTACTTTAAAAAATATACTATAAAATTTCTTATTAATCTTAAATAAAATTCAAATTATTTTAATGATTATTTCAAATTTCAAATTTTACTTTCAAATTATACTATAAAAATTATACATTAAAAATTAAAATACAAAAATTTACTTTAAAAACATGTATAAAAATTTGAAGTAAAAAAACACTTAAAATTACAATAAAAATTATAACTTAAAAAACTTCATCTTAAAAAAAATACGCCAAAAAATACTTTTTGAAAAATTTACGTCAAAAATTTGAATTTAAAAAATCCGCCAAAAAAAATTCGAAAAATAATTTCAAAAAAAATTTATCAAAAAAATGTGCCCACACAAAATTAATTTTCTTGATTACATAATTATGTAATTAATATAATCCGAAATTAAATTACGTCGTTGCGTAATTTTATCCATAGCGACCCCCCACCTCCTATTTTTATTATGCAATGGTGTGTGGGCGCAGAGTGCCACTTAATACCTATTTCCGTGCTATGATGCATTGATGGAATTTGTATATCTTTGACATCACCACTATCCTATGATTCTCGTCATGAGTTTAAATTACTGGCAATTTACGGTTCGGATCTATGAAGGACAATTCTTTCAAATAATATCCTCACTGACGTTTGCGGTTGTTATTTTCCATAAGACCGATTGGTCTAGAGTTAACTTTATTAACATTAATGGAAATTGTCATTTAAGTAACGATACTATCAAATTTCTGAATGGTTTGAAAGCGGAAAGTTCAAGCTGTGCATAGAGGATTGGTTTCATAATTTATTTCCACAGCATGCTAGTCAGGTATGTTATACCTAATCGTTTAACTACTACTTCTATTGGTTACAGCTATAACTTTGGATCCGCGCTAGACAGAAGACTGAGAAAGAGCTGACACAAGGATTACTTATATGCTTCCTATCTCGATGGGTATTATATCTTCTATGTGGATGATTCTAATTTGGGTCCACACTCGATTCTAGAACGTGGAGATGTACGAGTTAGTGCGTTTGTCATTCTGAATAAATCATTTAGTTGTTCCGTCAATATTATTATATCAGCTCGTGCGGGTTTTCATTTCTGATTGATTTACTGAGTGATGGGCTCTTGTCGTAATGTCAATCTTAAACTACTCAGTATTCAAATTTTTAAGTTACTAATGTTAGGGACTTGCAAATGGCCCGTTTTCAGAGTTTCATTCTAATGGTTAACTTGTATGACTTGGATTTAGTTTACTGACTCGATTGAATTGAACTCATTCGCGGATCTATTCATTTACAATGACGATACCCAAACTGTTCTTATTGCGTTTCGTCTGTAATTATGTAAGTGTCTTCAAGTTATCATTGTATTATCCCTCTTGTAAGTTTACTTTATGTTTGGAAATTAAAACTACATATATCGGTTAGGAGTGTTGCTAAATTATTACTAAGGGTTCTTCCGTTTTATTAGTGTGACTTTAATTTGTTATATTTAGCTTGATGGTTTTATCTATTAAGCTGGATCTTGATTTTTTTGCCCCCTAAATTATCAATATTGTACACTTTAGTCGTTTGGATTCACAGTTTAATTCATTCAATTTAGTGCTCAAAATTCAATTTTAGATTTATCCAACCATATTCGATTTTAGTTTATTGATTAAAAATTGCTTAACAAGGTTATCTTTATTTTGCTTAACAAGGTTATCTTTATTTTGCTTAACTTAGGTATTTTAACTAAATCGTTTATCTACTTTAAACATCAACTCCTCTGATTACCCTGTTTTTTTAGGCGCAATCCTACTTCAAATAATGGTGAAAATTTGACTCTCCTCATTTTACTGACATTCGATTTTGGGTTATTAATTAGACAAATATTAACCGTTTCATTATTTCAATTAACTCAAATATCCGAACTAAGTCGTTAGACTACATTTTAATACAATCGTTAAGCATTTATTAACATTCGATTTTAATTAGATTAAGATTTGGTTCGTTAGTTGATGAGAAAGTTTCGTTGCAGCAATTTAAGTTATTCCCCACTTCCGTACCTTTGTTTTGACCTTAGGGTGTTAATTGTGTTTATGTTATATTTAAAAGTTCCCACTGGATTACTCGAAGTTTAGAAATTTAGTCATATCTGTAATTCATTTTATATCGATTTTTATGATGTTGGGTGAAAGAGAAAGGTACCATAAGACCCACTCTTCAATCTCCCTCTACCACTATAAACTATCATTTTACGTTCAGATTCGCTGTTTACCACGAGCGAACTCTCACGGTCACAGCTCCGTTGCAGATGAACTGCTCTTACACGGATCCGTTAATTGTGTATTGGATGTGTGCCGGAAAGGTTTCGACATAATCTTTAGAAATGATATAATAGAACAATATACCTGTTGGTCCAATGCAGGGTGTGCAGAGAGCAACGATAATAGTAAGCATAATAATAAAACCATTAAAATATACATTAAAAACGTTTTTACTATAAATTTTTTATTTTTACACAAAATCCATACGCCTATCTGTATTTTTAACAAAATCATCAATTACATAAACATAAAACTCTGGTTTTGATTGTAATAAGTGTAACATTTCTTTTTCTATTGTTATTACAGATAAATTGATTAATCTATCCTGGCTCATTGTATTCCGTGCATAATTTTTTACTCTTTTCAATGCTGAAAATGATCTCTCCACTGAAGCAGTTGAAAATGGAATAGTACAAATTAAGTGCGCCAATTTATTTACTTCGCTTAGGGCATCTGTCAAATAATTTACCAGTATATGCTGAACAAGTTTCGCTAAATTCATTTCATGATATCATTCACTACGATACAGAACGCATAATTCATTTGTTAGCTTTACAAAATCGAAATGTTTTGCATACGCGTTCTTTAACGAATTAAGACATTCATCCGGAAATTTACTTTGATATTTCTTAAAAAAGCTGAAATTCAATAATTCAAAAAATTTGAGCGAACTTATTTTTTTAAAACGAATATCTAACTGACAAAAAATAGTGTCCATTATTTCGTAATATAAACTTTTAAAATGTTGGTCTACATTTGAGTTCTGTAAATTTACACGACGTTTCTTTAAATTTGGGGGACCCACTACAGAAATAGTCTCTTCATGGACTTCAATAAATGCAACATCATTTCGCATATTTCGAATTGCGTTTTTTACTTCCCCTTCTTTTTGAGTAGAATATGCTATATCTAAGTTAGTTTTTTGTAGAATATAAAACAAAACATCGGTATAACTAAACACTTTGGCAAAAATATTTAGGAGAAAATTACTATTAAATTCTTCAAAAAACATATGATAACCCTTTGCAATATTAATTGTGTCGGTGTCCCAGCCTTCTGGATTCTCAATAATATTTTCAAATAATTTCGATAGGCCTTGCCTTTCGCTTTTTATGGTATTTACCAAGAGAGATGAATAATTCCAACGTGTTGCAGCTAATTTTGGAAATTTTCTTTTAATAGTTTCATTTAAAACATGATTTCGTTTTGTAGACACCGAAAAAAATGACGCTATGCCAGAAATTGTTGCAAAAAATAATTTACAATCTTTTATAAACAATACAGAATGTGACAGAACTAAATTAAGTACATGTGCAAACAATGCACGAACATAGCTTCTGGAAAAATGTCTTTGACTTTTTTCTGCGTCCCATTCAAAGCTGCTGCCATGACTGCCGCTCCATCGTACGTTTGAGCAATCAGTTTATTCTCACATCCCAAACTCAAAATCGTTTCTTGCACGACATTACACAAAGCTTCTGCTGAATGGTCACCACTAACATCTTTGAAAAACAAAATTTTTTCCACTGGTACACCATAATTAACATATCGTAGCACAACCGATAATTGCGACTTGTGAGATATGTCAGACGTTTCATCCAGCATAATAGCAACGAATGGCGTTTCTTTTACCTCATTTCTAATTTCGGAAATCAAAATATTTTTATCGATGCAATAATATCATTTTGTATTCTATTAAAGGTTCCAGAAAATACAGTCGCGGTTCTTAGATGATTTGCTAAAAGGTCATCATATTTACTAATTAAAGTTACTAATTCTAGATAATTTCCTCGATTAAAGGAATTTATATTCTCATTGTGTCCACGAAATGCCTCTTCTTGTTTTGCTAAGTAACAAACTAAATCTATTAATCTCTTAAGAATATTTCTATTTCTTGTTACTTTTTCATTGTGTTGAACAATCGACGAAGCCTTTTGTTGATCTAACATTAAATCTATCCTGACAGTACCAAATGTTTTTAATTGTATTACGGCATTTATGTGAGATTGTGTCCTTTCATGTTTCTTTGCAGCTTCGTGAAAATGATTTAAATCACTGTAGCCTTGTTTTATCCAAATGTTCTTATCTTTTTAATTTACAACAAAAAGTAAACATGGCCAACAGAACAACTTATTTAATTCCCTACAACCGGTTAACCATTTAAATTTTTCATAGATAGATTTTTGAAAATGCCGCACATACTGTTGTCCTTTAATCTTAACGTTTTGCAATAGAAAAATATCAGGCACCGGTCTACTTAATTTAACTATTTCGTTTTTTGTAGCAACATCTCGTCTTGAAAATGAATTTTCCAATAAATCTTAAATTATTGAAACATCTGGGTTCTCCATTCTGAAATAGATTTTTTATTTTGAATTTAAATTTAAAGAATACAATAAATAAAATTTATACCTGAAATGATGTATCAAATGTATCAAATTAAATCAATTTATCAATCAAGATATAATAACTATAATTTTAAAAAATTTTTTAATGTTATTATTTTCATTTAAACCAGCGAAACTTGAGAAAAGTACTAGAGGCACCAGCACTAGCAAAACTGATATATTGTGTTGTGTGGTGTATGATTATATGTGCGTGCGTCGTCGCATCTTGCTAACAAACCGAACGTCTATTGCATGTGCAGAGTATTTCACTGCACGCTGGCGCAATAGAACGAAGAACGAACTGTTTCTTGTTCGTTGTTTGGTCAGTAAATTAAATTATATTTATTTATTAATTTTTCTTTAACATTTGGAAATCATATATATTGCGAAAAAAATCTTGACTATTTTTCAAACCAAAACCAGGGATGTGGTAATACAAATTACACATATAATTTATAAATTCTCTTTCTCTGTAAGATACAATGAATGGTAAAATTTAAACTTTTCTGTTAAAATTAAAAATTCGTTTCATTTTTGTCTAACAAAACAAAATAGTTTTTCAGCGATTATTTCTATACTTATAATACATCACAGAAATTATTTACTTTTACCACATTAAAGTATTTCTCTTTATATATTGACTTTTTTTATATTTTCATGAAAACAGCATTTTACAATATATAAATTTAAACAATATATAAATACTTATAGAAAATAGTAAAGTAAAATGAAATGTTGTTCAAATGTTAGTGTAATATCCTTATAAAACCGAAAAATAAGGGCGGTACGCTGCTAAAATTTTGCGAATTAACAAAAATACTTTATCGAAAACCGGAAAAATACAGATGGATTACAGCTAAATTTTTATATAAAAAAATATTTCTTAAAGCTAAGGAATAAGGACGAATCCCTACACAAAAATTTGTTAATAATATTGATATAATTGTAATAATGATAATAATAATAATAATAATGATAATGATAATAATAATAATAATAATAATAATAATAATAATAATAATAATAATAATAATAATAATAATAATAATAATGATAATGATAATGATAATAATAATTATGATAATAATAATGATAATGATAATGATAATAATAATTATGATAATAATAATGATAATGATAATAATAATTATGGTATTTGTAGTAATGATGATAATAATTATGATAATAATAATAGTAGTAAAAATCATAGTAGTAATAACAATAATGGTAGTTATAAAGATAATAATAAAGGTAATAGTAGTAACAATTAATAAAGTTAAAACAAATAATAGTAACAATGACAATACTAGTATCAATAATAGAGAACATTGTAGTTATAATAAAGATAAGAGTAAGAGGGATAATGTGAGAATATTTAACCTAACAAAGGGTGTACATGCCATAGAATAATCGTCTACACGGACGACGATAAGAAGGACTATGGGAATGGACATAGCAATGAATGATTTGAGAGTATAGGTTAACAATCTAAAGAGATAGGAGAATAATGGGACCTAAAAATCGAAATCGAGCACAGGCCTTCTATCGGCAGCTCGTTGGACCCATGGATCGTTCGGTCAATTATAGCATTAGCAATAGCGCTCACTTTTTGCGGACGATCTACCCACTCGAACACAGTTCCAACGTTGCTTAGCAACGGGTGCCGAGTGGTAAGCGAAAGAAATATTTGTATGGGGTTGTCTGGATAACAACCATGTAGTTTAAACATCAACTCCCAGAAACCCATCATTATGAAAAAAGAATCGGTATGTATACCTATTTTGTGACCCTAACCTTGCGTGTTATTTTTAGTGCGATAAAACAAAATTTGATCATGAATTTATTTGTAATATCTACTTTTAATTTTATTGTTTTTCTTGGATTAAATAGATAATTTATTTTTTATTATTTTTTAATTAAATAGTTTTATCCAAAATATTTTATTTTTAACCAGTTTTATTCGTTAAAATGCTGGTTTTCTAAATTAGTCTATTTTCGGTCAAATTTTCATGTTATTATGCAGTTTCTATGTAAATTTCGTGCGGCTCTTTATACATCTATGTATATATTTTAATTTACTTTTATGTACTTCGATTTTATATCTTTAATTATAATTGCTCTAATATTTTAGTTGATGTCAATAGGTTTAATTTTAAATATGTGTTGCTGTGTTTGCATATATTTTCCGATCCATTTAAACAAAATTCAGTCTTGGTTCAACAACTTTAAATAATCTCCAACAGCTTTTTCTGAATACAGGCTGTCGTGCTCAGGTTGTTATCAGCCAAGGGACTGGTGGCGCTGAGCCGTTCGATACAAAAACCCGGATCCCACACCGAGTATCGAGGACACCAAACGGTAGGTGAGATGTGAATTAACCGGTAAATGGTTCATACTCGAAAGGACCTACTAAGGATCAGATCAGGGCGGTCGAATTGTGCCGGAAATCTGACGGGAGAGCGGGCAGATATTAGATAGTTATATCAAGAATTTTCCGCGCCCATTTATCGCTTCCTTTTCTTTTCACTATTCGGGAAGTCAGGTAAACCGCTTTTGGAACTTGACTGAACGTCTAGGCATTTCCATATTTTTTATATTCTCCGAGGTACACAACCCGGATCCCACACCGAGTACCGAGGAAATGTTTTTTTAGTTTTCCCAGCGAGGAGTTTGGTACAACAACCCGGATCCCACACCGAGTACCAAATATCCGAGTGGCGGTGAGGAAAGTGTAACCGGTAAAATGCGCTAGACAAAAGACGCCATGGATTGAGAGTCAGTGTGAGGCCTCAAACATACCCAAAAGTCACTGATGAAACTCAACTCCGATATTAAGATATGATTAGAACTAGATGTAATATGAAATGATGATTTAGATTAAAGCTAATATGAATGTGATTAAAGATAAAACCGATATTAAAGATAGAATATGACTATGATTAGATTAGACAGTAAAGATGAGAAACGGTTATGAAATAAGATATGATTATGATGATAGAGATGAGATATGATTACGACAAGACATTGCAGACAAGATATGATTATATGACTGAGCACTAAAGATGATATGATTATAATGAAAAGAGATATGACTAAAGATGAAACATGATTATGAATAGATGCTAAAGGCCACAGAGGGCCAGTTAAAAATACATGCCGAAGGCCGAAGAGCCAACGGAAACTATAGAGGGTATAGAGCGCCAGCGACTGAGGATTAAGCAAATGATTTTTTTTGGGAGACATAGGAAAAATAATTAACGGAATGAATAAGATTAAGAGCGTGATGAGTTTATATTATTATAATTATGATATAGATAATTGATACGACTATATAGATGATTAATAAGACCATATAGATAATTGATCCGAGGTCAATAGATAATTATTACGAGAAATAGATAATTAAAAATGGACTTAAAATGAGGGGGGTGAGTCTTATAAAGAAGACCACCGCGGTAAATGCGAACAAGGGATGATAACGTATATAGTATGGCAAAATGGAGGAGAAATTAGTATAGAGTATAAAATATTGGAGTGTCATTTATTTTTAGGGATCAAGTATCCAAACAAATCAATAACAAAGCAATCCAAACCAATTTCAAAGCAAACCAAAGCCGAAAATATTTCAGATCAAACGTTAAAGCAGAGCAATAATAAAGGAAATTTCAATAATCAAGCAGAAAAGAATTTAGAATAGACGTCTAAGCAGTTGCGGGCCAATAACAAAGTAATCAACCAGAAATTTCAAAGCAGCCAAAGCAAGAGAGGATAAACCAATAGATCAAAATCAAATAACGATAAAACCAGCCAAATAAACGGATAACCGTAATCATTGCGAATATAGCAGACCATACAAGAAGCAAAAAGAAAAGAGATAAGAGTCTACTGGAAGACGACGAAAGGATAAGAGCCATCAAAAACAGAAGTATCAATACAGGAGTATCGATTACAGCGGCAACAGGCACAGATAGCGGATTGACCGATTTTGAATTCAACAGCAGCGAGGAAAACGAAATAATCAATACAGAAAATCGACTGCCAATAATAGAATCTGAGAACGAAGAAGAGAAATTAAAGAATCCGAACAACAATTCAAACATGTCAACCTCTGAAAGTGTAAATGTAATACCGAATCCAAACCTAACACCAGTCAATACGACCGAAGGAGAATTCAGAGAAAAGTTTAGAGGAGAACCGTTCGACGGCAGCCTCAATAAATTAGATACATTTATAAAGGAATTCGAAGTGTATAAAAATATCTGCCACTGGACGAATCAAAAGGTAAAAGAGCGACTACCTTTGTATTTGAAAGGGAGCGCACAAGATGTATTTGTGGAGGAAGCAAGAGACCCAACAAAACTAACAACGGGGACAGAGATTAAAGAGTTCTTAGTAAAATTATTTGGAATAGAGAAAAAGGGAAATAGGAAGATATTATACTTCCTACATCGAAAACAAAGACGAGACGAATCGAATGCAGTATATGCCTGCGAACTAAAGAAATTGTGCAAAGAAGCCTTCGGAGAAGCAGATATGCCCGAAGATAAAATGGTAGATGTCTTCATAAGAGGAATTAAAAGAGAAGATATACGAGCCAACCTTGGATGCTTGGCACCAGAAACACTGGATAAAGCAGTAGCAATCGAAAATAGATGTGAAGCCCATCTGGAATTGGGATATCAAGTAGCAGTCCTCACAACAGAACCAACAACTCCAACTGTCAATACCAACAATCAAAACAACAATATCAATCCAGCCATGAATCAATTCATCCCAAGAGCACAGCAGATGTTCAAGCCACCATCAACAAGAAATCCGGAGGATAGAGGTAATAACCAAGTAAGCTATAATAACAATTTCAGGAACAATCCAAACGCAAGCGAAAAATGCTCCACATGCCAACGAATGGGACATCGAACGGAAAATTGTTTTCGAAATCACAACTGCCAGAAATGCGGCAGAAGAGGGCACACTGAGAGAATATGCGGGCAATTTGAAAACAAAGCATGTTACAATTGTGGTCAACAAGGGCATATCGCAAGGCGATGCAACGTGAGAAGAGAACCGAATCAACAAAGACCAAATAACCCTACGAGAAATCTACAAATCAACGTAATACAGGAAATCGACATGCTACGAGAAACACTTCAACGAATGCCCATGGAATTAAAAGAAATGATGCAACAGATGCCCGCCAACATACAACAACAACGAATTAATGTAATGAGAAGCAATGAAGAGATTCAAGAGCTGCGAGCTAGAGAATATCAAGAACAACAACAAGCTGAATGGCAAAGACTACAAATAGAGGAAGCTCAAGAAATCCAGCAAAGATGGGAAAATCGAAAACAAACCCCGAAAAGAATTAATATGATGTGAATGGAAACTCCAGATGAAATCCACACTGCGGAGCAGTGTGTTGAGAACGAAGGGGGAGGAGATATGATAACGGATGGGAAAACAACCGAATTAAATACGATAGAAAAAATAGAGGCTATCAAAGAATTTACAGAGGAGGAAAAACAGAGACGTCGACAACTAAAAGAAATGACAACTGAGAAACCAGACGAACCAGAAGCCCAAGAGATTAAACAAGCAGAGATGATGATAACTGAAGATCAAAACGAGGAAACACTAACTTACGAAATGGACGAACTTGAAAAAGAAATAATAACACAAAAAATAGATAATGCACTCGAAAAAATAGAGCAAGAGGAAGCTCTAAAACAAGAGGAAGATCAATTAAGAGAAAAAGAAGAAACTCTAAAGCAAGAAAAAGAGCAACTTAAAAAGAAGGCACTAATATTAAAAATAGACGGAGCGTTAAAGCATTTGGAACAAGAACAAGCACTAGATCAAAAAATAGAAGTGTTGGCAAAGAAAGCCCTATCACAAAGAATGAAGAAGCCAAGATTGGAACTACAAAAAGATGAGCAGGAAGCATGAACGTCACAAGAAAAAGAAAAGATATCAGAACCAATAATAACAAAAAATCGAATCCAGAGGATACTGCTACAAAAAATAGAAACAAGAATCAGAAAAGAGAAGCCCTTGTGAAGTGAAGAGCAAATAGAGAACATAATAAAAGAAATATGGTTTAAAACAAAGGGACCAGCTAAGATAATGAAAGAGGAAGAACAACCACATATCAATATGCTAAGACAAATACCAGACGACCAAACAGATGAAGACGAAAGTGAAATAAGCAGTCTGGGTGGAGAAATATTCCAATCATGTGAGGAAAATAAACCGAATAAAGATGAATCAAAATCAGAAATAGAAGAAATGGAAACGAACGTGCCAAGAGAAGATGAAACAGAGATATTAAAAGAGATCAACGAGATAGTGGAAGAAGTAGATCGAAACCAGATGTTCCTAAACCTCAAAGATACAACCATGTACAGCAGAATAATGAAACTGATTGCGAAAGGATATCAACAAGATAATGGTACTTTTACGGCATAGTACCAAGAGAATTTGAAAGAAAATGATAGAGTAGAATATCAAGTAATTATTGATCTTCCAGAAATACCGAGACAGATAATAGCAACAAGAGGTGAAAGCACAAACGAATTATATGAATGGGTAGTGAAAAAACTAGGACCCAGTTATAAAAATAGACCCCTATATCACCAAGGAAGGAAAATAAAGCGAGGCATACACCTCGCGGATGCCCTAATATGGCCAAACGGGATAAACGTAATAACATTAAACAAGAGTGAAACCGAAGAGACGACAGCGGAAATATGGCAAAAAATTCAAATATTGTATATCAAAGAAATAAAACCCGGATTAGAAAAAGAGAGACAAAAAATAATGAGGCAAAACCAGATTAAAATGACGGAACAAGCCATAGACCAAGCTAGAAAATATATTAACCGATTGTCGTTAACTAGACCGATCTCAATGAAAATGTTTGTAGAAGCTGTACGAGATACAGATATCATGAGATTCGATAACGAGAGAACCGATGAGTTGATAGCCAAATACGGAGAGCATCAAAAAGACATGAGGGAAGACGAACCAATAAAGATAAAGATAAAATTACCCAATGATGAAACGAAGGAAATATTGGTAGATCCCGATTGTCAAATGCATGAATTATACCGATGGATAAACCTCGAAATCATCCAACCAATAATCGAAAGTAGTGATGACGGCATTGTAGAGGATGTGGCAATAATGTATCACAAACAACAAATAAGTCCACGAGAACGAACCCCGATATACGAATTAGGTATATGAGAAGACGGACAAACCATTAAAATCATAGGCATGGATGAACCAGAGAGGAAAAATACGACAAAAAAGGAACGACAAATTCAAGAATTTCAAGAGGAAATGAAGAAATAAATGGACCAAATATTAACCATCTACCAGGTATGGAGACAAGATGCGAAGCTGAGCACAAAATTACAGCCTATAGACGACTCGCGATGCCGATCAACACCATGGAAAAGGGTGTATGATGAAAAGACAAAAGAGTGGAAATGGAAAACGGAGAGAACCGAACCAAAATGGAGAAAATACGTACCTGGAGAAGCGCCAGAAGACGCTGCCAATGAAACAACCATAGAACTATACGAAGACGAGCCATACGAAAATTTACCAGAGGAAATGATAAACGAAATCGAATGGCAACCCGAAGAAGACGAGGAAATAAATGATAGAGCTCGATTAGCCCAATATACATTGAAAATAGGTGGATGGGCTGAAAAAGTAAAATTGGCTGAGGAAGAGAAAATCATCGGTATTACAAGTCATCAGTTCTATACAGAAATCGGAGGATACCGTATGAAATTGAGAGTGTACCCAAACTGAGATGGGGTGGCAAAAGGAAAATATCTATCAGTGTATTTTCTATTAGCAAGAGGCAGATACGACGAAAAATTAGAATGGCCATTTAATCGAAAAGTCATATTTTCAATCGCTAAACCCGGAAAATGGGAAGAGCGACACAGCGAAAAATTGGGAGTAGACCCAAGATCTATGATATGCCAGAAACCAAAATCCACCGAAAATGTTGCAGGAGGAGTACCACAGTTTCTACTGAAAAAACATGTGACACCCCAATTCGTAAAAGATGATACAATATATATTACGATCGAAGTAGAAACGGAACAAGAAATGAAATTACGAGTCCAACAAGAACAAGCGAGACCACGAATCAGTGTACTCGAAAAACGAGTTCCCGGAACAAGATATTTGCCCACAGATATGGATGATTCCGTGAAGGAAGGATTAACAAGACTAACAGAAACACAAAAATGTAGAGAATTAGCAGCTATATTGAGAACCGGTGCAAAGAATCAAAGACGAACTGTAACGGATCTGGCAAATTGGATAATCGATTCCTGTAATAGAATAGAAAATCTACGAAACATCGTGAAGGAAATAGAGGAATATCGAAGAATGTATGCGTGGTACCCAGAGCAATTCAGAGAAATTATCCGAAAGTGGAAACACACCAAATGGGCAGCCGAAACGATAGAGAAGTATAGTTTAAAAATTATGACGCCAGACTTCGAACCAATTGAAAGAGATTTTTATATCACCGCCAAGGTAAGTGAGGTAAAAAAGAGAATACCATATGAATTGCCATTTCACTTACAATACGAACGACGATCTTTGGATGACGATCTCAAAATCGGAGTTACACCGATGCAATTGGGGTTAATAAATATATTAACAGTAGCAAAGATCGCAGGTAGAGAACTCAACAAGAGAGAAATCAAAACGAAAACGCCAATAGGACGACAAGAAAGTCTAGACACGCCAGAAGTTCCACCTGCCGCAGATGAAGTAATCGTCATTACAACAGAAGATGAAGAGATATTGAATGATCTTAATGATGAGGAAGCAACCAGGAGAATACCGGAATCAAGAGATTTGTTCATGACAGAAAACGAGAACGACATGACAACAGATGAACTAGACGAACTAGTATGTGCTCAGAGACAACCAGTGAAAATAATAGAGCCAGATACCGAAGAGGAAAATAAAAGGAAAGAGGGAAGACGCCGAAACTCAACAGGAGACGAATAGGACAACTGGATAAATGAACGAGGAGCCACAAAATCCAGAGAAACGGCAGATGAACAACCTAAACGAAAAGAAACAGGTACAGCAATGGAAAAGAAATCCAGAGGACGACCAAAACTGATAAACCGGCTTCAGAAAGAAAAACCAAAGAACAAATACAGATGGATCAACTGACAACGAAATTAAACAAGCTTAGCCAAGTGACAAAGCAGTTACAAGGAAAACTGAAAGGCCAAGAACAAGGAGCAAAATGGATCAACAGATTAATAGCTGACATGCTGGGACTAGCAAATCCAGAAATAAAGAGAAATTTAAAACTTAATAATATCGGAACAAAGGCGAAACAGCTTTGGGTAGCAATAAAGCCAATAATAAATAAAATCATGGATAACAAAGTGCGAACCACAACCAAAGATCCGGAGGAATTACTATTGATAATAAATCATTTAACAAAACGATCAGATGACCCAAATAGATATTTGGAAGGAACGGCTTATTTGATGTATAATACAATAGCGATATACAGAAAACGAACTCCAAGATATAACCCAAACGGATATAAATTCGCAATAACAGACATCATCAGAAAAGTAATCGAACCATTCATCTTGACTCAAGGCGGATGGCAAGCTTTTATAAATTTGATAAGCAAAGATGATCAGACCGAGATGATGCAAACAAAATTGAAAGAGCTATTGACGGAATTCGAAACAACAATTAATGCAAGTGACCCAAAAACAGCCAGAAAAAGGATGAATGCAATCATCACTACAATACTCATATGGATGATGTGCATAAAGGGAGTAGAACTGTTTGTGGTGTATGACTGCAATAACATAAAGATTGGTGACAAGTACTCACTAAAAGAATCGGAGGAGTGCAAAGCTGCAAACCCCGGAAGATTGCAGACAACAGCAACCGCAGTATCATATAATGTATATCAAGAGGTAGACTTCATTAAAACGGAAATCAAAGAATGCTCAGTAACAAGGAAAATTGTAGCATTTCACTGCGGACATCACTCACATTCGACAATTATAGAAGCCGGAACGGAAAAAACTGTAGTTTCTGTAACGTTGAGCGAATGTGAAGAGGGATTTACGTCAGGACGCATCTCAATAGCCGGACGAATTCAAGTAGCAGCCGAAGAAGGAAAGATAAAAACTACCAGAGTATACGCTGCGGGAAGAATAACGGCTGGAGATGGAACATGCGAAGGAGGAGAGTACACTCTACTAAATCAATTGGTCAAAGGAGTAGTGGTAATAGAAAGCTATCAAGTAAAATTGGAGAAATATCAAGGATACTTTGACCCAGACACGCAAGCAATGAAAAAGTATCCTCAATGCCTGGCAACAGACAGATCATGCAATACGGGAATGTCAACGATCGTGTATCACGCCGATACCAGAACTTGTCGACTCACCTTACTAAAAAGCGCAATATTTGATGAAGTGCAAGGACAGGTGCACAGCGAAACAGAAACTAACACACAAAAGAGCGCAATGGACGAATTATGGAGAACCGGAAGAATCGGAAAACCAACAATTACCACAACTATCGGATCAAAGGTCACGCCAACGGTGGTAATATCAACTGATACTACAATCGGAATGAGATTCATAAAAGGACGAATGGTGAGCAAGTGCGACGAAATGGTATCCAGTACGAACTACAAAGGAATATTTCTATCACGAACAACAATACCGAATGCAAAAACCACAAATAGACCCCCAAAGATGTAAAACTGTATCTCTATATAAATAACAAGATGGATTTCTTATACCATAAAGGATTAGCATCAACAGAGAAAATATACTACGATTTAGTTAAAAATGATTGTATCTTGAACAGAGAAATACTAAAAACTAAACTAGCAATGGCAATCACAAACCCGGATAACGCAATTCCATTACTACGACTCCAAGAAGGATATTTCGGGAGAATCGTCGGAGAAGTCATGTATACGTACAAATGTGAAAAAACAATTGCAAAACTGCCGGAGAATTCCACAATCCCAAGAGATAAATGCATAAACTAATTGGAAATAATGCATAAAGGAAAAATCAGATTCGCTCAACCAGTAACAAGGATGATAAATCCAGAGAAATGTGTACCTAATATGTTCAGTTGCAGCAACGTATATGGACCATTATTTGAAATAAGAGATGGAAGTTGGTTACAATTCCCAACTCGAGTAATAGTAGCACCACCAAAAATATTTGGACTCACAAAATTGGCCAGTGAAGCAGAATTCAAACCAGTAGATATATCACAAAGTGGTATATACCAAACAAAAGATCTGGAACGAGCCAGAGAACATTTATTATTCCCAGCGCAAAGGCAATCCATATTATCCAATATTGTGACGATAACGGGAGGTAACAACTACGGAGAAAAACCCAACTATGAATTGTTATTATCACCAGACCATTTTCAACATGCTACAGCAACTATGATGAAAGCCATGTGGGGAAGATTCTTAATCTTCGGACAAATGATGGCAGGAATTTTAGGAATAATACTCATCATCCAAATCGTAAGAGTAATTCTAACACAGATGTTAGCATGTTTCGATATATACAAAAGAGAAAGGAAAATCAACTGGAAAATGACAATTGGATTCTTACCGTTTTTAGCAAAAACAATGGTGCTGCACAGACACTCAAAGGACATCCACAAAATAAAGAGATTAGTAGGAATTCTAACTAAAATGAATGGTACCAATGAAGAAGTTGGACGAAAATTCAAAGCAATAATGATATTAGAAGTCGAGAAAACCAGAATGAAACGACAGAAAACGAGCAACTGGAAGCGGTGGATGAACATCAAAGATGATAGCAGTGATAACAGCGACAATGACGAAAACCAAAGAGGAACACAGATGCTAAATCAAGAACAGCTCAAACAGTGGGAAAACCGGAAGACAAGACATAGTAAACATTACAACCATCCACCACCAGTATATGAATGTCTAAAGAAAGCAGCGAAATCAGTAGAGAGAAATACGCCAGTGGAAAGACATGTGCCGATACCAAGACCAACAACACTACGAAACATTTATCCGGCACCATACGAACCAAATTGGGCAGATTTGATGCCAAGAACCAGCCAAAGATCGAGAAGCGTGGATCAGGATCCAGAAACGCGAACCATAGCCATGTTACAAACGTTAGCCGGACCAACATTAACGATACCCATAGAGACAAATGGAGTTGAGATAAAAGCAATGATTGATACCGGAGCAAACATCTCAGCAATAAAAATGGATAAAATACCAGGAAGATTATGGCCATGTATAGAAGAAACTAACATGGATGTAATAACCTGCAGTAAAGAATCAGTAGCGGTCATCGGAAAAATCTGGTCGATAATTGAATATAAAAATGTGAAAATCAACACTTATCTAGCAGTCATCAGGAGACTGAGTGCAGGTTGCATAATTGGAACAGATCTCATGCCAGAATTATTAAAGGAATTAATAATAGATCTAGGATCGATGGAGTTGAGAGATAAAACCGGACGAATATGCATGTTGAAATCAGAAGTGCGATGCTCAGAGAAAATAGTGGTGCCAGGGCGCACACAAATGATTTGTTACGTAAAAGTGAACGAGGAAACCAGAGGCGAAATGATTTTCGAACCTAACCACAAATTTGAGAAAAAGAAAGAACTGCCACTAGCTAGAGAGATAGTGTATGTAAACGACAACAGTGAAATTCCAATCAACATTACTAATTTCGATGAGGAAGACAAAGTAATTTACGAAAACGAAAGATTGGGGAAACTAACACTGATGATGGACATTGAACTCCCAGCAACGAAAACCGAGGGAACTGAGGAAGAATTATGGACAATCGACAGTCAGCTATTAAACGAAACCGAGAAAGAGCAATTACAAAAACTACTAATGGAATTTAAAGATATATTCGCAGTATCTGACTTAGATCTCGGCACAAGTGACGTAACGAAACACACGATACCATTAACAGATGATACCCCAATAACACTACGACCATATCGATTAGCAGAAGCTCAGAAGTCCGTTGCAGAAAAAGAAGTTCAAAAGATGTTAGACGCAGGAGTAATTGAATCAAGTTGCTCGCCATGGTAATTCCCAGTGGTCATGGTAAAGAAAAAGGACGTAACACAAAGGTTCTGTATAGATTATAGACGACTCAACGCAGTAACAAAACGGGACACATACCCGTTACCAGATATAAATGAGATGCTACAAACGTTACACGGAGCAGCTTATTTCACATCGTTAGATTTAAAAAGTGGTTATTGGCAAATAAAGGTCAAGGAAGAGGACAGAGAGAAAATTGCTTTTACAATCGGAAAAGACCTGTACCAATTCAAGAAAATGCCTTTTGGATTAACCAACGCACCAGCGTCATTCCAGAGATGTATGAACTTTGTAACTCACGGCATCAAACAATGTATGGTATATATTGATGATTTTTTAATTTATTCTAGCACCTTCGAGCAACATCTAAAGGATATCCGAAACGTATTCGTTCGACTACAACAATGGAAATTAAAATTGAAACCATCCAAATGCGATTGGGCAAAGGAAAAGGTCACCTTCTTAGGACACATTGTGTCGGCAAAAGGCAAAGAACCAGACCCAAGAAACATCGAAAGGATAAAGAATTGCCCCGTACTAAAAACAGTCACACAAGTGCAAGAATTCTTAGGCCTATGCGGATATTATCGAACGTTTATCAAGAGTTATGCAACCATCGCGAAACCAATACAAGAATTAACAAAGAAAGGGAAAAGGAACAACAAATAGCCTTCGAAACACTCAGAGATAAACTAATATCAGCACCAATACTCGTACACCCAGATTTTAAGAAACCATTTTTACTCGCGACAGACGCAAGTGGATATGCATCTGGAGCAGTCCTAGGACAATGGGAATATGAGAAAAGAGAACGAGTTATTGGATACTGCAGTCGAACATTCAAGAAACATGAAAAGAACTACTCTGTGACTGAAAGAGAGGCACTAGCAATAATCCAAGCCATTAAACATTTCAAATATTTGTTATGGGGCCATGAGATATATATCACAACAGATCATCAACCATTGGTGTGGTTAGGCCAACACAAAGAAGCCTCTAGTAGATTAATGAGATAGGCAATGCAGTTGCAAGAATACTCACCATATATCAAATTCAATGTCAGGAAAAGCCAACGCCAACGCAGACTGCATGTCAAGATTCGTATTCGAGGAACTAATGGATCATGATGTGAGACGAATATGCATGATAATAGCAGAAGATATCGACTTCACAAAACTGAAAAATGAGCAGAAGGAAGACGAGGAGTTGAAAACAATAATCGAATTTATGGAAACCAATGATATGAAAATCTTTGATAATAACAGCAAACTAAGAGAACATATGGAGAAACACAGACATCGATATACCATGGGGAAGGGATGGTTATTATTAATGGATGGCGAAAAACGACTCATGTGTCTACCAGAAAGCAGACGAAAAGAAGTGCTAATGCAATATCACGATGGAAAGCTTGGAGGACACATGTCAGCAAAAAAGACGGAAGCAAGACTGCGTCAAAAATATTATTGGCCAAATATAGGAGAAGATGTAAAAGGATGGATAAAGAATTGTTTGACATGTGCAACCAGAAAAAGCACAGGCACCTCTAAAACCAATGCCAATCCCACCAGAACCTATGACGATGATTGCAATGGATGTAGTAGGACCATTGCCAGAAACCAACGACGGAAATATCTATATACTGGTAGTGACAGACTATTTATCAAAATTTCCGGAAGCATTCGCAATACCAGACCAAAAAGCCAGAACAATAGCGAGAATCCTAGTAGAGGAAATATGCTGTAGATATGGAACACCTAAACAGATCCTAACCGATCAAGGAACCAACTTTATGAGCGAAATCATAGAGGAGGTAACAAATTACTTCAGAATTGCGAAGTTGAGAACATCGCCTTACCATCCGCAAACAAATGGACAAACCGAACGATTCAACGGGATATTAATTGAAATGATGTCAAATTATGTAAGCAGACACCAAAAAGATTGGGATAGATATATAAATCTATGCCTTATAGCATATAGAATGTCGATACATTCGGAAACTAAAATGAGCCCATTCAAACTGATGTAAGGCAGAGAATGCAACATGCCGATAGACCTGGAATATCAACCGCCGATTTCACAATATATGGAGATCGACGATTACGTAACGGGATTCAAAGAACGAATGCAAGAAATCTGGAAAACGGCAGGTATGAATATTAGATTCAACCAGGAAAGCTATAAAGAATTGCATGATAAAAAGCGAGACGTACGCGAACATAACCTTCAGGTTGGAGACTGGGTAATAATCGCAACACCAGAAATTATTCCAGGAGTAGCCAGAAAATTACAAAGGAGTGGTAAAGGACCATATGAGATAATGTATGTGAACGAGAATAACGCTGGAGTTAAATTGGTAAATAACCCACTCACCAGGCCTATATACGTAAACGTGAGCAGATGTAAAGCCTTACCTAGAACAATAACAAAGGAACCAGAAAACCGAGGTATGCAAACCAGATCACAAACCCAACAACTGAGTATAAACGGACTAACGATGAGTCGTAAAATAGAAGCGACATCAAATAACACTGCGGAAGAACCTAAACCAGATGAATCCAAAATAGCTCTAAACGCGACACAAGATAATGTAGACAAGATGGATACAATAGTGAAAGCCATCAGAGAAATAATGCCAGAATGGGTTGAAAGGAAAGGATGGATGAGAACAGTAAACAATGCGGGAAAAATCGCGATGGATTACGCTAAAGGAACCAGAAGCCCACCAGAAATGGATCTCATTAAAGAAAGGATACCCATGATCTTCACCATGGCAGATGTAGAAGGGAACGTACCCTTAAATTTTGCAGTACAACACAGAAACATTCAAAGAATAATAGATATAATCCAACTCATGCAGAAATGCGGACACACCTCAAATATACCAAACGAAGAGGGAGCAAACACCACTAATGTTCGCAGTCACAGCAGATGCTTCTACAACAGTTCTGAGAGAACTTCTAAGAACGGGATCATCGTTCAAGGAAAAAGACAATGAAGAAAATAATGTACTACATTATGCACTGAAATCAAGACAGGAGAGTGCAATAAAATTTATAACCAGCAATGCGACAATAAGAGAAAGAGAAATGATGGGCAAAACGATTCAAACACTATGGGAAGCTATCGAGGCCAAACAAAACGAAGCAGCAACCAATCTGATGAGATGGACCTATGAAGGTTCAGCACTTAAAGTATTCGACTTAAATTATATGGTAAGAAACAGAAACGCTCTATTAAAAGAAACAATATACGCTTAATATCCATTCCTAAAGACGATAAAAGCAATGTTGAAATGAGAAAGACTGAAATTCACCAACCATCCAATGGAAGCAATACGAATCGGAGATAGAAAGGAACAGCTATTATCGATAATACATAGATGGCATCGAAAGCAAATAAGATTTCAAAAGAGCAAGCTAGAGATAAAGGAAATGGATGATCTAAAAGCAAGAATAATAAAAGTCTATGAGGAAATAATTGAAGTAATAAATGTCGAGGACGACATTTCAAAGGAAACCCCGGATGGAGATAATAACGGAGAAGGAGGTAATAACAACAACGAAAACCGAGAAACAATAATAAACCCGCACAACAAGAGAAAAAGGAACAACCCAACGATGAACGTCAAGAATCGGGAAAGAGGAAAGAAACGAGCAACAGCAACAACAACGAGAGAAAACAAAACCGAGGGATACTGTTACATAATAGAAAGATACGACAACCAAGAGAAAATCGAAACCGACCGACCCTGCTACAAAAAATAATGATACTAATTACGTCAATCAAGTTAACGGAAGCTGATAAAGATGTCATGAAAGAAATAAAATCGTTCAGAATACGAACAATAAATGATAAAGGAATCGCAAGTAAAGGAATATGCTTACAACTGACAATGAATACAAGCATAAGCTGTCAATTCGACTCCATAGGAAAACCAGGGAAGATGGAAATACGATCCGAAAACTCATCATCATGTCAGACCACCAAAGACGTATGTAAAGATGCAGGAAAAGGAGATGGAAGTGTAAGAATCCAAGTAAAACCAGGGATAGGCAAATTACGAATAACAAACAGAGGAATAGAAACAATTGAACAGGTATGCGTACAAAACAAAATTACCGACTGTTGGAAAATGAACATGAAAGCAGGAAAGAAATGCGAATGGGATAGTATAGAAGGTAATGCAGAATATATAATATGTGCCAACAACGACATAATAATAACCTGTGTATTAGCCAAAACCCTGGGAGAAAAACTCACGACACCAAATGAAGAGCCATATCAACGTCGAGCACGGGAAAACAAAGCAATGATAATAAAAGTGGAATCAAACCCAAAGGGTGGAGAGGAAATAATAGTCGAAAATTTGGGCAAGGAACCCATTACAAAAGTCTGTGTATTCGAAACTAAAAAGAACGGAACGATGAATGAAAGAATCAAATGCCAGTCAAATGAGGATATCAAAAATCAAAAATACCGCATCCCAACTAAAATAAAACGCGGAAAGTATATAGTACACGTTAAGAAAGGAAGAGACGATTACTGGAAATCAATAACAAGAAAACTACCAGAGTCAATTACGACAAAGCATCCAGAAAAAGAAACAAGAGAGGAGCCGTACCAACGCCAGATTAGAGAAAGCAAAGCGGTAATAATAAAGATAGAGTCAAATAGGGCAAATGAAGAGGAAATATTAGTTGAGAACACAGGTGAAAAACCCATCACAAAAGTCTGTGTATATGAAACCAAAGGAAACGAAACAGTGAACAAAAGAATCCAATGTGAAACAAACAAAACCATAAAGAATCAAAAGTATCGCATCCCAACAAAAAGAAAACTCGGAAATATGTATTAAACATTCAAAAAGGAACTCATGAACATTGGAGAACAATAACAAGAAAACCATCCAAGTCAATCACGACAGATCAACCCACAACAAAACAATCTGAGAGAAAAACAAGTAACGAGACATGGCAAAGGGGAATGCTCATGGACGACAGCCACCTTTCAATTCACGAAGCTCTACAACTCCAGAAAGCACTAAAAAATGTACAACCCAAAGAAAGAATTAATTTTTTTTTCGCCATTTTTATTTTTAAGAATATCTCAAAACTGTCTATAAATTAATTTTTATAGGGTTTTTAACTTCTGATGGCTATATGTTATAAGTTTACATGCATGTTTTATTATGGGTTGTGTTAATATGTATTATTTTATTTTTCTATCACTATAGTGTAGCGTTTGTCTCAATGACTATTTTACAAACAACTTCAAGGTTAGTTGGTGTGTTTCTAAGTAGGTAGCTAAGGGCTTTTTGCGCCCACACACCATTGCATAATAAAAAAGAGAGGGGGAGGTTGCGACGGATTAAATTACGTGATGACGTAATTCAATCTCGAATTACCTTGGTTACATAATTATTTAATCAAGACAATTAATTTTGTGTGGCAACATTTTTTTGATAAAATTTTTTGAAGTTATTTTTCGAATATTTTTGACACATTTTTCATAATTCATATTTTTGGCGTAAATTTTTAAATTCAAATTTTTCTAGAATTTTTTGAATTTAAATTGTTTGAAATCTTTTTTTTGAATAAATTCTTTTCATCCACAAAATAATTTTTTCAATCACGCTATTGTCAGGGGGTATTTTTTGACTCTCGATAAAAAGCCTAAGATAAAAATTGGCTTGAATCACCTATCAATAAAAAAGAATAAAAATATTTTATCGATTAAAAAGCCTAAAAAATATATCTTTGTATATTCACCGGATTTGTATATGCGTGCGCGCGTTTATGGTTTTTAATAACTGTTCTTCCGCGCATAAGTATCCATCAAAATATATATCCCTATTTAAATATAATTAACCGATGAAATCTATTCAATTGTTAATAATTTTTAATTGAATATAATAGTAATTCATCCACTCTTGAAGTACAATTCATTTTTAGTGAATATTTTCATCTTTAAGTATATTTTTTAGTCAGTGAATAATTCAGACTCAGTTTATTTCAAGTATTTTTCAATATTTAATTGATATTTCATCTCATCATTGAGAAATTTTACCGTCTAATTTATTAGAAGTATTGGGCCAGAACACAAACGGCCTTGAAAAATGTTTAAATGAATCGGTAACACACATGCAAATATAACCTACAACTTTAAAATCAAACCCATGAAAACATCAACTAAACCTAGCAAAATATGAGAGAAAAGCAATTACATATAAAATAATAAACATAAAAATAAATTAAAATAATAACAAAAAGCACCAAGATATGCACGATATAAATATAAACATAACACGAAAACCCAAAAAATTCGACCGAAATTTGATAATTTAACAAAAATGGAAAATTTCATTAAAATGAAATTTAAATCAAAGAATTTGAATTAGAAATAATTCAATAAAAATTTCAAATAAAAAATTATCAAAATAAATTAGAAAATAATAAAAATTAAGATTAGAATACACTATAAAATATCAAGGTCGAATTTTGTTTTACTAAATCAAAAAGAACACGCGAGGTTAGGGACAAAAAATAGGTATATATACCGATGCATTTTCACATAATTTTTAATCGTTTTTGAAATCATTAAAACTGTTTTTGAAAATCTATTTTCTACGTAAGTGAGAGTTTTATTTGGAACTCTCTCCACGTCACGCTCTCGCAACCTCAATGGAGCTCTGCTTGGGCGTTGGCGTGGGGAGAGCGATTTATTATAATGTTTTTTGAATTTATGGATTGGATCATGTTGGTAATTTTCTTTTTGATTTTAATAAACTATTCATAATATTTAATTTCTAATTTTACTTAAAATTTGTCGAAATTTTTCCGGCCCACAGCCAAGGCACATCACAAGTAAGTAAAATCCACATATTATTCAGATTCGTGTAAGTGCGTGGAATATCGCCGATGATCTGTGCCAGTGAAGACCCGGCGTGCGGAACGCAGGGATTGGAACGTCAATATTATCCCGTATAGAAGAAAGGAGAAATAAGGAAGGGGTCTTTTGGCTACTTCCTCGTTCCTCGATTTCTTTAAATTCGACTTAAATTATTCTAGACACGGCTCAAAATCACCACACCGAGTAGTCCAGTGGGCACTCATTAAATATAATATAAACATAAAATGCGTTTAAGGCTTATTAAAGGGAGAGGTTACGGGGAATAAAGTCAATATGAAATCACTGCTATGAGATGAAATAAATTAATGAATTTAACTTAAATGCAACTTTAAATAGTAATTTTAAACTATTATTAAACAAATCACCCCAAACTTCCAGTAAAGTAGTGAATTTAATCATATCCTAATCCAGAGCATATGTTATTAGTACAAATAATAGAGGAACCTTTTTCAAAATTCCCTTATAAATAAAAGGTAGTCATTACTAAGCCAACTGAAAATCGAAATTGAATCCCGTATAAAAGTAAAACCTAAATAATTAAATTTAAAATACAAACAGTGATAAAGTAAAGGAAAGTCTATTGTAAATCAAATAACAACAAATTTATCTTGAGTAATCAACTGAACTAAAAGAATAATCCACCTGATATCTGTCCCATTTGAACCACTTCAGCATTACGACACCGGCTTCCCACGATTGCTGCCTGTCCCACTGTCCAATCATTTAATTCTTGACCGAAAACATTCGATGAGTTCATAACCCATAAATGCTTTCTAAATCGCGACTACCATCATACCAGAAACCTATGTCGCTGACATTTCCTAGAGTTGAATAATTGAACTCGAAACTCCATAAAATAAAATTGTTTAATAGCTCGTAATACCGTGGAGTGAACAATAGATAAAAATTGTTACAAGTAACCCTGAACGTAAGGACCCATGATGAAGGAGTATCAATCGACAAAATAAATTCCAGTACTTGCAAATAAGAGAATGCCTACCATCTTTCATGAATTGCAACATCACGAAACGTCTAACTACGAGGAATAAATTAAATATTAATAAAAATCAAATAAACTGTCGAAAATTGGAAATAACGTGGGAACACTCGCAGTGAAATTGTGAAGTTGGCAATGACACGTGCGAGTTTTCCGCCGTGAGCTTCCAAAGAAGAAAACACTTACCGATCTCCAACGCCGAATTCAATTATCATTCCGAAAAATAAAGATATAGCTAATGTATATCTCGATAGATATAGTTATAAAGTTCGAGCGGATGTCGCAATTGTTTATGAAAATGAAATAAGATCATAATCCAATCCATCCGAACGTCGATTGTGTTTCATCATTTCGTCGGCGACAATCCCCACCATCCGGCACACCACTAGGCGGTGTGCGAGACACACAATTAGCACATAAATTTGTACAATACCACCCCGCATTGGAATCACCTTTCTATTACTAGATTTCGGATAAATACATAATAATAACGATTTTAAATGCCGATTAAATATTGTCACACACCGGAATGCAAGGAATATGACGAGGTTCAATTCTACCATACACACTTTGCTTTATTAACTGAGAGTAGATGTTAAAATACCATTTTTCAAACAAAACCAAAAAGCTTCTACCAATGTCATATCAATTTAATGCCATCGCAGAAGTGCCAACGAACCAACCATCTTTTCCCACCGAGCGTCTGGAATTTACTTTAAGGGCAGCAGGTAGATTTTCTTTTCAAACAGTAACAATTTGCAATTTTTAATTGATTATCATTACTCTCGATTTAAAGGAAATTTGTTTTACTATTAAATAAATTATACATAATTTAATCGTAATTGAATAATTTTAATTTTCAAACTCATTATGAATTTCATTGAATGATTTATGTAACTTTATCTTTAGATTTTTGTATGTAGAAAATGTATGTTTAACCGACGACCTGACCATACTTTATTAATGTTTATCACGGGATTTTCTAAGTAACCTACATAAATTTCATCTTATTCCAGAGTGTAGAATTTTGGTCAACTCGATGAATGAATTTGTTGGTAGTATATCCATATTTTAGTTCGAATCATTAGAAAATAACAGGTCCTAGAAGCTCTCCTTCATACCCCTTACAGAATCTAATTTTTAGATCGTGAATTCTGTGGAAGCGACAAATTTAGAGTTTTAACCTAATAATTCATTTTATAAATCTAGAGTTAATAATTTTAGTTAGTCATTAGTATAATATCACCAACCGGAGCATTGAAATTTTTGACTAAATGATTTATAAGAAACTCGGATATCTTTAATTATGTAAATTTTAGACCCTAACTAAACTACCTGTGGGTAACTGAATTTCACCCTTAAGATTTTAATGAATTAAATTAGTACCAACAAGGAATTGACATCTTTACCGAAATTTCTGACAAATGATGACTACTCATAATGTTGATTTTTCTGTGTACATCTTTTATTAGATGGCCGGTCACGGAGCATATCTTGAATTTATTTGCATTATTTTCACCATGAATATTATTAAATTGAACATAAATATATAATAACATTAATGCTTGTTCTTAATGCAGAGAAACCCAGCTCGATGACCTGCGTTCCAACCCAGCTTGCAGACATATGGAGATGGGCATGGGAACGTTTCCGGCAGGAGAGATGCCCTGAGTTCCCCCCACCGGAGCCTCAACTAACTGACGCAACAGAAAACGATCGCGATCGATGGTTGGCCCAACAACCATGCGAAGAGTGGAGCCCGGCCGAGGAAATCCACACGCAAGCCCAGCATCTCCTCAAACAACTGGAGGCCCACCAACGACAGGTGGACGTACAAGTGGTCCGGGCACGCCAGTACCTGGCGAATGTCGAGGAGGACATACTGACTGGCCGGATTGCCAGCAATTATCAGCAACCGCAGCAAGGTACTGCCACCCGAGCCACTCGACCAACCACTACCCGGATCCTAGATGTCAGGCGGCCAGTGATGATCATCTCTGGTTATTCGCCGGAAGAGTGGGTGAAAAAGTGTTTTCCCTCCTTCTAATCCACCTCTTCATAATAAACTGTTTTAGGGTTTGAACATCTAGTAAATGTTTATAATAAATAAATTGGGTGTCATCTTGATAACTGTTTTATTTTTATTGTGATGCAAAATTCTCCTTATTTGTTTAAATATCACTTATACAATTATAGTCCTTTTATAAATATCAAGCCTTTAAATATTTATATTACCAGAAATGGAACCCATCCAACTAATACAGAAGGAATTGACTCGTGCCCAACAAGCTAACAAAGCCCTATACGAGCAGATAATACAGCTCACGAAAGAAATTCAACAAGTGAAATCCACCTGGGTAGATCCAGCGAAGCTTAAACCCCTCCATCACCGGCTCACCGCCACTCAAAAGGGCTGGGCCGATGAACGGCAATTAAACCAAAGCCTCCGGAAGCAGATAAGGGGGTTGGAAGTTGCCTTGTCCGCCAGTGGAGAGGGAGAGGCAGTAACCTACCTCTTGTCTTCGCCCCATCTCAATTGGCTTATCGAGACTCAGTAAACAATCCAACGTCCGCTGCGACTCCTTCTACGACACCATCCAGCAGTTACAGGCCGGGGCGCAAGGAGCGCGCCAGACGTAGAACCGCTCACCTGGCAAATAAACTTAATTAATTTATCTTGTTTCGTTGTGCATTTAATTAGATTATAAATATTGTTCAATTATTTAAAAGTGATTTTTTAAGATTCGAAGAATATTAAAAACCCTACAGAAATTTTCATGAGTATTCACGCTTCGTCAGATAAACGTCGTTCTATCTCTAGGCACACCACCACCGCGGCTAACACTCACCAACATGATTCTGATCTCGAAACTTCTCACACACAGGGGACATTACAAAGCGAGCATATGTCTTCCATCGACGGCTCGTTGAACCCGAGGGTTGTCCGAGCAATTACAGCATTAGTAATAGCGCTCACTTTTTGCGGACAATCCGCACACTCGAACACATTTCCAACGTTGCCTAGCAACGGGTTCCGAGTGGTAGCTAGAAAATATTTAAATGGCGTTACCGGGGTAACAATAGGAAGATTCAAACAAATAGTAAAACCCAGTAACCCACCATAAGCAATTCTCAATTCACTGAATATTTGTTAGCTTCAATTCATATTTTACGTTATTCAATGATAGTTTTCTCTCTTCAATAAATATTTTTTCTTTCCAATGAATAATTTCTCTCTTCAACGAATATTTTCCTCATCAATGAATAATTTCTCACTTTAATGATTACTTTCCTCTTCAATGAATATTTTCATCTTCAATGAATATTTTCCTCTTTAATGTATATTTTCTCCATTCAAAGTATATTACCCTTGTAATTTTTTAATATATCAATTGATATTTCATCTATTTAGTAGATATCTTTAGCTATCTCACTTTTTGTAATATACTCTTCCACCAATATTACTTCTTGACTGAAAATTTTCTTTATAGAATATAATCTCTACTAATTAAAATTCCAATTGTTGACTTGTTATTTTCAATGAAAATTTAATTAACTTTTAATTAATTTACAACCTTCAATAGATTAGGTTGTAATGGGACAAAATAAAATAATTTAAGGTTATGTAAATCAATTAGACCTTTTTGAGAAATTTTATGATAATTTTAATAATATCAAGTTTTAGATGATCTTTAACATTTACTATTATATTTGGAATCATTTTTATTTTGTGAAGTTTATAGTTTTCTATTGAATTTTAATGGATTTGGGGTATATTGAAGAAATGAGGGTAAATCTATAATTTTAGAAGCACTTAATTTCTTGATAATTTAATAGATTTGACTTGAGTTTAGGATTATTTTAAATAAAAGATTATTTTAGAAACAAAATGTTTATGAAACATCTATTTAAGATAATTATTTACCAATTAGAATCCAATTTGAATGATAGATTTTGAATAGTAAATGATATTTTAATTATAATTTTATGATCTATTTAAAAAAGTTGAAATTGTATTGTATTTATTTGTTGAAAGTATCTAAAGCTTTTCAGAGGTTTATTGGGTAGTGATTAATATATTTTACAGTAAATTACAATAAACTTTTGGAATACACAGAGACAAGATTTGTTTGTTTTAATCTTACTGTGGTTACCCAGATAACACCATATAAATATTTCTTGCTACCACTCGGCACCCGTTGCTAAGCAACGTTGGAACTGTGTTCGAGTGGGTAGATCGTCCGCAAAAAGTGAGCGTTATTACTAATGCTGTAATTTTTCGGACGGCCTCTAGGTCCAACGAGCTGTCGTTAGAAGACTTGTGCTAGCTTTAGATTATTGGGTCCCCTGTATGTCGTAGATTTTATTCGTTGGAGTCCATCATAACACAAGAAGGAATCCGACAATGACAACACGAGCGGCTGCATATCGAATTGTACATTCTAGTGGGTTGGTTGCGGATTTTAGATACTTATCAAATATTCCTATCAAATGTTCGTAGATATCGTTTTAACTAACGAGAAGGATATAATTTACAACACAAACCTATTTAATTTACAAAATAAACACATTCTATAATTCCGTCAGGTCTTATTGTTGGGCTTAGAGCCAAAAGTAAAACAAAAATTACATAACCAATTTAAACAAAAAGGTGAAAATTGTATAAGTTAAAACAAAATAATTAATGTCGTTTGGAAATTGTCAATATGGCTGCTGTAACATAAGCACTCACCGCAAGAAGATATCAAAAATAAAATAAAAACATATTAATTAAAACAAATTAAAAATATAACAAAAATTAAATAAAACAAATAATTAATTAAAATTCGGAAAAATGCCTACAGATGCAGAAAGAAACATACGAAAAATAAAATAAACTGCCAAAACCTTGCAAAATAAGGTTTAGAAAAAACACAGGCAGAAGAGGCGACCAGAAAACAAAATATTGGGGTTTAAAAATAGTATTTTAAGAAAATAATAATAAAAATAAAATCCAACAATAAAATATTAATATATCAAAAAATAAAGAAAAATATATAAAAAATTACAAAAATATTTTGAAATAAATAAAATAATTAAAAAACCCTAAAAATGGCGAAAAATTGCCCATTGGTCGCACACAGACACAAAAACACTATATATACGGCAGTCAATTTCATAATTTCTAACCGAATTTTAACAGACTGTCTTAGACATTTTTTCAGTCAGGTGACTACTAGAAAAATTTTTAGACATTTTTAGACTAGTAGTGAATCATTCTTAGACCAAATTTTGTATGCCAATTTATGCCAATTTTTCAAATCTGGTTGTATGACTGTGGATTGTAAGTATTGTTTTCTTGTATAAATATATATTTCGAAGTCTTGTTACTTTGATTTTGTTCTGGATGGTCGTGGAATCTTCTGGTGCCACTGACAAATCCCCCTAAAATCTTATTTATACTAAGTATTTAAATAGATGGTTCATGGGACGGACCGTGTGCCGGCTAGTGGGTGAAAACCCTTAGTTGAGCTCCTGGGTCGTGCCTCGTGAACCCCTCGGCAGTTCGCAGTCGGTTCTGGCTTTGTGCACAGGACCGCTACGCAGGGCGCCGTTGTATGCTCGAGGCGGCTGCTGAAAATGTGGCCGGAGCGAGTCGAAATAAAATTCGGGAAGTGCAACTTTAGTTAAGGGGAATAAAGTTTTGTAAGGAAAATTTAAAACTTTGTCAGAAAATAAATCAGAAAATCAAATAGGAAAGGATCGGATAGGTTAGGAATGTAAATTTGAAAGTAGTTTTCCAAAAGTTGAATGATCTAATCTGACAGAAGAGAGTAGCGTTTATTGAAGTGATCGCAGAGGGTTATAATTACTTAAAATCATGGGAAACGTACCGGGAAATTAAGGAATTGTTGATCAAATTTTAATACAAGGAAAGATAAATGTAAATTAGGAAAAATGTAGTCAATTCCGTGATTAAACAAATGAAATAGGAAATTTATCCAAAAATAAGGGAGGAACGCTGCCCAAATTTTTGAAGGATACATTTATAAATAACGCGTAAAGATGACAAATAAGTATGGAAATGGTAGAAATAGACGAGTAAGGACCAGGATATAGAAAGAGAAAGACGTAAGACCTTCCATCGGCAGTCCAGAACCCGAAAGCGAAAATATCATGGGGAGTAGTCTAGCAATGGAGCTCACCTGCTCATGAATTTTCAACCCTTATGTACATTACCAACATGGAAATCACCATGGGTACATAGGAGGGATAGAATAATAATCTTGCTGGCGTTTAGGGGGGTAGATACACAAAAACCCTAGAAAAAATAAATAAAAACCAACTCTATTCGCCAACATTATTTAATAATCGAGCGGCTCGACGTCTAGCCCGCTCCTTTCGTCCAGGCCGATAACTGTTCGTTATTATTGTTGTTGTGGTTGTTGGAGCTGCCACCGACTCACGATAGGCTAATTGAGCCGTGGCGAAGACGAGGTGATAAGTTACGGCTGCCTCTTCTTGACAGGCAGATAGTGCAACTTCCAATCGAATTGTACATTCTAGTGGGTTGGTTGCGTTCGGAGGTTCTGGTTTAACTGTTTTTTGTCTGCCCATCCCTTTTGGGCTGCGGTAAGCCTTTGATGCATTGATTTGATCTTCTTTGGATCCACCAATGTGGCCTTTATTTGCTGGATCTCACGGGACAGCTGGACAATCTGGTCATAAAGGTTTTTATTGGTTTTTTGGGCGTGCACCAGTTCTGTCCGTAATATTTGTAGGGGTTCCATTTCTGGGAATAATAAAAATAAAATTTGTGTTGTTAATTCCAGAGTTATTGAATATAGGGTTGATTTAAACAAAAGTTGGCAAATGCTACACTGAGAAAAGATGGAATACACAGAGACAAGATTTAATTAAAATTTATTTTTCATTAAACCAAACTTTTATCAATTCAGTTGATTTTTAAAAAATATTTTAGTGAAACTTAGAAAGAATAAAATATCTTTGAGAAAAAGGTTCGATTATTTACTTTCATTTTCAATTTTATTGATTTCGTGGATATCAATTACAAAAGTAGTATAATTTAGAGATTTTTAAGGGGTTGGGTTATCAGTATACTTATGAAAATCATTGAATTATCTCAATAGGTTGACTGGTAATTTTTATTGAATTTATACTATATATTTTGTGATTTTACAATAATTTATTGAAATTTTATTTATGTGGGAAACATAGATTTTATTCGATTTTAGTCATTTTTGATGAATTTTTTAATTGCTTGAAATTGTTGACAGGATAAAATTGTAGTGATTTTCGATAGAAAATGTTGGGTATCGATAACAATTTTGTAATACTTTAAAGAAAATTAATTTTTATTGTTAAAATTCAAATTTTTATGATAATTTTAAGGGAATTTGATTAGTTGAAAATATATAGTAAATATGATCCGAATGATGGATTTTAAGGAACTTATTCGGTTAAATATTGATTTCTAAAGTAATTTTACCTTGTAGGTTTTTACCAAAAAAAATATGTATATTGTTAGTATAGTCGGGTGAAATTAATATTTGAAGGGAAATGATTGATTAAGAGGGAAATTTATGATATTTTAAGGGGAAAAATCTAATAATAGCAAGTTTGTTTTCATTTTTAAGGGGTTTGAGTTGGTTGAATATCTCTGTTCAAAGGGTAAATATTTTCTAAATGTAGAATATAGAAGAAGAATTTATAATATTTTGTAGAGGTATTTGTTCAGATAGATATCAATATGTGTGTACATTTTATGAGAGTGTGGAAATATTGTCATTTAAAGAGAATTGATTGGTTATGAGAGAATTTATGATATTTTTAAGTGAATTTGAAGAAATTTATTCGGATTGAATATCGATGTCAATGATTTCTATGAATATAGCTGGAAGTGGGAATATTGTCGTTTGAAGAGAAGTGATTGGTTAAGAGACGAATTTGTTGATGTTTTTAATAGATTTGTCGTTAAATTAGTCGCTTGAATATTGATATGTGGGTTATTTTATGAAAAATAGGGGTATATAGTTGGGAATAATGTCATTTGAAGAGAAATGATTGGTTGAGAGGGAAATTTATGATATGTTTAGGGGAATTTAAGTGATGTATTCGGATGGATACCGATAAAAGTGGATGATTTTTATGAAAGGTGTGTAAATAGCATTATTTAAAGAGTAATGATTTGTTGAGAGGTGAATTATTGATATTTTTTTGGGGGGATCTAGTTGGTTAAAAATAGATATTTAAAGGATGGTTACTTAGGAAAATAGTTGCTTTTCACTAATTTAAGGGTTATCAGAATATATCGATAAGATTTCGGTTAATTGTAATGACATTGGTATCTGAATAATATGTGATGAATTTGATTTTAAGAAAAATGTTTGGTTCATGTAAGTATTTATTTAATTTTAATAAAATATTTATAATTTAATTTAATTAAAAACTAAAATTGATTAGTATTTAAAAATTTTTGATACCCATTAATTAATTTTTTATT
Organism: Schmidtea mediterranea; assembly: GCA_022537955.1. NCBI lineage: Eukaryota > Metazoa > Platyhelminthes > Tricladida > Dugesiidae > Schmidtea > Schmidtea mediterranea. The sequence goes on from CM039679.1 coordinate 120,489,317, forward strand.
GAAAAACTTTCTGAATAAATTAAATATTTACGATAATTTAATTTAATTTAGCTTGATTAATTATTTTTTCGGAATCAAGAATTTACTTATTTTGAAAGCGTACAATTAAATACCGAGAACAGTCAATCACATATATTTTCATCAAAAAAGTACCTGTTTCTTAGCAATTACATAACATTCTATAAATTTTTATTCAAAGAACTAAAAATATTAAATCAAAAATCTGTGAAACCATGTCAAAATTATAAAACTTTTGTAATTTTAATATGTATTACTCAATAACTACTATTTTCTTACCAATTTATTGAAACTTTCTTTAAAAAAATTTATTCAAAATACTAAAAAACTTAATCAACAACCTATTAACTATTTTACAACTAAGTTAATTTTTATTTAGGAAGTACTATTTAGGAAGTACAATCTTGATGAAGAACACTTTTCGAATATGAAGAATAAGCCGTCGTATTGTGCTTCTGAATTTTCGGCAACATTTATTCATCAAATTATTGGAATCAACATTGAAGAAATTGTACGGATGCATTATCAATATCTTGCAAGTTAACTGTTGCATTTTTACCTACTAGTCCTGTAGGTGTTGGAATATTAGTATGTCTATATAACCTAAATATATTGGAAACTTTGGTTACTTAGAAGTTTACTTCTATTATTCGGTTCGTTTTCCAACTACTTCCTAATTCTGTTCTCTCAACAATCTTTTCATTAATTTTCTTTAAACCCTCATCAAGAAAAGTTGTAGTCGCGATTCGATATTCTAACTATTTTGAGTTCCACATCTTTTCAAATTCTACTGGAATCCAAATTGAACATTTGAATATTTTATTTCACTTAATCTTATTTTTAATTTTTCCAAAAGAGAAGATGGAAGAAATATTTCTTTAACATTATATCTTCCTATGTTCACTTTTATAATTTGATGTGAGCGTAGTAGATCATATTCAATTACTGGTTCAATAATAATGTCTCTTAACCCTAGTCTAATTTGTAAATCATCTTTAACAAATATTTTTTCAACTATTTCAGATTTTATAGTGCTTTTTTGTTTCAAACCACAATGATTTTTTATCCATATATAATTGAGTCAAGTAATTTTTATGGTCATTATAAAATGTAAGGTATGAGTCAAAGTTTTGGGTCTGACATACAGGACATATATAATAATTATTCACTTGATAATATCAATTCATTGTATTGTATATTTAGATGGAGATGATGCTTGGACTACAAGAAGAAGAAAGTTGACCATAATCTGTTGCACGAAATAAGAAGAGCTTATTATAAGCTGATTTGTGAAGATTTTAATTAAATAATTTTTTAATTATGAAAATTGGTTGTTCTGCTTGTTATTCAGTTTTTAGTTGTGTTGCATCAAATTTTAATAAATACCTACTCGGTGGGTTGTATTAATGTCGATATCTAGTAACTTTTGATTTGAATGCTGTTGAATTTATTTTATTATTATTATTAATACTAGTATTATTAATATTATTAATATTATTATTAATATTATTATTATTATTGTTATTATTATAATTGAATCTAAAGGATTAATGTGCAAAGTGCTGTGACTACAAATATTTTGAATGTTTTTAAATAGTTTATGGATGTTGAATCATGTTTATGTATAGTTTGTTTAAAAAAACTTTTTTTAATATTATTAAAATAATTGAATTTGTAAATTACATTATTTTTTAAAAAATTATAATATAGATAAAAATTATAATATTTATATAAATTACATTTTAAATTAGTTAAAAGTATTTGATTAATATAAAAAAATAATTTGTTTAAATTACAAGTTAATTCATAATATTTTTAGTTGGATTGTGTACCTGAAGATGACAGTTATGCTGTCGAAATATACCGTACGAAGAGTTTTTTATTGGCGTTATCCTTTTATTATTATTATTATTATTATTTTGTTATTATTATTAAGGATGTGTATCTGTAGAGTAGAGTAGATGGGTTGCTCTTGCAAATGACTACTACTTACCTTAGGCATTAGTATGTAACACTGAAACTCTAAAATTTCATTTAATAAAATTCTTTGAAAATTTGATCGTTATCATTGTAAAATTATACTAAAATTTTCATCTTTAAAAATCATATATAAAAAATTGATCGATAAAATTATACTAAAGATTCTATTTAAAAATCATGTATCATGAATTTCATTGTAAAATTATGTTAAAAATTTTATCATTTAAAAATATTTAAAAAATTGATCGATAAAACTATACTAAAAATTTAAAAAACTTTATCATGTAATTTTGTCCACTCTTTAACTTTAAAAATTCTTACCTTATTTAACTTACCTTTTGACCCTCTATTTATTTTTTTAAAATTTCTACCTTATGTAATTTGCCAACTAAAACTGCTTTTAAAATTTTCAGCTTTAAAAATTACCTTTATGTAACTTAACTGTTGACCCTCTATTTAATTTTTAAAAAACATTCTTACCTAACTTACCATACTTTCCTTTAGGCATCTTAATTTACTTTAGGAACCTTAATTTCCTTAAACTTATTCTAACGTACTTTTAATTACTCTGATGTACTTAAATGTACCTTAATTTAGTTTATGAACCTTAATTTACTTAAATTTATTTTTATCTAGAGCCTAAATTTGCATATGAAAATTGTGTCACCAAATATTACAAGTGTGTTTTTTAACAAGCATATAAATAGCTCTGACAATTTTTTATCGGTAGGCGATTCAAGCCATTTTTTATGCATATATTTACATATAGAAAATATTGAGACCAAATATTGCATTGTTTTTTATTACGAGTTAAAAATATCCCTGACTATAGTGCGACAATCTTAGGCGATTTGAACCAATTTTAATTTTTTGTTTTTTTATCAAGAAAAATTACTTTTTTAATCAAAGAAATAAATTTTAGATTTTTTAATCGATAAAATATTTCTATGCTTTTTTATTGATAGGTGAATCAAGCCAATTTTTATCTTAGGGTTTTTTATCGAGAGTCAAAAAATACCCCCTAACTATAGTTTGATTGAAAAAAATATTTTTTGGATGAAAAATAACCCGTGTGGTCATCGTAGGCGATTCAAGACAATTTTAATTTTATTCTTTTTTATCGAGTCAAAAAATAACCCTTTACTATAGTGCGACCGAAATTATGCTAAAAATTTTATCATTTAAAAATATGTATAAAAATTGATCGATAACATTATACTAAAAATATTATTTAAAAAATTTTATTTACAATATTATCGACTCTTTAACTTTAAAAAATCTTACCTTATGTAACTGTTGGGCCAGAACACAAACGGCGTTGTAAATGTTTAAATGAATCGGTAACACACATGCAAATATAACATGCAGATTTAAATTCAAACCTATTAAAACACCAATTAACCCTATCAAAATATGAGAAAGAAGACAATTACATATAAAATAATAAACATAAAAATAAATTAAAATAATAACATAAGGCAACAAGATTCGCACGATATAAATATAAACATAACACGAAAACCTAACAAATTTGACCGAAATTTGATAATTTAACAAAAAATGTGAAATTTCATGAAAATGAAATAAAAATCAAAAAATTTGAATTAGAAATAATTCAATAAAAATTTCAAAAGAAAATTATCAAATAAAATTGCAAAAAAATAAAAAATTAAGATTAGAATACACTAGAAAATTCCAAGGTCGAATTTTGTTTTACTAAATCAAAAAGAACACGCAAGGTTAGGGCCAAAAAATAGGTATATATACCGATTCATTTTCACATAATTTTTAATCGTTTTTGAAAATCACTAAATCAGTTTTTTGAAAATCTATGTAAGTGAGAGTTTTATTTGGAAGCTCTCTCCACGTCGCATCCTCGCAACCTCGGTAGAGCTCTGCTTGGGTGTCGGCGTGGGGAGAGTGATGTTTTTATGATATTTTATGGATGCTTGGATCGGTAAATTTTTATTATTATTTTAATAAATTACTCTTAATACAAAAATTGTTTTTATTATTGTCGAAATTTTTCCGGCCCACAGCCAAAGACACATCACAAGTTCGTAAAATCAACATATTATTCGAATTTGTGTAAGTGCGTGGAATATCGTCAATGATTCGTGTCCGTGAAGGTCCGGCGTGCGGAACGCAGGAGCTGGAACGTCAATATTATTCCGTATAGAAGAAGGGAGGGATAAGGAAGTGGTCTTTGGCTATTTCCTCGTCTCTCGTTTTCTTTAAATTCGACCTAAATTATTCTACACACGGCTCAAAATCATCACACGAGTAGTCCAGTGGGCACTCATTAACTATAATATAAACACAATGCGCCTAAGGTCAACCAGATGAAAGGTACCGGGAATTAGAAAAATTAAATCGTTGCTATGAACTTAATATGCATATTTTAAAACGTTAATTTGCCAAAGCTAATAAGTCACGATCATGCCCTCCCATCATCATAAACCCCTAACTTAAAAATGAGAAGCGAAAAAATAATTAAATAAACGTAACCCTATAACAAGTATAGTAAGGTCCTAACATTATATCGAGAATCAATAAGAGGATTTTGTGTAAACGTAAATTTAATACGGTTGTGGCAAACACTCAGTGATAAAAATTTCTAAGTTGGGGTCGGAATTAAAAATTACTATAACATAGTCGTTGTGGATTCGAATAAATTCATGAAAATGACAATAAAGGTTTTTTAAATATAGACGTCATCCCAACTCCTAAATACCGATCAACAATAGATTAAATAGAGAAGAAAGAGATAAAAGTTAGTAAATAAAAACTCTCGATGTAGTGTTCGGAACTAGTACGATTCGATAACTTAAACTCCATAAGGAAAATCTCCAATAAGAAATCGATCTATTTAAACATCATCGGCGCCCAAAAATTGTTGATAAAGAATCCATAATAGCCTACAGTACGATAAATAAATACAGGGCGTGTCAGAGTTTCCATTGTACCTTCCAACGTTAACAAAACATAATTAAATTAAATAATGAAGAACCTTGGGCCTGTCCTCACTCGAATAATTCAATCAATAGTAGTTCTCGCGAAAAATGACCTGACGCATAAATAAAAACGAGAAACAAACAGTTTTATTCGAATCTCATAAAAATTCCAGCCCCAGATTTTGATACCAGCATCTGACATCAGGTTCTCCGAAAACTAAATTTGAAATATCTGTTGTGGACATCGGCAATATGATTGACTATAGAAAGCCATATTTCACCTTTTCGTTTGAGACAACGGGGTCTTATGATAAAATCCGGAACCACCGATCAGAGATAGTCCCTCAAGTATCACCGCTGCCGAGATCATTGAAAAATTGGTATCCATCAATCTACTTACGAGTAGTTCTCCTCGAATATTCCCTATGTAAAACAGCGAGAGGAGGGACAAAATACTCCACCCTGCATGATAATAAAATCATCTCATTCGCTAAACTCGATACCAAATACCCGTTGAAAAATATGCGTTAGCTAATTAATGCCCTCCAGTAAGGAAAAGCCACGGAGTGATTTTTCTTTTGAATACTGTCCTCATATAAACTGAGATCCTGCAATAAATCAAAAGAAAACTATTATTGACCTAGCCTAATAAAACTTACAATATAGCGTGTTCAGTTTTGTGTGAATTGCACCGAAATCCGGATAAGTCTGAAATTAAGTTAACTGAATAAAAATTAGTGAGAAAAATCGAAACTTATCTTACACAACTGCTACTGACTTCTATCGCCGGCCAATATAGGCACATCACGCACGCCTAATGCCGCATCACCGAACTTGGCATTTATAGGAAAGAAATCAATTAATATTGAAGTTGTCCTTCGCACACATTCGATACAGAACAGGGCGTGGTATGTCGCACACCTACAGGCACACAGGGACAGTCAGATTTCCTTAAGAAGAATCCGGCGATACCAATCACTTAGTAAATTTCGATCTCTTTTAATTCTTCGTGGAATTATGCATCGAACCTTCGACCATGAGGATACTGCTAAGATGACGGGTGAGGAGATAGTTCGTGACCTGAACTCGCCGAATTGGGGTAAATAATATTTGATCTCTTAAAAAAAATTTAAATTAAAGTATTAAATATCAGTTAACTATTCTCATTAACGATGTAAAAATTATGATTTTTTAACCGAAGTTGTACGACTTCAATAGTTAAAAATTTTTACAACAAAATTTTTGACGAAAATTTAAACTTCAACGTTCAGGGCATGCCATTCAGGAACACATTAAGTTCGTTTCTATTCCTTCTCGTTACCCATTCACTTCAGCGATTGTTCGTAGAAGCGCTAAAAATTTTTGGGTTCTTTGTGGAAACGATGCAAGTTGACTGAATTTATAGTTCTGGGGACAGTTTGATTCATACTGTTTCGAAATTTTTGCGTTTTGTTTTTGTTATTTAATATATAATTGTTGTTAAAAATAATTTTAAATCTTTTAACTATTTAGGTTTTAGGTGATTGAATATATATTTTAACTATTTATGTTTTAGGTGATTGAATATATATTGTAACTGTTTACGTTTTTAGGTAATCGGATATATTTTATATTTAATGTATAATTGCTAGGAAATCTTTAATCTTTCACCATTTATGTTTTTAGGTGAGTAAGTATATCAAATTAAAGAAATTTGTTTATGGTTGTCAAGATTCTCCGATATCATTTTTCAGGAATGTGATAGGAATTTGAATTCTCTTTGATAATTATTGAACTTTGATGGCAACCCCATTTGACCATGTTTTTGTTGTTCAGAAAGATTAGGACCTTTGGTTCGTGTTCCCACGCACATTGCCGACCAGTGGAGGCAAGCCTGGCGCCAAATTGGGCGAGCGAGAGGCGATGAGGAGCACCAACCAAGAGGACCCCGACAGACCATCTGGCAGTTGCTGGGAATAAACGAGAGACCGTCGATGCCGAACGAACAAACAAGCGGTCAGAATCCGGCCCAGGAAATTCGGGATCATGCCCGTTGCCTCCTCTAACGCCTCGAGGACCATCAACGGCAGGTCGATTTTCACGTGGTCAGGGCCAGACAATACTTGGCCAACGTGGAGAACGACATCGCGGCCGGAAGCATCGCAGACTTCTACCCATGCATGCCGCCGCCCAGTTCCAGACCAGTACGTAATACGAAACGGCCCGTCTTCGTATGCCCGGGCTACTCAGCTGAGGAAGGGGTGAGAAGATTCTTCGAAGAGCCTTGATCCGGCTGATCAGTAAGTTATGGACATTTAAGTTTTGTTTAAATGTCATTGTAACAAGAGTTTCATTGTCACTCGTTTCTCAGTGTAGCATTTGCCAACTTTTGTTTAAATCAAGCCTATATTCAATAACTCTGGAATTAACAACAAAAATTTTATTTTTATTATTCCCAGAAATGGAACCCCTACAAATATTACGGACAGAACTGGTGCACGCCCAAAAAACCAATAAAAACCTTTATGACCAGATTGTCCAGCTGTCCCGTGAGATCCAGCAAATAAAGGCCACATGGGTGGATCCAAAGAAGATCAAATCAATGCATCAAAGGCTTACCGCAGCCCAAAAGGGATGGGCAGACAAAAAACAGTTAAACCAGAACCTCCGAACGCAACCAACCCACTAGAATGTACAATTCGATTGGAAGTTGCACTATCTGCCTGTCAAGAAGAGGCAGCCGTAACTTATCACCTCGTCTTCGCCACGGCTCAATTAGCCTATCGTGAGTCGGTGGCAGCTCCAACAACCACAACAACAATAATAACGAACAGTTATCGGCCTGGACGAAAGGAGCGGGCTAGACGTCGAGCCGCTCGATTATTAAATAAGACCTGACGGAATTATAGAATGTGTTTATTTTGTAAATTAAATAGGTTTGTGTTGTAAATTATATCCTTCTCGTTAGTTAAAACGATATCTACGAACATTTGATAGGAATATTTGATAAGTATCTAAAATCCGCAACCAACCCACTAGAATGTACAATTCGATATGCAGCCGCTCGTGTTGTCATTGTCGGATTCCTTCTTGTGTTATGATGGACTCCAACGAATAAAATCTACGACATACAGGGGACCCAATAATCTAAAGCTAGCACAAGTCTTCTAACGACAGCTCGTTGGACCTAGAGGCCGTCCGAAAAATTACAGCATTAGTAATAACGCTCACTTTTTGCGGACGATCTACCCACTCGAACACAGTTCCAACGTTGCTTAGCAACGGGTGCCGAGTGGTAGCAAGAAATATTTATATGGTGTTATCTGGGTAACCACAGTAAGATTAAAACAAACAAATCTTGTCTCTGTGTATTCCAAAAGTTTATTGTAATTTACTGTAAAATATATTAATCACTACCCAATAAACCTCTGAAAAGCTTTAGATACTGGTGGGTTACAGGGTTTGACATTTGTTTTATCTTTATTGTTGCCCCAGTAATGCCATACATAATGTTACTCTGACTACCACTCGACACCCGTTGCTAGGCAACGTTGGAAATGTGCTCGAGCGGGTGGATTGTCCGCAAAAAGGGAGTGCTATTGCTAATACTGTAATTGCTCGGACAACCCTTGGGTCCAACGAGCCGTCGTTAGAAGACACATGCTCGATTTTTATAATTGGTCCCTTTATGCCATGTATTTATCATTAGAGTTTAATAAATAACAGGAATTCTATCATGATTTCTGGACTATCTTACACATGAGTTAATAGAATCAAGCAACAAAACATATATTATTCACGAGTTACAATGCTTGCAAATTTGATTTGGGTTGAGTTAGCAATCGAGCGGCACGGCGCCTGGCTCTTTCCTTGCGTCCTGGACGAGAGTGGGTATTTACGGTTGTTGCTGGGTTCGAGACCGAGGTTGGGGTAGCTGCCGACTCCCGATAAGCTAACTGAGCTGGTGCGAACACGAGCGGGTAAGTAGCGGCCGCTCCTTCCTGACTGGCCGACAGGGCAACCTCCAGTCCTCGTATTTGCGTACGTAAGCTTTGATTTATTTGCTTTTCTTCTGCCCAGCCTTTTTGAGCAGCTGTGAGTCTCTGATATAGGGGTTTTATTTTTGCTGGATCTATTCATGTGGCTCGGGTTTGGTGTACTTCTCGAGTCAGCTGGATGATCTGATCATACAGAGTCTTGTGATTTTGTCGTGCCACGTCCAGTTCTGTTTGCAGGATTTGTAGGGAATCTATTTCTGGAATTAATAACATTAAAAAGGTAACTATTACCATAGAACTAATAAATATATCGGAATTAAACAAAATTTCCTCGACAAATTATTACAACATCAAGCAAAACGAAATTAATTTCTAACCGAACTAATTATTTATTTTAATAACAAAGAAAATATAAACTAAGGTTAATTCCGGATGTCAGTATCAAGTGTCAGCGAATCCCCTCGCTACCCACTCCTCCGGGGAGCAGTTCGAGATAATCATCACTGGCCGCTTAGTATTTCGAGTCCGGCGAGACCCGGCCATCTGAGAGTCCCTCCTGTTTACGACCGTCTCTCCACAGGTGTCTCCGTGCATGGGTCTGAGTGGCCGTGGGTGGTGATAGGTAGTGGCAATCCGGCCGGTTTCGATGTCATCTTCAATGTTTTGCCAAACATTGACGGGCCCGAACCACTTGTAGGTCCACTTGTCGTTGATGATTGAGAAGATCGTCAAGTAGGTGACGAGCGTGTGCATAGATTTCTGCAGCTGGGTTCCACTCCTCCCAGAGAATTTCCTGTGCTTCGGAATGTCGGTTAGGATCTTCCGATTGGCCCTTGATTCGTTGGGATTCGAGTGGGGAAGACTCACGACGTCTAGATTTCCGGAAAAGCTTCCATGCTTCTCTCCATCGGTCGGCAAGTTGCATAGGAATGAGATCCGGATCTGAACTTCCTTAATGAGATCATAATTAATACAATTCCTTTTGAACGCTATATCGGTGATATATTTATTTATACTATTCCGAACGAAATTAAAAATTGTTTTGATATACCCTAAATGAAGAATTCCAAATATTTGGTGATTTCCAATCTATCAATGGTGAAAGCTAAATTCTAAAGATTATGCTATACAATTACAATATAATGGAGGAAAAATCCAATAATCTAAACATAAGGAATTGTTATCTTAGAATTCAAATACAAAATTTAATAATAAATAAAAATTTGACGGCGAGTTTGAATACTAAACCGTTCGTAAAATGCGGCGATATTATTATGATGTATACACAAAACAAAACATTAATTTTAATACGGGAAAATCATCATTACTTATGCATTAACAAATAAAAAAAATCATTACCAATGGGTTGTGGGTCAGAATCGGCTACCGATCTTTCGCCAGGTGGGCTAGTCAAAATAGTCCTCTTTCGATAAATTCGTTGTCGATGCATTTTTGTAATATTAACCCAATGATATCGGGTGAGGGTTTATATTCTGATGATTGTGGTTATTTGTACTTTAGGTAATGCTTTAATATAATTGTAGTTATTTAAGCGATCATGCGATATTCGCCATTCAGCGGAGATGTTGACATTATTTAATTGGGTTTAAAATCTCTCGATTTTTCATTTGCATAATTTGGACGTGCAAGTAAACAAATCTCCGATTTTGTGAACTGAACGGATGTGTCAACGTCCAAGTTCAATTAGTGCCATCACATCTAGATTGTAAAGTGATCGACGATTTTGGATTTATTATTACTTAATTTGGTCGCGTATCTCTGTGGGTTTAATAAGGTAATCAATTTATAGTTTATTATTCGTGATGTTTCCGGTTGATGTTGATTATCATTTTAACCTATTCATTTTTCAGATCTAATCTCGCTGGATTGGTGTTGGATTTTTCGGGGAAAATATGATGGTTCAAGACATGGGACATAAGTTGGCTAGACAATGATATTGACCGTCTGGGCGGTTTCTCTGTTAACAAGTGAGTTAGTTTTCTGGGAGATTCGCTTCGTTTTATTAATGAGATTTTCTTTAGAGAAAAATGCTTATCAATTGACAGTATCGGGATTTTTAACTTCGGTAATTTTGTTTTATTTCAATTAAATTTAGTCACAATTCAGATTAGTCGTGGGCAGATTGGAAAACTCGTCCTCTTCGGACGGCGAGATGTTACTCAGTTGAATGTCGCAATTCGAATCTCCTATCTTTGGATCTAGAACTTTAACTCATTGAAATTAAATTCTATGAACTCATATTTTATTTTGAATTTGTGATTTTTATTTTTGATATTCGATGGAGTTGTGGATTATATTGAGATTAGTCTTCGTCAACTTGATTTTGAAGATTCCTCTTTTATGTAAATTCTCATGGATTTATTCTAATCTTATCTTAGGGACGTTGGGAATGTTAATTGAATGTTATTGGTCATTGGTATTAGAGTCTTTAAGTTTAATCGGAGTTTTTATGATTTGGTTACCGTAAGTTTTTTTATTGTCGCGGGCGATTTTTGGGTTAACTTCATAATTTTGATCATTAAGCAAATATCTTTTAATTAATAAACTGAAGTTATAATTAATACCCTCATAATAATAACATCGATTTATAATTATAGTTAATAGTAGGAGTTTTAAAATAATAATGTGACTTTATAAGTGATAATAGGGATTTGTAAATAAACTACGAATTGTATAATTGAGCGCATGATTTTCTTAACTAATAATACAAATCTACAGTTAATAATTGATAATTAATAATAAATTTAATTAATGACGTGAATTTAAAGATATGAATTGGTAATTGTTAATATGAACTTGTGATAAGGATTTATCATTGATAATATAAATTTATAATTATGAATTGACAATACGGATTTAAAATCAATAAATTTATAATTAATAATTTGAATTGACAATACGGGTTCATAATCAATAACATGAAATTATAATTAATAATATGCATTTACAATTAATAATATGAATTTACAATTAATAATATGAATTTACAATTAATAGTATAAATTTGTAATGGATGACATAAATTAATCACATGAATTTATAACGAATAGCAACGATTTTATTTTTATTTAATTGCCCGTCACCTTCCCTTAATTGACCTTAAGCGCATTTTTTGTTCAAATTATATTTAGAGAGTGCCCACTGGACTACTCGGTGTGATGATTTTGAGCCGTGTGTGAAATATTTAGGTAGAATTTACAGAAATCGAGAAACGAGGAAGTAGCCAAAAGACCTCTTCCTTATTTCTCCTTTCTTCTACACGGAATAATATTGACGTTCCAACCCCTGCGTTCTGCACGCCGGGTCTTCACGGGCGTAGATCATCGGCGATATTCCACGCACTTACACAATTCTGAATTATATGTTGATTTTGCTGTCTTGCGTTGTGTCTTGGCTGTGGGCCGGAAAAATTTCGACAAATAGGTTAATTAATTTTATGGAAAACAAATTTATTAACATTATAAATATTTATTAATATATATCAAAAGCAAAATACAAAATTACTTGACCATAACAATCCATTCCATAAACAAAAATTCATAAAAATACATCTCCCCCCACGCCGACACCCAAGCAGAGCTCTACCGAGGTTGCAAGGATGTGACGTGGAGAGAGAGTTCCAAAAAAAACTACTTCTCACCTAAGAATAAAATGATTCACAATAGATTTTCAAACAAAATTCAAAAAATAATTTTTGATTCAAAAATGGTTAAAATGGTTAAATTTTATGTGAAAATGAATCGGTATTTATACCTATTTTCTGTCCCTAACCTCGCATGTTAATTTTGATGTAGTAAAACAAAATTCGACCTTGTTATTTTCTAGTATATTCTATTCTTTATTTTTATTATTTTTTAATTTATTTTAATAATTTTTTATTTAGAATTTTTATTGAATTATTTCTAATTCAAATTCTTTGATTTAAATTTCATTTTCATGAACTTTTATTAATTTATCAAATTTTGTCGAATTTGTTAGGTTTTCATGTTATGTTTGTGTTTGTATCGTGCGGATCTTGTTGCATTTTGTTATTATTTTAATTTATTTTTATGTTTATTATTTTATATTTAATTATCTTTTACTCATATTTTGTTAGGGTTTAATTGGTGTTTTAATAGGTTTATTTTAAATTTGCATGTTATGTTTGCATGTGTGTTACCGATCCATTTAAACATTTTCCAAGGCCGTATGTGTTCTGGCCCAACAATACTTTCAACAAATAAATACAATACAATTTCAACTTTTTTAAATAGATCATAAAATTATAATTAAAATATCATTTACTATTCAAAATCTATCATTCAAATTGGATTCTAATTGGTAAATAATTATCTTAAATAGATGTTTCATAAACATTTTGTTTCTAAAATAATCTTTTATTTAAAATAATCCTAAACTCAAGTCAAATCTATTAAATTATCAAGAAATTAAGTGCTTCTAAAATTATAGATTTACCCTCATTTCTTCAATATACCCCAAATCCATTAAAATTCATTAGAAAACTATAAACTTCACAAAATAAAAATGATTCCAAATTTAATAGTAAATGTTAAAAATCATCTCAAACTTGATATTATTAAAATTATCATAAAATTTCCCAAAAAGCTCTAATTGATTTACATAACCTTAAATTATTTTATTTTGTCCCATTACAACCTAATCTATTGAAGGTTGTAAATTAATTAAAAGTTAATTAAATTTTCATTGAAAATAACAAGTCAACAATTGGAATTTTAATTAGTAGAGATTATATTCTATAAAGAAAATTTTCAGTGAAGAAGTAATATTGGTGGAAGAGTATATTACAAAAAGTGAGGTAGCTAAAGATATCTACTAAATAGATGAAATATCAATTGATATATTAAAAAATTACAAGGGTAATATACTTTGAATGGAGAAAATATACATTAAAGAGGAAAATATTCATTGAAGATGAAAATATTCATTGAAGAGGAAAGTAATCATTAAAGTGAGAAATTATTCATTGATGAGGAAAATATTCGTTGAAGAGAGAAATTATTCATTGGAAAGAAAAAATATTTATTGAAGAGAGAAAACTATCATTGAATAACGTAAAATATGAATTGAAGCTAACAAATATTCAGTGAATTGAGAATTGCTTATAATAAATTAGACGGTAAAATTTCTCAATGATGAGATGAAATATCAATTAAATATTGAAAAATACTTGAAATAAACTGAGTCTGAATTATTCACTGACCAAAAAATATACTTAAAGATGAAAATATTCACTAAAAATGAATTGTACTTCAAGAGTGGATGAATTACTATTATATTCAATTAAAAATTATTAACAATTGAATAGATTTCATCGGTTAATTATATTTAAATAGGGATATATATTTTGATGGATACTTATGCGCGGAAGAACAGTTATTAAAAACCATAAACGCGCGCACGCATATACAAATCCGGCGAATATACAAAGATATATTTTTTAGGCTTTTTAATCGATAAAATATTTTTATTCTTTTTTATTGATAGGTGATTCAAGCCAATTTTTATCTTAGGTTTTTATCGAGAGTCAAAAAATACCCCCTGACAATAGTGTGATTGAAAAAATTATTTTGTGGATGAAAAATACCTTCTGTGTTCATTGTAGGTGATTCAAGCCAATTTTATTTTAAGCTATTTATTGAGAGTCAAAAATACCCCCTGATTATATATCTAATGAAAACATTTTGTGGATGAAAAATACCCTCTGAGACCATCGTAGGCGATTTGAGCCAATTTTAATTTTATGCTTTTTTATCGAAAGTCAAAAATACCTTTTGACTATAGTGCCACCGAAAATATTTTGTGGATGAAAAGTATTTATTCAAAAAAAATATTTCAAAAATTAGCTAAAAATTTGAATTTAAAAATTTGGACCAAAAATTTGAATTTAAAAAAATCCTCTTAAAAAATTTGGAAAATAATTTCAAAAAAATTTATCAAAAATGATGCGCACACAAAATTAATTATCTTGATTACAAAATTATGTAATCAAGGTAATTCGAGATTAAATTACATCATTATTTAATAAAAAATACGGTAAATAGAATTTTCATCTCATATGGATAACAGTTTTGAGTCAAACGTTTTCTATAACTCGTGAAATCTTTAAAATACAATCTAATCCCATAAGACGTTTATATTAATATTATTCATTAGTAAAACTATTTATTAATAAAAGTCAAAAAATATTGGTATTACGATATGCTAATGGTTTTCATCACGTGGTAAAATAGACTCAAAGTCTGCATAAATCCTATATGGCGGAGGTATTTTTTACTTAGTCTTTTAATTGAGGGTTGGTCCACTTGATGGTTCCATCAGTGCGTCAAAAACCTTTGCTACAATTAGTTTGTGGATATGATGTCTAGAAACTAAACTCCAAAGGATTCGTTTGAGCTTTTGTTCAAGTATGACACTTATGTCAGATGACATTAGCTGTATACAATCCACAATATTAATTTGATAAATGTATTTGCTTCAGATTCTCCAGTTCCATTTAGTAGATGAGGTACACTAAAAGCTTCATAATTCAATCACCAGATATAGGAACTGTTACTCAACCATCAGGTTATTTTGATAAAAGAGCTGGCAACATCATCCCATTCCAATGTACTGTTAGCGGAATTTCTGGTTTGAATTTTTGTATATACTACAAAAAACGACCTAAAACTTACTGAATTGAACGGAGATGATATATTTTATAGTTTCAAGCAGTCCTCCCATAACCAAGCATCACGAACTTTCTGTGAAAACTGACTGTTACTAGAGCAGGCCATGTTATTAGAAATATTTCCTAAGCCCTAGCAATAATTCATATTTTATAAATCATTAGCTGAAGACTGACATTTATCTACTAGTCTAATATTAAATTAAGTTTTATATATTTATTATTATGTAAACTTTTAAATTTTATGATATTTAATTTGAATTGTTAATAAGACAGAACATTTGAAGGACTCTGTGTAACCTCTAAACATTATCTGATTTGTACGCTTTATTATATATAGTGTTTTTTCATTAATATTTCGTTACTGAGGAAATCCAATCAACTATTAGAAATGGCTCTAACCAATGTCTTTACTACCGGATCCCTGTTGGTTGGGTACGTCTCTCGAAACCCATATTCATCCGCTTCTAATATATCTTTATCGGTCATGGATGCTGCTTACCTTTCTTGTTTTCTCTTCTGTGTAATGTCCTAGGCAATGGCATATATTATTGTATATTATGATGTTTGACACATTCATAATTATGATCATAATATAAAAATAACAATATAATAAAGATTGAAATAATCAATAGACAAAATGAAACTAAAAGTATTTAAGTTTAAAAAAAAATTTATTGCAAGCTTCATTTGAATCGTTCAAAATGACTGGAAAATATAACAAATATGAAAACCGAACAACCAAATGTTTATAAAAAAAATAGAAATCTCAAAAAAACAGAAATTAAAATTTAATTTTCAAATATAATCCCAAAATTAAAAAAAGAAAATTAAGAAAAATAAATTAACAGAACAAAAAAATACAAATAAAATGACGATTATATTTCAATTATTATAAAAATGTTAAATTAATATAAATTAAATCCAAATCCAAATCACTAAATGTAGTTATTAAAATTTATAATTATTTATTAATATTTATTTAAATATATAATGCAATAAAATTATAATACAATTTATCAACAAATTATTAATACAAAAAATTTTTGAAAAATATTTAAATTTCAAATTAATAATCTAAAGATAATAAAATATATTAATTTGGAATATTATTAAAAGGAAGAGTATAAATAAATTAAATTTAACTCAAACAAAATTTCATGTATTAATATTTATTTAATTAATCAAATATTTAATTAAATCAAATTGGATTAACATCAAATCCTCTAGAACTCATTCTTCTGAATTATCTCCTTGACCTCCGAGAAGACCTAATGGACCACCTTTACCTTCAAGAAGTCCTAACGGACCACCTTTACCTTTAAGAAGTCCTAACGGACCACCTTTACCTTTAAGAAGTCCTAACGGACCACCTTTACCTCCAATAAGTCCTAACGGACCACCTTTCCCACCTAACCCCAAAGGTAGTCCTCCACCTTCTCCTCCATCTTCTCCTCCACCGAGTAATCCTAGTAATGCATCAGCATAATAGCATGATGTTATTGACACTATGGCTAAAGTTAAAATTAATTTCATAATTTTATTATGATTCTATTCCAATCTTCATTCCTTTTATATCTCTGATTCAACGCAATGTCGTCAAAATAAAATCTCTGGAGTACTATTAAATAAGGGAAACAAGTGATTAAGGACTTGTCAATTATCATTTCAATTGACATTTTGACTTGTTGTTTACATTTGCACAGTTTTTGAAACCCAAAAATACATTTAACTTTTAATAAAACTACTTGCCCAGAAAGACAGTCAAGAAGGCAAAAAGGGTCGTTCTGATTGACAGACATGTTTGGTTTCATAATAATAATGTATATTTTCAAATTCATTTATACACGTTTTGTCAAATGCTACGAATATTTATACTTTAACCGACATCTAACAAGTTAGTAAAATGCAAGAAGGCGCCCAACGTGTAAATCCAACGTTTACTTTATGGAACGATCTGTTCCTTCGTTATGCTGACATTCATCAACACAGAACAGATGCAAATAATGCTCTCCCAAAAATATCGAAAAGTAAATAAAAGAAAATACGTAGAAAAGATATATTTTGAGTTAACTTTCTTTATCGAAGTTGCATAATTTATGTCTTTGGTTTGAATATTATTAAAACTTCTGATTTCAACTTACTTTCATATCCAAATGAGGTTTTGCGGAACTAAATTATTTGCATGGAGCCATTTTATCTTTCTTCAAGATATTTATCTATTAAATACTATTATAATAATTAACCTCATTGTGTTATTCCTCTAAAATTATTATTAATATTACTATTATTACTCACTAATGTCTGATTCAAATCAAAGAATATGTTGAGGATACCTAAATAATAAAATAAAATAATTATAAATAATGGTAAGATTGTTAAGGGCCACTGTTTTTTTATATTATCGTAGTAAGAATTAAACTAAAATATATATATTATAGACCAACTCAAAAGTTAATTCGAGGACGAATTTTTTTAATAGGGGGAGATATGTTGAGGATACCTAAATAATGAAATAAAATAATTAATAAACATGTAAAATGATTGGGGAAAAAAATGAGAAGTGAGTAAGATGTGGTTCTGGAGCCTCATTAAAAGAGAATGAAAAAGAAATGTTGAACAACGAGAAAGGAATAAGAGAAAATCAATAAAAACAGACAATTAAATCAAAGAAGGTCATTTATAAATAACAAGTGCAAATTTTGGAAAACAAAAACAAAAGCAAAATTCGCAAATTATTTCGAAAGCCCTTTCAAGATAAGGGAAGAAATATTGTTTGAAAATCCTGGAAAGGGCATCTCCAAAAAATTAGTTATCTGGACAGATGTCAATGATAATGGAGGCCCAAAAGGAATTAGCGTAAAAAGATATCAAAAATTCAATTCGGCATCAGTAAGTGTTATTGAATGATGGAGTATAAAAAGGAAGCGCAATTAAAATTGGGACACACAAAAAATTAAGAAAAAAAACTTGCAAAAGGCTAAAACTACGAAAGACAAAATTTGCGAGAGACAAGAAATTTGCAGGACATAAAGAATTACAGAAGATAAAAAGATAAAGGGTTAAAGAAAGGAATTGAAGAGAAATTTGAAATAGAGATTAGGCAAGGTCAAAGCAAAGCAACTAAATCAGAGTTACCGATCTCAGAAACCCACCACAGTAGTCAGGTGATTGAAAAGCCAATTGATCCGAAAGGTGCTATTCTTCCCGAAGGGTCGCAATAAGCACTAAGTGTGATCGATTGATAATTCGTTGTGTCATTTAAAGTGGAGATAAAGTGTATTAATCAATAAAGTTTATATCGTTTGGAGTTCGTTACTGTTGTTTAAAGCATGCTTGGAGTCAGATCGACAATAATTTTTTTCGAATTCACCGACAACCCCAACAAATATATGTGATATCCAGTACAATTTCTTTCACTTGAAACCATGGTAGACACAATCTTACCCCTGTGAACTACAAGTTCAACAGAGAAATTGGTAACCAGCTATCAGACTACCAAAACCACTTGAAAAACTTAATTTTATTAATCACTGTCTGATTCTTATCAACGAATATACGATACATTAAGTGATATCCAGTACAATTCCCAATAAATACTAGTTTCGAGATAATGGCTCTCATTAGTACTATGCCGGGAGGCGGTCAGATTTCTCTGAGCGCCATGTAAGTGTAAAAAAATTGTCAATTTAACACCGTTATACACTCATCCTAATGCACAGGACATCAAATAAGTTTGCAAAGTTTGGTTTTAAGGCAAGACAATAAGACAAATCTTTATCCTGAACCTCCTTTCACTTGAAACCATGGTAAATACAATCTTATCTCTGTGGACTATTAATTAATCAAAATGACGTCTAAAAATAAAATTTTTAGTATTATTTTTTCGGTTAAAATGCAATAAACTACGCGCAATTAAAATTTGATAAGAAATTGATTAATAAATAATAGTTTGAATTTATTTTTTGGCATATGGAAATAACAAAATTTCTTTATAAATCTCTAAATGACAATTGGATTGTCAATTTTTTGATTGAAAATTCAAATTTAGTTGTTCCAGTATGCTATAAGTGTAACAGATACATACTGGGAATTAAATAAATGCTTATCAATTTTTTATTAATATTTAATTCACCTTTAACCATTTTTTCTATTTAAATTTAACTAGTTACGAAACAAATTTTAATAAAATTGATTAATTTATTCCTTAATTTTGTAATCGATTTATTAAATTATTATTGCATTAGGAAATTCATAGATTGTAACATTAACATATAATTAGACATGTTAATATTTGTAAATTAGAAAGAAGAGTTTATAAAAGTAAAGGAGATTAGAAATACGGTAAATTCATAAACGATTATGTAAGCGGCGGTTTATTAACCGAAACGGCTAGTGAAACTCAACTTATGTAAATATATTTCAAACAAAATCTCAAAACCCCACAAGGTCAGTTATCATTGAATTGGGTTCGGTTTTGCGGCGTTTGATTCTAACCGGTGACGGTTTTTCTATTGGGGTCTGTTTTAAGGTCACGAGTTCTTTATCGTCGCATGGATAGGGCTCATTGACAAAGAACGGATGCTTCAATGCCTCTGTGCAAGTGCCTCGTTTCAACGGATCGAGCGACAAAAGCCTATACAAAAGATCAATTAAATCATCAGGAATCGCCGTAAAGATCTGTTCGAAAGGAGTCGGATTACTGGAGGAAAAGGTCATTTTGTTTTCAAAATATTTGTAATCAGGCCAATTATTGTTATCGGGAACCCCGATCACTTCGAATATGAGAGAGATCTGATGCAAATCACTGTCACCAGGAAAGAATGGACGCCTGAGACAGATTTCGGCAATTATGCATCCGATTGCCCACATATCGACACCGAAACCATACAACGGAACAGCCAATAATAATTCCGGAGATCGATACCAACGAGTTACGACCTGGGTAGTCATTGGACGATCTGGATCATCAGTAATATGTCGAGCTAATCCGAAATCACCGATTTTCACATGACCATCGTCACTGAGAAACAAATTGTTTGGCTTTAAATCTCGATGTAAAATGAAATGATAATGTAAATATTCCATTCCTTGAAGGATTTGAATCGATAAATTCTTAATGTGTTTCACTTCGAAAAGAGGAGTTCCCTAAAAATCTAATATTAGGTTCATTTCAATTACAAAAAAATAAAACATTGTTATTTAAAACTATATATATATATATATAAAATTAATAATTTGGATACTAACCTTAATAACTTCTTCTAAATCAGTAAGCATATATTCAAAAACTAAATTAATATTGCTTTCCTCGCCAAAAATATCCAACAATTTGATAATATTAGGATGATCAATTTCTTTTAGCAACTTAATTTCTCTCAAAGCAGATCGATTAATCCCATCTTGGACATCATATTTGGAACCACTTTTAATCTTAATTAAAATTAATTAATTACAATAAATTACCGAAATCAAAACACCTTTTTAATTGCAACATAATTATTGTTATTTTCAGAGTCTTTGGCCAAATAAACATTAGCAAATTGGCCTTCACCTAAAAACTTAATTTTAGAATAACGTGATAATTTTTTTGAAGAATCAACAAAAATATTCATTAGAAAGCAGTTTGGAGATTTACAAAGATTACAAGACTGCGTTAATTTCTTAATCTAATCTTTGCAGATTACGCAAATTGAATATTTAAACACCAATATGGTCAATTAGTAAAAATTAAATTTTTATATTAGATTTTTAAAAATGAACAATTTTATTCACAAAAAATACTTTTGGAAAATATACTTTTAAAAAATAAGATACATACTTAAAGTTTTATAATATTTTTAGAATTTGTATTCAAAATGCCAAAAAAGTTGGGTTTACCAATGGATTTCATCATTTCATTTTTCTCTAAAATTTAACCGCATAACTTAAGAATTGAACTGAGGTAGCTTTCTTTTTCTTGACTCAATTTTTATTTTTTGACTAAGTGGTGGGTTTCTGGGTGTCGATATTTTGAAACTGTTGAACGTTGTTGGGCCAGCACACAAATAGCCTTGAGAATTGTTTAAATGCATCAGTAATACAGCACGAAAACCCAGCACCAAGATAAATTAAAATACAATATACAACACCAACTAAACACTTTAAAATCTGAGAGAATATAAATAAATATAAAATTAAAAACATAAAAGTACAATAAAATAAATACAAAATGCATCAAGAACCGCACGAAATTTACATAAAAAATAACATAATAACAAGAAAATTCGACCGTAAAATGACCATTTATATAAAAGTAAAAATTAATGAATTAAATGAATAAAAATAAAATATTTTTTGGTTGAATAAATTTATTTAAAAAATGTTAAAAATAAATTACTAATTTAAATAAAGAAAAAAATAAAAATTTAATTTAGATAACACAAATAATTTCAAAGTCAAATTTTGTTTAATCGCAATAAAACTAACACGCAAGGTTAAGGCCAAATTATAGGTATAAATACTGATGTGTTTTCCCAAATTTTCAACTACTACTTTGTAGTATTAATTTCAACCGAATTTAAGATGCACATTTTTTATAAATCTTACTTTGTTGTGTGATTTTTTTTCAGATATTTTCAGATCATTAATTTACAGTTATGTTTTGTAGCAATATTTTCAGGTTATTAATCTATAGTTATGTTTTGTAGTAATATTTTCAGGTTATTAATCTACAGTTATGTTTTGTAGCAATATTTTCAGATTGTTAATCTACAGTTATGCTATTTTGGTTTATGTACATCGATGCCCGATTCAAAATTTGTTTATATGAATGCTAAATATACAGTTTATGCGTCGAGATTTTTGCCTAACTCATTTGTTAATTTATTTTTTTTCTATTATTTTATTTTCGGTGGCCCACAGCCAAAACATAACGCAAGATGGAAAAATAAAACACACTATCGAACTGTGTAAGTGCGTGTAAAATCGCCAATAGTTCGTGCCTGTGAAGGCTCCGGCGTGCGGAACGCAGGAGCCGAAACGTCAATATCATCCGTTTCCTGTAAAATTAACATAAATTTTCAACAACATTCGGCTCAAAATCTCTAACACCGAGTAGTCCAGTGGGCACTCATTAAATATAATATGAACATAAATAGATCTTAAGGACAAAAGGAGGGAATGGGTATCGGGGAAAATTGCGAAATCGTTGCAACAGTTAAAATGGATAGCCATCGGAAAAAGATTTATCCGAACGACCAAAATCATGAAAAATAATGTTTTTAAATAAAAATTAATTTGAGTTGAGGCGGAAAATATGGGCGGGACGCTGCTCAGATTTTCCGAATTAATTCAAATACTTAACAAAAATAGTAACGTAAAAATGGAACGCGTAAAATAAGGATGGAACGCTGCGCAAATTTTCCTAGTCAATGAAAATACTTTGTCGAAAACTGTAGAATAGGGATGAACCGTAAAATAAGGGCGGAACGCTGCTAAAAGTTTCGAATTTACAAAAATACTTTATCGAAAACCGAAAAATACAGATGGATTACGGCTAATGTTGTATATCAATAAAAACTTTTAACGCTGAGGAATAAGAACGGATCCCTACAAAATCTTAATAATAATAACGATAATGATAAGAGTAATGGTAATTATAATAATAATAATAATAATAATAATAATAATAATAATAATAATAATAATAATAATAATAATAATAATAATAATAATAATAATAATAATAATAATAATAATAATAATAATAATAATAATGATAATAATAATGATAATAATAATAATAATAATAATGATAATAATAATAATAATCATGGTATTTGCAGTAATGATGATAATAATTATGATTATAATAATAATAGTAATAATCATAATAGTAATAACAATAAATATAATGGTAGTTATAGTAATAAAAATAATAATAAAGGTAATAGTAGTAACAATTAAGAAAGGTAATATATATAATAGTAACAATGATGATGCTAGTAATAATAATAGGGAACATTGTAGTTATAATAGGAATAAGGGTAAGAGATGTACTGTGTTTACTTAACATAACCAAGGGTTTACAGACCATAAAAATCATCAACATGGACAATAATAAGAAGGACCAAGCGAATGGACATAAAGATAGATGATATGAGAGTATAGGTTAACATTTGAAAGAGATAGGAGAATAATGGGACCTAAGAATCAACAGCGAGCACAGGTCTTCTATCGACAGCTCGTTGGACCCAGAGATCGTTCGGTCAATTATAGCATTAGCAATAACGCTCACTTTTTGCGGACGATCTACCCACTCGAACACAGTTCCAACGTTGCTCAGCAACGGGTGCCGAGTGGTAAGCAAAGGAAATATTTGTGGTAGGTTGTCTGGTTAACAACCATATAGTTTCAAAATATCAAAACCCAGAAACCCACCAACGTATATGAATTTTCAGCTTACTATATCACTCATCCTATTGGTGTGACCCTTTCATTTAACTACTAGGGATATTTTCCTGATACGCCGCACGATTTTAATAACCATTGCGTACCCATGACCGAAATCATGTTGGTACTGTACGCAATAGCCGAATGCCATTCGAGCAGGTGAGCGTCATTGCTAACACTACTTCTCGAAGGACCTTCGCTTTCCCGGATCATTTGCTGCCGATGGGAGCACTTACGCTTTTACTTCTTAACCTATTTCTATCCCTTATTTTCATATTAACTATGTCGAGAAAATCGTGGAAAACATTTGTGTCCCGTCATCCGTTTACAAAACTTATCTACGATGTCCATTATTATCGGTACTTTGCCTCTCCTGATCCCAAAATAATTAATTTAGACTCAACAGAAAAGAAAGCAAACAAAAAAAACAAGTTATATTAAGTGTGATACACATTGATGCCATATTTACAGAGGCAGATAGTCCATACAAGTGAACTCCCGGGCTGAGTGAACATAACCCGTTTCCAATTTAGTCCTTCTCGACGTCGATGTCGGTGGGTAGACACCTTCGCTTGGCCGGTCGATATGGCGGGGATTCGTTCGGTAGTTGCCCTCAATACGAGTGGAGGGTCCCGCGATTTCAGACTGAGGAGTACTACTAGGAACATCGCCTGTGAGGACGGCGATGTCGTCGAGGTCCAGCCCCAGATGATCGAGAACTTGGGCGACCCGAGGAGGATCAGGGTCCTCATCCACGAGATTTATGTGGATGGATCGAAAAGGCGATGCGAAGATGATGTTGGGAGCGTAGAGGATATCCGGATCTAGCCCCGG
Organism: Schmidtea mediterranea; assembly: GCA_022537955.1. Taxonomy (NCBI): domain Eukaryota; kingdom Metazoa; phylum Platyhelminthes; order Tricladida; family Dugesiidae; genus Schmidtea; species Schmidtea mediterranea. The sequence goes on from CM039679.1 coordinate 120,514,219, forward strand.
AATCTCGAATTCCTGGTATGGGGGCGGTGGATCGTCGATCCGGCATGGGCCTTCGAGTGGCTCCGTTTCTCATAGCAGTTTCACTTCTCTACGACGACTGTCGGTCGATGGGCGGGGTTTGTAGGCGTTGCTGCCACCGGAATGCGGGGCGACTCGATTGGTGGAGGAGCTGAGAAGGTTGGAATTGAGGGAAATCCGGCTAGCGGTAGATGGTGCTTTGGAATTATATTTAGTTGGCGATCCCGGACGCAACCAGGGACGAGAGTTTGGAGTTCTACGTCCGTGAAGGCCTGAAGAAGGGCCGTGGCCTGTTCTTTGATCAGCAGCCGTTGGCTGCGCGACTCTGCGACTAGATCTTCCCTGGTGCGGGCCAGCCTCTCGATTTTCTGGTGTAAGCCTTGGGTGGCTTTTGGGGAGGACCAAGTACCTTTGATTCTTTCATATTTGATTCTCACGGAGTTGTACTTCGTTTCCAGGTCCTCGAGCCGTTGGCGAAGTGCAATGACCGACGGGGAAAGTCGGGAAATCCTTGATAGACTATTCACCTCCGAGTTGACGTTAGTATTCATTCTAAAGAAAAAGGGAAAAATTTTTAGAAATGAAGGTTACTTAGAGGTGGGGGGGTAGATGGACATAACAGTAGCAGGAGGGGGTTCGAATGTTTACTTGATGAGTTAGCTCCTGAATTTATTATTTCCCGTTATGGCTTACACGCGCGGAGGGTTTTACTATTTGTTAGATCATTAGGGTTGCGATAAATTATCGTTAGAGCGGGGGCTTTCACGGAAATCGTGGAGTAATATTATACTGTGGTCCCGTACCCTAGCATGTCGGAGTTATAGAAAACTGTACCCCCATCACTATCAGGGATGTTACCAGCGGGCTACAAGTTCGCAGGTTTCGCTATAAGATCGGCTCTCATCGTTATACCACAACGTTATCATGATTTGATATTGTCATCGTTGATGATTTATTGCGGGATTTAAGTTAACTAAATTTGTTATATACCCTTCCTGGTATTGCTACGTTTTTATCCCATAATAAGTTTCACTCCCGTTGCTATTATTAATGACTTCCCGTTACACTAGAAATTAATATACATCGCCGTGAAAAAGTTACTATCATTATAGTTTATATTAAAATAAGTAATATTAATATTTTTATTAATTAATAAATTTTTCAGAGTTGAAATTAGTAAAAATTTGCAGTATACTCATTACGAGGTCACCACATTATTTATTCCTAGAGATTGCATTAAGGTCTACCGCGTTAACGATTACTTTCAATTCTAATTTACTAAATTTATTAAAATAGCATCTACACTATTAACGATTATTCTCAACTTTCATTTACTAAATTTATTAAAGTATTAATGATTATTATCAATTTTAATTTATTAAATTGATTAAAACAATATCTATACTATTAACGATTTTTATTAATTTTAATTTATTAAATTGATTAAAACAATATCTATACTATTATTAAACCCTATCGTCCGTAAGTCCGTTTTATCGTTATGCATAGTCTACATTATTAGTTCTGGTAGTACTACCAATCCTGTTAAAAAATGGAACCTTGAGCCATTCATAAAAGAAAATTATTCAATATAACATTTATGCGGTAAGAAAGTTAGTCAAAGGTTTATATTAATATTAACAATTACACTTACAGATGTTGAATTCTGGCGTGTATAAAAATCCTAATATCCTAGCGACTATAATTGCGGAATAATAAATTCCACGATATTGACTAGTGCACAAATTAAATTGCAGAGACTGTTATCGATTTCTATCCACTGTTGGTGTTAGTTGTAGTGTGCTGAAGTCTGTCAATTGATGTTTGCAAGCGTAGGTGAGTGTATAATTATTGATTATGTTCACTCTTATGTCATACTGTTTAGTCGACCGTGTCGTTCGTGGAAATTTTCAACTTACGGATCGATTAGTCGAACGGATTCTTCCCTCTATGGATATCATATCTGAAGAAAGATTTCGCTTGCCCTCTGGCTACAATGGTCTATATGCAAATTTCCGATTTTCAAATCATCAACAATTGTACTGGACAAATATAACGCGTGCTATCTACTTCTCCTTATAATACCTAGCAATTTCTCGTGGACTTCAAACACATTGAGGAAAATATGCAGTGTAGACTCGTCGTCTTTCTGGAATATATTTATGGAGTTGGACGTCAGAAAAACATGGATCTTTACTCCTCATTGGCCATATTAATCTATTCATGGTTTTTATGCAACTTCTTTGCGGCGGAGTTTCCTATTGGAGTGAGAAATAAATTTTCGCGTCGATCAGTAGTGTAGTGTTTATTCTGCTTGGTGTAATAATATTTTCAGAACAAATAAAAGTTATGTGACTTTCGTTTTTAATTTTTATTTATTTTATTTTCGAGCGATAATTCCATTAGTTGGTTGTCAGCATCTATGCCTATCCCTGCTACCCGTTCTCTGTTTATTAATTAGTTCGAGACTTCTAAAATTTTCTTAGATCAACTTGTGATCGTACCTAATATCCCCTTAACTGAAATGACGCTCTTCCCTTGATTTTATTTCTACTCGCTCCGGCCACTTTTCAGCAGCCGCTTCGAGTTATACAACGGCGCCCTGCGTAGAGGTTCTGTGCGTATTGCCAAACCCGACTGCGGACTGCCGAGGCGTCCACGAGGCATGACCCGTGAGCTCAACTAGAGGTTTTCACCCACTAGCCGGCACGAGATCCGTCCGATGGACTTTTATTTCTATACATACTATAATATTTAGGGGACTCGAACATATATAAAGCATATGAATGATGGTTAATTAATAAAACATAGGACATTACGAGCATAGAATTCAATAAAGCAAAAATTTTCATTGATAACAAACAAAAAATAAAATTTTACAAACTAAAATTAATACAAGTCCTTACTTATGATATCGCTGTAATAGTTTGGTTTTCAAAAATTTTGCATAAGTTAAAAATAATGAATTTCGTCACTGTATATATACTATTTTTATGCGTGTGTGAGACCAATGGACGATTTTTCGCCATTTTTAGGGCTTTTTAATTATTTTAATAACTTTAAACTGTTTTTATTATTTTTTATGTATTTTTCTTTATTTTTTGATATACTATTTATATTATATTTGGATTTTATTTTTATTACTATTTTCTTATAATATTAATTTTAGCCCTTTTTATTTGTTTTCTGGTCGCCACTTCTGCCTATGTTTTTTCTAAACCTTATTTTGCAAGGTTTTGGCAGTTTATTTTATTTTTCATTTGTCTCTCTCTGCAGCTGTAGGCTTTTTAGTGATTTTAGTTAATTATTTGTTTTTATTTTATTTTTGTTATATTTTTAATTTGTTTTATTTAATATGCTTTTCGTTAATTTCTCGTATCTTCTTGCGGTGCGTGCTTATTTTCAGTGACTCGTTCCATTATTTTTTACTTTAGTTTTTAACTTTTATTTTTATTTTTTGTTTAAATTGTGGCTCTGAGCCCAACAAAACTATATGGTTGTTACTCAGACAACCCCATACAAATATTCTTTCGCTTACCACTCGGCACTCGTTGCTAAGCAACGTTGGAACTGTGTTTGAGTGGGTAGATCGTCCGCAAAAAGTGAGCGTTATTACTAATGCTATAATTGACCGAACGATCTCTGGGTACAACGAGCTGTTGATAGAAGACCTGTGCTCGCTTTCAATTTTTAGGTCCCATTATTCTCCTATCTCTTTCAAAGGTTCACCTATATCCTCATGTCATTCGTTGTTATGCCCCATCTCATCGTCCTTCTTATCGTCGTCCATGTTGATGGATTATTCTTAGTAGTGGGATGTGTCACATCCAGCACATGTCACATCCAGCCCAGTACCCCCTCCCCCCCGGCTGAGAGAAAATTTTTCTAAGTCCAAAAGACTAAGACCATGACTCATTCAAGGTCATTTAAACAAAGACCATGACTCATTCAAGGTCATTGGATGACTCATCATATTTTTTCAAGGTCATTTAAACAAAGACCATGACTCATTCAAGGTCATTGGATGATTCATCGATTTTTTCAAGGTCATTTAAACAAAGACCATGACTCATTCAAGGTCATTGGATGACTCATCATATTTTATAATATTTTTAATTTTAAACAAAGACCATGACTCATTCAAGGTCATTGGATGACTCATCAAATTTTATAATATATATTTTTAATTTAATTTATATTTATTTAATATACTTTAATTTTTTGTTTTAATCAAGTCAATAATATTATTTATTTATTTTTAAATTATATTATTATTATTAAATTGTTTGTTTTAATGAAGTGAATATTGTTTTAATCAAGTCAATAATATTATTTATTTATAAATTATATTATTTTTATTAAATTGTTTGTTTTAATGAAGTGAATATTGTTTTAATCAAGTCAATAATATTATTTATTTTTATTTTATTTATTTTATATACTATAATTTTTGTTTTAATCAAGTCAATAATATTATTTATTTATTTTTATTTTATTTTATTTATTTTATATACTATAATTTTTTGTTTTAATCAAGTCAATAATATTATTTATTGATTTTTATTTTATTTATGTAAAATACTTTAATTTTTTGTTGTTGTTTAAATTAAGTCAATATTTTATTATTTATTTACTATTTTAAAATATATATTATTATTATTATTGTTATTGTTATTGTTATTATTATTATTATTATTATTATTATTATTATTATTATTATTATTATTACTATAATTAATATTTTTATTATTATTATTAATATTATTATTAATATTGTTATTATTATTATTATTAATATTATTATTATTATTATTATTATTTTATTATTATACTTATAAATTTGTAAATTTTATTCTATTTTATTATTAATTTTTATAAATATTATTATTATTATTATTTATATACTTATAAATTTGTAAATTTTATTCTATTTTATTATTAATTTTTATAAATATTATTATTATTATTATTTATATACTTATAAATTTGTAAATTTTATTCTATTTTATTATTAATTTTTATAAATATTATTATTATTATTATTTATATACTTATAAATTTGTAAATTTTATTCTATTTTATTAATAATTTTTATAAATACTATTATTATTATTATTATTATTATTATTATTACTATAATAAATATTTTTATTATTATTTTTATTATTATTATTATTATTAATATTATTATTACTATTATTAATATTTTTATTATTATTATTAATATTATTATTAATATTTTTATTATTATTATTAATATTATTATTAATATTGTTATTATTATTATTATTATTATTATTATTATTATTATTATTATTATTATTATTATTATTATTATTATTGTCAAGGTTATTGGATGACTCATCATAATTTTTCAACGTCATTGAAAAGTAGGTCAAGGTCATTCAAAAGTAGGTCACGGTCATTCAAAATTTCTCGAGGTCATATTATTTTTAAACAATTTATAATTTTAATTTACTACTTATTTTTATAAGTAGTATATATTTTGTAAATTTATTTTATTATTATTATTATTTTTATTATTATTATTAATATTATTATTAATATTATTATTACTTTTTATTATTCTATTATTACTTATAAAAAAAAAAATTTTTTAATACTTATAAAAACTTTAATTATTTTTAATATTAATATTTTTATTAATTTTAGTATTATTATTATTTTTAATATACTTATTACTTATAAAATTTATTAAAATTTTTATTATTATTAATACTTTGAAAACTTTTTATAATATTATTATTATTATTATTATTATTATTATTATTATTATTATTATTATTATTTTTAATAATATTATTATTATTAATGTATAAAACTTCTATTATAAGGAAATAATTTTATTATTATTAATATTATTATTAATATTTTTATTATTATTATTAATATTATTATTAATATTGTTGTTATTATTATTATTATTATTATTATAATTATTATTATTGTTTTTATTATTATTATTGTCAAGGTCATTGGATGAGTCTTAATTTTTTTTTTCAAGGTCATTTTAAAGTATGTCAAGGTCATTTAAAATTTCACAAGGTCTTAGTATTTTTAAACATTTTTATATAAATTTACTACTTATTTTTATAAGTAATGTTTTAATGTTTTTTAATTTTAATTTTATTATTATTATAATTTTCTCAAAGTCATAATATTTTTAGTCATTTTTAAATATAAATTTACTACTTATTTTTTATAAGTAATGTTTTAATATTTATTATTATTATTATTTTCAAGGTTATTGGATGAGTCATAATATTATTTCAAGGTCATTTAAAAGTAGGTCAATGTCATAGTATTTTTAAACATTTATAATTTTAATATACTACTTATTTTTTATAAGTAGTGTTTTAATGTTCTTTAATTTTTATTCTTTTAGTATTATTATTATTATTATTATTATTATTATCTTATAAGTAGTGTTTTAATGTTTTTTAATTTTAATTTTATTATTATTATTATTATTATTATTTTTATTATTATTTTTATTATTATTATTGTTATTTTTATTATTATTAATAATATTACAAGTTTTTATTATTATTATTTTCATTATTATTTTATATAAATTTTCAACAAAGTATATAAAATTAATATTGAATAGAAAAAGTTTGTTCAATTGTGGTTCATAGTATAGAGGGATAGAACAATTGTAAATGTTTGTAAAAAGTTAAAGAAAAATTCTATATTTTTAAGAAAATATGTGCATATAAATATCAAAACTAATTATGGCTCAAATGTGTGTGTTTAACCATCGATATGTTACAGTGTTTATGGAAAAACTTTAATGAAAATATGTGTTATTTTTCAACAATTTATGAAATATTTATTTTATGGCTAATAATGTGTATGTGTTAAATCATAAAAATAGTTCAATATTTATGTAAAGTTTGAGATTGTTAAGAAAATGTATATAATTTATGATACACACGTGTTTTTGATTGAAATATGTGTGTTTGTTTTACCGATATAAGAAAAACTATGGACAATTTTTAAGAAAATACACGTAATTTATGATTATCATGGGATTAGAATTTGATTAAAGTTGTGAGAAAGTTGTTAAATTTGAGATAAAACTGATTACTTTGAAGAAATTTTAAAATAATACCTTCAGCAAATTGGTAAGAAAATAGTAGTTATTGAGTAATACTTATTAAAATTACCAAAGTTTTATAATTTTTGACAAGTCTTGATAGATCTTTAATAAAATTTGTTAGTACTTTGAATACGAATTAAAAAAAAAAAGTTTCAACACAGTAGCAAATCGTAAAGAAACTAGTACTTATCAGTTAATTAAATTAACTAAGTTGTAAAATAATTGAAAAAATTTGTTAGATTTTTTAAAATTTTAAGATTGTTAGGTAATTGTTCTAGGTACTTGTTGAATAAAAATTAATGTATTTTATCAACAGCTCATAGTTTTTAATCGTACAATTTCTCTTCATTCCTGGAAATAATCGTAAATATTTAAATTATTCAGAAAATTGTCAATAACAACATAAATAATAGGTAACCAAATATTTTTAAATACTAGTCAATTTTAGTTTTTAATTTAATTACAAATATAATAATAAAATCAAATAAATACTTGAATACATGAATCGAACAATTTCTTAGAACTGAACACGTATCGTGTATTTTATTCAGATTCCAATAATATCATTAAAATTAACCAAAATCTTATTTTTATATTTTGAAAACCGTTAAGTCAATGAAAATGTATCGATTTCACTAAGTATCCATCTTTTGACATTGATATATAACCGAATAAATCCTCTTAAAATAAATTCCTCCTCTTGACCTATTGTTTCCCCTTAAAATAAAAAAAAATCGACTCTCAACCAATCATTCCTCTTCAAATGTCATTTTTCACTCCATTATACCAACTATATTCATAATTTTTATAAAAGCCTATCAAGTAGATAATATTTACCTTTTGAATACCAATATTCATTCCAGTAAATTTCTTTAGAAATATTATAAATTACTCTCTTGACCAATCATTTTCCATCAAATAACAATATTTCCAGCCATATTCAATATTTTTCATAAAAACAAAATCATAAAAATACCAATTTAGATAATATTTACCCCTTAAAATAACAATATTTAACCAACCCAACCCCCTTAAAAATGACAACAAACTTGTTAATTGACTATTTCTCACTAAACTAAATTCCACTCTAGACCAATCATTTCCCATCAAATAACACTTACTCTTACCCTACCAACTATATTCATTATTTTTTATAGAAATCACCCTTTAAATAACGATATTTAACCGACTCAGTACCTTAAAAATATCAACAAATCTGTTCTTAATCGATTATTTCCCCTTAAAATATTATAAATTTTGTTCTTAGCCAATTGTTTCTCACTAAAATAAAATAAAATTCTCTTTAAATGACATTAATCTAAGCTATATTCATTATTTTCATAAAAAATCACCGACTTATATCGATATTCAACCGAATAAATTTCTTGAAATCCCCTTAAAATAGAATTCATCTCGTGACCAATCCTTTCCCCCTTAAAAGATCATAAATTCTCTTCTTAACAAATCATTTCTCTTTAAATGACAATATTTCCACTCTCTCAAAAGATTTACACACATATTGATATCTATCTGAACAAATCCCCCTAAAAATATTATAAATTCCTCCTCTATATTCTCCATTTAGAAAATATTTACCTTTGAACACAGATATTCAACCAACTTAACCCCTTAAAAATATCAACAAACTTGTTCTTAATCGATTATTTCCTTAAAATATCATAAAATTTACTCTTAACCAATCATTTCCATTGAAATAACATTTCCCCCCAACTGCACCAATAATATACATATTTTTTAAAAACCTACAAGGTAAACTTTCTTTAGAAATCTATGTTTAACCGACTCTACTCCTTAAAAATTCATCATTCGAATCATATTTACTATATGTATTCAACCAATCAAATTCCCTTAAAATTATCATAAAAATTTGAATTTTACCAATAAAAATAAATTTTCTTTAAAGTATTACAAAATTGTTATCATCATTTTCCATCGAAAATCACCACAATTTTGTTCTGGCAACAATTTCAAGCAATTAAAAAATTCATCAAAAATGACTAAAATCGAATAAAGTCTATGTTTCCCACATAAATTAAATTATTGTAAAATATATATCATATTGCTCATTAAAATTAATCAGTAAATCAAGTATAAATTCAATAAAAATTACCAGTCAACCATTAGAGATATATCAATGATTTTCATAACTATACTGATAACCACACTGAGCATCCCCTTAAAAATCTCTAAATTATACTACTTTTGTGATTGATATCCATGAAATCAATATTAGATTTGAAAATGAAAGTAATTATTGACCCCTTTATTTACACTGTAAAATCAATTAAACTTTTAGGTTTCACTAAAATATTTTTAAAAATTAACTGATTTAATCAACTATTTAAATAGAACATAAAATTATAATTAAAATATCATTTACTATTCAAAATCTATCAGTCAAATTGGATTCTAATTGGTAAATAATTATCTTAAATAGATGTTTCATAAACATTTTGATCCTAAATTTATTTATTTATTTATTTATTTTTATTTAAAATAATCCTAAAATCAAGTCTAATCTAATAAATTAGGAAGAAATTAATTGTTTCTAAAATTATAGATTTACCCTAATTTCTTCAATAATTTCATTAAAAACATAATCAAACATTAAATCCATTAAAATTCAAAAGAAAACCATAAAATTCACAAAGATGATTAAAATTTACTAAAATAAATACCTCGTAAAACTAGATATTACTTAAATTATAATAAAATTTCCCTAAAAGCTCTAATTGATTTACATAGCCTAAAATTATTTTATTTTTGTCGAGTACAACCTAATCTATTGAAAGATGTAATTTATTTAGTTAAATTTTCATTGAAAATAACAAGTCAACAAATGGAATTTTAATTAGTAAAGATTATATTCTATAAAGAAAATTTTCAGTGAAGAAGTAATATTGGTGAGATAGTACATTAAGTGACTAAAATCGTTGAAATTACTGAAAACAGTGGGATAGCTAAAGATATCTACTAAATAGACGAAATATCAATTGATATCTTAATAACTTACAAGGGTAATATACTTTGAATGGAGAAAATATACATCGAAGAGAAAAATATTCGTTGAAGAGGAAAAAACATTCATTGAATAAGGAAAACATTAATTGAAGAGAGAAAATATTCATTAAAGAGGAAAGCAATCATTAAAGTGAGAAAATATGAATTGAAGCTAAAATAAATAAATAATATTATTGACTTGATTAAAACAAAAAATTAAAGTATATTAAATAAATATAAATTAAATTAAAAATATATATTATAAAATTTGATGAGTCATCCAATGACCTTGAATGAGTCATGGTCTTTGTTTAAAATTAAAAATATTATAAAATATGATGAGTCATCCAATGACCTTGAATGAGTCATGGTCTTTGTTTAAAATTAAAAATATTATAAAATATGATGAGTCATCCAATGACCTTGAATGAGTCATGGTCTTTGTTTAAATGACCTTGAAAAAATATGATGAGTCATCCAATGACCTTGAATGAGTCATGGTCTTTGTCTTTTAGACTTAGAAAAATTTTCTCTCAGCCGGGGGGGGAGGGGGTACTGTGCTGGATGTAACATGTGCTGGATGTGACACATCCCACTACTATTCTTTGGCCTGTACACCCTTTGTTATGTTAAATATTCACACAGTATCTCTCTTACTCCTATCCCTATTATAACCACAATGTTCCCTATTACGTATAATTGCTTGCCTTATCATTGATACTATTATATGTATTACCTTTATTAATTTTTACTACTATTACCTTTATTATTATTTTTATTACTATATAATTACCATTACATTTATTATATTACTACTATTATCATTATTACTATTATGATTATCATTATTATTACTATTATTATTATCCTAATTATGATCATTATTATTATTATTATTATTATTATTATTATTATTATTATTATTATTACCATTATCCTTACTATTATCATTATTATTATCAAGTTTTTACTAGGGATCCTTCATTATTCCCCCGCTTTATAAAATATTTTTCTTGTATAAAAATTTAGCTGTAATCCATCTGTATTTTTCCGGTTTTCGATAAAGTATTTATGTTAATTCGAAAAATTTTGCAGGGTTCCGCCCTTATTTTACGGTTTTATCCTTATTCTGTAGTTTTCGATAAAGTATTTTCATCGATTCGGAAAATTTGAGCAGCGTTCCGCCTTTTATTTTACGCGTTCCATTTTTACTTTACTATCTTTGTTAAGTATTTGAATTATTTCGGAAAATTTGAGCAGCATTCTGCCTTTAGTTTACAGTTTCATAATAATCTTATACCAACAGTTGAGCCGTATTTCACTTTGATTTTACTATTTTCGATAAGTATTTTAATTGATTCGGAAAATTTGAGCAGCGTTCCGCCCTTATCCTACAGTTTCATAATAATCTTATACCAAAAGTTGAGCCGCATTTCACTTTGATTTTACTATTTTCGATAAGTATTTTAATTGATTCGGAAAATTTGAGCAGCGTTCCGCCCTTATTTTTCAGTTTTTATGATAAATGTTTTAACTATTTCCAAAAATTTGCGCAGCGTTCTGCCCATATTTTCCGTTTCAATTTAACATAATTTATTTAATTCTTATTTAAAAACATTATTTTTTATGATTTTGGTCGTTCGGATTAATCGTTTTCCGATGGCTATTCATTTTAATTGTTGCAACGATTTCTCAATTTTCCCCGCTACTCATTCCCTCTCTTTGTCCTTAAGATCGATGTATGTTCATATTATATTTAATGAGTGCCCACTGGACTACTCGGTGTTAGATATTTTGAGCCGATTGTTGTTAAAATTTATGTCAATTTTTTAGGAAACGGATGATGAAGGAGCAGCCAACGGACTACTCATTTACCCTCCAATTTCCCCTATGTACGGATAATATTGACGTTCCAGCTCCTGCGTTCCGCACGCCGGAGCCTTCACGGGCACGAATCATTGGCGGTATTCCAGGCACTTACATGGTTCGATAGATTATGTGTGATTTTAATTACTTGCAGTTTGTTTTGGCTGTGGGCCACAAAATAAAATAAATTAAATGTTACCATCTAAATTCGATAAAAGTTTCGAGGCATAAATATATATTTTCATACAAATTCTTCATTCATATCATAAAATTCTATAAAGATTCTCCACATAAACTCTTCATTTCATATCATAAAATTCCATAAAGATTCTCCATATAAACTCTTCATTTCATATCATAAAATTCCATAAAAATTCTCCATATAGACTCGGAAAGTAATACCACGAATCGACAACAGTAATTTAAAATCAATTTGACCATCTATAGTTAACAGTAAAATTAAATTTTTCTCTCTGCATACAGCCTGCTAATTTAGTTGAAATTTTGTTGTCAATTTTGTGCTGCTAATTTATGAAAACACATCAGTATATATACCTATCATTTGGCCTTAACCTTGCGTGTTAATTTTATTGCGATTAAACAAAATTCGAACTTGAAATTATTTGTGTTATCTAAATTAAATTTTTATTAATTTCTTAATTTAAATAGGTAATTTATTTTTAACATTTTTTAAATAAATTTATTCAACCAAAAAATATTTTATTTTTATTCATTTAATTCATTAATTTTTACTTTTATATAAATGGTCATTTTACGGTCAAATTTCTCTTGTTATTATGTTATGTTTTATGTAGATTTCGTGCGGTTCTTGATGCATTTTGTATTTATTTTATTGTACTTTTATGTTTTTAATTTTATATTTATTTATATATTCTCTCAGATTTTAAAATGTTTAATTGGTGTTGTATATTGTATTTTAAGTTATCTTGGTGCTGGGTTTTCGTTGCTGTATTACTGATGCATTTAAACAATTCTCAAGGCTATTTGTGTGCTGGCCCAACAAAAGTAAGTCTTCTCACATTCTCTTTGTTGACCTGGATTAAAACAACAACCAATGTGTTTTGAAAAGAAAGTTAACAAGTTCATTGAAAATTAAAATACGTCAAAAATTATCAGAAAGCTTGGGTTAGTTCATGAAATCTTTTATGGTAGTTAAAACGTATCAGAAACACAACACAAAAGCACTCGAAGAATTTAACTATTGTTGGACAAAAACAAATATTTTAAATTGTTGTTTATCTGGCATGATATCAGATAAAATCAGGGCGCGCAAAATGCAAATGGACGAAAAATCAGCAAAAATAGCCTACTTAATATTAAATAGTACAAAAAGTAAAAAAGAGTAGAAAAATACAGAAAAGATGTAAAAAATAAATAAAAACATTTAAAAAGAATCAAAAAAATTGAATTTTAGCAAAATTAACCTAATTCATCAAATTATCTCCAAATTCATAGAAAACATTTATATTCTAGAAAATAAATACGAGAATTAAGCTTAAAATGTAATTAGAAACTTTAACAAAAAAGAATCATGAAAATCTGACAACTAGGGGAAAAGTAATGAAATATGGTAAAAACGTGTAGGCATTTTGTTTTACCGCATCAAAAAACATGCGTGTAAAACCCCCTATATAAGTCGATGCCAGATCGACACAATTTAATGCTATTTCTGAAAAGAATCAAAAATTTTTCAAAAACCTGTTTGTAAATTTCTAGAAAAATAAGAAGGTTTTTATTATGTTTACATGTTTATTTTTATTATATTTTAAATTTTATGATATTGAATGTTTTTAAACGAAAACTCCGTGAAATTTTTTAGAAAATCAATCCAAATTGCCAACTCAATTATTTTTTCTTAAAAGCAAAACGGTGTAAATTAGAAGTTTATTTTATTCACTATTATTATTATTTTATTGACCATTATTATCATATGATGACATGCATACAAGTTAGAAAGATTAAATCTTCAACAACTAGTTAAAAGCTAGTACTTCGGTGTGGGAGGTACCGTAGTGAATGGTAGTTCGCCGGATCAGATCTCCTCTCCGAGAACCTCAACGTCAGACCCTCTGTAGAGAGTGAAGAATCATGAGGAAGGCCTAAATATAATATAAAAAAAAGAAAAATATACGACATTGAGATAGCAAGAAGTAATGAAAATATATAATGAAAGAAACATTTTAAGAATAAATGTTAACTAAAAGTCAATTTAGGAAGTGATTATATCGAAACAAGATAAAGCTAATAAACAAAAGTGAAATAAATTAATTCATAATCAAGGAAGAAAAGTCAAATGTCGGAATCAATATGATTATTAAATAATCGTCACGAAATGGTAAAAAGTATTGAGTAATTAATTTTTGCATTATATAAAATGAAAGAGAATTTTTTTTTATTTTTAGATTTTAATTTTTGAAAATTGTTTTTGGAAAATTTGCAGAATCTTATTCAGGCTCTAAACAATCACGGGTAAATGTTTAGATTTCCAGGTTTATTTATCTATATCATTAGGTTAGTAAATATTAGTTATTATATAAATTTTTCATTGTGATTAAAGTTTGTTTCTTTTTATTTCTTATAATATTCACTTCGCCATTCCTTCTCTATATGTAATTTTTAAAGATCAATATTCATATTTTATTATTATAATAAATGTTTTATTGTCCAAACTATATATGGGATGGCTCACCAAGGTCTGGAATTCGGAAATCCTTCGAAAATTGGAAATACAATACAATTGAAAAATCCAGAAAAATTGAATATTCTGTATTTTTTAAGCAAAAAATGAAACTTTTTGTTTAATAGATATGAGTTAAAATTTTTACTTTTATTAAAACTACTTAACGGAGTTTTATTATATCATCCTTATGAAAAATTAAATAAAAACGTTAAACCATATAAAGAGATTTTATTAAAATACAAATAAATAAAAGGGGATGTACTTACTAATAATCTGATGGAGAAAGAACATAAAAATCCAATACCAAAAGTGATTGAGGGAAAAATCTGAAAAGAAAATCAATTGAATTAGGGTAGAACATAAAATAAATAAGTCACCTCGAGTCGGCATGCGGAATAATGAAATTTGGTTCTAAAAATAGAACGGAATTTTTTGTTTAAATTGACAGTTTTAAAAGTTTGAAATCTGGGATTTTTAGGGGGAAGGGACCCGAATTTCTAAATTTAAATAATATATTTGATTAAAAACTTATTATTAGGACTCCATACATATGTTACTCGACCGATCTACTCCTGAAATAACTAAATAGCATCTTTAAAACAAAATAAAGTGATCAAAGGATCGATATTATTTCAATTAAATTAATAGCAGAGGGACCTATAATTAAAATGAGCATGAATACTTTCTAAGGTAGCTCGTGAACCCAAAGGTTTTCTAGGGTATTAGCAGTCATGGTAATATGGCTAACCTTTTACTAGAAACCGCCTATTGGGATACATTTCCAACGTCATTTTGACGGGTATCCAATAGTTATATCTCTTGTGCACGCATCTGGTGGAAACCCCTTGCAAATGACCATGAAAATCTTATATCTTTTACCCATCAGGTGCCAGCACTATACATGTCGTTAAAGCCAAAAGGTGATCACATAGCTACTCCATCAACTTGTTGATACTACTTGTTACTAAAAAGAAAAGCAACATTAGAGGTATAAAACCTCATGATGTTTTTGTAATTCCATATTCGGAAGGTTCTAGAAATTTTTAGTTGTCTGTCATAAAATCATTAGGCGATTCAAATTTATTTAAAATAGTTTCAAAATAGTAAAAATCAATTAATATGTTAAGTAATAAATCTCAAACCGCATTAGGCTTAGTTTCTGACCTAGTATATAAATTTTCATGTAATAGGTGTGGTGGGTTTCTGGGTGTTGAAATTTTTGCGACTATACAAATATTTCGACAACCCCATACAAATATTTTTCGCTTACCACCGGAACCCGTTGCTAAGCAACGTTGGAAATGTGTTCTAGTGGGTGGATCGTCCGCATAAAGTGACCCCTATTACTAAGGCTATAATTGACCGAACGATCCATTGGTCCAACGAGCTACTGATAGAAGGTCTGTGCTCTACTTTGATATTAAGGTTACATTATTCTCTCATATCCTTCAAATGTTAATCTATACTGTTATATCATTTATCATTATGTCTATTCTCATAGTCCTCCTTGTCGTTGTCCGTAATATTGATTTTACTATGGCCTGTACACCCTTCGTTATGTTAAATATCCGTACAGTACCGCTATTATCCCTATCAGTATTATAGCTACTATGATCCTTGTTATTGTTGAGGTCTCGAATTTTAGTGATGTCTCAACTTTTCACTGGTGTTTCTTATATATAATAATAACAAAGGCTTTATATAAAATTTTATTAAACAACAAATCAAAAATTTACCAAGAGATATATTTGGTACAAATTATCTTTAACTTCAAATCTCAAACTTTTAAATATGATGCTTGCTATGTTGATGTTTTATGTATATTAGTGCGTGCTATATCGTGCGTGCAAAAAATATATGTAAACGTTTTTGTCTGTTTTATTTTAAAGTTTTGTGAAGATTTACTTTGCAAGATTATCTCAAAAGACAAAATTTTTGGGCGCTTTGACTAAAGTTTTTCCATATTTATATTAAAATTTTCCTAGTTTAACCGTTAACCTCATACTACTGTTTTGTCAGTCATCCTACGCCTAGCGGCCTAAGAGGTCGGCATCAATTTATAGGAAATTTAGAATAGTTAAATGCGTAAAACTATCAATTATGATATTTTAAATTAAAATTTAGATTTCTTACATATATTTTATTTATTTTCATTAAATAAAAGTGGGCTAATTAATAAATTAACAAAATAAACATGATACATTTGATTACAAAAACAACCTTTTACCATTCAAATAAAAAAAATTAAGAGATTAAAAATTCAAAATAAAACTATGTAAATTATTTTCAATCCTTTTTTATTGATTTAAACTTTTATCACAAATCATTTTAGCATGATTATTACATGTATTTTGAGCGCAACGTATACAACACTGGAATATTCTTCTTTCCGTTTCACATAAATGGCATTGTTTATGACTTTTCTTTACTGATGAAGTTGAAGGTGCCGTAGAATTTTCGCGTTTCTTTCCAATTGAACAATTTCTTGTACAACCGTATCACTATGGTGCATTGTGGACTGTAAAATTACTGCTCTTCCTTTTCGCGGTACATATGACGCCAAAGTGAGGCTCTTTGTAAAACCGAAAATTGTCGAAAATTCTTCCCGAGAACGATTTGAATGAAAATTTTTGGGAATAAATGATTTATTTTTTCGCAACGTTCCAGTTATGGTTAGGTCACAACTTTTCATATTTAGAGCCAATTGCCTTGAAGTAAAATAATTGTCGATTGTTATATTTCTGTTTGATCCGAAATATGGTATACATAATTTTTCGACAATTTTTTCGCGAGATTTATCGCACGTTGGCTTCCTTCTTTTCCTAAATATGGAATCCCTCCTAATGGAAATCCTGTTTGTGAATCATTGATCCAAAATGTTTTGATTCCATATTTTTCTGGTTTTGATGGCATATATTGTTTGAATGGACACTTACCATCAAAACCAAACAATTGTTCATCCACAGTTAGATTACATGATGGTATGTAAAATTTTCCCAAATTAATATTTATTTGTTCCCACATGTCTCTGATAGGTGCAAGTTTATCGTTGGCACGCCTTTTATGTCTCGAGTCTTTATCATAAAATCTAATAAACCGACAAATTTCGTGATATCGATTTTTGGACATGATCGCTCGAAAAATTGGAGGTTCGTATTTTTTACTCCATAATCGGTCAATACTTACATCTGACGATTTTAGATGACCAGCTGTCAACAACATCCCAATAAATGCACCAATCTCTATATTATCAACTGGTTTCCACTGTTTTTTATATTGATTTTTTGCGTGCACTCTGATAGCCTCCTTATTAATCATTTCTGTTATTACTGACAATAAATTATCTGGGAAAATTAAATGAAAGGCGTCCAATGAATCCTCAATTGTAGTGCCTGGTGGTAAAATGACTTTGTTGGTTGAACCTCTAATAATATTATGTGGAAGAGTCCTTCCAGTAGTTGGAGGAAAACAATACCACACACTATGATCTTTTGCTGGTGGATGAGTGTTGTCATTACCAGGTACAGCTGGTAATTCCTGACGTATTGGCAACTCTTCTTCGCTCTCAGCATCGCTGTGGTAAGAATTGACACTCACATGATCAGTATCTTCTGATTCGTCACTACTGTATTTATATTCTTCGTCCGAATTTTGGATTTCTGCTAGCAGACGAATTTCTTCATCATTCAAGAAGCGAAACATTTTTAGGGATATTTCTGTAAAATTAATGAATAAATCAATAATGAAAATTAATAATAACATTAGTATAATAGAAGTTGTTGATTTAATTATTATAATACATACCTGTATACAAAATAACGACAGTTAAAATTTTTAAAAACTTTTAATAACACTCTCAGCGAAGGACAAACGACAACTAATTCTCGTCGGCCGCTGCGGCCGATAGAGAGGGGATGGCGGAGTTTTTTTTATAAACACGTGCCATTCGTAAAAAAAATTTTTTTAATATTTTTTTTCGAAAAATTTCACATCCTTTCATGGAACTAGAAGATTACCTAAGCCCATTTTAATGGTTCTTAATTCTAAGAAAAGATATAGCTAGGTAAAAGTGCACACGGCCGCTGCGGCCGGTAGAGTGAGGTCAAGGGTTAAAATATTTATTTAATTTATAAAAAGGGGATTATTTATTTAATGCATGTGTTATTTATTTAATTTTATTTAATTTACTAAGGAATTTTTAAAGATTTTATTTTTTATAAGGAAGTTATTTACTTTGCTTTTAAGGAAATTATTTATATTGATTTTTTAAAGAGATTGTTGATTTTGGTTTAGGAATAGAATTATTAAGGAAATTATTTTTAGAATTGAAAGAAATTATACAATTGTTAAAGAAATTATTTACCTAATATTTTAGAAACATAATATTTTTTTGTAACAAGATTTTTTATTTATATATTTGTATTTATATTTCTTTTGATCAAATCAGGAAATAATTTATTTTATATACATACACCAATTAAAACTAATAATCATATATAATAAAATAATTGTTTCAAAAATTGCATCACACACATAATAATTGTTCGATTATCATTACACATAATTATGTTATTATTGTTCACAATCACAAAATTGTTCAGTTTGTTTGGGTATTGGTTTGGGAGCTCGGTCTCTGGATTGGGATTCGATCTTCCGCACATATATTTACCCTATATTTTCCAGGCCCTGTTTTAAAATATTTATTTAAAATAAATGTGGTGATGAGCATGCCCTCATCATCCAACATTATTGGTATTGGAATTATCATTGTTATCGTTCTATGCACAGTTCTTACCAGTTGTTACTGCGATTACTGCTACCATCACCACTTCCACTATTATTATTATTATTATTATTATTATTATTATTTTTATTATTATTTTTATTATTATTAAATTTTTAGTAGGGATCCGCCCTTATTTCTCAGTTTTATTAGAATATTTTAATTATATAAACATTGAGCCGTACTCCATCGTCATTTTACAGTTTTTGATAAGGTATTTTTGTTATTTCGGAAATTTTGAGCAGCGTTCCACCCTTATTTCACATCTCAAATCAAAATAATTTATTTAGTTCTTAAATATTATTTAAATTATTCCGTTTTCCTAATTTGCTCGTTCGGATTAATCTTTTTCCGATGGCTATTTATTTTAACTGTTGCAACGATTTCGCGATTTTCCCGCTACGCTTTCCTTTTTTTGTCCTTATGATTTATTTTTGTTCACATTGTATTTAATGACTACCCACTGGACTACTCCGTGTTAGTGATTTTGAGCCGAATGCTGGTTGGAAATTTATGTCAATTTTATTGAAATTGAGTGCAAGAAAATTGAGCCAAAAAACCTACTCTCAAGCTGTTATTTTTTTTTCAATTTTCTTCATTTTGTTCATTTGACACTGTTTTTTGTTTTCATCAAATTCATGATAGTTTTTCTCTTGATTTTTCTGTGTTTACTTGATAATTAAAGTTAGATTTTAAACTCACTTCTTGTGCGAGTGTTCGCGTGTTATATATTTCATTTTCAATGCTGGACATCTAATTATTATTAGATTGTTTTGGAAGATCAAATATATTTTCGCTAATTGCTTTAGAATTGGCGTACTATCAAGTTAAATCAGCAGAACTACCTCTTATCGAAAAAGCGTTTAATACGAAAATATAACGTTTCTATTTTAATCGTTTACTATCTAGATTATTTCAGTCCTGGTAAAATTTCAGCAATTTACGCACAAAATAACAGAAGGAATATTTTTTAAGGTGTTTTAGTTTAACTATACAATATTGAAGTGACCATGCGTTGGCCACAATACAGTTTAAAAATGAATTTGTTTGTGTTTCTACTGCATTGATTCTTGGCTTATTCAAAAATCTTAGCATTGACAATATGGAATCTTACAAACGTTCCCAGGAAATTGAACAATTGAAAGTCAAAGATGATAAACCAAAAACATTAAGAATCTATATGTGCTCAGTGAAAATCACTAATTGAAGAACAGTTAAGTTTGACAAAACAAAATGTCGCTGTAAAAGAATTTATTGCTGAGAATTGATGAAGATTTGAAAAAAATGCTAGAGAAAAATTTTAAAGCTTTAGACTTACTTACTAAACAAGCCATAAATGAAGATCCCCAAAACAAGCACCTCACAGCAGAACAATAAAATTACAAATGAAATCTTTAATAAACTTATTTTTCCTATTGAAGTTTTATGATTAATTTAAAAATTGATTATTGTAAATTAGTTTTTATGATTATTGTAAAAACCAAGAAACGGTTGTTTAAATATTATTTATAAAACTGGCATTTGTTTATATATAGAATATATTTTAATAGAATTGTATAGAACTTTTTTATTAAACTTTATATTTTTATTAATAATATTGGGTTGTGGAGTTAAGAAATTTCAATTTCTTAATATATTAGAGAATGAACTTGATGATACATTTGTTGACATTGATCTAATGTACACACGATACATAAGGATTCAAGGAAGAAATACCAACTGTATGAATATGTTCCTATGCACTGTTTGTTCTTATAATCGAAATAAAGATTGTTTAGTATCCAATTGTTTTATTTATCTGCTTATGTTCCTGTGTACCATTTTTGCTTATAAGTCAAATAAAAGTTGTCTCCAAAAATGTTATTTCAATAATTATATTTCATAGTTGTTATTTTTTCAGGTTGTATTTTTTCCCAGTTGGTATTTTTTTGTAGAATCACATCATCAATTTATAAACAAGAATATTATGTAGGTTTGACAAATCTGTATTAATTAAAAAATAAAACTTGCTAAATAAACAAACAAAATAATTGAAATAATTCAGCGAAAAACAGTGATCAACAAGTTTCGATACTTTCTGTTGCCAATGATGTAAATAAGTGGATCTGTCAACGTTGTTGAATGCGATGTTAATTTAGCAAGAAATAATAAAGTTGCGTCATAATTCTTTGTAATCTCAAACACAAAGTAAGGAATGTAGCATAACATGTATACGAAGATCATCACCATCATTGACCTGACCAGCTTCAACGAATCCGAAGAAAATATTGAACCATGATTACTAAAATAAGAAAATTTTAAAATAAGTAAACTTTCTAATGAAGAATAATTAATAGAAGTTATCATAATAAAATTTTATTTAAATTCAAAAATTTGAATTAAATTAAATTTATTAATTTTAATTTATTAAGAACATAGCCTCAAATGCAGGACCAGACTAAAGCTATCATAGACAGAAAATCAATAAATAATTAATTATTAGAAAATCTCGGTTAATAAACAAAATTTTATTTGTTGAAATGATTTTACACCGATAAACAATTATAAAATTAAAATTGTAGAATTCTAGACAAAATCTGTCAAATATTCCGATTAGGAAATTGACATAAATGATAACTGCTTTCATATATTATTTAAATTCTGTCTTAATTATAATACAAAAATAGAATTGCAATTAAAAAATTAATTTTGATTAAAAAACAAATAAATAATTCTTTCGAATTTTCACTAAAAATATTTTTGTGATAAAACAAGATTAAATTATTAAGAATTGCATAGATAATTAATAGAAATTAAT
The DNA here is from genome assembly GCA_022537955.1 of Schmidtea mediterranea. NCBI lineage: Eukaryota > Metazoa > Platyhelminthes > Tricladida > Dugesiidae > Schmidtea > Schmidtea mediterranea. The sequence continues at coordinate 120,536,528 of CM039679.1, forward strand.
TTAGAGAGAAATTCTACAAAATCCTTGTTTTATTCTAAGTTGACGGTATAAACCAGGTGTGGCCAACCCAAATGACCTCGCGGGCTACTTTGGAAATGCATCATAGCTCCGAGGGCTACACAAATAAATATATATCCTAATATTAGATTTAGATACACTATATATACATTTTGTGTTTACTATTATTCTTACATGAAAAGTTTAAAGTTTAAATTTTCAATGCGAGTCGTGAGGCCGCCCCCTCTTTAAACCTTAAACTCATAAAACCGTTGTAAACATCTTCCACTACTTAACCATTTAATTTTTCTGAAGTATACAATGTCACCAAATTCATAATATAATTCTTTCAGGAATTCCTTAAATTGTTAAATCAAATTTAACATTTCTTCAGTTACTTGAAATGATTCATTTACTTCTCGAAAGAACACTACAAACTGAGCTGAGCCTGAAATGTATGCGCTTTCGTCAAATTACAAGGAAAGAAATATGAAATCCCTAATTCTGTCGCGCAGTTTTAAGATAATCTCATTGGAAATTTTATTAATTTGACGACACACTGTTTACCGAGACAGGCTTATGTTCGAAAACAGTTTAATTGCGACTGAGCTTTTATTGTTTCACATTATCGAACTTCAAATAATTATTGTTTTGTTTAGATATGCCTCTTAACGTTATATTCCTTAAACACAGCAACAACCTCTCGGCAAATTAAACACAATAATTTTGTAATTTGAACTATGAAAAAGTACGAAATACTTTCTATTTTAATTCTCTATACTGTAAATAAGAGAGATATTAAAATTTAGTACTTAAAAATGATATATATCTATATTTAATTGTTAAATTAAAAGTCATTTTTAATTTAATATGTTGTTGAATAATAATTTTAAAATTTATAATTTAAATATGTTTTTGAAGTACGTATATATTAAAATAAGTGCACAAGTTATATAATATTATTGCTAGAAATCGCTGTCACTTTCACATCTTAAATTAATTAAAAATGAATTCATATTATTATACTTATTAGATGTTTGTTTATTGATATAATAATAATATTTAAAATACCCCGGCCATTATAAATTAAATATATTTTGCAAAGGTGTGATTAATCTCGCATGTCGCAAACATTTTCAAGACACACCGCGGGTTAGCCGTCCCTGGTATAAACAATCAACGATCCAGAGGTAATAGATATGAGGTATAAGATGAATGTGGTCCATCTAGAGAGTATTTTGCTGTATTTTGAATTTCTAGTGTTTGGCCAATGTATTGACGAGAGGTTTGGAATATATTAAAAAACCCTACATGCAACACATAGTCTTGATTTCATCGAGTAAATCAACATTAAAGCACCATACGTTTAAGATTTGAAGTTCCTCGGCGAAAACCCTTAATGACTTTAATTCAAGTAACACTCACACAATCTTATATAGAGAAGAAAAGGTAGATTTTTTAAATGTTCTCGTTTTTTAAAATATTTTCGAAAGAAAACTTGAGTTTACAATCTATTTCATCTTGGCCATAAGTTTCTCTAGATTAACAATTTTCATTGTCAATTTTCAAAATTCTTTTACTATTTTATATATAAAAGCTACAGATTTAGCCACAGAAAACTGTCCCAAATAAAATTAGATTTTTTAAACGGGAGTTCTCTGAAAATAGGACACTTAAAACAGTCCAAAAGTTTAATTCTTGTTTTTTTTACAAAAATTATAAACGAATCACACTCTAAAAGTTAATTGTGTCATACATATTTCAAACAAGCTTTATTAAATTAAACCATTTGATCATCACTCTAAATTTACGATAAACTTCAAAATTTCGGCACTCAACTAAATGCCTGTCCATACAGTATTCGTAGGCAAGAACTTTACTGTCTACTCTAATTAGAAATAATATTGCAAATCTATTATTTATTTATTTACTTCATACTTTTTGTGATAAACCACAGTCATTGTTTGCGAATGATTCTGTCAAATGATGCAAACGGGTTAAGGTAATTATAAATATTTAACCTAATTAAAAAAATGTTTTCTACTTTTATTATTTTTATACTACTCGAATGGTTTTATGACGCGATTTATATGCACAATAATTCATAAATTCAGTTTTAAAAAAATTAACAAAGCCTTTTATACAGAAAACCTGAACAATTGAACAACCGATAATTTTTGATGTCCTTAAAACCCGAAATTTATGGGAATGAAAATATTAAAAATTTTATTGTTTAAAATTATAAATAATTATGTAATTATAAAATTTATTTACTGTAAAGGTTTTGCAACTTTCAACTATTATTTCAAAAGAATCCAAAAAACAGACTGATAATTTTATTTTGGAAATGCAATCTCGTTGGTATAAAATCCTCAATATTTCTATAAAAGATGATCAGACAACTTGAGAAAATTGAGAAATAATAAAAATATTCATTCTAATACCAACTATACGGTGATGCCTTCCAGTGGTGTTGTGCTAATTTTTTTTGCCGGAACGCGTATATATAATTATATAGACAGGGCCGATCCTGGGTAGGCGGCCGCTCTGTGCGGTCTGATGTCCCAAATTTCACGACGGGGGTTAATTTTCCATGATAATTCTGGCGGCGACGTTTTTTTTAGGTCTCAATGAGACCTAAAAAAACGTAATAATAATACATATAAAAATTCGTCAAAAATTAGAAAAAAAAATCAGCAATTCTTATTAATGTTTTTTCAATACGTCAGCCAATTCTCGTTATCAGAAATCATCTTTAGTTCCGGAACGCATTCCTGTCCAAAAAGGAAGTACCGGAACGACGTTCCGGAGCGTTCCGGCTCGACAACACCACTGATGCCTTCTTATAGGTCCGTTTGTAATAGTGAGATTTATTATAAGAAAACGAAATTTTAATTTACTTGCATGGAAATTATGAAAACTATTTCTGAAAGATAATTCGAAATGAATTCAACATTTTATAAAAATTGTAAAAGTATTTAATTTGGATAAAATTTTTTTGCCGCGTTTAAATAATATCGACAATTTATTTGTGATTTTGTCCCGTAAATTTATTTGTTTCACAATAAGCTTTTTGTATATTCTAGTTTGGAGAGTGTAAGACGGACTGGAACAAATCTTTTAAAAAATGTTGCAAAAATTTGATAAAAACTATTTTATCACTGTTTCGTATCAAATTCCAAAAAACTGTAACTCAACTAATTTTTCCTTTTCAAAAAAATAAAAATGCAAACTTAGCGATAAAATTATCAATTTAATTTCAGGAAACAAGAAAATCTAATTTAATTGATAAAGACAGGAATAATTTTTAAAAATGAATTACATTTGAGAATGAGACAATAATAATAATAATAATAATAATAATAATAATAATAATAATAATAATAATAATAATAATAATAATAATAATAATAATATAAATAAAATTTAAATAAATAACAATGTTAGCCAATTTTCGCAATGTTTATTCATAAAATATGAAATATTTCGACCGATAAACGTCTCTGATCACTCATAACCAAAATTTAACTAGACATTCGCTTTCTCCTTTTCTTCTGTAATTGATATTTTCTTCCACTCAACACTAGTCAACAAATATATTTATGAAATTTTGGATTTTCGACATTTGGCCTTGGCAGAGGTTTGTTTTGATAAACTTTAAAACATTTAATGAAATTGAACGAATAACTTTTATGGTTTTAAAAAAATTTAAAAGTTTTTATTCTAATTTATGAATTTATAATACTGGTAAATCTAATTTGAAAAATATTTTGGAAATTTGTTTAAATAAATATATATGTTGAGTACAGTTGAGTTTAGGACCGTTTATCGGTCGAAATATTTTATATTTTATGAATAAACATTGTGGAAATTGGCTAACATTGTTATTTATTTAAATTTTATTTATATAAATGATTCCGCCATTGACAAAAGAGAAGATTTTATATGTGAGGCGTTTTGTAATTTGTATTTAAATAATGGTATGATGTTGGGCATGTTTGATTGTATGTTGAAATCCTTACTTATTCATTAATTATTATTTTTTAGAAACTCCTCAAACAAATTAACGATATAATTTGTTTTAATAATATTTGTTTGTGTTTTGATAATAAACGTGTTTTAGTTATGGATTCTATTAATACCCGTAGCTCTGTGGCTAATATGGCGACCACGATTGCAAATTTTATCAAGCCACCAGAAACATATGACATGGATTCAGACGTGGAAGATTTTATCTTAGAAACGGAACGATTCTTCGAGATGACAAATATTGTCGATGAATACAGAAGCAAATTCGTCAAAGCTTTTCTATCAATCAATTCAACGAAGAAATATGAGCTGACTAATGAAACTCTGCATTATACAGAAAGATTAAGAAACGCTTTTTCTAAGAACAGAAGTCTTATCGATGATCTCAACGAAGCGCTAAATTATCGTCAAGGAAATGAGGCTGCCGAAGAATTCTGCTCAAAAATTGAGAAACTTGCAAAAAATATTTTGAAGCATAAACTTGATGAAGAAGAACTAAAGAAATTTTTGCTATTCAATTCGCTTGAAGATAAAGAAGTTAAAAAAGATCTCAAAATGCAAGATTTAAAATCATTTGATGAAATGAAAGAAAGATTAAAGAGACACGATCAAGTTTCAAAAGAAATTAATGTATTTCATGCTGATGTAGCTTCAATGAATAAAACACAACGCTATGCTGATGCTGTTAAGAAGAGCTTACCAAGATATAATTATGATAACAGATCAATTCGAGAACGAGAAGCTAACCCCAGATTCAAAGATGAATATACAAGAGAACCTCAACATAATCCAAGATTCAAAGGCGATCTTACCAGAGAACATCGATATGCTATTTCAAATGGATGGAGACCTATGAATAGGAGTAAGCCTTATAATACCAGGGAATTTCATTCGCGAGATCATGTCCGAACAAATCAAATTTTGCGATGTTGGGCGTGCCACGAAGAAGGTCATAGAAGATCTGAATGCTCCAATATTCAATGTGCCCATTGTAAAAGATCTGGACATTTCAAACATCAGTGCCATGAGTTATTTCCAGGCAGACGTCGAAAATTCCATAAATCAGTGGCTGCATTCGGTGACGAGGATCCAGAGGCTGATTTTGAGTACCCAAATGCTCAGAATGCTCCACCACACGAGGAGGTGATCGGAGCAATAAATTAAAGGTAATTAATGATATGAGTAAGGGTTGTATGATTTTGAATGATTGTGATAGTTTGAATGATTGTGATAGTTTGAATGATAACTGTTGTGATGGTATTTTTGATTATAGAAATTATATTAATATATACATTAATAAATTTTGTATGGATGAAGTTTTTAAAGACCCACCCCTAACGTCTAATGAACTAAATGTTCTTAATCGTGATAAACGGAATGATATAATAGTATAGATAAAATGCAGGGAAGACCCAGTGTTACCGTAATGATTAATAATGTAAAATTAGTATGCCTATTAGATACTGGAGCTAAAATAAGTGTGATTGATTATAATATTTTTAAAAAACTTGGAAATTTGAATATGACTACAAGTAATTTAAAATTAAGATGTGCGAATGATAGCCCGATTGAAATTTGCGGTAAAACTTTATTAAATGTAAAAGTTGATAAAATTTCTGATATTAAAAAAGTAGAATTCGTTGTAGCCAAAGATATAAACCCAAAGTTAATAGGAGGTATAGATTTTCTCGAAAGATTTGGAATGCAATTGCAAATAGAAAACCGTACAGACGAAATAAATACAATTATGGAAAATTCATTTAAGAACCACATAAGTGAAGATAAGATTATAAATAATTTAATTTCCACGTTTGACGGTATTTTTATGAAACATAAATGGGATGTTGGGAAAACCGAACTATTAAAGCATGAAATACTTACTAAAGGTAGTCCGATTGTAATAAACCCAAGACGACAACCTATACATTTAATAGAAAAAATTGAAGAAAATATTCAAGAAATGTTGAAATATGGCATTATATCAGAATGTACATCCCCTTGGAATTCTCCGTTAGTATGTGTTAAAAAGAAAAACAGTAGTGATATAAGAATATGCTTGGACTACCGTGCATTAAATAATATAACCGAAAGACCGATTTTTCCCATTCCAAATACTGATGAATTATTAGATATTCTTGACGGAGCAAAGTTTTTCTCGACAATTGATTTAGGCAATGCTTATTATCAAGTAGAACTCGATGATGCATCAAAATTGAAAACAGCATTTTCGACAAAAAGCAAGCAATATTACTTTAACAGAATGCCATTTGGAATAGCAGCCGCACCAGCTACATTTCAAAGACTTATGAATTTGGTTCTTGGAGAATTAAATTGGAATGGAACAATTGTATATCTGGATGATATCCTTATATTTTCAAAGACATTGAATGAACATTATAGTACCATTGAAAAGGTTTTTCAAAAGATTAAATTAGCAAATCTTAAAATAAGTCCAGCAAAATGTCAATTCAAAAGGAAAGAAGTAAAATTTTTGGGTCATATCATTGGTGAAGATGGAATACGGACGGATGAAAGCAAGATTGAAACTATTAAAAATTTTGAAAGACCTAAATGCGTAAAAAGTTTGAGAGGATTTTTAGGCTTGGCAAATTACTATCGCAAATTTATAGAAAATTACACCAAAGATTCCAAAGTATTAGAAGCGTTATGTGGAAGTAAACAAAAGAAGCTTATGTGGACTGATGAGTGTGAAACTTCATTTAAAAATTTAAAACTGAAATTGACGTCTACACCTGTATTGAAGTTCCCAGATTTTTCTAAGCCATTCATTTTGGATACAGATGCAAGTTTTGACCGCATTGGTGCTGTTCTGTCTCAAAAAGATGGAGGTAAAGAAAGAGTAATCGCATATGGATCCCGAGCTATGAATAAACACGAGTTGGGTTATTGTATAACAAGAAAGGAATTACTATCTATATTTTATTTTACTGGTCATTTTAAGCATTATCTATATGGTAAAAAGTTTATTTTGAGGACGGATCACAAAGCCATTACATTTATGATGAAGACAAAGAAAGCTATTACCCCACAATTTCAAACTTGGATTAACCATCTTAGTGGTCTGGACATGGAGATTCAATACAGAAAAGGTGATAACCACAATAATGCCGACGCTTTATCTAGAAAAGAATGTGAAACATGTGTTCAATGTCAAATGATTCATGAAAATCCTAAAATGGGTAAATTAAAAACAAGATTGTTGACACTGATGACTGATAATATTGAAAATATATGGCAAAAGAACTCGAAAGAAATTGAAAATATAAAAGAAAATATTAGTTTGATGCCAGATAAAACATTTTATAAATATGTCAACGGAGTGATTATGACAAATAATAATAAAATTTGGATTCCAGAAGAAAACAAGTCTGAATTCATCATAGAATATCATAAAAAGCTCTGTCACGCGGGTGCTAATAAAGTAAAAATGTATGTATCAAACAATTTTGATATGAAAGATTTGGAGCAATCTATTCGTAATGTTGTACAATCCTGTGAAAACTGTCAGAAAAGAAAGGTTGATACAACTAAAACAAAAGAAGAAATAATTTGCAAAAGTGATTCGAAATTATTTGAAACAATATATGTAGATTTCTGTGGTCCATTACAACTTGCAATGAAAGGAGAAAGATATATTCTTGGATTATAGATCATCATAGTAAGTTTATTTCTTTACATGCAGTGAAATCACAAGATGAAAAAACAGTGGTAAGATTACTGAAAGAAGAATGGATAATGAAGTATGGAGCACCAAGGATAATAAACTGTGACAGAGGTAAATCATTTGAATCAAAGCTAATGAAAGATTTTGCAGAATTCCACAATATTGAAATTAATTATTCAAGTCCATATCATCACTCAGCAAATGGACAGATTGAGAGACAATTCCGTACAATCAGAGATGCAATACAGATAACACTCAAAGATAAAAGACATAAATCATGGGTAGATATTCTTCCCGAAGTTCAGTTTATGTTGAATTCAACTTTTCAAAAACTATTAGGAAGACTCCAGCTGAAATGGTGTTTGGGAAAAAGATTTATAGTGAATGGTTCTCAGAGATTGTGGAAGAAGAAAAATCAATCAGCCGACAAATCGCGAATTTCAAATTGGAGATTGCGTATTGATCAAAGTAAATGTTCGAAATAAAGGTGATAACAGATACATGGGTCCAGGTGTGATTACTAAAAAGATTCATGATCGAAGTTATGAAATAAAATTGGAAAATGGAAGTTCCGTCACGAGAAATATTGAGTGGTTAAAGGTTTTCAAAAAGGGGGGGATGTGAGGCGTTTTGTAATTTGTATTTAAATAATGGTATGATGTTGGGCATGTTTGATTGTATGTTGAAATCCTTACTTATTCATTAATTATTATTTTTTAGAAACTCCTCAAACAAATTAACGATATAATTTGTTTTAATAATATTTGTTTGTGTTTTGATAATAAACGTGTTTTAGTTATGGATTCTATTAATACCCGTAGCTCTGTGGCTAATATTATATATTGAAAGTTTCCCTTCCCATGATTAAATAGAAATAAATGATAAAAAATGAATGCAAATAAACGATCAAAACTAATTAATTTGTTATTAAATATAGTTGCAATTAATTTAACAAAAATGTATAACCTCGAAAGTTTTTATATAAAATGAGATTTTCTAGGATCCATGTCTAATTTTTTTATCTGTAAAGTCCTAAAAAATTAAAATCCTAAAACATAACTTTTAAAACTTTAATCAAGAATTGCACTGTTCAAAATATTCAAAGTTCTAAGATATAAAAATAGAAAAAACTCATTTTTTATAAAAGATCCTTAAACATAAAATTTGAAATAAAACTAAAGATTAAAGCATCAGATTTACGAGATTCAGTAGTAATTTGAAATCAGTTAAAAAATTATATATTTTTCAAAAATAAAAATAATTAAAAAAACGAAATTCAAAAAATTATTTATAATAATTTTGCATATTTCAAATTAGCTTTCTAAAATTTCAATAGACTGGAAATTGTTAAACTTTATTTTGAATGGTTTTGATTATTAATAATTTTCTAAATAATGAGTTTTAATAAATGACCAATATGTTATTAAATTTCATAATTTAAACTTCATTCTGTTGAAAAGATATACTAATTCTAATAATTACAAAATTTATCCAAATTTTAATTTTTGGCTTGCGAATAATTTTATGACTAAAACTGGCAAATTCAAATTTTAAAATAATATATATAATTAAATAAATTTGGCAACGATTTAATTAAAAGATAACGCCAATTTTATGAACAGTTTACGTAAGAACATTGTATTCACACATGAGAAACGGAAAGAAAGTCATCGATTGTGTTTTTGGATTTGTTAATTCAATGCAAAGATAAACATTATGAGGCAGATTTATCGAAAACCAACTGATACTGGTCTTTATACTTCTCCAGAAAGCTTTTGTGAATATAAGTATAAGAGAAATATGGGATTGATTTATCGTTTATGGTCTTTATCTTCTACTTTTGCTAATTCGGTAAAAAGTGTTGATAAATTGATTGAGTTGTTGATAAAAAATGGGTATTCTAAATCACTTTTATTGTTGATGATAAAAGAGACTGTTGACAAATTGATTAAAAATTCTAAGGATCCATGTTTTGGAAAGTCTGAGTGTAATTTGACAAATGAGTGTGAATTGAGTGTTGATTTAAATAATAGTAAAATTGGATATAAAAAGATTGAGCCTAAATTTGTGTTAGTATTGCCGTACTTTGAAGGTTTTACAAATTATAAAAGGAAGTTAAATAAAAAGATTTTCTACAAAGTAAACCATTTTCTTTTGATATATTTGTTTGGCGTTGGACCTTTCTGTTCTGATTCTCCATATTGTTTTGCTTCTTCTCTAGTTAATTTTCCTTTTAATAAATCTTCCGTAATTTCGTAAGGTTTTATTTTACGTTTTTCTTCTTCACTGTCAAGGCAATGTTTTAGAAAAAAACATATAAACTTTGACAATCTTAATTTGTGCTTCAAGATCTTCTGGACACCTTTTTCTATCTTATTGATATAAGTTTCTGAATCATCTTCTCTTTTTGATAATTTTGTAAATTTTCAAGATCCTTAGCTAAATCTTGATTTTCTTCAAAAGCTAATCTTAACCTTTTCAAATAATCTTCTTCATCGTGAATTTTGTCATATTTGTTGCGACAATTTTGATCCAAATATGCTCGAACTATCACTTTTCTTTGGCTGTTGTCCAATTGAATTATTGAAAAATAGAATTCAATTTTCTCGATAAATTCATCCAGATCATTTCCAATTGAATATGTCTTTGGCTGTGGAAGGATTCGCAGTAATTCTTGAGTTGAAAGCGTGGTCACCATGTAAGAAGATTAAAATGACAGTATGTGTGAAGAATTTATAAATGACAGGCAGACAATATATATATATACATATATATATATATATATATATATATACTACATGTGTGTCTACAGCACATGCCTCGTTGGGATAAATAACAAACAATGATGCAATCAGAGGACCCAGACAATCAAAGTAATCAATGAAACATGCAGGCAATCATAAACATTAATTATAAGGGTTTACATATAGGGGACAGGAAAATCAATTATCCTAATACATTTACATCACAGTAATAAAAATAAATGAAATATTGAAAACAAAAAACATCAAAGATGTAGAAAAAATTATAAAAGAATTATTATATTGTAATATAATTCAGACTAATAAAATTTAACGATGATATTCTTAATTTATTTAATTTATTAAAAACCAATTCTCATTTAATTATCAAAATTGGTCAATAAAATATGTTGGGGTTATAACAAAATGAATAAAAAATAATAAAATTTTAAAATTATCAAAATCAATTCAAATTAATTAAAATTTTGAAAAAAGTAAAAACCAATATTTTTCAGGTGGAAAAAGTATTAATTGGTGGCAAATTTGATTGTGAAGACGAATAAAATATTATTAGACTGAGATAACGTATATTGAAGGGTAGGGAGCCCAAAAATAAATGAATTAATTAAGTAAATTATTTACCGATGAAACCATTAATCAAGGGCCGCCAAGCTGAAAGTCAGCTTACTGTGGTTCCCGGCATTAGTGAAACGGGCAATAAATTGTCCGAAATGGAAAATTGTTTTTCAGTAGTAATCCAGATTTATTGGAATCCAAAAACTATAAAAGCAACTGAAAACAAAATAAGTTGCCAGTTGGTCGGAGCGCGAAAATAACGAGTCGAAGGAAACGAGTGAATAGTCGTAAATCGATAAAGTTAATCAGATTGCAGTTGAATTTACATCGTGATACCCTTAGGGTGTATACGATAAATAAATTATTGTGTATCGTGGTGAATATTTGTCAATAAAGATTTCTTTGTTGTGATTTTGTATTATTGATTATTGAACACGAAGAGTCGGATCGAGAGACCTATTCATCGACGAATATTTATTATCCCAACAAATATAAAAAAATTTTTTCCAATCCAATCTTTAAAATTTAATTAATTGTTATATTTTAAAGAAATCACGCAATTTTTAACATTAGAAGATAAAAAGAAATCGTTTTATTCAGAGTTCTCTTCAAGATTCGCTTTTAAATTTCATAAATAATGAAAGAAAAACTGAATTATGCATTTAACATCAAGCGAAAAGATAATGGGGAGGCTGATGAAAAATTCAAACCAACTACTTAAGTCGATTTGGAGAATCAGAAAAAAATTGAGAAAAAAAGATTTTTCAGTTAATGCTAGGCTGGGAAAAAAATATTAAATTATATTGAAGTTTCAGTATTAGAAAAAACATTTGTATTATATCTATCTATCTATCAATCCATATGTATATACATATATTTAAATACAATTCGAATAATTATATAAATTGACAAATATTTTAATTTTACAGAGATTTTCCCCACTGGCTTCGTTCCAATTCTTCTACATCAAGCAGAGCTGATTGAATTCGAAAATTTGTTGCTCATATGGGATCAAGGTTTGTTGTTTTTTTGCATTTTCTGACCCGATTAATAATTTACAATGAACATGAAATCTAATTTAGACATTTGCACTTAGCTTATATATATATATATATATATATATATATATATATATATATGTATATATCAATTTAAATATTTTCAAAGCAAAAATTATTTTTCTATTGGACAAATAATATCAGTAATAAACCGAGTTTTTATTTTGTTAAAATTTTAATTTCTATATTTATTTTTAATTTTAAATTAAATTTAAATAAAAGCTGAAGAACATAATATGACAAAATGCATTTATTTGCCAGCTTGTCTTCGTATGGAAAGTTCATACTCATGTTGTTCAAGTTGACAATTATGGAATATTTTATTTTACTTTGATAAAATTATCCAAATAATATTTATTGTCGAAGCTATGTGGCAATTTTTAGTTTGGGATCGTTCTAATGTTGGACTCATTTAACTTAGCTCGGAGTAAGAATTAAGTTGTAATCATTAATGTCATAAATGAACAATGTCCTTTAGATTCCTTACTTGGTTTGGATTGTTACTTCGAGATTAGCTGGGCATCTGGGGTATGTTATACCTATTGTTATTAATTTTCTTTTTCCTTTTCAAGTCTATATTCGTTCGTTTTAGCTACGCTCGCGACAGCACTTACTACTCGGGTCTTCTCAAATATCGACACGTGCTCCTGTTGGATTCTCCTGAACAACATGATAAGACTCAGCGTGATTTTAGTCTGTCAATTAATCTATGTTATACAATTTCAAATGCCATTTATGTGATTCCTTGATTTATTTAATCATTATATGTTGTCACGAATTGTTTAGCGAGCATATAATACGGTACGGTATATATTCAGGGATACAACTAAGGTTGGCGAGTTTGGGTCTCGATATTTTAATTCGTACAGTTAGTCTACCTTTTCGGCATGTTTTATGCTTAGTGGAAGGAGGTTGGTAACCGGAATTCCTAATCTCGTGATTCGGCAACTTAATTTCAAAGAAGACGAAGCAGTTTAAGTGATTTCAGGTGTTAAGTGTCGAACTTGGAATTATTCCTTTGGGGAAAAATGAAACTTGAACTTTGGTTGAAATTTTTCGCTGGCAACTAGGTGTGAATCCAGTTGTTTGTTTAATTAAATAATAGTTGCGGTATTCAAGTTTAATTTATTTCTAATCGTACTTCTAAACCAAATTTTATTTCGGACTTCGACCAATGAGTTGGTTTAACGGCGTAATATTTTCCCATCTATATGCAAATACACGTATTTTATCATTTATTCATTCATTTGTAGAGTCAAATTATGGTCTAAGTAAATAAATCGGACGTTAAGATCTAGTTTTTCCTTGTCTTTGATTTTAGTAGGCAAAATAATGAAATGATCTAGGGAGTCATAATCATAAATATTCAGAAATTAGGCTAATTTAGAGCCAGGGACGATATTTATCGAGTTTACACATGAATCAAGTGAGATGAAACGATAAAGTTTTTAATTCAAAGTTATAGCAACGATTTTTATCATTAAATTCCCCGTCACCTTCTCTTAGTTGATCCTAAGAAAAATTGTGTTCATATTATAAATTTAGGAGTGCCCACTGGACTACTCCGTGTTTTCATTTTGAGCCGTTTGTAGTTATAATTTTAGGTCAAAATTATAGGAATCGAGCGATGACGGAATAGCCAAAAGACCATTCCCCATTCAACTCTTTTCCCCTATACGGATTAATAATTTTCGTTTCAGCTACTGCGTTCTCACGCCGTAGCCTTCATGGGCACGAATTATTGGCGGACTTACACCGCACTTACACAATTCGATGGGGTATGTCTATTTTATTTTCTTGCGGTGATGTGTCGGCTGTGGGCCGGAAAAATTTCGACAAAAAATGATTTCATTATTTAGTAACATTTATTGAAGCATAATAGACAATAATTAGTATAGCATATTTCATCATAATAACATAGAAATTCTTTCCCAACGCCGACGCCCAAGCAGAGCTCTTACGAAGTTGCATGGACGCGACGTGAAGAAAGTTCTCGATCATTCTTCCACTCACATTTAGAATTTGATCTTCCACTGGTTAAGACTGGTAAAACTGATTCTAGAACTTTAAAACTGAATAGTTGATTAAAAACTATGTGAAAATGAATCGGTATATATACCTATTGCACGACCCTAACCTTGCGTGTTAGCTTAAAAACCTACATAGATTGTGTACTGATAGATACTTATAATATGTACTGAAAATTCAAATTTTATACGACAAATGTATGTGGTGACTGTCTATTTGTTTTTGTAAAAATATGACTTATCCTTAAATTATGATTAGAATTTGATTAAAGTTGTGAAAAAGTTGTTAAGTTTTAAATAAATCTAATTAATTTCTAAATATTGTTGTCAGTACGTTAAAGAAAGCTTCAACATAGTAGAAAATTATTAAGAAAATAGTACTTCCTAAATAAAAATTAACTTGGTTGTAAAATAGTTGATAGGTTGTTGATTAAATTCTTTAGTACTTTGAATAAAAATGTTTAACGAAAGTTTCAATAAATTGATAAAGAAATAGTAGTTATTGAGTAATACATATTAAAATTACCAAATTTTTATAATTTTGACATGGTTTCATAGATTGCTGATTAAATATTTTTAGTTCTTTGAATAAAACTTTTAAAGAATGTTATGTAATTGGTAAGAAACAGATACTTGTTTATGAAAATGTATGTGATTGACTGTTCTCGGTATTTAATTGTACTTTTTCGAAATAAGTAAATTCTTGATTCCTGAAAATTATCGTAAATATTTAATTTATTCAGAAAGTTTTTCAATAAAAAATTAATTAATGGGTATCAAAAAATTTTAAATACCAGTCAATTTTAGTTTTTAATTAAATTAAATTATAAATATTTTATTAAAATTAAATAAATAATTACTTGAATCAATCATTTTCTTAAAGTCAAACTCATCACATATTATTCAGATACCAATAATATCATTACAATTAACGGAAATCTTATCGTTATATTCTGAAAACCCTTAAATTAGTGAAAAATTAACAATTGTTTTAATTAACCATCCTTTAAATATCAATGTCCAACAAACTAAATCCCTCCAAAGAAATACTATAA
The DNA here is from genome assembly GCA_022537955.1 of Schmidtea mediterranea. NCBI lineage: Eukaryota > Metazoa > Platyhelminthes > Tricladida > Dugesiidae > Schmidtea > Schmidtea mediterranea. The sequence continues at coordinate 120,551,696 of CM039679.1, forward strand.
ATTCACCTCTCAACAAATCATTACTCTTTAAATAATGTTATTTACACACCTTTCATAAAAATCATCCACTTATCTTTTATCCATCCGAATACATCCCTTAAATTCTCCTTAAAAATATCATAAATTTTCCCTCTTAACCAATCATTTCTATTCAAATGACATTATTCTCAACTATATCCATTATTTTTCATATATAAACATCAATAATATTTCCAATGTAGATAATCCTTACTTTATTTATTCAACCGACTCTACCTATTACAAACATCAACAAATTCGTCTCTCAACCAATCATTTCCCTTCAAATAACAATATTCCCAGATATATTATTATTTGTCTTAAAAATATGCCAATTTTTAACCAATCAAATCCCCTAAAAATATCATAAATTCTCTATTAACCAATCGTTTCTCTTCAAACGACGATATTTCCAACTATATCCACTATTTTTCATAAAAATCAATATTCAACCTACTTGATTCCCTTAAAAATATATTATCAAACTTGATCTTATTCGAGTATTTCCTTAAAAATAATATAAATTCCCTTCTCAAACAAACATTTCCATTCAAATGTCATTTTTCAACCACAGTAACAATTTTATTCAATATTTTCATAAAAAGCAACCAAGTAAAATTCCTTTAGAAATCTGTATTTAACTGAATAAATCCCTAAAATCCATTTGAATCATATTTACTGTATGTATTCAACCGATCGAAAACCTTAAAATTATCATAAAAATCTAAATTTTACCAATAAAAATCATTTTTCTTTAAAGTATTATAAAAATCTTATTTTCCATCTTAAACCCCTTATAGATCCAACATTTTGATCATATTTATTATATGTAAACCTTGTATACAACCGATTGAATTCCATTAAAATTCTTAATGGCTCTAATAAAATCTGTTCTCACAAAAACCAATAAATTTCATTAATTTATTACAAAATCACAAAATAAATATCATATTTTCATTAATAGCTTTATCAAACAATTATCAATCAACCCATAGAAATAATTCAGTGATTTCCATAGTAACCACACTGAGTACTCTCTTAAAATTCTTTAAATATTACTTTAAATGTAAATAATTATTTTGTCGTAAATATACATCAAATCTAAAATAAATTTAAATATTGTACCCTTATCTCAAAACTTTAAATATTACACTGTAAAATCAATTAAAATTTTGGGTTTCACTAAAATATTTTTTAAAGATCAACTGAAACTCAAAATGTCTGATATAATTATCAATAAGTTTTAATTAAATATCATTCTAATTTACTGCAAAATAGACACCACCCATTATACTTATGAAAAGGTTTACATACATTCAACGAATAAATACAATCTAAAATATATTTCAATTTTTTAAATAGATCGTACTATTATAATTAAAATTTCATTTACTATTCAAAATCTGAGTCAAATTTTATTCTTATTGGTAAAAAGAAATTATCCTAGAATAACTGTTTTATAAACATCTTGTTCCTAAAATTAACTTATATTTAAAATAATCCTGAAATCAAGACAAATATAAGAAATTATCAAGAAATTAAATACTCTTAAAATTGTTGATTTAGCATCATTTCTTCAATAATTTTCGTTGAAAACATAATAAAACCATAAAATTCATTTATCCATTAAAAGTCAACAGAAAACCCTAAGATTTTCAAAGTTTAATAGTAAATGTTAAATATCGCCTAAAACTTGATATTATTAAAAATTATCATAAAATTTTCCTAAAACCACCAATTGATTTAATTAACCTAATATTATTTTACTTTGCCTATCACAACCTAATCTATTGAAAGATGTAATTTAATTTAAATTAATTAAATTTGCAATGAAAATAACAAGTCAATCTTTACATTATTTGATATTTTTCAATAGAATTTTTCAATAGTAGATAGTGTATGAAGCAACCTATGAAGCATCTTATAGGTGACGAAGTAATATTGGTGCGGAGAAGTCGTTGAAATAACTGAAAAAATGAGATAGCTAAAGATATCTACTAATTAGATGAAATATCAATAGATACGTTAAAAACTTACAAGGGTAATATAATTTGAATGGAGAAAATATTCATTGAATGTAAAAAATATTCATTGAAAGGGTGAAATTATTCATTGAAGAGGAAAATATGAATTGAATCAAGATTTAGTTTTAACAAATAAGAAGTGGTAGAGTTACTTAATGAAGAGGTGAAATATCAATTAAAGATACTTTGAAATAAAGGAAAATATACTTAAGAAATATTCACTGAGAATGAATTATAATATTAATAGTTGGTGAATTACACTAGTATGAAAATCAAATATTTTACAAAAATTAATAACAATTTAGTTGATTTCATCGGTTTTAATTATATTTAAATGGGTGGATTTATTTGGATAAATGTAGATACTTATGTGCTGAAGAATATAGTTATTAAAAACAATACATACAAACAATGCTCTAGAATTCGAGCCTAAATTAGTGTTAGTATTGCCGTACTCTGAAGGTTTTACAAATCATTAAAGGAAGATAAGTAAACAGATGTGAAATTTAGAGTATAAGATCGTCTCTAATTCGTGTAAGGTACGCAATATGTTTATTAATAAATCAAAAACTCCGAAAGGATTGTGTTCTGATCTCGTTTGTCAATTCTTATATAATGGGTGTAATGCCACATATATTGGAGAGACTTCCCGTTATCTCTGTACTCGAGTTCTAAAGCATTGTCGATTGAAGGGTTTGACAATATTAGTGAGCACAACAGAGGCTGTAAATGTGAAATAGGAATGTCTGATTTTAGAATTGTGTTGAAAAGTCTTAATAATTATTGGGAACGTGTGATATGTGATGCATTGTTGATAAGGTCATTGGATCCAAAGATAAATGTGCAAAGTGTTTTGACTACGATTGTTTTGAATGTTTTTAAATAGTTTAAGTATGTTAAATCATGTTTTTTAAAAAAAATGTGTGTGTGTTACGGTTAAAGCGATGAATTGGTTATTATTAATAATGACCGGTCATTATTAATACTAACCAAATAGAAAGGTCAAAGTAATTAATTTGGACAGAATTTATTTAATTTATCACATAAGTCGGTAGTTATTAATAATTCCGGCCCATATTTAGAAAATGTAATATTTTAAAATAAAAATGTGAATTTAGCTGAAGTAACATAGTAGGTAATTATTAAAATCTCACGACCATCGCAATAATTGTAATATTATTTGAAATAAAAATGTAGGTACATTTGCAGTAACACAATAGTTTAAGTAGTTAAAATATTTTTGAATATGGAAAGTTTTATAAATATATATATATATATATATATATATATAAATCTTTACATAGTTTTAGTGAAAATAGTATATAAAAATAAAGAGTGTTATAAAAATTGTTAGTGGTTTTAATTATTATTTCTATTTCTATAATATATATAATATAAAATATATTATATTTATATTATAAATATTAAATTATATAGTAAAATTATATAATTTATATTATAAATATTAAATTATATAGTAAAATTATATAATTTATATTTATGATATTTATAATTATTTATATTATTAATAATAATTGGTCATTATAATTAACATCCGGAATTATTACATTAATCGTAAAACACACACACACATATATATATATGCATATGTACATGTGTGTGTGTGTGAAATAGTTCAAATATGAAATATAATTTTGAAATAATGTAAAATGCTTTTTACTCTTTACATATATTTGAAATGTAAAAAATACAGAGTCAAACAACATTAAAAATTTTATTTGTTTTAAATTTTAAATTTTTAAAAAAATTTTATAGATAAAATAATTTCTTTTAACTTATAATAAGCGAAGGAATCAAATTTAATAGGTCTTTCAAAGATTGGCATTCACATTCATCATAAAAATATATTTTAACTATTCTTACTTTCGACTTTATCTTTAATACCAATCTAAAAAAGTAAAGCATTAAACATAGAAACAAAAAAACTTGAATTTTTGTGAAAATTGGATTTTTTTAAGACAAACAACTTAATTAATCAATTATTAAATCGAAATTATTAAACCTTACAAATTTTTAGTTGCTGAAAAATTTAATTCTTCAGTCATAAGTCAAAAGTTTTTCATAAATTGATTTCAGTCAAATAATTCATAATTTATATTTAACACGTTGACGGACAGTAGGAACAAGTGAAGTTCGAAAATTTACACAATATGTTTTTGTAATTTTGAAATACTGAAGCTGCAAGTCATGTAACAGATGGAAAACGAAATTCAGCCTAAAAATTGCTTCCAAAAACATAACACTAGGGTTCTACTTGTACGCCGGTAAATGCACATTTGTGCCGCTATAGTCGTAGAGTCTTAAAACGACCGTTTCGTTTTGGACGGCTATTACCATCATGTCACATAGTGTACTTCATTTTGACGGCTATAGACGCAAGGGTCCGTCAACGTGTTGATAATCTCATAACCACGATTATTGACAGTAATATTTTGGAAACAAATAAAAATTTTGAGATCGCCAATTTTATATTTTAAGTTTTAAACATTTGTAATTTTAAAATTCTTTCTACGAAATTACTTTTTAAAATTAATTACTTTTCTAATTGGAAAATAAATTTTGTATTTGTTATTTCTCTTCATCATATGTATTTTATCATGTTTTTATTTTGTTTTAATAAAGTGGTTTATAAAAGAATTTTTATGCAGTCAAATTGTAGAATTCACGGCGGCAAATAGAGGCAATTTTCACTTTTGTAATTTGATAGTTTTCCGTTTTGTTTATAAAGTCAACTTGATTCTATAGAATTAAAGTAAATAGTAGAAAACATAAATTTTCGTCGTGGAAACTTTGGTTTTTTCTCAGCTAAATATCTAGCGTAGTCATTTTTAAAGTGATTCAATATAGACCAAGGGTCCAAGTAAGTAAAAAAAATGGGACTCTCCGAGATGTAATTGGGAGGTTTCATGAGAGTTGAATTAATTTCTGAAAGCCCTAATCAAAAATTGGCTTTCAGTAAATATTGTAATCCCTTAGTACAGATAATACATATAAATACTCTTTTTTTTTGAAATTTTGAAAAGTATAAAGTAAATTTTTCTTTCGATAAAAACAATTAAAACCAACAAAATCAATTCGAATTAGTTAATATTAATCAAAAATCAACCAAAAATTAAATAAAATTGTAACTTTCTTAAATTCATTGAAATGAAAGCAAACAAATATAAACGAAATTTAAAACAATGTGATTAAATAAAATAACAAACATATTAAAATAAAACAAAAGTAAGAATAGTAAAAATCACATAAACAATAACAAATTGATGAAAAAAAATCTATTTTCATAATCTTGAGTTTTTTGTTTTTATCTTTCGCTTAGGAAACTCTAAACTAAGGGTAAGAAAGAATTAATTTCAAGTATGCCACCTTTTACATTAAAGTGCTTTGAATCCAAAGATAACTAAGAAATGTAAAATATAATTTCACTAACTTATCAGTAATTAATGCATATCAATGCCAATAAAATATATTTAAAGTGAATTAAAGTAATTTTCAACTTTTAATTTAATTAAAGATAACAAGCCACGAATAATTCGATATCACCACAATCCATATTAAGTGATTATTTCTTCTTTTCGGGAAGAATATCACTTGAGATACACTTGGGAACTCATAAACACTTGATTTCTGTTTCTGGATTCAACACTGTAAAATCGATTTAGTTTCTTTCTTTTCTTTAACTTAAAATTACTTGAAATTCTCGATAATGACTTTAACAAATTCAACAATTTCTTTTTCACAATAATCTCTGGTTTATTTTTATTTGCCTCGTTTCACTCTTTACACTCTTGTTATCCTTGTCACTTCTTTGTAATGTTTAGTTCATTTTTACCTTGTTAACTTCTCTTTTATTAATTTTCTCCTTTCACAACCTCTTTTCTCAAAATTCTGTTTTGATTCAAATTGTGTTTTTCTTATAAATCTACAATCTAATGAAACTTACTTTGTCACTCTACCTCATTATTTAAGATAACTAATGAAGAAGTTATTAATACAGAATTTTAAATTACAAACAATTTCTTGAAAATACGCAATTCAGCAACTATCGGCATTTTTCAACTGAAAGGATTGGATATTGTAGAGAACGAGAAAGTGTGGACAGCACAAGAAGTCTTAAAAATTGGATCGACAGAAATGTTCCAGGTAGATTTTTCAATAATTCACGTCATCTGCTTATGTGGAACTCGGCATCTACTCATCGTGCTAAGAAAATGAAAGAAGCATTGTCAAAAAAGAAAATGTGATTCTATAATGATACTATCTGGGATGACTGCGTATCTCCAAAGTTTGGATATTGTTATAAAAATGCCTTTCAAGTTATTTTTGAGGGATGAAAGTAATCGAATTGAACGCAATGCAAGAGGAAATCCAGTGAAAAACTTAATAAAATATTTGTACCCTGACATACTGTCATAATCCATATCCCCATTTAAAAACTATGCAAATACATAATTAATGACATGTATTGAAATATTTTAAACAAAAAGTGTTTTCCATAGATTGTCCGCACAAATAAAACTCGCAATTTTTGTTTAAATCGATTAAAGGGTTGTTTACTAATATATTTAAATTCAAACGTTTTTCCAAAGCATGTGCAATCATTAAATTGTGTTTGAATTGAATTTAAATTAAATTATATTTTTCAAATATCTTATTTATTCATCTAAATATCGAAAACAAGAAAGTCGTAGTTTCATTTGTATTTTGAATATTGAAATAAAATTTGATTTCTATAGATAAGCCGCGGCAACTATTTTTTCCAAACTTGTCACTTTTTTCATAGATAGTCCGCGGACTATCTATGAAAAATTAGGGTTTTTAAATTACAAAATATATTTAAAATAATTAAAAACCTTAAATTTTAAAAAAACTTGTCAAATTTAATATTCATAACACATGATGAAAATATTTGTGTCTTTTAAAATTAAAAAAACTTCATAAAGTTTTCCTATCATGTTTAAATATTACATTATATATATTATTGGAAAGAAAAATCAAATATCTATCTAATGATATAGTATGCTAGTATATAGTATATGCTCGTATAATGATACAGCCAGCGCCGTAACTACCTTTTTAGCGCCCCTATATTTTTTAGGAAAAAGTAATTATAGTTCAAATAGATATCATATAAAAATTTGCAGTACACAAAAATATATTACATTATTTATATTATAAGAACATTTAATTTTCATTTAATTGTGCTCTTCTAGCTTTCATTTGAGCAAAGTCATTAATTATATCATCATAATTAATATCCTTTGCGATGTTATACTCTATAAATATTATGGCAAGGTTGGATAATCTATCTTGTTCAATAGTAGACATTAAATAGTTTTTAATTAATTTTAATTTGCTAAAACTACAAATTTTAAACTTTTTATTTCACACGAAAGTAAAAAGTAAAGTACAACGTAGTCCATCAATTATTTTGCTGCGTGGTCTAGTGATATGCAGTCTTTGTTGTAGTGTAGTATTTGTTCGATCAACGCATTGAAGAATTTTATTCCATACAGAAAGATCGAAGATAAATTTGTAGTCAATGAGGAACAGCAAACCTTTAGTACTTGAACTGTTTCTGGATATTTTGCAGTTGAACCATATTCTACCGATTCCAATGCTATCTTTACTTCGAATAAATGTAAACTTAACGATTTAATTTCATTGGCCTTGGATGTCCATCTTGTATCTGACGAATTTTTTAGAGTTAATTTTAAATATTTCATTAAAATTTCCCATCGTGTTGTTGATGCCGAGAAAAAATTAAATATTCTTTGCACAGTACCAAAAAAAAGTTATCATTTCTGGTGTTATAGTATATAGTATATAGACATTTGCAAAAATTAATTTTTTTCGAAAAAATATTTATTTTATAATTGGTTGGTTACAGGGTTTCATATCTTGCTTATCCTCCTGGTGACCCTAGTAACGCCATACAAAATGATGCTGATCGCCACTTGGCACCCGTTGCTAAGCAACGTTGGTAATGTGTTCAAGTGGTGGATTGCCCGCAAAAATTGAGTACCATTGGCTAGTACTATAGTTGCTCGGACAACCCTCGGGTTCACGAGCTGTCGATAGAAGACCTATGCTCGCTTTGTTCTGTCCCTCGTAACTATTCAGGATTAGGTTTTTATTAGGCTGTGGAACGACTTGGCGGTGTAATGAAAATGTTTAGGACAATTTTGGCGTATGATTATGTTAAAGTAACAACTCAACTAAGGCTAAAACTATTCTATTCAATTTAAACACATGTATAACATTTACTACTGGACGTTTTGGAGTTGTGTTGCGCGACGTCGGGCACGTTCCTTGCGTCCCCGGTCGACGAGTGTTGGTTGTAGTGATGGGTTGTTCTGCTGGCTTGGTGGTTGTCTGCGGCATTTGGGTTGGGGCGAAGATGAGCGGATAAGTTACCGCTTCACCTTCTCGGCATACCGCTAGGGCGACTTCGAGTCCCCGAATCTGCGTGCGCAGGCTCTGGTTGAGCTGCCGCTCTTCTCCCCATCCTTTCTGGGCCGCTGTGAGTCGGTGGTAGATCGTTTTTGTCTTTGCGGGATCCGTCCATGTTGCTTTCATATGTTGCATTTCGCGGGTTAATTGAATAATCTGGGCGAGTAATTCCGCGTTGGCCTGTCTCGCGTGGTCCAATTCAGTCTGTAAGATTCGTAGGGACGACATCGCTGTAATTAAATGGATTATTTTAATTTATTCTTGATTAAGTTAGATAGTCACTCATCCTGTTAAACCAAAATCATGCATAACTCTAATTATAAGAAGAAAATAACACACAAATTGCTATTATTTTGAATCAACCACTACATAAAACTATCATTATTGAGTCACTCTTCGAGACAATATCGCTTCAGGCTTCGTTTGAGAGCCTCCACTGTATAGGGTCTTCGGGTATCTCGGACTGGGCGAGGTGGATATGCGACTGCAATCCGCCCGGCGAGGATGTCTTCCACCACGTTTGCAAGATACATCCTCGCCTTAACCACCTGCAAATCTACTTGCTCCTGCACCCTTTCCCATTGGGTGAGGAGGTTCTGCGCGTTTGTATAGGTCTCTGCCGCTGGGTATTGCTGTTCTGAGAGACCGCAGGGCTCCTTCTCTAAGCCTAATATCTTCCAGGTAGTCGGATACGGCCATTGTTGATGTATCGGATCGGATGTTCTCGTGGTCGGTTGAACTATTGACTGTCCCTGTTTGCTTGTGCTTCGACTGATGCTTCGTTCGGGGGACATGTCTAAAACGTTTTTATTTATTATCTCCGTTAACTTCACCATGTTAAATTGTTAAATAAATAGGCCTATGTCACTGTTGAGTGTGTCATCTGATTTAATCTTATCGAGTTCTAGTGGCTTTCTATTTGGTCGGGATTCTTTCGAAACGGGCGGCCTATGCTGGTGAAATTAATAATACACGGGTGGTAAGTCTATTGATCAACTTGTTTATTTAATTAGGCAGGATAATGTTAAGAATTTGCCGAGTTGATATTAGGGGTGGCGACTATATTGATAAAGATAGCGTCGAATGCAAGGGGGGATTTTAAGGATTTTGTACCTGTATTAAATCTTATTTTGTTCGTTTGTTTATTTTCCATTTTTCGGGCTTTCTAATATAAAATTTGTTGTTTGACCGAACAACTCTTATCACCATTCCTTATAATGCAAGTTTATTGATGCTTTAAATCTAATATTGACGTTAATTTCATTTAATCATGCTATGATTAGGTGATCGTTTGAAGGCGAGAGCGGATGTCGAATCGATGAAGCGTCGACGTATGTTTGGCGTTTTCACGTAACTTCCGGCGGATCTTGTGGCTTAAACGGTTGAAAGGAAGTGAGACTGTTTATTGACATCCGCTGATTTATAACATTTCATTTTCAGGATTATCGATTGACGGATTAGTCTGAACTTATTTGGGTAAGCTATTATGTAAATTGATATGAACATATTTTATCACTATTTTTTAGGGAAAACTAGGTATCTCGACTGAAGCCTTCAAGTGGATGGAATTTTTATGCCGTTGCAATGTTTTCGTTTATGGAATTTATGTATTCGACACTTTCTCGTGAGTTAACTATTTTGTAATATTAAAATAAAACTTTTTTCTCATTTTAAACGTTTTAATAATTTGATTTAAACTATCATTCATTTGTTTCGTCTAGGATCGTTTTAATTTAGCCTCTGAATTTGTTTCGTTTTTAAGAAGACTTTGTTTAAACCTATAAATCATGCTAGTTTAGATTAAAGGATAGTTTTAGTAACATTTTCGATTGTTATTTACACTACTCGGTTTTCTCATACATTCACTTCAATTATTTTAATCGACCTTTTATTTTGACTCTATAAAACTACTGTAATATTAACATCATGCTATTAAATCCGTGAATCTAATTCTACTTTATTCTTATTCAAGGTTTATTTGATCTCTACTAATGAAATTATTTTTCTTTCGTTCTAATTGTTTTAGTTATAATCGCTGAATACCTTAGTTTAATCAACATCGCTCTTTAGTTCAGTTATTATTAATCAAGTAACTTTATATTAGTTAATCAACAAGTTATTTCAATAAAACCTTATTTTTAATCCATAAATTACGTTAGATTTAGTCGTCTTAATTGAGTAAATTTAACAAATAAAGTAGGTATTTTTACGTAAAATTTCTTAAGTTTAATGAAAATGAAACAAATTCAGTTTGATCAACTAGTTATTTATCTTTAGTCAACAATTAAAAATCTAATTTAGCTGAGTAAATGAGTTATTTATCTATGAAAATTTTTTCAAGTATAATATTAATGATTCGCTTATTACCCATTATCGATTTTAGTTAGCTATATCAACGATTTAATTTGTTTTATTCTCGTACCCTTTCCCTTTAATAGGCCTTAGGCGCATTTTATGTTCATATTATATTTATTGAGTGCCCACTGGACTACTCGGTGTGAAGATTTTAAGCCGTATGTAATATGATTTTAGGTCGATTTTACAGAACTGAGAAACGAGGAAGCAGCCAGAGACTTCTTCCTTATTCCTCGGTTCAACTATAGGGATAAATATTGACGTTACGACCGCTGCGTTGCGCACGCTGAGTCTTCACGGGTACATATCATTGGCGATTTTCCACGCACTTACATGCATCTGTACTATGTAGATTTTGCTTTCTTGCGTTATGTGTTGGCTGTGGGCCGGAAAAATTTCGACATTTTAGTTTATAGAAGCATATAAAACAATTTATGTAAATAATATTTATTAATTATAAATGACAATAACATAATTACCCCTTTTCACCATTCCAAAATTCATAAAAAATCATCATAAAATAACATAAATACCACTCTTCCCACGCCGACGCCGAGCAGAGCTCCATTGAGATGCAGGGACGTGACGTGGAAAGAGGGTTCCACCATAAATATTTCTCACCTAAATGTGCTGAAAGTAAATTCTCAATAAAATGGTTAAAACAGTTAGCTTCGAAAACAGTTCAAATAATCTTCAAAATAGTGCTAAAATGGTTTAAGATTTTTAAAAACTGGCTAGTTTCAAAAAACGGTTTTATGGTTAAGTTGAATGTGAAAAGGAATCAGTATTTATACCTAATTTTCTAGTGTGTGAAATTTGATGCAGTAAAACAAAATTCGACCTTGTTATTTTCTAGCAAATTCTATTCTTTAATTTTGATATTTTTTGATTTTTTTTAGAATTTTTTATTTAGAATTTTTATTGAATTATTGCTAATTCAAATTTTTCGATTTAAATTTCACTTTAATGAACTTTAATTGATTTTTTCAATTTCGTCGAATTTGTTGTGTTTTCTTGTTGTATTTGTGTAGGTATCGTGCGGATCTTGGTGCATTTTGTTAATATTTTAATTTATTTTTATGTTTATTATTTTATATTTAATTCTCTTATTTCTCAGATTTTATATGGTTTAATTGATGTTTCAGTGGGTTTATTTAAATTGCGTGTTATTTTTGCGTGTGTGTTTCTGATCCATTTAAACATTCTTCAAGGCCGTTTACGTTCTGGCCTAACATAATTAAGTGTAAAAAAATAATCTATATTAATTGAATAATTGAAGATAATTAATTTTTATTAAATAGTTTTGTTTTAATGAATTAAGGTTAATTAACTTAATTATTAATTAAATTTAAAAATTAGTTGATCAACAATATTAGAGGTTAATCAAAAATTCATTAATTTTACTAAATATTTCAAATACACATTTACATTATAGTTTTTTCATAGTTTTTAATACCATTTTGAAAAAATATTCAAAATTCAAGTTTAAATGATTTTGAAAGATATTTATGAAGATATTTTTATAACATAAATCACTTTTAGTAAGTTGTAGAGCGTTTGTGTTTATTTGAACTACTTATTTATTAAAGTGGCTTGGTATTACAAAGTTTTACAAATGAGTCATTCGTACATAAAGATTTTGTAACCTACTTAAAAATTTTGGTGAAAAACATAAATATTACGTGAAAAATATAAAAATTCCGTGGCCAACATAAAATCACTAGGAAAATTTAGCTCAATATTTCTTTTCCTTAGCAGGAGGGTGGCTAGAATGGAAGTATGATCTGAATGTGACACAATCACCAACTTCAATATGTTCAGAAATAAATAAAAATTTAGAAATAGCAAAATTATAAAATTGTTATTTAGTTTTTTTATGGCCATTGTTAGATGCAACTAAATTCAAATCTTTTTCATACATTTATTTATTTATTACAAAATACATATTAAAAATTTCTTTCAAAATCTGAAAATTTAAACAACTGAGGCGTGGTAATTATTAATATTGATGTAGTTATCGGTTAAGAATATAGTTAATTTAATTTAAAATAGTTTAATATAATTTAATATAATATGATATAATTTAATTTAATATAAATTTTAATATAAAAATTTAACAGAAATTGTTATTTCAACTAGCTGATCATACTTATAACATTTAAACGATATAATTTTTAAATAGGATTTTTAGAATTTCTTACAGCTATTTTTAAAAATCTTTAGTTTTTTTAATACTTTAGATTTTGAAAACGCAAAATAAGGATTTTTTGAAATATTTATCAGTTTTCCACTGATGAAATATAATTAAAAATAATCAGACATGATTAAAATTGATTATAATTAATTTAATTTAATAAATGATAATTAAAATAAACTTGAATAGTAAAGCGTGTGAGTAGAAGAATAGGATTTTTTAATCAAATTTAAATTAAAATATAAATTTCCTAAATATTAAAAGCTTAATTTTTGCAGATAAATGAAAATAAATGTGATCGAATATAAAAAACACGTTGTAGACAGTACAGCGTTGATAACTTTAATTTTGGTTTCATTCTATCAGTCAATGATAAAGACCTGCTAAGGTGCCTCACAAAGTGTTAAGCAATGACTCTATCAAACTATCCAAACTAGATAATCATCTGAGACAATGAAACCCCAATAAAACTGATAAAAAATCTGAAATATTTCCAAACACTGAAAGAAAATGTTCTTAATAGACCCACTGTGGACAGTATGTTTGATTTTTTTGATAAGGTAAGCCATGATGGCTTGCGGGCGTCTTACAATATATCGCTACTTATAGCAAAATCAGGAAGGCCGCATAATATTTGTGAATAATTAATCATTCCAGAAATTTGTGAAGTTTGAAAAACTGTTTTACATAAACCTTTTAATAATGCCATAAAAAGAACTACATTGAGATACAAATCAGTTCAGAAACGTATCTCCCGATGAACTAATTCACTATGATTTCCTAAATTCAAGTTAAACGATAACGGCAGAAAACTACTTTAAGCAAATCAAAGATATGCATCGACGCTGTAGAAACTGAACGAACTGGGTTATGAGAATTTTCCACACGCTCCATATTTGCCGGTTCTTTAGACAACCGATTACATTTTCTAACACCTTGATAAATCATTGCAAAAAAAATGCTTCAGCTCACAAAATGCTGCAAAATACGCCTTTTGAGTCCAGGACCCCAGAGCTTTACAAAACCGGAATATAAGAACTTGTATCCAGAGACAAAAGTGAATTGACTCTAACGAATATCACTTCAATTATTGAAGATAAGTACTAATCAAGTTATTTTATTTTAACGTATCTCTTGATTCGCCCATTATTTCTGCAACAAATTAATAATGATGAAACAATAAACAAATCTAAATGGTTTTCCTATTCTTGTTCCTGGAGAATATGTTAAAAAAATCCATCAAGCTTAGTGGCTGTCCTCACTGGTATGAATTAAGTTTGTCACTCTCCATTATAATTAATGAGAGGCCCCCCACTTAGATGAGTTTACATGTATAAAAACCGTATTTAGGAAATGTCATATTTTTCTTAAAAAGTTAATAATTTAAAGATTTAAAAGAGAGGTACACTCAAATTGAAACTATTAATGTCGAACAGGATAGAGTTATTAACATAAATCATGTATAATGCATTGATAGCTGATACCAAGGGATAAGCAATGAGAGATGGATAAAGGTTATGTTATATATAATACATAATATATAAAATATAATATATACTATATGATATCTAATATATAATATGAAATATGTAAAATATAGTATATATTTTGTACTCATTTCACCTAAGTGACTGATAGTAACCAATAAACAATGACATAATCTTGTGACACAAAAACATATAAATCCAAATAAAATAATTTTCTCAATATGTTCTAAATGTTTAAATTTTTTAATATATTAATGAATTATATTTAAAAATTTTGCAGTAAAAATCTTACTTTTCATTGAAATTGACTTGAATTTTCTTTCGGTGAAGGAAAAAGTACGCAAGAATTATCGTGTAAAAAATCAACATACATGTAAGTGGAGCCAACACTGAGTATATTGTTACTAAAAGAGGAATGTTTTTTAAATAACAAACCAACACTGTGACCATATAATCTGAGGAGACGTCTGGAAAGAAATACGACAAAGAAGTAAAGCCTACCGCAGAAATTGGGAATCCTATCAAAATTATTAAGTAAAATCCCTTTCTTTCAAAATACATCATTTGTATGTTTCGCTTAACTATCAGAAAATACCGATTGATAGCGATCCACATAAAGACGTGCATATTTAAACTAAGCAAGTAATATTCAAAAAAAATCATCAATCTACATTTCCAGTTCCAATTCAAAGCCAATTTGAACTGTTTGTCAAGAACATAAATAAGATTCGTGAGAAATATCGAAAGATTCAGTAAAGAAAACAACAATCCAACAATGGACATGATTGCGAGAAATAAATCATTTAGCTTTCTCTGTTTGGATTTGTAGAGAAGATAAATGAGAACGAGGTTAAGAAAGAAACCGAAAACACCTAAAATCGCATAACAACTGATATTTGCATATTGAATAGATAAATAGTTGTCAAATGAAATGTTTTCCGAGGACATTTTTTCATAAGCTATTTGTTTATGAAAGAAAATTTTTCCACAACTCACTAATATAAAAATAAAATTTCACTGTCCAATAATATCTTAAAATTGCTCTCATTTGACAAACGAGTGACAGTTGAAAAAAATATTTACAAATTAAATTTTAAATAAATAAAATCTTTTACTTTAGAAATAAGAACTAAGAGACTTTGATTTTTTTGTACAAATTTAGCTAGAACATTTCTTTATAATATAAATATAATAACTCACATTCTTTTTTTGTGGACAGGCAAGTCAAATGTAAATTTTATTTTTCCAATTTTTATTTAAATTTTATTATTATTTTATTAGGTTTCTAATAAGACTTTTCACATAAAATCATGTTCTTTCTTCAGTTTTGTTTAATTATTAAAGGTCTTCACTGCTTTTGTTTTGTCACATTTCTTTATATTTGTAACATTTTATTGACTTTTAAAAGCTATAATGTAAATGAGTATTTAAAATATTTAGTAAAATTAATGAATTGCTGATTAACCTATAATAATAGTTGATCAACTAATTTTTAAATTTAATTAATAATTAAGTTAGTTAACCTTAATTTATTAAAACAAAACTATTTAATAAAAATTAATTATCTTCAATTATTAAATTAACACTAATCATACCAACACTTTTTAGATACCTATTTCTACCATAGCGGGTCAAATGACCTGACTTCACGTTTCCTGCTTGTATGTATGAAATATGAATGTTAGGAAGGAAATTAACATAAAAATAAAATTTATTATAATTAAAAATAAATAGTATATTGACTATTTCTATTACAAACGTAAAAAAAGAATTTTTAATTCATTGCTGATAGCATTTTTTACATATAAGTGTATCCATTGTACATTTTCCGCAAACATATTTTTTACATTTAGAGCAAATTTTGTTGGTTTTATTTTCTTTACAGTATCCTATTTGACACCTCTTACGTTGAGAAGCATCTGTAGTAGACTTAGGCAACGAATCTTTCGTAGTTGTTCATTTTTTTTGGTTGCTCACGGGATTCTCGAAAATCGGAGCAAGTTCTACTGCTAGCTTGAGTAAAAAATCTTGTCTCGAGATATTTTCTCTTGTCGTTTGCTTGTACAAAATCCAGACATTTATGCAGCTAAATCAAGGATATTGATAAAAACTTGGAGAAGATATCTGCAAGACTTAGATTTTGTAGTAAAGTTTCTCGCCATTTGATCGGTCATGTCTACACCAAATTTGGTTTTATTGTAACATGAAACAGTTTCAGGTAAACGCTTATCATTGTTTTCTACTGTTACAAATTTATGTTTAGAACTAAGCAAAAGTACCTTTTTATTTGGCTTACTTTTATAGATTGTAAGAGTGCAATTATCTGTTGTAAAGATTTTCGATGAAAATCGTTCCATATCATCTTTCTTTTGCTTCGAAATTAGTGGTAATTCCCTTTTATTTGACCGAATAGTTCCAACTAACGTAGTGTTTTTTGCTAGGAGTTGTGTTGCTAGGGATTTGCTTGTGAAGAATTTGTCTGTTGTAACAGTTCTTCCGCAACCCGTAAATGACTCCATGAGTTTGAGTACAACATATTCAGAGAGTTGTACTGAAGAGGGCCTGTTTTTGTCTTTTCCTAGATATGGAATCATTTATGACGCATTTGCTATCGACGTCCAATGCCAACCAAAATTTGATTCCAAATTTATCCGGTTTGTTAGGCATGTATTGTGTAAATCTACATCTAACTTTAGTCGGAAATAGCTGTTCGTCTATAGTAATATTACCACCCGGTTTATAAGAGTTTTGGCAGTTTTCAAAGAAAATATTCCAAATCGTAGATAACATAGCGAATTTGTCTGTTTTCAAACGTTGCTCCGCTGACTTTTTTTTATCAAAAAAATAAATCTAAGAATTTCGGTGAAATTATTTCTGCTCATAGTTTCAGAAAAAAAATTAGGCCCCCATATGTTATTCCACAAAAAAGAAATATTCAAATTATTTGCTCCATATGCAGCTCGGGCATACAAAATTGCATTAAATGCATCTAATTTTTCTTGAGATAAACTCCAATCGGATCCTAACACTCTCTTAGCTTCTTCTATTGTGCATGATCTTATATGGTTCATAATACGGTGGTCAATTATCAATGAAAATGCAGTACTAACATTACCTTTCATTATATGACGTTTTGCATATCCTGCTGGGCCTACTTCTTGCCTGAAAATGTTATGAAGTGGTATTCTTCTAGGTGTGCCACCTACTTTTATTTCTTCCCAAACAGATCCATCATTCGCAACATGTTGTTTATTTATTTCTACTTCACTTTCTTCAAAACTTGAGAGTAATCTTATTCTTTTTCGTCCACAACATATATTCACAGTATTTTCCTTTTCATCGTCAGTATCTATAGAATCCAACTCACTTTCATTTGAAACCAGTATATCTTCGTTTTCAGAAAATTCATCATGACCAATTTGCGAAAACTCTTCGCCAATATTATTTATATCTTCTAAGAACTTGTACTGTCTTGTTTGCTTCGACATTTTTATGGGTAAAAGTGACCTGTATTTCTAAAGCCATCAAAATAAAATATAAGCTACTTTCCAAAACTTTCAATTTTTGCTACCTTTTCAAACACTAAAAAGCTAAATCTAATATAAAATTTTCATATTTTCTTGAAATTATTTTCGGCTATTTTGATTGAACTACTTTATGCAACAGTTTTTGCAGAAATGTGCAACTAAAACTGCTTAAAACAAACGAATGCTCTCAGGGTCAAATGACCCGCTGTGGTAGATAACAGTATACAAGTATTACTCAACATAAACAAAACAAAAAATAATAAAAAAAAACTATATTAACTGTAGATTAATTAGTTCGAAAAAGTCATGAAGTCAAATTTGCAAAACCAATAAAATGATAAGTGCATTTTCAATGAAAAAGTTCAAAATGAGTCATTTGACCCGTTATGGTATGTTTTACACTTAATTGTAAAATAAATATTTTTTGAAAAGAAATAATTTTTGGAAATGTCATATATTGGATATTAAAAACAGAAATGATATTTTTTATATTATTCAGACCCATTAACGAAAAATGAAAACTTAACATTTTTTCCACGAAAAAATTCACAATCAAATTACATAAATTCTTTTTCAACAAAGTTTTAATTTTGAAATAGAAAAAATTTTATTTTTTTTTAAAGTGTTTTAGATATTTTTGTTTATTTTATGATTATTTAAATTTCTGCATTTAGATTTTAAACAAATATAAATCTACAAATGATTTAATAAAATATAAAATTTTGTTAATTACATTTTAAAAGTTATTTTAAATCACAAAAATATATATTGAATTTTAGCCATATTCACATTTAAAATCATCTCTCCCATATCTACGAACTTAAGTCTAAAATAAATGATATTTCCCGAATAATTTTTAAAAATCATTAAGGATAATTATAATTTTATTAGAAGAACTTCCGATTGTGACCATCTCCTCATCCTCCTACACAGTGCCTTCCAATCATCAATCCAATATCTCTACCTACCAAAGTACTTTGTTTTTATCAATATCATTTTCAAGCATAGAGATCGTAAACATAAATGATTTATTCAAAACATTGAAAAACTATGATGAGAAAGAAATTATTTGAGTCAATTAACCTAGATGCAAGTACTCTAAGGTTATTACTTTAAAGCTCGAAGAGTCTAGCCATAGTAAAAAGTATCACACTTAACCCCTTTTTTCAAAGAGCGAATAATTTGATGAAAAATAAACAATGCTGTGGAACGTATGAGTATAATCCTCTAAGTCGCGTTGAGACATTGCGACCCATGAGAAGATTAAAAAACATCAAAGGAGTTAGATGTAAACCAGCTGACGCGTAGTATACTACCTTTTGCCCCACTATTTCACTTTTTAAAAATTTGGCTGTCCGAATAAAACCTTTAACTTGTTTTTTTGTTCATGTTTATAAAAAATTCATGATAATAAAAAATTTTTTAAATGCAATAAAAAATGTTAAGCGCTATAAATAAATTTAATTAAAAATTATTCAAATAAACTAACAAAAAAAAATAATAAAAATAAAATAATTAAATAAGAATAAAAATAATTTATCAGTAATATTGTTAATATTAATTTAAATAATAAAAAATTAATCTAAATAAAAAAGATAAATATGTTTTAATAAATAGGATAAAAGAAATAATCAAAGTTATTAAATAAAAATTTAAACAAATATTTTGAAAATACAGCCTCAACTAAATTAAAACAAAATTAATCTAATACTTTCGTAAAATCTGGATTTAAATTTTAAAGAAGCGCCACAATATTTCAAAAATACCACCAAGATTTAATTTTAAAAATATATACATTAAAAGAAAAGCATATTTTCAACATAACCTGTGTGCGATAACTATTAAATGTGACAGACTGTTTAAATTATAGAACTCACCAACATTTAAAATTTGTTTTACAGTTGCAAATATATATATTCCTGTCGGTCAATTCCTATATTTTATTCCACTCTAGCGTTTGAACCATTTCATACAAGTTAACGCTTTTTGCACCAGTAATGGCGTAACGTTTGCTTTACCCACGGTTATTTCAATAGATTTTGAGATAATAATATTTGCATACTGATATTTTTATTTTTATTATTATAGCATGTTAGATTTCTGGAGATAAAATTATATCTTGAGAAATGAACAAAAATAGAAATTTTAAAATGTTCAAGAATATTTTTTTACTTTCTTGAATGCATTTTTGTTTGAAATACACGATTTCATATTCAAATTTTTGGGGCCGGAAATTTAATTGGTTAAAATGAAATAAGTATAAAGTATTTTTGTCAAGTTCAATTTTTACTTACGAAAGTGCATCATTAAAACAAACAATAAAAAATGACACACTCTGAAGATCCACACAATCAAGATAAAGAATCAAACACGCAGGGATTCACAAACAATAATTATAAGGAATAACATAATATAATAAACTGCAGCAGTTGTAAGATTTTATATTCTACCACAATGTGAAAAAAATCGAATTTTGACGTAATATCATCAAAAATCAGATCAAAAACAAGAGATGAACATGAAGCTGTTATCAATCAGGCTAGCATAGTTGAAGGCTCAATGATCCGTTGTGAAAAAACAAATGTCGTGCTTTTGACGTTTACACCAACATTTAAAAATATAAAGTTAATCCATAAAATCTTTTGACAAATTTTCATTTTTAAAGACAAATGTTATCGCTCCACAGCAATTCTTGCATTTCTGGTTTAAAATGGCAGCAGTTACAATTTTCTTCGCTATTACTTTGGACTGGAACATAAAGTCCTTCAGATTACTTTGAACTTTTCTGATATTACAAGAATCATAATTATTGAGATTTGCTTCTAAACATCTGAATCACTTAATTCTAAACTTAATAAGTCTTCTTCAATGGGTTCAGTGAGTTTTAAATTCTTGATTGAGCTATAATAATAATAAATAATAATAATAATAATAATAAATAATAATAATAATAATAATAATAATAATAATTATTAATTATTATTATTATTATTATTATTATTATTATTATTATTATTATTATTATTATTATTATTATTATTATTATTTAGATTCAGTTTTGGAATCAAAACCATGATATTATAAAAATTATAAAGTTAAATTAATTTTTTATAAATAAAATTTAATATTTATTTTTGACAAAAATATGTTTTTAATTAATAGACATTTATTTTAGAAATGGAATTATATGAAAACTTGAATTAAGTAAATTATTATTTGTAAATAATAAATTTTTTCATCATTATACAATAACTTAAAAATTCGTTATTCTAAAAATGATTTAAAAAACAATTATTTGGTTGATATTTCTAGTTAGGTAGCGTTTTTTATTATAATAATTCTGTGAAGAGAGAAAATTTATTTTTCTGAATAAGTTATAATCCTATAATAAAGGTATTGAAAGAACTGGGTGTGATAATTAAGAACGCTGCAATTCTCAAACTTTACACTATACTAAATTTCATTGAATCAAATTTATTATAATATAATGCAGCTATTCAATTACTTTTTATTATATTTTTTAGTAAAATTCATTATAGGTATAAATAAAGTAGACATATATGGTAGTTGACTTTAGGTTTTTTTGTCAGTCCTTTCATAAGTCATAGTGGATTGATTTGGCCTTTGATCTTAATTAGACTGCATTCCTAATTTAAAGTTTCAATGATGTAAATAAACCTATAATTACTATGTGAATGTCATAGTAAAACTGACATTGAATTTTGTCCATTTAAAAAAACTATATTAACAAATAAAAAAACTACATTAACAATTAAAATATAACACTAAAACTAAAAATACTTATATTGAAGAGAAAACATTTAGAGTAAAGACTAGAAAGTTATTTACGAAAAAATGTAACTTAACTAGTAGATTAGTTAGTAATTTGTAATATATACGAAATTCATATAGTTTTATTTAACCACTTGCGCTATATTGACGTGCCAGGCACGCCTTGATGATTTCTTTCAAAACCGCAAGTGACGTGTATACCACGTCGGTAGCATTTGTCGCAAAAACAAAAACGACGTGTGTGCAACGTCGGCTGACAGACGTAACGTCATTATTCGAACTGCAATTATAAAGTTAGTTCACATCGCGTAGAGTTATCGATATAAGGAATATATATAAATTAAATCATATCGCAAGTGATTAACAATTAACCAGCAGTTTTACACCATATAAATAACATGATGTTTATACTCGACACAAACACGTTTTTAACTTCAGACATGAACAATAAAAAAACTAAAACATTCGATTTTTGTCAATCAATTAAAATTCTTCGCGACGAATCGCTTTTAAAGCATACATCCTAACATCACCATAAAACCCCAATCAATTAGTTTCAGTTACAGAAGAAACTCCGGCTACGATTGCATTTTCGAGTCCTCCAATGGTACTCGAATTCATCGATTTTACATAATGCTTCCATTTACTAAAAAACTCTTCAATAGGATTCAATTGCGGACTATATGGCAGAAGAAATAAAATATTGTGTTCATATTCCGCTATAACATTCCCCGTGGAATTCCACATTATCCATAATTATCGTATAATTCTCCATATTCAACTTACTCATTTTTCTAAATAGCTTTGCCAAAAATTCTATATACGTATCTAGGTTATAAGCATGACTTTGTGTCTTATGAAAAATTACTCCGCTCTTAGATATCCCAGGACAAATTAAATAATTTCTAGACCTTAGTGCTCTTACTACTTTTCTTGGAGGAGCTCCAAACTAACTTCTTCCTTAATTCAGCTTAAGTGAGCAACTTAATCCAATTTCATCAGCCAAAATCGTTTTGTCTTCATTAAGTAGAAGATATATGTTCACATAACCATATCTCCGAGTTATATTATTGGGCCTCAGATATCAAGCTGACTCGTTTTTTTAGGAATAATTTAACTTCTTCAAAGATCTCTCTATCTTTGCCAATGATACGACTATTTCCCTTTCGATGTAAATGCGATATTTAAGTGATTTCAAAGTGATAGAAACATCATTTTCAATTTCATCAACTAGGAGTTTTACAACATCAGAGTTTATTTTCCTAGTTTTCTGGACTCTTCGTTTAATGGATTCATATCTTCAAAGTCGTTTATACGCCGCAAAACACTTCCAATTGTCTCATAATTCAACTCCAGTGCCGATGCAATTTTTTGAGGCGACTTTCCAGCTTCATATTTATTTATAATAGACTTTTTTGTTTTGTCTGATATTTGCTTTTTTCGGTTGTTCATGGGCCTTTCTTTTAGAGGTTTTAATTAAATTTAAAAAATCATACAAACAATCGATTTAAACACTTGTGTTAATTTTCATAAGAAACTGATTATGCGTTTGCTTTGCACATTAATATGTACCTTTTGCATTTTTAAGATAGTTTTTTTTTAATTTAGTTTTTTTATTTGTTAATATAGTTTTTTATTTGTTAATATAGATTTTTATATGAGAAACACATTCAATGGAAAAGAAATATACACACAAGCACGGTTGGATTGGACATTAAATAACTCTTAAATTAAAACAAATTAAAATGAATGTATGTGAAGATGTCTCTGAAACTTCCCCAACTTGAGAAATTACTATCATCATATTAAAGATTATTCCCTAAATGTATAATCAAACAAACCTTTTAATGAATTGTAATAAGTTTTGCGTATATTAAAATAAATATATGCTAGGTGTACAATTTAATAATGCGGTTTTTTTTATTAAAGAAAACAATTAATTACATGAGAAGAATTTTAATAAGACAAACTTAATCAAGATTTAAAAGAATCTTTAGATCTTTATGGACCTTTTTGGAAATATCTCTATTTTCAGACTTGCATTGCTTATGTAATAAGTTTATGATTTCAACAGTTTTGACTCCAAAGACAATTTACTAACAAATTCTTGGCTTTCAGAAATTATCTTAAAAACCTTTATAAAAGTTTGAATTTGGGGTATATTTTGTCAAAACCTTTACTGTTTCGCCGAATGTTTTTGGAAAAACTAAAAACATAAATACTACTTACAGATTGTTTCATTTTTAAAGATCTCCACGGCATCTTGAACCGTAATCAAATGAGCAACATTTGAGTTAATTATAATAATTCCCAAATATTTATTAATATTGTTGCTGTTGATTTCAACACTGACTATATTTGGATCCGGAAGTTGAAAAGCTTTAATTCTACTATTGCCGTATCCTCCAATTACTTGAGACTGGCTTGTGATTCCACACAAAAACGACTTGCTACCAACCAACGAAATAGATCCCCCTTTTCATGAAAAAAATAATAATTAAATAATAATTTTAAAAATATTTTAATTTGTTTACATAATATTTACCTATATTTCAATGAAGCATATAACAAGTCACTAACAAGAAATGCAAGAGGAAAACAAGAGATTCAATAAGAAAGGTCAGCTAAATTTTGTATAGAATTGAAAAGAACCAGTTTTCGGTTAAAATATTTCAATAATAAACACTGCGGAAAAGGTTTATCTTGTTACTGTAATAATTTTTTTTATCAATAATTCCGCTACAAACGACTTATCACAAAGTAAATATCATCAAATATTTTCACTTTTTTTCTACTTCTCTTTACAAAATGTAATTAATGAAATAAATATGAAATTTTGAAATAGTTTTCTGGAAAACCAACAAGGACGCAAGCGATATTAATATTTTTTCCCTACTCGTTTGTTTTAACCAAGTAGAATCTAGCTATGAAAACAAATACAATATAAATATTATTTATTTAATAACTGAGAAACACGCTTCTCTTAATTGTTAAAATTCCCTTTGTTGAAATATTAGGAAACTACTAATTCATTAAACCAGGGGCGCAACGGGATTTTATTTAAAGGAAATAGGAAAATCTTTTTTGTGCAATTTTTAAAATCATTTGTGAAATTTGTTAAATTTCTTTGCACTCGCAAATAATTGACATTGGCTAACCCGTTTAAAGCAATTTGCAGAGAGTTTCTCCCTAACCAGTTCAAGGATGACCGGACAAAATGGTAGTACTTAACTCAATATTTACTCAATAATTAACTCAATAACTGTTAGGGAATATTTTTAATAAATTAATCAATAAATTCAATCACATTAACATAATTAAATTTACTAAATATAATTATAAAAAAATATTTTAAAATATTGTATTGTAAGTTTATTAATTAATTATATTTACTCGGAACAACAACTGGAAAAAAGAAGAAAGAATACATTCGTATCAATGAAGCACTTCACACGAAGGTCGCCGATTATAACAACCGAGATCCGGTTACATATCTGAGAGATATTGCACGAGTGCTCAATATAAATGTTGTCTGACATATTATTGAAATATATTTATTTTATTTGGAGTTGTAGTGTTCTTTAATCTATATTTAATTTTTTAATTCATTAATTATTGAGTTAATATATATTTAATTTTTTAATTTATTAATATTTGAGTTAATTATTGAGTAAAGCAGTACCATTTTATCAGTACCATTTTGTCCTATACCATTTTGTCCTAGAACTAGTTCAAGTTGTGTCTTTGGGACACATTTCAACTTTATTTCAAGATATTTTAGTTAAAAATAAGTTTTACAACCCATTTTTTATATGAATGAATGATTGTATGAATATTATTATTAAATTTTATTTATTTTCTCATTCATTTCTCGTATATGTCCCAAAGACACACATGGGCTCGATTAAAAAAGGTTACACCACGTGCTGCAGATAGCATTCGACTTGAATAGCACTTCATTCCAGTTTGAGTAGTTAATTACGAATAAAACATTTTAATGTGGTAGGGCCTCAAGATAAGAGAGGCCTTACAGGGGAAGATACTAGTGTAAAATTGTTTAATTTGTCCGAAGTCTAAAAGAAACTGGACATTTTATTTTATTATAAATATAAAACATAATGTTTTCGTAGATCAACTAAACTCGACAGCATCAATATTATTTATTATTCAACACGTACAAATGATTATAAACTAATTTTATTTTTTTAAACTGTATTTTATTTTTAATACAAACATATTTTTTATATTTATTTAAGCTTGTGCAAATTATTTGTAAAATATTCCATTTGTTCAACCTTTAAATTGCCAGAGGCTTAAAGATAAATGTTTAAAAACGAGGCGTTTTATAATAGTAGATAAAATTTAATTTTAAATTGTCTAATGCCAAGTAAAGGTACCTATTTCACCTCAATAATTCTCTTTGATCGTGTCACTATAACTAATTCATATTAAATTTTATAAATTCATAAAATATTTTATATATTAATGATATATATTAATAAATTTATATATTTATATATATGTATATATAAATTTTAATTTAATATAATAAAACACGCGAGACTCTTAGAAACTAAATAAATATTAAAAATATCATTAGCATTTGAAAACAAACAAAAGTCTTTGTAACTTTTTTATTTCTCTTTCGCAATATTTTTCGAGTTTAATTTATCTAAAAAAATTATTAAAAACATTTTCCCAATTTACACAGTCACCGGTAATGTTGCGCAAAAATTGGCCAATGAAAATCTTCCAAAACGAAATCCCCGAATTTTCAGTGTGATTTTTCTGATAAATATTGTTTCCTTTGTTGTTTTACAACTCTTAAAATTTTATCCAACTCTTTAAAACTTTTATTAATATATTTATTTTCAGTTAAATACTTTCTCCTTTTCATAAATCAAAGAAAAGAAAATTATTTATTATTTTTTTAATATTATTTTTTATTTAAATTTTTATTATTTAAAAATTGTAATCTCAAATTTGTGTTTTCATCAGTTTCATTTAAACTTTTTTTGATTATTCTTTTTTTTATAATAGATTACCAAGGTCTTTGATACGTTTAACTTCTTCGGAATTATCTAATGAATGTCTCGTTGAAAGAATTTCAAAGTCGTTGACATCAACAAGAATAATTATTCCATCTCCAATATTCATTGCGTTAATTACAAATTTGTCCTTTTCCAATTGAGATATCGTCACTGACTCCACAGTACAACTGCTCCATCTGTAATAAAAAAACAATTAAAAATATGTCAAAATTCAAAATTAAAAGCAATTAAAACAAAAATAAAGATTGAAAAATAGAAATTATTTTGACTAATTATCGTTTTTATTTTGAAATTTGGAATCCAGTAAAACTCCTTCGATTATTTCCAGTTTCACATTTAAAAAATATAAATTTATTTTATTTATCGATTGGAAATTCAATAATTTTACGAACTATTTAACTGAAATCGATAGTAAAAAAAACAAAAAACGATAATTTGAAAAATCTTTTGAGCAGATTTATTTTCTTAATATTTTTAAAGTACTTAAAAAAAAAACTTTAAAATAATTTTTGGCAATAACTGTTACAGACTTTTTCAAACTTGGAACTTTCGTGGAATTTTTATTAGTTGTAAAATAAAACTGAAAATCAAAATATAAGAATAAATAAAATATAAAATATTATTTATAATTAAAAGAAAATATAAATAATTAAATAAAGAGCAAGAATAAAAAGTGATCATTAGTGTATCTATAGGAATTGTCCAGTGATCCTTTTCCGCCTGAGGTTAAACACTATTTAAATTGTGTTTAAACAAAAAACGGTTAAAATTTATCTGACTTTTGTAATAAAAAATTCCGCTTTTTTATTATATTAAAATCTCGCATCATTAACAATTTTATAATTTTTGCTATATGATTGCTAATCATTGTAATAGTTTGAATAAGGATAATTGTGATTGCATGTTTGACCATATCATGTATAATAATCTGTTCCTTAATAAATTTACTATGAATGAATTGAAAATATTAATAGAAAATATTTTTTTTAATTTAATTAATTAGTTTAATGGAGTAATGGTTTTTAATCTCAATATGCAAAATGGTGTGATAATAAATATATATTAAATTTTAAAATTATTTACATAAATAAATTTTAATTGTTAATAAAATATAATAAATAATATATTAAATATATTAATAAAAAATTAATTGCATTATGATTACTAATTTTACCTGTTGAAAGTTACTTTATCATATATGCCAGTACGAAGGCTTTTATCTAAGGCAATAGGTAATTTCTTAAGAACTTCTTGAAGTCTAAATAACAATAATAATATGAATAATTATAATGAAAAAATAAATAAATATACACAATTTTAAATAATTAAAAAATTTTCTTAAATAAGGGTTGTAATTTATATAAAAAATTTATTTCTTTCAGTTTCAATATTTATTTGATGCAACGAAAGCCATCCGTCAAATCCTTCACAATCAACTAATGTCACTAGGGGTAATAATACCGGTAAACCGGTAAACCGTTAAATTTTTCCATATTAGTGTATTTACATTTACCGGTTTTTTGCAATAAATTACCGGTAAACCGGTAAAATTTGGTAATATTTTAACGCTATAGAGTACTGAAACGTGACGTTATTTTAAAGCAAAAGTGGGCATTGACCATTTAATTTCAAGAAAAATAGATTTGCTTAAAATTATGCTTCAGATATATAAATTTTAAATTATCATAAATCTAATATATAATATGAAAAGTATAATTAAAAGTGTTCGGTGTAATCAAAATTCAATAAACTATCAAATTTCGTTACGTTTGATTAAATTAAACAAATAGAAACTCTGCAAAACTGAAAACGGCATTTCAAATTTCATGTCAGCGCTCATATTATATGTAATAAGAGGACATTTTTCATAAAATTTAAAATAAAATATACCTAATTATACAAAAATTATTTTTCTTTATTCAATTATTGTGTTGAAATTTTATTGTCCATCCGTTTTTGAACTAATGTGAAAGCTGCATTATTCACTTAGTAGTACCAACCATGCAAGTAAAAAAATCATAGTTATCTTTTGATTTTTTTATTCAAAAAAATCAATGTTGACAGAAGGAAATTTTGTGATCGGATTGTGTAGATAAAATTAATAGAATTCAAATAAAAACTTTAACGTTAAATTACCAGTAAAAATATAAAATAATACCGAATTACCGGTTTTTCAAAAACCCGGTAAATTATTACCCCTAGATGTGACTATATTAAAATGAAACCAATCTGATATTTGTGAAGGGTCCCATAATTTCCCGAGTTATATTATAGGCTTTTTTGTCTGCGAGAGTTAAGAATTTAAAATTTTTAAAAATTAATATTTAACAAAATTTAGTAAATCTAGTAAAATGAAAAAAAAATCTAAGAAAAGTAAACAATTCAAAAAGATTTAGAATCACATTGAATCACAGAATTATTAAAACTGTAAAATTATGTTTGCAATAAGGAATGTTTTGATAATTTTAAATGCTTATTTAATTTAATTTTAATGAATTTAAATATTTATAATCTAAAATGTATAAACATAAATAATGATGAAAAAAGAAAAATTTTCGGTTATCAAATAATCCTCTTCAATATGAAACAGATTATTTATTTGATAGTTGAAAATATTTTCATCTATAATTACTTTGCAGAAAATTTACTTGTCTGATATATCAATTTATGCTACTAACAATGAATCACGGTTTTAAACTTTCATTATTATTTTAATTATGATTTTGAATTTAAGTAAAATCTTATGAATTAATTTTAAGTATTTTTGATATATATGAAATTTTTAAGTCATAAAAATTGACCATATCAGATTATTGTCAACAGTCGAAGTCTTTCATCATCATTTGAAATTCAAACTTTTTATATGTTTTACCCACTTTTTAATTGTGTGAACCTTTACAGCATCTGAACCATATATTACATACAAAGAATCAAAACTAGGCTTCATTGTGCCTTCTCTGATAGCCGTAAAGCTCAATATGCTCAAAAAAAATATTTTTCAACAACCATTTTAAAAGCGTAATTTTAAAAATTTAAACCATTAGAAAATTTTGATTTTTAATTTTTATTTTTCTTCAAATATGTAGTCAAGTGGAGTTTTATAGAAACGAGAGGGTATATGAACCACGAGAGAGAGTACATTTTAGAAATATTGTATGAAAATATCTGTTTAAATGAAAGTGGAAAAGTTTACAAAAAAATTTATGCATGTTTGTAACTTTTTCCTTCGAGATAATTTTAGAATATTCAAATTTAATTTATTTAATTTAATTTTCCAAATGATTTCACCAGTGCTTACATTCAACATATACCAATCAGTTTAATAAAACAAAGTAATAAAAGGTAGATGAGTATAACCTAAATAATGCACTAACAAGCAAGGATATTTTATTGAAGTATGAATAGTTTAATTTTTTTTGGATTTATTATTACTTCGGGTGGTAAAAAATGCAATTACCAAAACCCAACTTTATAAAAACTTTAAGTACAATACAAATGCTATAAAATTCTGATCAAATAATCACACAAAGATAGAATTCTTCTAAACAATTACT
The DNA here is from genome assembly GCA_022537955.1 of Schmidtea mediterranea. NCBI lineage: Eukaryota > Metazoa > Platyhelminthes > Tricladida > Dugesiidae > Schmidtea > Schmidtea mediterranea. The sequence goes on from CM039679.1 coordinate 120,582,172, forward strand.
TTTTAAAAACTTCAGCACTAAGTAAATTTTATACATGATATTGTCTTTGTTTTAATCTATATAATGGTTGATGTACTTGCTTTTCTTTTATTTTCCTTCGTTTTTCTTTACTCATTTATAGCAATTTAACAATATATTTTGTCCACTACGAATGGCAAATCTGAGAAGGGTCAGCCGCTCATAAATACTTGGGATTTTCATAAATTAATTAATTTCTTTGCAGTAATTGCTCTTTTTATTGTAAGAAATTGAATTTTCTTTATCAAATAAAGACGAATAGTAAAAATATTTAAATATTTAATTTGAATTTTTGTTTTAAACATTTTTTTTAGCATTAATCATCTGTGCCCGCTTTCCCTCATAATGTGTTGATTTTTCCTATTATAAATTTCCTAACATTTTTAATTTGGTAAACTGGTTAAATGATTTACAATTTATAATAAACTATAAATGAAAAATGAAAATGAAAACTGAATAAAAAATAAGAAAAGTTACTTGTTCAATTTGTTAGCTCCATTCCCATTCGATAAGTTTGATATCAAATATTCCATTGCATTGGTTGAAACAAACTACATTTTTTTAAAAATTAAAACAACAGCAATAATAATAAAAATAATAATAATAATAATAATAATAATAATAATAATAATAATAATAATGTTTGTGAGGAAAATTAATAAAAACACAAAATCTGAATCGAAATTATTGTAAAATTAGAAACCATCAATTATTTTCAAAAGTTTATTTCATATATAAATATAAAAAAGATTTAAAATAAAAAAGAAATGTCAAAAATGTTAAAAATTTTTAACGTCTGATAAAATGTCAATATTATAATTAATTGGCGTCGAAAATGTTTGTTTTAATAATAGTTATTTTAAATAAATAAATTACTTATTATGAGTGAAGACTTAAGTGATATAACTCATAATAATAATTATATAGCTTACAGCAATGAGCGAAACAACAAACCTTTTGTGCAGAATCGCCATCATTGCCAGTAATTAATCCAAAGAAAGTATCATTTTCAGTAATCATCCCATGAACAAAAGACAATTCTTTGGACTTTGAATAAGTTTCTAAAGCATAGGCAGCTTCGAAAAAAGAATTTGAATGAAATTCTAATTGTTCATTTATAACGCTTTCAAATTTATTTGAAACATCTTTAGTGACTTGAAGCTCTTCCGTAATTTCAGAGAAATCTCGAGTAAAATTTTCTTGACGATAATTTTCAATTAAATAATTATATATTGTTGAATAAGCCGAATCTAATTTATCTTGTAAATTTATTCTTTGATCTGTCGGTAAAATCTTGATTTGTTGTCTTAATTTATGACGTCGTTTTGCCAAATTTTTGAACGTTAAAGAATTCATGTCTATAAATTACAACAAAAAATAAATTACATTCACTGAACATTAGGAACTAAGGTATATTTATTTATGTCAATAATCTAATGCCGAAAAAAGGTTTAAAAATTAAATTTATCATTATTATTATTAATTAATATTTTTGTTATAAGTACTTTTTTTATTTTAACCTCTGATTTCGTTGTGACATAATATTTTCTACAAAATCTGATTCATAGTCAAATTTTATAGAAAATATTATTATTATTGTTATCATTATCAGATAAGTAAATAATAAAATAATCATTATTATTATTGTTATTATTATTAGATAAGTAAATAATAAAATAAGCCCTTGCTGCAAAGTAATTATTATTCTAATGAAATAATTTTATCATATGATCCACTTCAGTTTCATGCAGAATAATTATTTTCAATTCTCAAATACGTTCTGGTTTTCATTTAAAATTTATTATTGGTTTCTTTGATTGGTTTAAACTTTCCTTTTAAAATTTTTAAATAAGACATTTTATATTTTTATTGAATTCAAAATTTTAAATAACTTCTTTTCTTTTAAAACATTTTTTTTCTTAAAATTCATTTTTAAAAGCTTTCCTTCTTTAACAAATAAAATCCATTCCAATAACCCTCTATAGGCAACTTCAAGAGATAAACACATCTTTACTCTGGTTTGTATTCCTAAAAGCATTCTTTTTTTTAAAAAAAATTGTTAAATTTTTATATCAAAGTATCAAAGTCAACAACAAATCAGACTGGAGATTTCAAAGATTTCTTCTTTAAGATAAGAATTGCCTCTTTGAATTTGAGATTTTTTTGAATTTTCCTTGGTTGGTATACTTGGAGATGCCTGTAATGAGAATATTTCTTAGTGTACTGTGAATGTATATTTTTTTGCATGTAATGCAGGTGATGCAGTATACAAGGTCTTTTTGGAGACATATTTTCTTTGGTGTCTGATAACTTTCCATTGTGCAATTGTTTTCTGTTTTTGCGTTGTTTGGCAGTGCTTATCTCAGTGTTCGAGAATTGTGTGATATACGAATTGGAAGGCTAGTGTGATAGAGTTCTTTTTGGAACTTGAAGTCCCTGATAAATGGAATGTTTAGATAAAAGTATTTTTTCTTTTTTTTTGTTTTGAAATCATTCTTTCAATATCCTTATTGTGATATTCGTTTACTGTTTATAGTTTTCTTCGACTCAGTACATCGATTTGCTATCCTCTATTTTCATTTCTTATAACATTCACTTTCTGTAAATATGGAACAGATTATATTTCTTTGTGAACTGGCTTTTTGTAGAATCCGCAGGTTGGTGTATCTACTTTTATTTTGATTCTTAGATCTAGTAAATCGAGAGATCCATCTTTATTCGGATTATCCATATTAAACGTCATATTTGGATAATCTGCTTTGAATATATAAAATGTTTCTTCCGCTTCTTTCTTAGTCGTGATAAATATATCATCTAAATATGTAGAAACCAATGGATTGTATGGTCCTCAGAGTCTATCATTCGAGGATATTCATAAATATGATTGCCAGCAAGCCTTAAATTCCAAAACCCATTGGCGAAACTTTCATTTGTTTATAAATATTTTGTTTAAGGGTAAAATAGATTTTTACGAGTATAACAGTAAAAAATTTGATGATATTCTAGATATTTATTTCCTTTATTAACAAATTGTCTTCCAATCCTTGTTCTAAGAATTTTATAACGCCTCTTGGGGCAATAGATGTGTATAATGATGCGATATCCAGACTTAAAAGGTATTTGTTGAATCTTGCTATAGAGTAGACACTGGTCTGGAGATGATAAATTATCAAGAATGGTATTAAGATTTATCCATTTGTGTTAGATACAATTGGTCTGATTTTAATGGTAGGCGAATCTTTGTGAGTTTTTATAAAATTGTAGAAGATCGGAAGTTCTGAGTTTTTCGTAACAAAGCTTTTAGTTAGTATTTATTTGGAATTTATTTTCGTGGCGATGCCCTTCCATTCATTATTGATCTTCGTTTCGATTGTGCTTGGCGACATTCGCTAATATTTTTGCATGTGTTACTATCGTTGAGATGTTCGTAGGGAAACTCAAAGTTTTCCTCCTTTGTCACTTAGCAAGTAGATATATGAAAGTATAAAGAGTTTCAAGTGATTCGAATATGGATTGTTTGTTGTTTGACAGTGTGGTGAAGTGCTCAACGGCCTTATCGAAATCCATATAAATAGTATATTAAAAGACACAATTTTAAAAATAATGAATCGTCCGATCTAACTTCTTGATATTTTAGTAACCGCAATCTGTATTAGCTGCTTATTCACTTTCTACATCAGTCAACACAATCTTTCAGTTTCAAATCACCAACAGAAATCTCATCAGTCGTTTCGCCATGCAAAACCGAATATCAATTCTAATCTAACATGGAAGATCTGATTTCACAGATTCAGCATTGCCTCCAAAGTCCTTATTCAATTGGGATATGAATCTATTTCTGGATTTATAGGACATAATTTGTTTTCAATACAACCAATCAAACTCCCATGACCGCAATGGACGGATTTGATTTATATGGTTTCTTTTTTGTTTCTTAGTTGTTCCATTTGATTTGGTATGCAATTAAGAAATGAGCCAATTTGAAATTGATCAAGGTTGTGTCATCGATTCTTCTGTTTAGAATGAATTTTGGTCCCAGTGACAATTCGTGAGGTCGGTTACTAATTCATTTTTTTGTTTGCTCATTTCAATGTCTTCGTTTTCATTCAACGTTTGTGCATTCGTATTGATGTCTGCTTTTAGATAGATTACTCTCACAAGGTATTTAATTATTTTGTCAAATCGTAGTGAATAATATGCATGTCTTTGTACTTTGTACACAATTCTCTTGATTGGCTAACTAAACACGTTTGCGAGATGTTTATTTGATTATTTTATTCCCGATGAGTTTCTCCCTAAAAGCTTATGATTAAATTCGACATGATATAAAACTTAGAAATTTCGTAGCAGAATGTAAAATGGTTTAAAAAATGAAAATATAATTGAATATGAATAAGAGTGGAAAAGTGAAAAAGAAAAAAAATATTAGTACCATCAATTTGCAGAACAGAAAGGCAACTGTGGATTTGCCTGTGATATTTTATTTCCCCGTAGTAAAAATATTCTTTGCATAAATCACAGAAAACTGTAATATCCACAGTAAATGGAATTTCGGGAAAGTTTTCTTTTAATGTGTCTTAATAATAAATTTAATGATTAACTTAAGAAATATTTTATGCTAATTAAAGTATGAAATAATAATTATAATACTTTACCGTATGAACTATTTGATATTTCATCCTTTCCATTATTGGTTTTTGAATCTGAAAGGCTGTCCTTAAAGATAAATTTTAATGAAAAAAGTATGAAATATTTTATAATATCTAAAAAAAATTTTGATTATAATTTATTAACTAAAAAAATTAATTAGTTCGTTAAAAAAGTTAATGGAAAGATATAATAATAATAATTTAGATTAAATTTGAATAAATTTTGAATTCTTTTTGAAAATTCGCTGGTTTTTAATCCATGGAAGCATTATTAAAACAAATTTTAAGATATGTATAAAATATACTTATATTAAATCTAAATACATTTGATTATGATTTTAAAAGAAGGCGGCATTTTTTAAATGAAAACCATGATTAAAAATGGTATTAAATGTCTTACCGAAAATCTGAAAAATTTTCTCTTTTTATAGAATTTAACTCAATTAATTTATATTTTTAGTATTAATACTTGATGAAAAGTTTACTTGAAGCTTTATATGCTATTTAATTTTTAAATATTAATATATAAAAATAGGCTGAATATGTTATTATAGATAGAACTTTATAAAATATTGATATGGTGACTCGTTGCGGTGATTTTCAAGACCTTTTAATGACAATGGTGATTTACTGAGTATAAATCTTGAGACAAATCCCAACAGCTAAATTGATAATATATTCTGAGTTGGAAAAAATGATTCATAAGTTCATCTTTAATATCTAAAATTTATTAAATCCTCGTCTTTGGGACCGCTTGAATTTCACGCAACTGGTGGGTTACAGGGTTTCATTATTTGCTTATCTTCATGGTTGTCTCAGTAATGCCATACAAAATGATACTAACCGCCACTTGGCACCCGTTGCTAGGCAACGTTGGTAATGTGTTCAAGTGGTGGATTGCCCGCAAAAATTGAGTACCATGTGCTAGTACTATAGTTGCTCGGACAACCCTCGGGTTCACGAGCTGTCGATAGAAGACCTGTGCTCGCTTTTGATTCTTAGGTCCCATTATTCTCCTATCTCCTTCAAATGTTAACCTATACTCTCATATCATCTATCTTTATGTCCATTTGCTTAGTCCTTCTTATTATTGTCCATGCTGATGATTATTCTTTGGCCTGTACACCCTTTGTTATGTTAAATACACCCACATTATATCCTTCACCCTTATCCCTATTATAACTACAATGTTCCCTATTATTGTTACTAGCATTATCATTGTTACTATTATATATATTACCTTTATTAATTGTTACTACTAATACCTTTATTAATATTTTTATTACTATAACTACCATTATATTTATTGTTATTGTTACTATGAGTATTACTATTATTATTATTGTTATTATAATTATTATCAATCATTACTACAAATACCATGATTATTATTATTATTACCATTATTATTATTATTATTATCATTATTATTATCATCATTATTATTATTATCAATATTATTATTATTATAATTACCATTACCCTTATCATTATCGTTATATTTATTAAGATTTTGTAGGGATCCGTCCTTATTCCTCAGCGTTAAAAATTGTTTATTGATATACAACATTAGCCGTAGTCCACCTATATTTTCCGGTTTTTGATAAAGTATTTTTGTAAATTCGAAAATTTGAGCAGCGTTCCGCCCTTATTTTACGGTTCATCCCTATTCTACCGTTTTCGACAAAGTATTTTCATTGACTCGGAAAATTTGAGCAGCGTTCCGCCCTTATTTTACGCATTCCATTTTTGCGTTACTATTTTTGTTAAGTATTTGAATTAGTTCGGAAAATTTGAGCAGCGTCCCGCTCATATTTTCCGCCTCAACTCAAATTAAATTATTTAATTTTTATTTAAAAATATTATTTTTCATGATTTTGGTCGTTCGGATTAATCTTTTTCCGATGGCTATTCATTTTAACTGTTGCAACGATTTCGCAATTTTCCCCGCTACCCATTCCCTCTTTTGTCCTTAAGATCTATTTATGTTCATATTATAGTTAATGAGTGCCCACTGGACTACTCGGTGTTAGAGATTTTGAGCCGATTGTTGTTAAAAATTTATGTCAATTTTACAGAAAACGGATGGTGAAGGAGCAGCCAATAAACTACTTATTTACCCTCCAATTTCCCCTATGTACGGATAATATTGACGTTCCAACTCCTGCGTTCCGCACGCTGAGTCTTCACGGGTACATATCATTGGCGATCTTCCACGCACTTACACGAATCTGTACTATGTAGATTTTGCTTTCTTGCGTTATGTGTTGGCTGTGGGCCGGAAAAGGAATAACAAATAATAATTTACCATAGCATTTGGAATAAAAGTTTCGATGCACTAAGGCTGTAGATATAAAATATTTATTCAGCATATTACATCGGCTACATACATTTGAAATTCATTGTATCCATTCCATAAAATTTACTTCAAAAATCCCATAAATTTAATTCGATAAATCATCTACAAATTCAATTGGAAAAACAAAATTATCCACAAATTTAATCTGAAAAATCATCCATAAATTCAATTGAAAAATTACCCACAAATTTGATTCAAACAATCATCCATAAATTCAATTGGAAAAACAAAATTATCCATAAACAAAATCATCCATCAATTCGATCTGAAAAGTCATACATAAATTCAATTGAAAATTACCCATCAATTCTCTTCGAAAAAATCAACTAATAATATTGCACCAGTTGAGAGTGATCATGTTCAGGCAAAACACTTACCCGTGTTAATTGCCTGAATGCATGGCTCTCAACCAGCCATACAACCAGTTAAAATTTGTAATGAAATTTTTCTCTGAAAAATAAGACTGAAAATTTGTGAAAACACATCGGTATTTATACCTATTTTTCTCGCGTGTGAAATTTGATGCAGTAAAACAAAATTCGACCTTGTTATTTTCTAGTAAATTCTATTCGTTAATTTTATTATTTTTTTGATTTATTTTTATAATTTTTTATTTAAGATTTTTATTGAATTATTACTAATTCAAATTTTCGATTTAAATTTCATTTTAATGAACTTTTATTAATTTTTTCAATTTCGTCGAATTTGTTGTGTTTTCTTGTTATATTTGTGTAGGTATCGTGCGAATCTTGGTGCATTTTGTTATTATTTTAATTTTATTTTTATGTTTTTGATTTTATATTTATTTATATTCTCTCAGATTTTAAAGTGTTTAATTGGTGTTGTATATTGTATTTTAAGTTATCTTGGTGCTGGGTTTTCGTGCTGTATTACTGATGCATTTAAACAATTCTCAAGGCTATTGGTGTGCTGGCCCAACACAACGAACTTATGTTGGTCCGGTTTCTTTTATTCTTATATAATCCTTAATTAAAAAAAACTTTAAAAAAATTGCATAATACAAAAGGAAGATAAGTTAGCTTTGTTTTGTTGATTTGGAAGTTTTTAAATAGGTGAAACTAAAATACGAATTTAATTTAACAAATTTAATTTAAATTTGAGTGGAAGGTTAGCAAAAGGTGAGCTCCTTCTCAAGAACTGCTAATGTCCTAACCTCCCTCGGGTCCATGAGCTGTCATAGAAGACTTCATGCTCTTACTTGATCGGTCCTCCTTTCATCTATCTATCTAATTACTAATTTATCATTACTAACTTATCTATCCATTAGATCACTCAGTTTCCCCAAATTCAACAACTTCAATCCCATCCACACGTCCGTAACAAATTCAACAACAAAGTTAACAATTTATATTCAAGATAAATAAACAATTAATATTCAACAATTTAAGTTTAATCAACAATCAACACTTATAGATCATAGTCACATTAAATGCGTAATCACAGAGTTAAGGTGAATCAAAATCCATTGGCATCTAAGATATGCCACAATAAGCGAGCGCAATTTACCCTATACTGTCGCTCCCTCTCTCTTTTATTTGGGCGATTCTTCCTGCGGTTTCTTTTGGGTAATTCCTCTGATGTATGTGAGGGGCCTGATATTATGGGTCTTATGTCATTGTCTTTCCTAGTGACGTTCCTCAGGACTATTGCTTCTTATTCCTCTGAGAGTGAGACACATCTCCGTATGAGGCCTGTACGGATGTTGTCCTTGAGTTTCCATTCATTCACTTGCTTTTCAAGCTCCTGGGCCTTCTGTTCGACCGACCGCAGGGCTTCATTTTTCTGCTCCAACTGTACCTTCAGGGTGTCTATCTCTGCCTTTAACCGGGTTGCTGCCTCGGGGCATGTCCATGTCTGCTCCATGTAGCGGCACTTCCGCACCATGGCCTCTGCTTTCTGGGTTTGTACTATTGCGGTTTGATGATAACCGGCTATGTCTCTGCGGAATTGCTCTAGTGTTTTTCTATGTGGATCCACTGAACAAAATTTATTTTTAATTTCAACTTTATCTAATCCAATTTACAATCATGCATATTAACATAATTTTATGCTTTAAGCAACATTCCTAGGGTAAGTATGATGCAATCTAGATGGGGGAAAGGATGGGTATGTCTCCTTATTTCCTTATAGGTACTAAAGATATCTATCAACGTACTCATATCCGCTCAATTATAGCAGGCATTAGCAATGATAACATTGACAATACCTGTGATAACCAAGGGTAGGTAATAATAATAATAATAATAATAATAATAATAATAATAATAATAATAATGATAACAATATTTTAATAGTAATAATAATAATAATATTAATAATAATAATAATAATATTAGTAATAATAATAACATCAATATGAGATTCATAATAATGTTGGGAAAGAACACAAACGGCCTTGTAAAATGTTTAAATGGATCGGTAACACACATGCAAATATAACATGCAGTTTTAAATTTAAACCTATGTAAACATCAATTAAACCTAACAAAATATGAGAGAAAAGCAATTACATATAAAATAATAAACATAAAAATAAATTAAAATAATAACAAAATGCAACAAGATCCGCACGATACAAATACAAACATAACATGAAAACCCAACAAATTCGACCGAAATTTGATAATTTAACAAAAATGAAAATTTCATAAAAATGAAATTTAAATCAAAGAATTTGAATTAAAAATAATTCAATAAAAATTTCAAATAAAAAATTATCAAAATAAATTAGAAAATAATAAAAATAAAGATTAGAATACACTAGAAAATATCAAGGTCGAATTTTGTTTTACTAAATCAAAAAGAACACGCGAGGTTAGGGACAGAAAATAGGTATATATACCGATGCATTTTCACATAAAATTTAACCAATTTTAAAACAAAGTTTTAGCTATTCTTAAAAACCATTTTGAATCATTTTAATCTATTTTAGGTGAGTGAGAGTTTTATTTGGAAACTCTCTCTCCACGTCCCACCCTCGCAACCTCGGTAGAGCTCTGCTTGGATGTCGGCGTGGGGAGAGATGTATTTTTATTTGGTATGATGATTTGGCAAGTAATTTGTTATATTGTTTTTAATATATTAATAAATATTTATAATACATAAAATCAGTTTGTTTTTCATAAATTAATTATTTCATTTGTCGAAATTTTTCCGGCCCACAGCCAAAACACATCACAAGTTAGTAAAATCAACATACTATTCAGATTCGTGTAAGTGCGTGGAATATCGCCGATGATCTGTGCCCGTGAAAACCCGGCGTGCGAAACGCAGGGATTGGAACGTCAATATTATTCCGTATAGAAGAAAGGAGAAATAAGGAAGGGGTCTTTTGGCTACTTCCTCGTTTCTAGCTTTCTTTAAATTCGACCTAAATTATTCTAGACACGGCTCAAAATCACCACACCGAGTAGTCCAGTGGGCACTCATTAAATATAATATAAACATAAAATGCGTTTAAGGCTTATTAACGGGAAAGGTTACGGGGAATAAAATTAATATGAAATCACTGCTGTGAGATGAAATAAATTAATCTTATGAATTTAACTTAAATGCAACTCTAAATAGTAATTTTAAAATTATTAATAAACAAATCACCCCAAACTTCCAGTAAAGTAGTGAATTTAATCACATCCTAATCCAACGCATATCCATCAGTACAGCTAATAGAAGCACCTTTTCGAACTCCCTTAATCAAGAACGAAATCGTTACTAATTAAAATCAACTATAGTTTCAAACAATTACCGTAAGTCGTTGAAACGATTGATAAGACGAATCTTGAATACTGAGCGATTACTACGAGCATACCACCCTAGCAATTGTCTTGTGTTTAAAATCATAAAATAATTATCGTAAACTTTTGTTATCCCGTTAAGAGTCGATCAAAATTATTGAAGTAAGTAACAAGATACTGCAGCTGTTATAAACATCATGAAGTATTTACAGAATTTAAGAAAAGTTTAAAGATAAAGTAAATTAAATGTTACCTTTTAAACATTAAAACATAAAATTAAAGACCTTTCAAAACTTTATTTTTTAAAAATAAAGGACAGCCACTTACAAAATCAGTTTGACTACCCAGCAAATAGGCATAAGACATCTGAAATCGATAGCACTTTATTAAAATCACACCGATACGATAGACTTACGATCACAACCCAAGATTCCAGACGATGAGCGTAGCGACCCGATTTTGTTGAAGGTTTGGCTAGACTAGAGCCCCATCCATACCAACTTTAGTGACGGATAATTGATAACACTCCAAAAAATAAAAAAATAAAATCGGAATAAAGTCTTCACTGAGTAAATCACAAAAACCCGCTAACAAACTCGACTTATTTTTGCTTACTATAAAATGTCACGAGGAAATTCCAACAATCCCTAAAATTATACCGAAATTAATTAATTAAATTTGTGATAAAACTTACTAGACGATCAGTAAAAATTTAGAAACCAATAAATCGTCCGATAAATCAATCGCATGACCAACAGTAGATGATAAGGACAATCCAAAACGCGGAGTAAGTAAGGATCTCCCGAGAAATGTCAGGGTGAGTAGGTTTCCGAACTCATCCACATTGTACTCTAAATTTCATTTAATATCAGCTAAAGAAAAACTCATTATGGTAGAGATTAATTAAACAAAAACTTACCAGATAACAAAATCTCAAATTACAAATCCGGTTTTCGGAGACCAATTCAATAAATTTATAATCCATATGATAAACAAACTTACCAGATAATATATCGAACCCGAAGCTCCAAAATGCCATCAAAATCATCTAAAAATCGATAAATAAATTGAAGGAGATTTACACTCTTACCTCGCATGCCGTATTAACAGTCCAAAATATTAGATAAACAACGGATGTGATAAACCGATCAGCCATCGCCACATGCATAAGGAACAGGAAACATAATCAAGCACACGGACATATTGGTATTTTAAACAAACCTATATATCGAAAGTATCATTTTAGTTTCTTTCTAAAAAAGTTAATGGCAAACCAAATCAACACCACCGAAGGAGCGCATACGAGCCAACCGTTCAATCCCACCGAATTGTTGGAAATTAATCCAAACCGAATAGGTAGATTTCTTTTTTGTAATAATTTTTAATTTTTAAATAATTAATAGGATACTAGTTTTTTTACGTAAATAAATTTGATAATTGCGTAACGTTATAACTTAATATTCTCTTTTGGATTATAGATATTTTATGAATTTTTAGTGAATCAGTTATACCTTTTGATGTTGGATTTGAGAAAAGCCTATGTAACGGCAATTCAATCATATGCTATTAACACGCAGTGTAATAATTTCCGAGTTCGAACTTCGGGAATGTTATGTTAATTTTTATGAAAATCTAATTCACAAATTGAAAATCTCGGGAAGGCGATAAATTTTGTTTTCTAGTCGACTCACTCACTTTAGGCAGACGAATTAAAGAACTTTGATTAACTATTAGAGCAACGTCATTCACGGAACCGTAAGATTTTCCCCTTGACTGGATAAAAGACGTGGAAAATTTGAGGCCCCAGTACGGTTTCACAGAAGATTAAATTCTATTTTCGAATTTATTTATCTATTTATATTTCCATATGATATAGACAGTATTTCTAATAACTTTTGCATTCAGAAAAACCTGATACAAGGAGTTACGTTCCAATTCACATGGCAGATAGATGGAGATGGGCGTGGGAACGCTTCCGGCAGGAGAAGTGTCCGGAGTTTCCCCCGCCGAGACTTCAATTAACTATCACAACCGAAGACGATCGCGACCAATGGCTGGCCGAAGAGTGGAGCCCGACTGAAGAAATCCACATGCAAGCCCTGCATCTCTTCAAGCAACTGGAGGCCCACCAACGACAGGTGGACGTACAAGTGGTCCGGGCACGCCAGTACCTGGCAAATGTCGAGGAGGACCTACTGGCGGGTCGAATCGCCAACAACTACCGGCACCCTCAGCAAGGTACCGCCGCCCGAGCCTCCCGACCAGCAACGGCCCGGATTCGAGATGTAAGACGGCCAATAATGACCATCTCTGGTTATTCACCGGAAGAATGGGTAGAAAAGGGTTTTCCCTAATCCACCTCCTCATCATCAACTATCTTAAGACTTAAATGTTAATAAATGTTTTTTTTTTGATAAATAAATTGAGTGTCCTCTTAATAACCGTTTTATTTTTATTGAAATGTAATAATCTCTTTATTTGTTTAAATATAACTCGTACAAATATGGTCCTTCTGCAATATCAAACTTTTAAATATTTATATTATTAGAAATGGAGCCTATCCAACTCTTACAGAAGGAATTGTCTCGTGCCCAACAATCTAACAAAGCCCTATATGAGCAGATAATACAACTCACGAAAGAGATCCAACAAGTAAAGTCCACCTGGGTGGATCCAGTGAAGCTTAAACCCCACCATCACCTACAGGCCGGGGGCGCAAAGAACGCGCCAGACGCAGAGCTGCCCGCCTCGCAAATAAACTCAATTAATTTATCTTGTTTTGTTCGTGAATTTAATTATAAATATTGTTCAATCGATTAAAAGTGATATTTTAAAATGCGAAGAATATTTAAAATGCCCTACAGAAATTTCCTGAGTATTCACGCTTCGTCAGATAAACGTCGTCCCATCTCTAGGCACATCACCACCACAGCTAACACTCACCAACATGATTTTAATCTCGAACTTCTCACGCACAGGGGACATTACAAAGCGAGCATAAGTCTTTCATCGACAGCTCGTTGAATTCGAGGGTTGTCCGAGCAATTACAGCATTAGTAATAGCGCTCACTTTTTGCGGACAATCCGCCCACTCGAACACATTTCCAACGTTGCCTAGCAACGGGTGCCGAGTGGTAGGTAGAAAATATTTATATGGCGTTACCGGGGTAACAATAGGAAGATTCAAACAAATAGCGAAACCCAGTAACCCACCAATAATTTTATTACTAAAAATGGAAATGAAAATAATAATACTAATAATATATATAATTATTTGATAACTTTAATACTAACCGTGGGTGGGTTTGAAGTAATAGCCGAAATAATAAAACTATGTAATCGTCAATATTAATAAGGATAACATTTATATTAGTAACAACAATGGTGTCATAAAATAATATTATTAACAATGATAATGACTATTAAAAATAAATGAAATTAGTAATAATAATAAACATAATGGGTACGTTAATAGTTGTTTTATGGATTGTGGGGTCGTAGATTTAATTTTATGAAACGAATGGCGTTCGATGTCTAAGTGACGAGGTAACGTACAATCTTTTGGGGTGACATTCAAAATCGGCTTTAGTACGTGAATTTTATACGAATGATGTTGTCGCAAAGAAAATCTGGTCTGTGGCCGATTGCACTTCCTAATGTGATTAGTCGCGAATTTTAGTGAGCTATGTAATACTTTTATACTGGAATAAAATTTGTTAATTACACAAAAATTCTTTATGATTCTTCTATGTTTCGTTTATTGTATATAAAACTTTCTATTTAATCTTTCCCAGGACCTCGACACTACTTTTTCGAGGTTCGGGCGATAGGATTTAGGAAGGGGAGAATACCGGTCAGGCCTGGTTACTACCGGCACCGCGGCTTCCCCCACTAACGACCGGTTCGATCAGGGGTATCGAAAAAACAATTTCATTTTATTATCTTGTTTGCATGTAAGTCTATTGAAATTTGGATTCGATATGTTTTTTAAGATTTAATTCCCTTATGATGGAAGTCTGACGATTACGTCGAGTTCTTCGATCAAAAAGGAATTTTCTTTAAAGCTTAGATGAAATAAATAAAATCATAATAATCATTTCGTATTATCATATCATAAACATATACATAATAAAAAATAAATAAAATAAAATAAAATTACTTCGTTGCAATAAATGACTAAAATTAATGCTTGTGTTGGGCCAGAACGTAAACGGCCTTGAAGAGTGTTTAAATGGATCAGAAACACACACGCAAATACAACATGCAATTTAAATAAACCTATTGAAACACCAATTAAACCATATAAAATCTGAGAAATAAAAGAATTAAATATAAAATAATAAACATAAAAATAAATTAAAATATTAACAAAATGCACCAAGATTCGCACGATACCTACACAAATATAACAAGAAAACACAACAAATTCGACAAAATTAGAAAAATTATTAAAAGTTCATTAAAATGAAATTTAAATCGAAAATTTTGAATTAGTAATAATTCAATAAAAATTTTAAATAAAAAATTATAAAAATAAATCAAAAAATATTAAAATTAAAAAATAGAATTTGCTAGAAAATAACAAGGTCGAATTTTGTTTTACTGCATCAAATTTCACACGCGAGAAAAATAGGTATAAATACTGATCCATTTTCACATTTAACTTAACCATTTTTGAAAATTGTTAAAACCGTTTCGAAATTCAACTATTTTTAGAACTATTTTGAAAATTGTTTAAAATCTAAACCGTTGTTCGACACAAACTATATTTTCAATTTGAAATTATTGTGGAAATCAGAATTTTTAGGTGAGAAATATTTTGGTTGGAACCCTCTTTCCACGTCACGTCCATAGCATCTCTGTAGAGCTCTGCTTGGCGGCGACGTGGGGAGAGAGGCATTTATGTTCTATTTTATGCTTTGATGTTTTTTCAATTTTATGGAATGGTTCGAAATGGGTAATTATGTTGTTTTTATAATTAATAAATATTATTAATATACCTAAATTGTTTTACATATATATTTGTTTTATAAATTAAAATGTCGAAATTTTTCCGGCCCACAGCCGACACACAACGCAAGTAAATAAAATCTACACGGTGCAGATGCATGTAAGTGCGTGGAAAATCGCCAATGATATGTACCCGTGAGGACTCGGCGTTGAGAAACGCAGGGGTCGTAACGTCAATATTATCCCTATAGCTGAAGCGAGAAATAAGGGAGAAGTCTCCGACTCCTTCCTCGTTTCTCACTTCTGTAAAATCGACTAAAAATTATATCACACACGGCTCAAAATCATCACATCGAGTAGTCCAGTGGGCACTCAGTAAATATAATATAAACACAAAATGCGCCTAAGGTCTATTAAAGGGAAAGGGTACGGGGATAGATTAAATTGAAATTCGTTGATATAACTGATTCCGTGTTAATGTTTTGAAATCATTAAACTTATTACTAAAAGAAAATTAAATCCATATAAATTAGACAAAACCTATTACTAGCGTAAATTAAATTCATATTTTTGGTTAAATGAGGTGAAACTTATTGTTAGAAGCAAATTAACTAATATTTTGGAATAAATTAGCTAAAATTTATTGTTAATAGTAAATTAAATGGTGTAATTGTATTAGATAAACGTATCTCTAAAGGCAAATTAAACTAATAAATTGTTTAAAATTATTAGATCATATTTCTAGAGGTAAATTAATCAATCTCATTACTAAAAGCAAATTTAAGTAATTCTCAAAAGTAAATTAATAAAACTTATTTCTAAAGGTAAATTAGATCAATCAAGCGTTTCTTTTTAACAGTAAATTGAATGAATAAATCTTATGTCTACAAGTAAATTAAACTAATAAGTCTTATTCCTAAATGTAAATTGAATTAATAAATCGTATTACTAAAGGTAAATTAAACTTATGTTTGAGATAGATTAGGTGAAACGCATTACTAAAGTAAATCAATGCATATTGTGAAACAAGTTAAGTAAAACTAAAAGTAAATTAAATACGTAGCTGAAATAAATTAGTTGAAATTACCGGTGAATTGATCGAAAATCATTGAGTAAAGTAGTCATGGGTTAAAATGAACTAATCCTCTGAATTAACATAAGGTAATTCATTTTCTAAAGGTAAGGCAACTATAGATAAAAACTAAGCAAGTCATTGATTCAATTAATGTAAGTGAATTTGATAACAGCAAAATAAATTATAGAATAAGAATCTATTAATTTGAAATAAAACTCACCCTACGGATAAATTATCGATTGAAGCTGAACTAATGAAAAGTATAAGGGTAGAATGACATAAATCATAAATCGACCCATCATTCAAAGGTAAACCAAATAAATAAATTGCTGAGAAGGGATTAATGTAGCCAAACCGATCAACACGAAATTCATAAGAGTCGTTGACGTAAGAGAAAGCTAGCAGTATAATACTATTCAAAAAATTTGTTAAGAACCTGATCATAATAATGTCTCACACCCGTAAAGTTCACAAAACCTGCATCACTCAAATACTTATGTAAATTCCAAACACAATTCACATTAAATTCGTAGGCGAAAAATGACGTAACAATATAATAAAAGCCCAATGCGAATTCGAAGCGAAACGTTAATAGGCGTAAGATGAGAATCCCACAGATAAGTCTTCTTCGAAACGATCAAATAATTTCAGAATACCATAAGGAAATCAAAGACACTGGTTTTTTCTAAAATTAAACAATAAAATATTTAAATATGAATAACAGATGTATCTGAAATATTCCAAATTTGCCTCATCGCCACGCACGACCCTAGTAGATGCCACGACGTAATATCAGACAGTAGTTAATTAAGAACCAAAGTTATCCGAATTAGTAAACAAGTCGACCGGAAATTGTAAGTCCAAATCTTAGTAAGTTAATGCCATCCGAGAATTAGAAATTTCCGTCGACAATAAACGTACCGGATAAACAGAGCGAAGGTCATTCACTAACGCATTCGCATTAGATAACGGATGTAGACGCCCACGCTAGTGAGATAACCTAGGGCGAAGGCCAGTTAGGTATTGTGGTACAATTCGAAACACAACGGATGTAGAAACGGAAACCCAAGTTAAGGTAAATCTTACCAAAGGCCGTGTTGTCGATGTCATTCGACTAGTAAATACAAATCGATAAACATCACTACGGAAATAGACCCGTTAAAGTCAAAGTAACACTTATCCATATCGTGAATTATCGCGTGCAACGTCAACTCGTAGAACGTAAACAATTTTAACTGATATTATGTATTTAATAGGTATTGAACCCACCCCGATAAATGGTAAGCCTTGCTCCTATTAAAATTTAGAATCAATTGATAATAAATGTTATTCAATATTAGGTATTCCGTGATTTCTAAATGAAATTTAAATAAATAGCACCACCATACGCGCGGCAAACTCTGGTTTGACGAACATTAATACCGGTAGATTTGTAGGTATAGACTCCCTCATTACTATAGCAGTAGAATTTCCTAACGCCTCGCAATTAGGGCAACCACTAAAATAGAAGTGCCGTGATGAAGACGTGGTAGATTACATAGCTTCAGAGACGCACCACCCATTAAATCCACGAAAGATGGTACGGATAGTTAGCATTCGATAAGTTTAACTGGTGATAGACCCAATGATAATAACAACCTGGTCGATAGTGAGTTTAGTATACAATCTAAGTGAAATATTTAAATGAATTGTTTGTTTCATCCCCATATGCCAATAACTGATTTTGGTGTGTTTTCAGAATATGCCGATCGAATGGACCAACACCCGAATGCCCGACGAACAATGCCGGAAGGACTCACACCCAACCCCAGAAGTGTTCAATAAGATTCGATAGCAGTGGCCGTACCCCACTACCTGGAGGATACTGGGCCTAAACAGCGACCCATGCGGACTCGCCGGACAACAATACCCGGCAGCAGAGACGTACATGAATGCGCGAGAACTCCTCACCCAATGGGAACGGGTGCAGGAACAAGTGGACCTACAGGTGGTCAAGGCGAGGATGTATCTCGCCAACGTAGAAGATGACATCCTCGATGGGCGAATCGCAGAAGCATACCCACCTCGCCCAGTCCGAGATACCCGACGCCCATACCCGGTGGTTCCTCCGAGAAAGAGCCGAAGGAAGTCCTTTCCGAAAAAATTAGAACTCCAGAGACCCTAACAATTAATATGAACTAGTTTGATGTTTGTTATTAGTGAAATAGAAATGTTCTTTACCCCGTCTTTGCGTTTGATCATTTGTTTAAGAATATTCGTTTCAATCGATATGTTTGCGATAATGATAAAAATAACTTGTATAAATTATTAACGTTAAATTTAACGAACTTATCCATTACAGTTATGGCCACTAACCAAATATTACAAGCGGAATTAGATCGCGCGCGGAACACAAATGCGGATCTCCTCCATCAAATACTCCAGCTGACAAGAGAGGTTCAACAGATCAAAGCGACTTGGTCGGACCCGAAAAGAGTCAAAATGTTATACCACCGAATATCTGCAGCACAGAAAGGTTGGGCCGAAGAGCGACAGCTCAATCAGAGCCTGCGCACCCAGATACGAGGATTAGAAGTGGCCCTAGCTGTTTGTCGGGAGGGGAAGCGGTCACCTACCCGCTCATATTCGCCCCGACCCAGAGGATGCAGAAGGACCCTCAACCAGTAGAGCAGTCCTCAACTCAACCAATAAATCGTCGGCCGGGACGCAAAGAACGTGCTCGACGCCGAGCTGCTCAGCAATCAAAACCGTCTCATTAACTTTGGATAATTCACATTTCTGTCTATTTAAATAAAATAGTTGTGCTTACGGTTACAGTACTTCTTAAAAGGTGCTTACACGTAGATATTATTATGAGTACCCGCGTCGCAACTTTAAGTCATCTCTCCACATTCGCTCATGAATTTACTTCCACAGGGACAGAGCTAAGTGAGCACAGGTCTTCTATCGACAGCTCGTGAACCCGAGGGTTGTCCGAGCAATTACAGTACTAGCGATAATACTCAATTTTTGCGGGCAATCCACCACTTGAACACATTACCAACGTTGCCTAGCAACGGGTGCCAAGTGGCGATTAGCATCATTTTGTATGGCGTTACCAGGGTCACCATGAGGATAAGCAAATAACTAAACCCTGTAACCCACCACTTGGTAAAAATGAGTAATGACTAAAATGCATTAATTTTTGATCAACCATCACCGCCTTTTATATTATGATTGTTGGTGTGTGTGTTTTGATGCAGTAAAACAAAAATTTGTCGAATATTCCAAAATTATAAAAATTTTTATTCTTTTTGATTTAAATTTAAATTTTTACATTTTTATATCTCAGAATTTTTATTAAATTTTTATTTATTTTATTTTTCTTTTAATTTCCATTTTTAACTAATTTTAAATTTCCTGCTCAAAACCACACAAGCGTTATCGTGCTGGCTAAACAAAAATAAAAGAAAAGGGGTTTTATTAGTTTTTGCATAAAAGAAAAGGGTTTTATCAGTTTTTGCCCAACAATATGATGGTTGTAATACCACATACATTGAACTGACTCTCTTCATGTCTGTATTCGAGTTCTAAAGCATTGTCGATTGAAGGGTTTTACCAATATTAGTGAGCACAATAAGGTCTGTATGAGTAAAATAGGCATCTCTGATTTTAAAATGTTATTAAAAAAGTTTAGTAATTATTGGGAATTTGTTATATGTGAACAATTGTTGATAAGGACATTGGATCGAAATTTACAAAATGCAGTGAATGTTTTGAATGTTGTTAAATAGTTTGATTATATTCAATTGCTATAGACTGATGTTTTTAGAGTTTAAAAGATTTTTAATTTTTAAGTATTATTTTTATTATGAAATGATTAAAATTTATAATTTTTTTTATTATTTCTATTATTTTAAGTAAAATGATTTAAAAATTGTAATTTTTAATATTAGTTTGGTATTTGTATTATATTAATGAGTTCAGTATTATTTAAACAATTCAAAATTAACATAATTTTAAATTCGACAATAATACTTTTTAAATTATAATATGTGAACTAAACATTAATTTAATCCATATTGCATCCTCTTCGCCGACAATCGAAACAGTATTGTGGATTTGGATTTCTTGTTTCTCTCTTCAAATAAATCTTCCTCTCTCTGGTTTTGACGCTCGATTTTTTTGACCAAATATCGGTTTCCTTTGTAATGCTCTCCAGCTCGAATTTCTTTCCTATGTTCTTTATTTGATGGGAATTTCTTCTTATTGTCTTCCTTAATTTATCACTGTATAACAAAAATGTCCATTTGTTTATTATTTCCTGAATAATAAATTTTCTTTCGAAACCTTTTCTGTCTTCATTTCTAGCCATCACTAGGTCTCTAATTCGTACTTATTCCATCGATATAGATTGTATCTTTCTGCCGTTTTCTTTCTACTTTCTTCAGTAATCCGTCTAACTTTCTCTTGAATGGTCTGTAGCTGTTCTACATAGTCATCATAATTTGTAACCTTCTCTCCTGGTATTCGCGACGGTCCGATTGGGAGTCTTTCTTTCTTCCCGAATACAATCTTTTATGGGGGAATGCTTTGTGGTTTTCTGTTTAGTGGTTCTTAGCCCGAATTCTATGGTTGGTAGAATCGTGCTTTAATCAATCGTCTTCCTTTCTTCCATCATCGCTCCTATCAAGCTTTTAGCCGTTCCAAATAATCTTTCGACCAGACCATCACTTTGAGGATAATATGGTGAAATGAAGGTTTTTAATACCCAAGATTTTACAGTATTCAAGAAAAAGTTGTGATTGAAAATTACTACCACCATCCGAGTGTATTCTCTCTGGGACACCGAATTTCGATACCCAGTTCCTCCATAGTTCTTGTGCAATCTTTAGTGCTTCTGTCGTAGTCATGGGTATAAAACTTGTATACTTTGAGAAATAGTCTATAATTCCAAGTATATACTTGTAACCCCCCGTTTTTGCATTAAAATGTCTTGTTATGTCGATTCCAATAATCTGGAAAGGTCTTTCGCCCACAATGTTTTTTAAAGGTGCTTTAACTCGTCAGTTTAAGTTTTTATTATGCAGGCATTCCTTACACGTTACAATAGGTTCCCGTATCTCTTTATTCATTGCTAGCCAATAAAATTCGTTTTTAAAAGCTCCGATTGCATTTTCAATTCTTGTATGATCTAAAATGGAATGAAACTGCTTTATGATGAGACCCTTTCCATTTTTGGTACTATCAATAAATATTTATCATCCCGGCACATATATAATAACCCACCTCGCATTCACCAATGTATTCTAAGACCCCATAATTCTTTTAGTTCTTTACTACCATTCTTTAACTTACTTGGCTCTTCCTCTGTTAAGTAATCGCCTTTCTCCATCAAATTGATTATAAACTGAATATCTGTATCCTTGTCTTGTCCCCAATCATCCCCTTCCTTGAATATATGATTCATTGTCCTTTCAGGTTCACGATCATTTTCATCAGCTTCGCTTTCCTTGTATAGTTTGACATTTCTCCGTTTCTTAGGCTCATCGTGGTTAATCATACATTGTTCACATGGTAGTAATCGTGTCATTGCATCGGTATTAACATTCTCGATGCCTTTCCTATATTCCACCACCATGTCTAAAATTTCCAATTCATCTCTCCATACACAATATTTAGATGTATTTGGGCTCTATCAATTCAAAAGCCACTTCAATGCGTGGTGATCAGTTCTTATTGTAAATTTGGGTTCAAGTAGATAGTGCTTAAATTTTAACACATGTGTATAAATTGCCAGCAGTTCTTTCCTTGTTTTGCAATATTGCCTCTGACACTTAGTCATAGTTTTTGACACATAATGTTGTATTCTTTCCTCGCCTTCTTGTATTTGTGACAAAACAGCTCCAAACCTATTATGTGATGCCCTTTCTTGCATGGTAATTCCAACAATGCTGGAGAGGACAATAACCCTTTTAGCTCATAGAACGCTGCTTTTCTGTCTTTGTTCCACTAAAACTACTTTTATTTTTTAGCATCGCGCTCAATTTCTCTGATGTCTCTGCATAATTTTCAATAAAACGTCTGTAATAATTGCAATATCTCAAGAGAGACTGCAACTCTTTTTTACATGCTGGGATTTCCCATGAATGGATACTTTGGATTTTTTCTGGATCCGTCTTAACACCTTCCTTATTTATGATATGCCCTAGATAGCTAACCTGTGTCTTTAAAAATACACACTTATCGGGTTATAATTTAAGTCTATCTTCTCTTATGCGACCTAGCACCTTATCCAGTCATTCATTATGTTCTTCTATTGTTCTTCCAAAAATAAACACTTCATCCAGATATACGACGTAATTATGTCACAACGGCAGAGCACAACCCGAAAGGCATTCTTGTGAACTCCAATTGCCCATATTTTGTGCTTAAGGCCGTCTTCTGTATATTTTTTCCGTCAATTGGTACTTGATAATACCCACTAGATGAATCTACGTAGTAAAATACCTGGCCCCATCAATGTTATCAAATAACTCCTCTATCGCTGGTATTGGGAAAATTGGTCTAGCCGTCTTAGCATTAAGTGCTCGATAGTCGACACACATTCTTATATCCCCATGTTTCTTTTTTACCACTACTTTAGGAAAATTCCATGGTGATGAACTTGGTCTAATTATATCTTCGTCTAATAAATCTTTTATCATGTGGTCAATCTCTTTCTTTAATCCTATCGGAATCCTTCGTAGCTTAAATGCAATTGGTTTTTGCATTTTCTGTATCAATGCAATATTTCACTTCATCGGATTTTCCAATATCCATCTTGTATTTACTGAAAACATCTTCATTACTTTTTAATTTTCTTATCAACTAAATCCTATCATGTTCATTAATATCTGAACACAACCCTTCCTCAATTTTATCTATTATTGCCTCTATTGTCATTCATTTTTTCATCCTTCGTGAGTTTATTCACTGTACCATTTGATTCATTAATAGGATTGTTCCATCTTTCTACATATCCCAAACTGGTTTCTGCGTGAAGAGTCTTCACTCTACCTCTGGCATGCAAATCTTTACTAATACAAACCCCTTCTCGCCTCGTATTACATAGTCACTTATCAAAATATCGCGATCTGCCATCTTCGATCTTTCTCTATTAAATATACAAATCTCGTTAAAATCATCAATTTTCTCCCTAAGATTGTTAACTACCATTCCTTTGATGAAATATTCGCCAGCATTACTCATCTCTATATTATTAGATACAATAACTTTATAATAATAATCTCGCTTAGACTCCTCTCTCCTCACAACCGTCCTCCAACTCTCTAGCACGGTTGTCATCCGTTTAAAGATGAAGCAGGAATTGTCTTAGATAAAAATGGGATCTTAATCCCTTGCAATTCAATTCAGTCATTTTCTGTATCAATAATAATTCCGTATTTCTTCATGCTTATAAGTCCCATAAATATGCGGAAATATATTAGGCATAATGTCAAAAACATGACTCGTTAATATAGGTTCGATTGAAATATTTAATTTAATTTTACCGGTACATTATACTCTACTTCCATTAGCGCATGTTACTTTTGTCGTTGAATTGTAACGCTTGGTTATCTTTGACAATATCTTCAACTAGCTCATGACTTATAACATTCACATCCGCTTCTGAATCAAACAGGACTTTCACGTGTCGATTTCCAATCACACATTCTGTAGCTGATTTATTTCGAGCCTTCTCAGATCTGTTAAGAGAAATCAGTGTCGGTTCGTAGTTCCTCAACAGTGTCCTTGAAATTTTACCTTCACCATTCATATAGTTAGCATATTTCTCTTCAAACTTTGGCGCAAGATCTCATATCATCTTTGCCGTAGTTTCCTCACTCTAACTGTCCTTTGTCATTGCGTTACAGTTATTTTCCTGTTCTTCCGAATCTACTGTATCTGTAATTTAAATTCTTATGTTCTCCTCGCATTCTTCTTGTAGATACCTAAACTTATTTCTTTTATCGCCGAATCTCGCTTGATGCGCCACACCACACTCGAAATATTTCATTCCATTCTTTGTGCTGTTCATATTCCCTTGACAATTAACTGATATGTGACCTTTTTTTACCGCACTGGTAACAAGTTCGTTCTTTTTTTGGTTTTATCCATTCTTGTTTCTTACAAAATCGGGCTATGTGACCTAGCTCATTAGATTTATAACACTTACGATCCTTCATTTTTGTAAGAGTCTCATCGTTTCCAGGCCGTGTTCCTTGCGCCTTCAAATTTTCTATAATCTGTTTCAATCTTTGTATTTTTTTCTTTAACACGACTATTGCTCCTTGATCCGAGGAACTGAACTTCCTGAGCTGATGTCCTTCTTCCATTGTTGTCATACCTTTGTCTTCCGCCTTTATTTCTTTTACCACCTCTTCTAATATTTTTGGTTGTCTAGTTTTCTCGGCAGTTGAAAGAAGATTATGCCGTAACCCTTCGATAAGAGCTTGAGTCATTATTCTTTCCTTATCGCCGTCGTACGCCATACATCGCAATCGAACTTTTTTGGCAAATTCGACGGTATTTTCGTTTCTTTCTTGTATTGTATCATTTAATATTTCGACTATAACCGACGTTTTCGACTTCTTTTCACTCATTAATTTCATAATCTTATTGGTGTACCATTCTTTTGACTTTTCTGCATCTTTATTTGCAATGAAATCTACTTATTTTATAACATCTTCCTCGAAGTACTTTAGGAAAACCTCTTTTTCTTCATCTGCTGTTTCTAAATTGTGTTCCCCGAACTGCTTTACAAAATCTTGTACTTTCTTCTAATGTTCTTCAATCTTTTTGTTACCGTATCTCCTAAAGACTTTCAACCTTGATAGTCTTTCATTAAATAGGAATTCTTATAAGTATTCTTTTTTTGCTCGTGACGTCATTTTATATTTCTATAAAATTATAATGAGAATAATTTAAAAGTTTAACAATTTCAAAACTATATATTCATAACATCAGTATTATTTAAACAATTTTAAATTAACATAATTTTAAATTCCACAATAATACTTTTTAAATTATAATATATGAATTAAACATTAATTTAATCCATATAACAGAACTATATAAAATATTTTACTAATATTTAATTAAAGTTACATATTTTACAGTATAGTTCAAAAATTAAAGAGCAATAATATATTTATACAAGTGACAATAGTTTATCTACAAATTGGGAAGGAAACGTTTGATGGCACTCTTGTTCAACTAATTCTTCCTGTAATGGTACATCTTGCTTTTTATTTGTCTGATATAGTGTTTAAAATGTTAACCATACTATCTGTTTAATTGCATATTATGTCAACAATTTCCCAACGCCCCTTTTAATGTTTAACTCCTTGCATACTATTTATTATTATTATTATTATTATTATTATTATTATTATTATTATTATTATTATTATTATTATTATTATTATTATTATTATTATTATTATTATTATTATTATTATCAAGTTTGATAATTTGAAATAAATACCTCTATAGTAATAAAAAAATATATTACTATAGGGAAGGAAAAAAACATAAATTGCTAAGGAATTGCAAATTGATTAAAAAATAAAAATATAAAACTTTGAACAAACTCAGAGAACAAATAATTGGTTCGCAATTTACATTAAACAAGAAAGCAATCAAATCCGGATTGACAGAATTATTCTGCAGCTATTTCAAAGCGGAATATTTAGAACGACAGAAACAAAATATTCTGTATAAAGCCGCATCCGAATTATTTAGATCTTACCATCTTTTTCGCAACTGGAATAGTGGTTATATTATTATATTCGACGAAAACTCGGAAATCCTATTAAGCCAGCAATCAAACAAATTTTTTGGTAACGAACCAAATCACCAAATTAAGAATTTTAAGAGAAACCCTATCATCCTGCCAACCTCCAACAAATCAAGATAAGATTACTATTTATTTTTTAACAACTGTTTTTGAAATAAAATTGTATAATTATTATGTTTTGTTAGATAATACTTTTTATTCAGATATTGTGTATAAGTATAAATTAATTAAACATAACATTCACCCCAGACCGTCCCGAAACTGTTTTACTCGAGACTCAGCTTGGCTCAACAGACTTCTAAAAATAACACAAACTAAAAATAATTAAGACTTACTATAACACATTCATATTCTAATTCCAAAAAATCTCCTGAAATAAAAGTCAACAACATAGGTCTATTCAATTAAATCCGCAAATGACATCCTAAACCAAAATTTAATCAATTCAAAATATTTTAGTGAAAATTTAATTTAATTAATTCATGTTCTATAAGTTTATATTTTTAATTTTTTCTGTTAAAAAATATTTTATTATTAGATGGCATTTGGAATACCTTATCTCATCATAAATGTATACAAAATTAAATATGATTTATATAAATAACCAAAACATTTTAAATCCTTATTTTATTTAAAACTAGTCATTTGTGTTAAATTTCTAAATAATTTCTATCAGTTTGTCCATTTATAAAACTCTTGAATTTATTAATTTTCGTAATTGTAGAAGTGGTTCTATAAAAGTTTTGTTATTTAAATTATATATATATGTGTGTGTGTGTATCCTACGCAGAAACGGATACCACAATGAGGACATCGGAAGAATGAATTCTAAACCAAAAGCACCTATGGTCAGAACCCAAAAAAAGAAGAAATACTTTTATCTAAAAATCCCATTCGTCAGTGACACGCTCGACTTTAAGATTCAAAAAGAGAAAACACTTGCACAATGGAAAATTCCGATACAACAAAGAAAATATCCTTCGGAAAAAATGTTGTCTACTGCATCGCGTGCAATGCATGCAAAGAAATATACATGAAATATACTTATACTTTAATTTTTATTATTATGATTATTATTATTATATATATATATATATATATATATATATATATATATATATATATATATTAAAAGTTAATAACTTTTTTAAAAACCAAATAATTTCAATTTAAAACAATTTTACAAAATCAAACTATTTAAAAATATTCAAAACATTCGTAGTCATAGCACTTTGCACATTTATCTTTGGATCCAATGACCTTATCAGCATTGCTTCACATATCAAATGTTCCTTATAATTATTAAAACTTTTCAATAAAACTTTAAAATAAAACATTTCTATTTTATTTTACAACCTCTATTGTGCCCACCAATATTGGTAAAACCCTTCAATCGACAATGCTTTAGAATTCAAGTAGAGAGATCACGGGAAGTCTCTCCAATGTATGTGGCATTACACCCATTATATGTGAATTGATAAACGAGATCAGAACATAATGCAACAGGAGTTTTTGATTTATTAATAAACATATTAAAATATTTAATTAAGAAATAATATGTTTAAATATATATAGTAATCCATATTATTTTAGTTGGTCGTGCCTGAAGATGACAGTTAAACTGCCAAAATATATGGTACGACGAGTGTTTAATTGGAGTTTTCTTTTAATAAAATTGTTACCAAACTTACTTAATTATTTATTATTATTAATATTATTATTATTATTATTATTATTATTATTATTATTATTATTATTATTTATTATTATTATTATTATTATTATTATCATTATTATTATTATTATTATTATTATTATTATTATTATTATTATTATTATTATTATTATTATTGTTCTATCAGATTAAAGAATGATAAAATAAGCCCTTGCTGCAATGTAAATATTATATTATTGAAAATAGTTTCTATTATTATATAATCATCTTCAGTTTCCTATAGAAATTATTATTATTATTATTTTTATTATTATTATCATTATTATTTTTACTATAATTATTATTATTATTATTCTTTTTATTATTATTATTATTATTATTATTATTATTATTATTATTATTATTATTATTATTATTATTATTATTATTATTATTATTATTATTATTATTATTATTATTATTATTATAAACTTAACATTTTAGGAAAAATACAAAAAAACTTATTTATCTCAGTTTAGTTATAAATTGTAGAGCCTTGATCAGATTAATTTGCAAAATGATTTATTTGATCTTAGTATTCTAATCATACCCAAAGGCATTAGGGGAAAAATAAATCATAGAGAATTTCGGCAGAATCTAAAGAAAGTCAATCTGAAAATTTCAAGTATTTACAAGAAATTTTGGCAATACAAAATTACTGAAGTGATAAAAAGATTTTGAAAAATTAACCATCGAATCACCATTTCGATGTTTTTTATGAATGAAAAGCTCTGAACGTTATTTTGGAAATGAGGGGTTGTAATTATTATTATATTTGTTGAATTTATCCATATGTATCTGCTACCTTGAATAGGATGAAGCAACATAAGACATTTGACGCCAGTAAAGACTGGGATAAAATTAATATTTTATTTTTTAATTTTCTGGCAGGTATTGCAATTTCTATTTTCACTTTATCTTGGAGAATTAAATAATCAAATTTAAAAACATTTATTTCACTTCGAAACCTTTGATTTCAAATATTTACAATTTTATCTCAAATAAAAACAAAATTTTTATTTTCTGAGCAAAATTTCTTTATATTTTTAACAACAATTTTGACATGGTTTCACCAGGATTCTTTGACGTTTAATTATATTTGATTTTTTATTTATTGTCTGTTTCGGTTACTAAGAATTAAAATTTTATTTGGTTTTGACTTCATGACAATATATTCTATCAAATTTAGTAGTAAAGAAACATTATCAGTGCAAAAACTTGAGTAAAAGAAATAAAAATATTTGCAAACAATATCTTTATAAATTTACATTGTTTCTTCATCACTTTCATCTGTTTTGAGTTTATAGTTTTATTTCTTTCTTTATCAGGGTTGCTTACCATAAGAATTGTAAATAGAATTTGGAATATTAATAAAATAAAGAGGTTACAACAGTAGATTAGTACACACATACAGTTTAGCTCGCGGTACGCAAAACATTAAAAATATATGCCAGGGCACAAATAAAAAAAATTCATACATTTGAAAAATACTACAAGCAAATGTAAATAGAAAAACTGAATTGCACCATATTACAAAATTCGAGGAAATAAACTGTTATTTTTATCCAATTTTAACTACTCAATTATTAAAAAGCTGAATTCAAAAATCCAGAGCTGGATCTAGTTTTTGTACCACTGAAACAGATCTATTTATTGTAAAAAATAATATTTAAAAAAATAACCTTATTAGTATTGTTGGCACTTGCTATTATTGCCACAGCGAATTTAATTAATCAGGTTTTGATTATATGGGATGAAAATGTTCAATTACCAAACATAACTTTAGTCATTCCACCATTATGCCTGTACACGTTGATGCTCGTAGTTGGTGCGACATAACCGTCAACAATAAACGAAAAACGTTGCTAAAATTTCATTGATTCCATTCAAAAATACTTGTATGATTTTTTATGAAAATAAATTCTTTAACCATCGTCACTTGGATCTAGAATAAGTTATTGCCCATAGAGCTTTTGTATTAATTACTCAAACAGAATCACTACCTTTGTGTATTAACCTTTAAATTGTTTTGTTGGCACATAGTTTAGAGGAGCTCTCAATTGACGTATATTATCCTGATTTCATTTTTCGTAAGGGTCGAGAAGAATTATATATACAGAAGGTAAGTTCCAAGCATTGTTAAGGATTAAATTTTTATCGTAACATTAATTACTAGTCGATTTAGCAACAAAAATAAAATTAATTTCTTTTTATTCTGCCAAATTATTATTCGGAAAAGGACCGAATTAGCACGTCATAATGTTCGATAAAAACAAAAAAAATCAAACACGAAAGCCCAATTTGATTCATAATTATAATGCAAAAGATTTATTTCTATTATACAATTTTTAATGAACAAATCGATACAAGAATAATAATAGGAAAATAATGCTGCCTGAAAGAAAACTTGATTAAATGTAAGTTTTCAGTGAGTTGATCAGGAAATAATGTATATTATTTGAATTAATTAAAACAAATCCACCAACAAAATTTGTAAAACATTTTTAGAATGAAATGAATATTTAGGGCATATAATAAATGGTATATATCTCCAGTATATAATTGCTTGAACTTCAGTTTAAATGATGTGAAAATCTTTTTTTTTACTGAATTTACAACTAATTTAAGAAAATACTCAAAGAAAAAACTAACCAGATCAATAAACGGAAATTTTTAATGATTTCATAATAATTATTTGAAAGATAATTATCACGTCTGAAATACTTCTAGAGATGAAAATTTTATTTTTTTATTATTATTATTATTAATATTATTATTATTGTTTGATCATGAATCAGATGATTTATTGATATTTACAAATTTTCTAGCATTTTTCAAGTGATATGAATTTGTATTATGCCAAAAGTAAAATGATTTAATTTAAAAAGTATTTTATTATTTTTTTAAAATATTTTATTATAGTATTATTATTATAAATAAAGAAATTTATATTTATATAAAAAAATTTAAAAACTAGTGTAAAAGTATTAAAATATTTATTCAAATATTTATTTATTAAGATATTTAATTAAAAAAAAATTTGTTTAAAATTTATAAATTAATCCATAATATTTTTGTTGGTTTTTGTGCCTAGAAATGACAGTTAAATTATCGAAATACATCGTTCAGCGATTGTTTGGATGGTGCATTTTTTAATAAAAGGGTTGACAAATTTATTTAATTATTATTATTATTATTATTATAATTATTATTATTATTATTATTATTATTATTATTATTAATAATAATATTATTATTATTATTATTATTATTATTATTATTATTATTATTATTATTATTATTATTATTATTATTATTATTATTATTATTATTATTATTATTATTATTATTATTATTATTATTATTATTATTATTTTATAACATAATGATGATGACCATTAATCAAATATATGATTTCTCTAATGTTTGTTGCAGTTATATTTGTATCTTGAATTTGTAACCTTAGTCTTTTACAAAAATTATCGGTTAATTTAACTATTTTAATATATAGATTCTTATGCATTTTCATTTTATTACCAAATTAGCATCTAGCATGATATTTTAATGAATAAATAAAATTTGTAAAGAATAATATTTTATTGGCTTTTATTTAATGGATCGTGTCACTCTGATTCTGTCACAAATTTAGCAATTATTCAAAACTACCGATCAAACCCAGAAAAGTTTTATTCTAATAATTTTTTTTATTATTTAGGAGGTGGTTATATTTTACTTCAACCTATTCAAGTTTGCGTTTCTCCATTAAAATTAATTTTTTTCTTCTAACTTTTTGACCATTTTTAATTTTAATTTTATTTGATTTTTTGTCATTATTTTGTTTTAAATTACATTCTATTTATTTGTTCAAAAAATATTATATTTTAATATTTTTAATTTTTACTTTATGGAAATATTTTTTTTATTCATCAGATTTTTAACCAATCAAAAGAGTTTAAGTTTAAAACCATTTTTTCAACTCAATTCGAAATTTTATTTTTATTTTCATGTCCAAATAAATTTATGAAATCAAAATCTAAAAAAAAGAAAGTCAATTATAATGCTTCAGAATTAATTCCGTGTCCTAGAGAAAATCGTGGATATTCCTTTTCTTCTGATAAACTTATTCAATCTGTTGAAGAAAATACAAATGCTTTTATTTCTTCCTATAACAAAGACAAACTTTATAGTAATGTTCCAAAGGTACCACGGTAATTTTTATTATGATATTCTTTAATTCGTATAAATTTAATATTTCAGTTTTTATTTTGTTTTTCTCCGTAAAATTGCAAAATCTTGTATTAATTTTAGATTATTAAATTTAAATATTTTAGAAGATCACCAATATTTGGTAAAAGACTATTTTGAAAATTTCTGTTAAATTAAAGAACTGTTGATATTGAAGAGGCAGCTAAAGGCTTTATTTAGTGTAATTTATATCAAAAAATGTGCTCAAGATTTAGCTATAATAAAATTTAAATAACTTTTTTAAATATTTCTTAATTAGGATCAAAAATAAAAATTTATAGTTGTTTTACAGTCATTCTTATAAGTAAATCATCACAAAATTCACTTATTGTAAAATTGTAATATTGTGTAACATTTTATTTTTTTATCTTTTTCAGTAAAAATATATTAAAATAGAAAAGAGAAATGTTTTTATCAGGGCGTAGCCAGGATGGTCCTTAGGTGCCCGGGCACCCCCCCTCTTGATTGGTATTTAATACAAGTTTTAACGGTTTTAATTTTTTTGAGTAAAACATATTGTTTATAAATATTTTTAAAAATAAATGCAACTAATAAAATTGATTTAATTGAATTGATCATTAATTAAAGTTAAGTAAATCGAATCAAATCATTTTTAAACGTTCATGTTAAGAATAACTTAATATATTCTAGAAATAAAATGAAGAGATATAAAGATTGATGTATTCTTAACTATTTTAAGAAAATAAAAAAGACGGCGAATGGAATTAATGAGTACAATAATAATGACAATAGTTACGCCGCGAATGAGCCAAAATCAGGAACACTTATTCAAGCAGAAACTGGAGATACAACTCAAAGTTTACCAGCAACTAGTGAGACATCGAATCGATCGAGTAATGTACTATCAGGTGACATTAAATTTTATCAAAATGTTACAGCACTGATCGATGATGAAAAAATCAATGCAATCAATATGATCGAAAATCCGGATTATTCATACAACTATCTACAGACAACTATACACAGAAAGAACCGAAAATTTCAGTGGACTTGGTTTAAAACTTTTCCATGGTTGGTTTATTCAAAGTCTACAGTGCTTTTTGTAAATTTTGTTACTTTTTTGAACGCGAGCAAGATCAAAATTTGGTTTCGGTGGGTTTCAAAAATTGGCATAAAAGTTCGGAAAATTTTACACATCATCAAAGCACTGCTTCTTACCTAAAAACTGTAGCTATTTTGACATCTCTAAGCTCTATACCGGAAGGAAAAACTCAGTCAATTAATATGATAATTAAAAAAGAATTGAATTTGGAAAAGCAGAAGAATCACTTATTGTTATATCCAATCATAAAATCTATTATTTTATGTGGTCGTCAAGACATTCTGTTGCGTGGAAAATATGATTCAGGCTCATTACTTTCAGCAGATAACCGTGTAAATGATGGAAATTTATGAGCGCTCCTTCGATGGCGAGCACATCTGGATAAGAAATTTAATGAACTACCACAAAATGCTACAAAAAATTCAAATTATCTGAGTTTTACGATTCAAAACAAAATCATCTCAATAATTGAAAAAATTATTATCAAGCGTCGAATAGCTAAATAAAAAAAGTTTTCATTTTTCTCAATTTACGCTGATGAAACTTCAGATAGAGCTAACAAAGGACAGTTGGCTATTAGAGTGCTTTACTTTGGTTTCGATAAGCTTGAAATCAATGAATACTTTTTAAAATTTGTTCCAATAATCGATAAAACCGCCGATGGAATATCATCAGAGATAATGAGAACTTTTCAAGAACTTAATGTAGATTTAAGCTTCTGTGTCGGTCAGGGAAATGATGGAGCGGCTGTTATGGCAGGCGAGAAATCAAGCGTTACAAGACGAATTAGAGATAGTTTTCCAAGTGCTTTCTACATTCATTGCATGATTCCACTGCCTTAATTTGGCATTGACAGATTCGTGTAATATTGCCTTACTTAAAAGCTGTACTGAGACAATTAAGCAAATTTTCAACGATTTTAATACACCAAAGCGTCAGCAAGTTCTTTTAAAACGCATTGGAGAAAAATGTCCAGAAAGCACAAAAAAGAAGTTAAAAAATATATGTCCTACACGATTTATAGGACGCCATCAAACAATTGCAACTTTCATTGAACTTTTAGATGGAGTTGTGTCTGGCTTATAGAGAATCGTTGAATGGAATGATGATGCTTCACATTTAGCAATTGGATTCTTAAATACGATTCTTACAATTGAATTTATAATGTCTTTATTGTCACTTGAATACAGGCTATAGAAGCATCATCGGATATTATTGATAGATTCAAGGAAATTGAAGGAGATTTATCAAACAAGTTTGATGCGATATATTCAAATGCAACCAAAATTGCTGAAAAATATGAAATTGATATTCGAAAACCGAGATTTTGTGGTCTACCACGTATGGTTATTATAAGCACAAAAGAATATTATCAAAATATTTTATTCAAACCGCTTATTAGTAATTTCTACAGCGAACTTGAGGAAAGATTTCAAAACCATGAAGACATTTTGACAAGAATTCGAATCATTACTAACCACAACATTATTGCTGAAGAAGAAATTGCGAAAGCTGTTGATGATATTTTGGACTTTTATGGTGACTACTTGCAAGCTTAAGCAACTCAATTAAGGGCAGAAATTAAAATGTGGAATTTGAGATTATCGAAGCTTGTTGAAAAACCGAATTCAATAATAGATCATATCAAGTCTTGTCAAAGTACATTTTTTCCGAACGTTTTAAAATTGCTTTCAATACTAGTAGCCGTTCCGGTTACAAATTCTACGCAGTATAAAATTATCTTGAAAATTCAAAGTGAAAGAAGCTTTAGTAAATTAAATTTAATAAAAACTTTTGACCGTGTTACTATGACTGAGGATCGCTTAAATGGATTAGTTTTATTAAATATTTATAGAAATGAGTCAATTGAGATCGAAGAAGTTTTGATCGAAATGCCAAAATCTGGCTGTAGAATCAAAATAAATGCATGAATTATGTAAAAGTTAAAATTTTTGAAATAAATGTTAAAATTTTAAGTTTTTGTGGTTCGAAAAAATTTTTTTGTCACTCCCCTCAAGAATTCCTGGCTACGCCCCTGCTTTTCATTGACTGGGTTGATATTATTTTAATTAATTATTATAAGAATGAAGGTTTGTCTGTTTGTTTGTCTGTTCGGTATAATCTTTTATATTACTTATAAACATAAGTAATAAATAAATGCGAACAGATCTACATTTTGTCAGTTTAATTATTTATATAAATTATTATATAAGAAACACATAAAAACGATTATAGAAATAAAAATAATTGTAATGTTGATGCTAAAATACAAAAAGTTAATTTAAATGAATTATTATAATAAATGTAAACTCTGACGAAGCAGGCTACAACTGCTAGTTAATAATATTTATGACTTTCATATATCATACATTGTATGACATGAAAGTAAATTTATACAATTAAAATATTTTCAAATAAAAGTCAAATTTTAAATAATTGGCAATTTAAATAAAGAATTTTTAGTAACCTGTTGCTCTTGAAAAATGCAAATTAGAAAAAAACAAATTTGCATAAATTCTAATTAATTTGTTTGAAATGTCAAAAATATTATTTTCTAGTGATTTTAATCGATATACTTGAGCGTTAAATACTTTTTAATTATTATTGTGATATTTATTATTATTATTATTATTATTATTATTATTTATTATTATTATTATTATTATTATTATTATTTTATTATTATTATTATAAGAACTTGTTTTTTGATTGCCATCTTTGATTTAATTTAATTTTATAATGAAATATTTATTAAAAAACTTTTGACTATGAATCAGTAAAGATATTGATAGATTTTTGATATTCACGAATTTTCGGCACAGCCTTTGTTATTTTATTTTTTATTATCGTTAATATTATTTTATAAGGACTTTTTTTGTTTTTCACCTGATTTCTTTTTATTTTTATTTATAAAATACAATGTCTTTTATAAGTTATTATTATTATTATTATTATTATTATTATTATTATTATTATTATTATTATTATTATTATTATAAAGTATAAAAAATTTATTAATAAAATTATTTTTATAAAAATAGAAATCACTTGAAAAAGAATGTGTCGAAAATTTGTGAATATCTTAAATAAATCTGATTCATAGTCAAATTTTGTAGAAAATATTAGATAAATAACAATTTAGAAATGAGTGAAATACATAAAAATGAAGATTATTAATTTATTAATAAATAATTAATAATTAATTATATAATTATACTAATGAAATAAAATAATTATAAGAATTATCCCAAAATTGGTAAGAAAAAAAAGGATTTTTGATTTTGTAAGATTTTATTATAATGAAAATATATATATATAACCGTTTTTCATATCTTGAACGGACATAAGTCTCACTTTTTAGCATATTACTCATATCTCTTGGATTGTAGGAGACATTTTACTGTTTTAATTAAATTTATTTTTTTATTTTTTATTATAAATCACTAAAAATCTTTTAATAAATATTTATGAATTTAAACGTCATTCTAAAATATTTATTGTGGTTAGTATATGCATTTTTTTGTTTTTATAAACCAGTGCAGAAATATAATTTAAATGTATGATTAATTAAAAATTAGAAAAAGTGTAAAAATTATGTTTTTCAAACGGTGATGCTATGAGCAGCTGACCTGTGAAAATTGAAAATTCAATCCAACTATTTATTTTGACTTTGAAAAGAATCTAAAGCATAATATATGTATAAAAGATGGTTTACTCTTAGTAGACTTATCTAAAGGTTCAGTCGATTAAAACTTATATTAAAAACATTTGTGAAAATTTGTAAGGAATTGTATATTTGTTAGTGAAAATAAATTTGTTATTCTTTATGGCTGTGCCACACTAGTGATGTTTACACGATTTCCGATTTGAATCCGTTATAAGAAGAAAATTTGATGGTTATATTCATGTCACGTTTTTGAGGTTTTAAAGAAAATCCACCAAATGCAATTTTCTCAAAATTGTGTGCATATATGATATCTTGATGTTTGTGAATAGAACCAGATTCATTTAATATTTTCACCGTGATTCAGACTATATGTCACTAGTCTGTGTGTGTGCATTCGTCGGACAATGCACGCATTTTACTGCTTATAACAGATTGAATTTCGACCCGGTGTGATTTTTTTTATTGTGACTTGTGAGTTTTAGTACTTATTATGATGAATCTAACTAGAAAATCATCGCCAAAATCATGGTTAGGCATGATGAATTTTGACGTGTCATAATATATCTGGTTTGGTAGAGGTTGTAATAAAGAATTATTGAACAATTGAGGAAAATGAATTGGCACAAAGTTCCATATAAACCAAATTAAGCAGAGTAGGCAGAGTGAGGTAGAAGACAAAAAGGCATAGAAAGTAATTTATGAATCAACTAAAGAGATATTTACGATTATTGAATTACAATGAAAATGCTTTGAGAATATTTCAATGTAAGAAAAGAAATCTGTAATTTTTACACAAATATTTGAGACTGAAGTTTTTTATAATGTGTGACTTGACTTAAACCAAAGTTTATGATCTGATTTTCAGTATATTTCTTAAAGAATAAACAAGAGTTGAAGGAAAATATCCTTCAAAAAACAAAAAAGAACACTACTGAAAGACAAAGCATCAACATGTCAACGTGAATCATAAAGGATCATAAAACTTTAAGATGATTTCGCAGCCCCAGAAAGAGCTTCACGATTTCCTAAAAGTAACGCTACCCTTGTTTGAGCAACATTATTCTATTTTTAAGGATACCTCACAAATTTACACAAGTTCTTTCAAAACAAGTGAAATTCAAAGAGCTTGATTTTAAGATAACTTCATAATTCTCTACATTCCGTAGAGGTTGGATGCAAGGGACTTAATTTTTTACATAGCCAATAATTTTTTAACAAAGAACATAATCTTTTCATTTTTACTATCATCATGACCAGAAAAAATTTTTTATTAAAGAAACTATAAAAATAATTGTAAAATCACAAAAAATTAAGCTTTTGGATCAAATTTTATAATAAAATAAATTTTCTCAAATACTCATTAATATTAGTTGTATAAAAATGAAATAAAAATCCAGCTTCATTTCTCTATCAAAATTCCCATAATCTCTTATAATGTCAAAATAGGAAGTCACCAAATAAACCATTGATGCCTATGACGATTAGTCTGAAATCAGTATAAAGTGCTACTGGGAGATTGGAAAACTGACAAATTTGATATACTTATTTTAATTAAATTAAGTAACAAATTTCTCCAAAAGAAAATACATTGCTTTTGACACAAAAATGACAATTTGATTAATTAGTTTTACTGAGATCAAAATAGCAGGTTTTTATTTATAATTATTTGTTTAAATAGACTTTCAATAATACATATATTAACAACTATTTATTTGGGTTATACTATTTTTATGTCATTTTTTTCAACCAATTTTTTTATTTTTTATAAATTTTTACTTATTTTTACTTACTTAACAAAGATTTTAATTATTTAATGCAGTGATTCTCTACCTTTATTGACTAGTTACAGAATATCTAGTGTCAAATCATGAAACACAGTCCAAGTTCCAGTAAAATATAGTTAAAATCCAAGTTCGGAAATTTAAACCTAATTTTAATCAATGCGACGGCTGTGCCTGCTTTTGAGAATGAAACAAATTGAAACAAGGTTACAACGTCGACAAACAAACTCTCATTTTCTCATCGGTTGTAAGGATTC
Source organism: Schmidtea mediterranea (assembly GCA_022537955.1). Lineage (NCBI taxonomy): Eukaryota > Metazoa > Platyhelminthes > Tricladida > Dugesiidae > Schmidtea > Schmidtea mediterranea. The sequence goes on from CM039679.1 coordinate 120,621,525, forward strand.
TTCCTCTTTTTTGACATTTTTTCCCGTCAATGCTAAAAATCCAAACTTCCACAGCCATGAAGACGCAAATGGCAGAATTATCATGAATGCTCTTAAGTTAAGTTATAGAAATTCTTTCTTAACTGAAATCCAAAATTCGTCCAAATTCTTTACATGAAACGTTGACTGATGCAACTTGTTGTTTCTCAAGTCAAGGGACAAATGAAATTCATGAAATATTTCATATTTTATGAATAAACATTGATGAAATTGGCTAACATAGCTATTTATATAAATTTTATTTATATAAATGATTCCGCCATCGACAAAAGAAAAGATTTTAAAGTTTGTATTATTGTTATTATTATTATTATTATTATTATTATTATTATTATTATTATTATTATTATTATTATTATTATTATTATTATTATTATTATTATTATTATTATTATTATTATTATTATTATTATTATTATTATTATTATTATTATTATTATTATTATTATTATTATTATTATTATTATTATTATTATTATTATTATTATTATTATTATTATTATTATTATTATTATTATTATTATTATTATTATTATTATTATTATTATTATTATTATTATTATTATTATTATTATTATTATTATTATTATTATTGTTATTAGTATGAGTATTAGTATTAGTATTAGTATTTACAATATCTTATGAATATTTTCGCTAAATTGGTTTTATAATTCATCAAAAACTGTTATGTACAAAAAACAAAAACCCCTTTGGCAAAATATCAATTTATTTTAAGAAAATAACAAATTTTATTTTTTTGAAAATTTAAGCTGTCTAGAAACAAACAAATTATGGTATAAATTTATATATAATAAAAATATTAATTTTAAAGCGATTTACTACTAACTATAGAATTTCTTTATTCAATTTTGTTTAAATTATTCTAAATTTTTTTCTTGCTTTCTCAAATTTTTTGTGCTTAACCCTAAAAAGCACAACTGATGAATGTTTTCCCAATTATAAAAATGTAATTTCCTCAATTACAGTATTTATCTTGAAAATTCAAAGTGAAATTCTTGTTCCAAATTCACTTTTCAAGAAATATCTGAGACAAAAAACTAGTTATTATTAAATAAATTTTCAACTTCTTTTTGTTTTTTCACTGTTTCAAAATGAACACTCTAAATTGAATTTAGAACTACATAAATTATGCCCACTGGGAAGTTTTCGCGACATCCCCTCCGCTTCGTACAAATTTTTTTAATGAATAAAGTTTAGACTTTATGCAGGAATCATATATTCAATTCGGTTAACTTTCTTAGTCGACAAAGATATCTTGCAAAAACCTCAATGTGTACTTTGCACTAAGTTACTTAATAATGGTTATATGAAACCATCAAAACATAAAGAACACTTAAACGTTGTCCATCCAAATAACACTAATGATAGAAAAGATTCATTTAAAATTAAGAGAGCTCGATTTGAAACAGCCGAAAAACTCCCATAATATGGATTTATTCCGGACATAGCTAGCTTCGGAATCAAGTTATTGTGTAGAATTGAGGATTGCAAAAGATAAAGAACCTAATAAATCGCAAAAACTCTGATTAAACCATGTGGAATGGAAATGGTTGAAATTATATGTGTGGTGTACACTGTTCCAAGAATAAAACACCTGGTTGATGATACGCAGTAACAATGCTTTCATTAAAGAATTTTTTACCTTTTGTAATTACTTTTTTACTTAATAAATAAAATATGATTTCATTTAAAAATATTATGCATATCGTATTTGTACTTTATAAATTACAGAAATAATGAAGGGTACGTGAAATTCTAAATTTTTACCAATGGGTATGATTACTGCAAAAGGTTGGGAACCATTGGAATAGAGGGTTTGAGGTTTAATTGTAATTCTATGATAATCGTTGCTGTTTGTTTTACATGATTATTCTTTATCAAATTAAAGTTTATGTTCTGTAATGATGCGCGTAACTATAGTGATTTATATTGTAGCACTACTCTTATCAAGTTTTGATTGATAAATTCATTTTTCACAATACATCTTGTTTGATCGGGTAGCAGTCTGGTCCGAATCAGCATCCATTAATTTATTCAGTTTTTCATCATTGCCGATAGCAGATTGCCGATTTCGAGGAATAATACGACTTTTCTTGTAATGTCTTGCAGTATCACAAGCCAATTCAAGTAAATCAGCAGCTAAGTATTCCAAAACTGCTGTTAAATAAACTGTTGCTCCAGCTCCAACTCATTCAGCAAAATTTCCATTTCGCAACTTCCTGTGAATTCTACCAACAGGAAAATAAAGACCAGCTCTTGAACTACGAATTCTGCTTTGGGACTTATTTATTTTTCCAGCTTTACTTTTCGTAGACATATTAAATGACTTTAATTCTTGCACTGAAATCAAGGATTTGATAGAAAAAGCTCAAGAAGCCATATCTAATGCGCTCCTGAACACCTCATCATTTGACTGGTAGATAGGATACCAAAATTCGGTTAAATTATGTTCACAAAACTCCATCAAAGTCGACAATTGCATAATTTTAAAAACATCTTGCAATGATAATGTTTTTGTTAATAAATTTTCATTTGAAGAGTAAAAATTAGAAATTAGCATGAGCAGAAATTTTGACATAATTTCCGATTCCGTTTCTGTAAACGATGACATTATTTCGAACGGGAAAAGAATTTTGGAACTATTTAACACGGCACAGAATAATCCACAATATGTGTAAAATAATTTTGCTTGAGGTATTTTGTAAAATTTAGAGAAACTTGTGATTATTTAGGGGAAATTAATTTTTTAAAAGGCTATTATTGTTTGAGTACATTAAGGAGTCAGTAAAGGTATCAACAGTTGAGAATTTTATAATAATTTATTTGAAATATTTTGTAGAAAACTAATTTTTTCTGAAGATTCTCAAAGATTTAGTTGCTATGGTTTAAGACTAAAACCTAATTCTACCTACTTTAACTCCATTATCCAACAGATTAAAACTCCTAAAATCCATTTAGTATTTCCACCAAATTCATAGCCAATTCACTGATAGATGAGACACAATGGTTTTTAAGCGATTAAATATCAGTGTAGCCCAGAAGAAAGTTTGTCCGAATAAGTAAAAGGTGATCAAGCATTCCTCTCTAGAAACCTTTACTAAAAGTTTTAGATGTTCTTTCTCCAATCTCTTTTGAAAATTCTTTATTTGATTATGAGTCATCCATGAACTTTGCGGAAGATCTATTGGTGAAGAACACCAAGGTAACTACCTGATAACGATCATTTGCATTTATTATCATGTTTTTGGTAATATCATAAATATCTTGGTCTAACTGTAGGTGTTTTACGTAGACATATTCCGATTCATTCTTTGTCCGCAGTTGTGAATTTGTTGATCTAAACTTTCACTTTGGCTGAAGAACGTTCTTGCAAAATTACTTTGGTGAACCCAAGGTCATCCGATTGTTACTGGTCCTACCCAAGTTGCGTCAATCTTGCAATGGGTTCTCCAATTCTTCATTATAACACTTTTCTTTCAAAATTGGAAAATTGATTCCTTTTAAATGCGTCTATTTTACCTTTGTTTGACCCAATTTATCATCCACATATCCCAAGCAACAATAGTTACCGAGAGTGCTCTGAATTCTTTTTTTAGTTTTCCATCGTTACTCAGCCAAGTCTTTTTTTGAACTTGTTCTCCGATAATGCCTACTGAAACAATAGTTTCCTCTCCATTAAGTCCTAGTTCATCAGAAATCCGACTACTTGTGTAATATACTAACCTTGCATCATTAATCATTGCATTAATTGTTTCGTTGTTCTTGTGGAGATTAATTGAAATTGTCCTTAAGCTTAAGAATTCTCTGCTCTCCGTTTTCATTACATCCGTACCAGTTGCCATCTTTGTCGTAACTTCATTTTTCTTTTGTCTTTCTTCCACTTTGCAGAGTGTATTTTTCCTATATTTCAATACAAACTGACTTTTCTTCAAACAATTCATACACAGTTTGTTCTTTTCAATAAATTTCTTTCTATCCACCACTTTCAATCATTTGAATTCTTCACACTGATCCAAGTAGTGTGGCCCTTTGCATTTTATTCATTGTAACTGTAACTCAGTAGTAAGTTGTGAGCCAGTCAGATATTCAGATATAAATCAAACCCCCTGAAAAAATATTCAGGTAAAATATCTTTTGAAGTTGGTCAAGGCCATTTAAAGGTAAATAAGTAGGTCATATATAATTAAAATCTATATCGTTTATTTTAAAACTATGTAGTTTATATATTTAAACTATAGAGTTTTTATATAGTAGGATCGGAAAAGCAGGTCAAATAACTTCATAATCTTTGCTCCTTTGATGTTGGTTGTCCAAAAATAGGTTTGATTCTTCATCCAGGTAATTTCTTTTTTTCTTTGATCGTTATTTGGATATTTCTTAGTTACGCTGTCAAAGCCATAGAGAGTTTCGTTGGTAAACCGGTTTAAGTCAGCTTCAGTCTTTAGCCACTCTTTCAATCTTTGGATCAATTCTTTTTCTCTTTCTCGTGCATGATTCTTTTCTCATTCAATGAGCAAGGAAGCTGGTAATTTATTCAATATCTGCTGTAGAAGACAGCCTATCTGCAAATCATTTTCTCTACTAATAGCATGAAAACAAACTTCCATGGATTCCAATAAGTCAACAAAAACATCAAGATCTTTCATTTCTCCTTCCCGTACCAGTTTAACCTTTTCAATAACTTCTAGCATTGTTAGATAACTCTTTTCCTCTCCACCATAGCGCCAATCTAATTATTCTTTTGCCATTTTACAACCAATTTTGTATAACCCAAAGTTTTTATCATATGAAGTAGCTCACCTGATAGATACTGCCTTATATGTAGCATCTTGTCTGCCGAACTTCCCCATGTTTGGTCGATCTTTGTATTGAATACTGCTTTTCGTGTGTAAAATTGAAGCACTCTTCCATCAAAAATTGGAATGTTTAACGTCCGCAACCTAATCAAACTTTTCTTTTCTTTTGCTATCCATATTCTGAGGTTTTGAATCCTTTGCTAACAATGCTAGGTTTCGTTCTATTTTACATTAATTTATTTACCTCTTCTTTTGTCAATTCAAGCTCATAAATATCTTTTTCAACTAATGCCTTTCATTCATCTTATCTAATGTTTCACACAACTCGATAGGCCTTAGCCATTCATACAATGTCTTTCCAAACTCTTTTCATAGTCTACGAGCGTGCCGCTATACCCTCAACCATATCTGCCAACAATAAATTACCACTTGTGTCGTTTTCCATTTCTAAGAACACCGCCTTTCCCATAGATTTTTGTACCCTCGTCATTATTACCACCACCTCTTAAACACAAGACCAAATGAATAGTCTACCCGTGTTTAAGCTTATAATCCGATTATTTTCCGTGTCCTACTAATTGCCTGTCATCATCAATTAGCTTTTGCTGCTCAAAAAGAATTTATTTTTTTCTTGAATTTTGACCATAATTTTTAATTGTATCGCATAATTTTACTTTCAGAGGAATTGTCTTTCCTATCAAGGTCTTTACAAAGATCTGTATCTCACCTTCTAATAGTGAGACCGAAGGTGTATTTTCCTTTAGAACATTTTTACAGAAACAAGAATGTTGGGGTTCATAGCAACATTCTTGTCTTTTAACCTGACAGCTGGTCACCTCACGCTCCCCAATTTCAAACTTTTTAATACCCCTATCCCCATCACATCTCCTTGCAAGACCCTTCAAATACCCCTTCAACGGATCACCTTTTCTTTTCGTTGTTTGCCATTAGATCTCCCTTTCCATTATTCCATTATAGTGCACTATGTCGGAGGAAAGATGATCAACTTAATAAATTCAATTTTATCACAAACATTTATAAAATCATTAAAGAAAATATAATAAAAATTGTCACCAGAATAAATTATCACCATTACTTGGCTCTCAATTTCCTTGGTTGGTTATTTGATTACTTGCTGAGGAGCGGAACCTCTCCGAATTGTTCATGCTTTGTGAAATCTTGAATGTTATTTATTTTATCTGGCCATAAATATTTAAAATAAGAACTAAATATTTGGCGACTTTCTATTCACCATTTAATCAAATCTCGAAAACAACAATTATTTCTATAAAACTAACATTTTACTTCAATAACCATTGTGAGGATATTTAAGCATAATTATCAACGGACATCAAAATCAAATATTTTAACGTATATTTTAAAATTTGTATAAATTTAACAATGGTTAACTAAGTTGAGTTATTATTAAGTTATTATGTTTTGATTTTAAAGTATTAACCCTAATTACGTTGGGTCAATCTACTTACGTTAACGTATTCGATGAGTGTCATAGACTCATAAGGGATTTTAGTAGATTTACTGGTGCTAATCATGGTTAACTAAGTTGAGTTATTATTAAGTTATTATGTTTCGATTTTAAAGTATTAACCCTAATTACGTTGAGTCAATCTACTTACGTTAACGTATACGGTGAGTTTCATAGACTCATAAGGGATGTTAGTAGATTTACTGGTGCTAATCATATTTTCACATTTATTTTAAATTTATGACGACTGTAATAGGCTTACAAAAAAATATGTTGTGATGCAAAAAATGAAAACGAACTTGAAATGAATCTCCAAGACTCATCCCAACGTAATTAGAGTTAATGTGCGATGATTATTAGGTAATAAAGTAAAGTAAATAATTATTTTTTAATTTTAATTGTTTTTAATTTTTTCAAAAACTTTATTGAATATTAAGTGAAATTAAATTAAAAACAGAAAGCTTCGCTTTTAATTGGTTTATATATACTTAGGGAGAAACATAAAGTTGGTTTCAATAAACATTTGAATTAATAAATGATTTGTGATTCTGAATTAAACGAAGATGTCATCTAACAGCCATCACGGTGGCTGTTAATTGTATAAGAACTGTTTTATCTGTTAAATTTATTCAAATATTTAAAATCTTTATGTAAATCTTAAGTAAACTACTTACAAAAAAACCAACTAAACGAAAGAATTAAAGTGAAAAGAATAAAATTTTCAGTATATCAAAAAACCTTTATCGATAACATTTAATTAATTTGATAGAAGGGATAACAATTAAATGTAATTCTTAATTAAATATTTAACGAAAAATATCACGTATATAGTATAAGTTTACAAAAAGTGTTGACATTCATCTTTTAAATGTGGTAAAATTGTTAATTTTCATTGAAAATAATATTTAAAAGAAGAATAATTATTCAAAGTTTGTTGAAATAACATTTAAAAAATTTCTTAGTTAACTTATTTTACGTTAATTTACGTGAATTTAATAAATACACTTTTTTATCGAGACCATAACCTAAGAATTTCAGAAGTTATTAGAAAATATTGAGACAAAATTTTAAAATATGGGTGTTTTTCATTGAAAGCCAAAAATTGTGAAACCACAATTTACTGTAGAAAAATAATAAACATTTCTTAGTTTTTAAATCAAAAAAATTTTTTATGCCTTTTATTAAAGAAAATATCTTGGATTTTTATTGAGATTTTATATAGGCTTTTTATAAAGGAAAATTTAAATTAATAATTTTTAAAAAAATAATTATACATACTAACACATAAGCCGACACCTCAAATTTGGTTGAAAAAATGTCCAAAATAAATATATACCAACCTAATAAAAATGAAATTTGGAGTAACTGTTAATATATTTCAAATTATGCAATTCACAAAAAACCATAACAATTTCAATTGACAAAAATTATTTTTTATTGTACTGACTTCGATAAGTAAAATAATAAACTGATTCAAACAATAATTTATTTTATTATGTATATCAATTTACAAAATATCAATTAGTAATTGACACATTATTATCTATTAATTATTGAACCATAATCATTTTAATTAAAAGTAGGTATAAGCCGACCCATAAACTTTGAAAAAAAAATTAATCAAAATTTACTCTGCCTATACGCTAGATTATATGCGGTAAAATTTAATTCATTTAATTTTAAAAATATATTTTTTTTATGGGAAGATGAAGATTTAGAAGAAAAATCAAGCCAAATATCATATTGACAATATACATGCCAAATATCCTCTGAGCCAAAGTATACCACAAACGACCTCACTATGGAGATTCCAGTGTTTTTAAGTAATGGCATAAATCTTATTGCTTTTAGTGAGATTCCAATACCAATGTGTTTTATTTTAAAAAAATGAAATATAATAGAAATTATTTCAATTAAACAAATAATTAAATTTCACTTCATTTACACAAAAAACCTAAAAGGCCTCCGTTAGAAAATAATCAAACGAGAAAGTTTTAAAGCCAAAATTTTCTAGGAGCGCAATTCTAATTTTAAACTATTCAGATACAGTTGTTATTTTTTAGAAATTTAAAATTAAAAACTAAATACATGATCACTTTATTTCTGTCATAAATTTTTAGTTTTCAATAGTAAAACTAAATTGTCAAAATTCCTTTTTTTAATAATTAAATTAAAAATATGGCATTTTAAACCAATTAAAATTCTTTAAAGAGAGCACTAAAAATTGGTAGATTACAAATTTGTTAAAAATAAAATGATATTATATTGGTATTTATCTAAAAAATGTTTCCAGTTGAAGAAATAAAATAAGACAAAAATGGATACTTTATAACATTTATTGAATGTACTAACAGGAGTCATACGTGATCCCAGAATATATTAAGATATATTCCCACAATATATTAAGAAAGTTCTCCTGATAAGTATTTAAAGAAAGCTTCCAAGATCTCGGGACAATGACTATCTGTTTCGATTATATTTAGGAATATATTTGCTTTTTGTTTTAATTTTAACTTTCTTATTTTAAGTTTGTAATTTACACTGGCCTGAAATGTTGGATCTTGATTGATAGACATCAGTTTCAGTGACTCAACTTCATAAAAAATCATTTACCAGTGCAAGGAAGCATCAAAATAGTTTTCATCGAAAAGGAAACTTGAAATACAGTGCTTTTCATATTTATAATACCACTACAAATTTTCGGAATTATCCATGAAGGGCAGATACCGTTTTAATGAATGTAACATGTGTTGATGATCATATTGAGGTAATGTTGTTAGGATATAAAAGGTTGGAAAGCATTACTTACCTGAAGTAATGTAGTTTGACAAAACACTTTGAGAAAAAGGTTTTGAGTGCAAAGTAACTTCAAATTAACTGTTTTCTAATAATTCTAAATATATATTTTCAATTAGCCCTAAAATTAAAAGATACATTTGCAAGGTGAAAGTGGTACAGTAAAGATTTGGGATGTGTACCTTGAAGTGAGAGTAACAGTACTGTTACGTGTCGACGGGTCCATAAATTTTGAAAGTATATTTCCTGTCTCATATCATATGAAAAACAGATCGTCAGATTTTCAAGTTACTCTACAAAATATATTATTACATTTTCTAATAATTATTGCATAATTTACTTTACTAAAACAAAAAATTATTATTCTATTATTATTTTTAAAGGATTGCATAATAATAATGATTACATAATAAATTATAATAATTTCCTAAATGTTTAAGTAATAATTCTTATATATTAAGCAGTAATGCGCTGGGTTGAGGTTGACCTGAGTTTGGCCTAATCCAAGGAGACCATTATGACCAGTGGTGTTGTGCTATTTTTTTTTACCGGAACGCGTATATATAATTATATATAGGAGCCGATCCTGGGTAGGCGGCCGCTCTGTGCGGTTTCATGTCCCAAATTTAACGACGGGGGGGGGTGATTTTCCATGATAATCCTGGCGGCGATGGTTTTTTTTAGGTCTCATGTCACAAATTTGACGACGGGGGGCAGATTTCGCCCAATTTTCGCCCGTCGCCAGGATCGGCCTTGTATATAGCATAAAAAGGAGAGAAACGAAAATCATTACGAAACCCATTTTGTGTGTATATATATATGTTAATTACAATAATAGGAACGTTTAATAAAAATTAGTTAACAAATTATAAAATACGCATATTAGATACTCAAACAATATTGCATAAATATTTTTAACAATACATGAAATCAATACGTCAACCAATTCTCGTTATCAGAAATCATCTTTAGTTCCGGAACGCATTCCTGTCCAAAAAGGAAGTACCGGAACGACGTTCGGAGCGTTCCGTCTCGACAACACCACTGATTATGACAATATTTGATCTTTTTGGCGGTCCATTGTTCTGCATGTTAAGAAAATGTTATTTAGATTATGATAAAATGTTTAACTATACTATTTTTTTTAAAAATAAAATGATCTATTTACTCTCACTTCAACAAAAATTTTTAAAACATGATACATTTACATGGCGTTTTAATCTCCGATTTCAATCAGAAATGTTTGATTATTCATAAAAAAATATTTGATAGTTCATTAAAACAACTTCATTATTTTATTTAATTATTAGAGTTTTTCAGTAATTCGATTTCAAAATTTTCTGATGATTAGTTTAATTAAAATAAGTGCAAAATGAAATTAATTCATATAATGTCTATATTTCTATAAAAATTTCATATTTTAATAACTTTTATTTTATCAATATTTGTTTAAATTATCTTAAACAGTCACTTGATTACAAAATTATTTTAGATTAAGTTATTTGATGTTAAACTTTAAATAGATTTTAAGACCTTGATTTGTAAATATTTTACATCCATAAAAGAAAGAATAAGTATTATTTACCAGAAATTAAAATTGTAGCCAATTATGGAACACAAGAAGTTTTATCAAATCAAAAAAAATCATGTATATTAATATCAAGTTATTTATTCGTTTAAAACAAAATAACTAAATGAATAAATTGCATATGAATCTCGAATTTATTTAAACTATAAAAAAGATTGATGTCAAAATTCATTTCTGAATCGAAAACTATAATTATATATAAGAGTCGAGCAAATTGAACGGGTTTGACAATAAACGCAGATGGAAATGAAATGCCATTTAGAAAACGAATTTTTTAAGATGTATTTTTGTAGGAGCTTACGAATTTGTTTCTATATTTATATAAAATAACGCACTTAAAAATCGGAAAATTTGTGCGTTTTGTAGCTTCTAGAAAACCGACTTTCGACTTATAAGTAGTCGCATAAACTTAAAGATTTTCCAGATGCGAAAACCGATTATATGTTTAGAGTAAATTAAAAATTTAATAATATTATTTTGGGGTTTAAAAAATATAACAGAGATTAAGAAAAACCATATAAAAGATTTATTGAAATTTTTAAAAATTAGTTAATTGAGTAAGGGTCGAAAACTCAACATATATTTGGCGAAAAACTGGTAATGATGTTGTAAGTTCTATATGGTAAAGAATAATCATATTTTTGTGGAACCTTAAAGTTGCAGTAAGAGATGTATGGCTTTGATTTATCGGTTCAATTAATTTAATTAACTATTTAATTATTTTTATTAATATATTTTTTCTGAAATATTCAAGTCATTTTTTACTAATTTTCAATAAATAATATATTTAAAATTTAATTAATTAAAGTAAATTTGATTTTTTTTACAAGCGGGCAATGCTCAACATGGAGCGTGCCATTGAGAAAATATACAACAAACGCAAGAGTCAGAAAGATTCATTTTATCACAAATATAGTTGTGAAAATTTCGAGGCAAATGTCTATCATAATTTTCAAAATTGTCCTGGCTTTGATTATATATATATATTACATTGTTTTGTATTTACAAAGAAAAATATTTATTAATTTATTTTCATTATATAATTTGCAATTAGATTTTCTACAGTGGCGATGGATATATTGAGATCAACTGAAGATCATGACATTCATCCTTACGGACGAGGGGGTCGGTTTGAAGGTGTTCTTTATACAGGCAGAAAAATCCGAATAAGGCTTGAAAGTAATAAATGGCTAGCATGGTTAACATTGATAGGGCTATTATTAATGTTGTCTTTAACAATAATTTTTCTGGCAGGTTTACCTTATATTTTCGTTTTTTTCTTATTGCAGTACTATTATTATTATTATTATTATTATTATTATTATTATTATTATTATTTTTATTATTATTATTATTATTATTATTATTATTATTATTATTATTATTATTATTATTATTATTATTATTATTATTATTGTTATTATTGTTATTATTATTATATTTATTGTAATATTATAAATTTCACTAGAACAACATCGGGACATGGTCAATGGGGTAAATTTATTCGACAATGAAACTAATTAAGTAGAAACACTGATAAGATATTGTAATAGTAAATAGAAAACGTGATTTTCATTCATATCCAACAACTAAAATATCTTATTTTGAAATAAACGCTATTTTCGCGAGCTTATTATAACAAAAATGTCAGATTTCCTCAATGAACGGATTTATGCTACAATAATTAGAAATTATTATTGTCAAATTGGTTCATTTGTTTCATTTGTTTATTTTTTTAATAAAAGTTTTAATTGTTAATTTTATCAAAACTGTTGCGAATTTGTTATTGCAGTAGAAAAATATAATTCTATAACGCTTCGCATCCTAAATATTTCATCTTTTTTAGTATTCCAATTTATAACAATTATTAGCTACAGGGCTCTTAGTATTAATTATCTCCATATATAAAGACAAATAATAATTAAATTTTGTTAATTCAAAAATTTAATATTATCCCTTAAAATTTGAACAAAAATTTCACAGGAGAATTTTTCAATGTAATAATGTATAAATAAGGAATCCAACTAACCGCATCAAACAACGACATACAATTGTATAATCTTAAATTAATTTGTTTTATATAATGTTGTTAAAAGTATTAATTAATTAAATTAATCACTTTAATGAAATAATTAAATTACATTTTTACAACAATTATATCTAAAAATTATTTATAAATTTATAATAATCTAATAAGATAACTTTTACTTAAAATTTTATAAATTTAATAATATAATTATTTTTAAAAAAATATAACTATAAAAATGTTAGAGTTAATAAAGTTAAATTACATATAAATTATTCTGTGTACAATGTATATCGTGTCGATATGCACTACAAAAACGTAATATAACGAAACCAGATGTTTATGGATATTGATATAGTCTTATATTATAGAAATTTTGTATCATAGAAGTTTTATGTATCTCAAACGGAATTTTGTATAAAGTGTGAATGTGGTGTGACACGGATAAACTAAGTTTATTTTATTAAATTTAAAATAATTTTGGTACATAAATTTTATGTAAATAATTATTAAGTTTTATATAAAAATTAAAATATTTAAGTGAATTTTAGGAATAATTTATACAAATACGAATTAAGTTTATTATTTATTATTAAATGAAGCACTTTACATTTTTTATCACAAAGATAATATTAAAAAACGTTACTACATTCCAATAAATTTTATTTATTATTTATCCTTTTTAATTTCATATTTTTAAGTAGGTTTTATTTAATTATTTAATATTTATTTTTAACAAAAACTTTCTAATAATATAGAAATTTATTTTAGATATGAACTTTTGTCAATGTCGGAACTGTGATTTATTTTTCTCTGACATATACATGCACTCAAATCTTATTCATCACATGGACAATTGTAAAAAATAACAAATTTTTATATCTGTTCTGACTGGATAATAACTCTTATAATATACTAAAAAATCAATGAATCTATATTATAGAAACATACAGACTTACCAGTGTGTTGATCTAATTTGTAAGATTAAATTAAAGCCTTCATTGTAGAAGCAGAAAAAAATAGAAAAAATAAATTTAACATACAGACACACAGTAAAACAATAATACTAACTTTCGATATGTGAAATTGTTTGAATTATATCACTGCTATAAATCGAAATTTCATATATGTGAATAACGGCATAAGCCCTTGCTGCGAAGTAATAATTATATCGTCTTATACTTGTAAATCGATATTATTATGTATTTTAAATTTTAGTTTAAAATTAATCTGATTAACTTTCAAATAATTTAATATATAAATTTCTATAAAGCTTAAACACAATTAAAATGGCTGATATATAAATTTCAGTAAATATTCATTATTTTCAGTTATTCTAATCGCAATCAAGTTTGATTTGTGAATCGATTTGTATTATTTGAGCTATTATTCAGTTGAATAAGGAGTATTTATCTGGGCTGGCCTGTGAATATTCAACTATATATGGAGACTACTGAAATTAAATTGCTCTTTTCAAATCAATTGATAATGAAAATCCATTTAAATGCATGATCTCAAGTGTGTGCATTTGTGTCGATGTGTTTAGAGCTTAGTATGTTTGTTAACAGGGAATAATACATTCGTTTAATATAAAAATAAAATCATTAAGTTTATATTATAGAAACGCATAAACTTACCTGTGCGTTGAGTTTTAATCTTGCAATTAATAAACTTATTTATTATTAAAAGTTAGAAAGTAATAGGAAAATATAAACTGAACACATAAGCATAGTGCATAGTAAACAAATGCACGCAAACTTTCAATATGTAAAATTTTTGCAGTGAATAAAAGCATTTTAAAATTTAATGTAAGAAATCTTTATAAAAAATGGCTGAAAAACATATTGACTCTTGAATTTACTGGAAAATAAAGAGATTTCGCATGATCTATCATGAAATTATGATAAATTTAATGTTTTTGACGGTATTTTAGATATTTTTGAAGTAATTGAAACAAATGTTATATTTGTTAATTTACGTTTAAAAAATATTATTTTTATAGAAATTTAGAACTTGAAAAAATCAGAATAATCGATGCTATGGAAAGTAGCGAAGATTACTATAATCTGGGAAGATTTTTGGGAATCTTCAGAAATTTTCATCATGTACCCATCATCTTCGTTTTCAAGTTTTTTCAACAGTCGACTGAGAGAATTAATTAATATTAGTGAACATAATGAAAATAAATGAAAAATATTTTTGTGTGTTGAGACAGAAAAGTAACTACTAAAAAGAAGTTATCAACGATTTATTAAATCAGCGTTTGTCAAACTTTGTAATCCAGCGGAACTCTTTTTGATATAAAATTATTTATGGAACCTATGTTTAAAACTTTATAATATATAAATTTTCATTTATTTAATCAAAATAAAATAATCATAAACCTCTGTGATCTGTCATAAGCAAGAATCTCCTTAAGTAGAGATGGTGCCTAAAATACATTCAAAAGTTGAATACTGCCAGTAGCTGTTCCTTGTAATACAATACCCTTGTGGCTCGTTATCGAATGTGACCCGTACGAAATTACTCTCACTTTTCTATCTTTATGTTTTTAGTGAAAATACTGCTCAAATGCTATTGATGCTTATATTTGTATCGAAATCGAACTCTTTGTTAAGATCTGGAAAACATAAAACCTGGGTCGTTGTGTGTGCTTCCTTCAATCATTCGAACACAATACTCGTTCCATCTGTCCATTCAAACTTTTTGTTAATCGGGATGTTACAAATTTGTTCTAACATATTGGCCTTCTTTGCATA
This sequence comes from Schmidtea mediterranea, assembly GCA_022537955.1. Lineage (NCBI taxonomy): Eukaryota > Metazoa > Platyhelminthes > Tricladida > Dugesiidae > Schmidtea > Schmidtea mediterranea. The sequence goes on from CM039679.1 coordinate 120,637,036, forward strand.
CTCGATGATGAATCTCCTGCAATAATCACAAATGCCTAAAATTTTTTGAAGTTAATTTATGCAATTTTGTTTCCCGAAATTTTGTATGGCCTCAACCTTAGCAGGATCTATCCATACTCCTTCTTTGCTGAATGTGTCCCTAAATAATGTTATTTCTCCTTTTATTAGTTTTGGCTTTTCTGAGTTAAAATTGAGTCCTGCTTCCCCGATCACCTTTAACACACAAGACTTTCTCTAATGCAACGTTTTTTACAATTCGGATGTTAATGTAGGTCTCTACCTGCATTTTTAATATCTATTTACCGTAAAATCTTGACTATAATACGCACTTTTTTCACATTTTAGTCAGCAAAAATAAGGGCGCGTATTATGATCGTATACAAAATTATAATTTTAAACATTCAACAATTGAATTTCACTATTGAATTCTCAGCTCTAAAGAAAATACATCCTTTCATAATATAAAATGGATAATTAAAATATATAAAAAATCAATGTACTGTGATTGCATTCTCAATTTATAAAGAACTGTACCCAATGTAACTAAAGACCACAGTGTTGTGTAATGTGAAAGAGCAATGTTCGAATTGCGCATATACACCACTCCGCTCTCCTCAGCCGAATGCGGCCAACGTGAAGGGGTATGATTTTTAAAGAAATTTTAATATTTTAAAATTTATGAAATAATCATGGTTAACAATTAATGATTAAAGAATAACAACAACTCTCATTATCGATATAAATCCGCATAAGTTATTTTTGACTTAAAACAATATTATTCAATGTCTTATAGCACAAAATTAATGTGATGAGAGTATTGTTTAAGCACAACAAAGCGATCAACTTGTATGTCTTAGTGAAAAATGCCAAACCTGTTAATCTCTCATCTTCCATTCGATTTCTTAGGTAGGTTTTCAGCAATTTGAGGGATCTAAATGATCTTCAGGGAGCTCATGAGGTGACTGAGATAATACTGAAATACGAAGAAAAGTATGAATATTCTGAATCAGGGTTGCCATATTTCGAAAGCATCCTGCCGGGAGTAACGAAAAATTTTAAATTCAAAATGTTAAGTGATGCAATTGCTGGAAAAACCTAATTTAGAAAACGTAGCAGAAATCGAGGGCTTTTGCTATACATATCGGAGTCTGGAAATATACTTTTTTAACGAGAGACTCCCGACGAAATCGGGAGGTCTGACAACCCTGTTCTGAATCCTGGGTGGAACAATGTCCAATCCCTCGATAGCAGAGGAAAGTTGTCTGTGATTGATGCTTAATGGTGAAAATATATTGAATATATGCTATTTTTACGCTTTTGAAAACTTATAAGGTCATTTATTTTTATCATTTTAATTGTGTCTATGTTCGAATGTTCTATAATTTGATTATAAATTAATTAAATCAGTATAAAATATTGTACTACATCACAATTGAAATTTCTGAACAGATGAAAAAATAGTTTTATCTATTTAAATTTAATTTCGGAAATAAAAATGTTTTAATTCAGTGTCTCACCGCCGCCCAACAAGGATGGAAAGACGAAAAGGCACCTAACCAAGCCCAACGGGCACATATCAAAGGCTTCGAAGTCGCTCTAGCAGCATGCCAGGAGACTAGTGCGGTGACATATCCCCTGGTATTCGCCCCATCACAGTTGGCCTACCGCGATCAGAATCCTCCAAAACATTCCAACAAACGCTCTCAACCTAATGCTAGACCAGGTAAGACCGAAAGATTACGACGACTCTCTCAAGCGGAAACAAATAAATTACTAATTGTTGGGCCAGAACACAAACGGCCTTGGAAAATGTTTAAATGGATCGGTAACACACAGGCAAAACATAACATGCAAATTTAAACTCAAACCTATTAAAACATCAATTAAACCCTATCAAATATGAGAAAAAAGAGAATTACATATAAAATAATAAACATAAAAATAAATTAAAATAATAACAAAATGCAACAAGATCCGCACGATACAAATACAAACATAACATGAAAACCCAATGAATTCGACCGAAATCTGAAAAAAATGGAAAATTTCATGAAAAGGAAATTTAATCAAAGAATTTGAATTAGAAATAATTCAATAAAAATTCTAAATAAAAAATTATCAAAATAAATTAGAAAATAATAAAAATAAAGATTATAATACACTAGAAAATAACAAGGTCGAATTTTGTTTTACTAAATCAAAAATAACACGCGAGGTTAGGGACAGAAAATAGGTATAAATACCGATACATTTTCACATAAAATTTAACCGTTTTTCAAATCAAAAACCATTTTAAGCTTTTTGTTTATAAATCTATTCAAGTTAAATTTTTTAGGTGAGCAGTAGTTTTATTTGGAAACTCTCTCTCCACGTCACATTCTCGCAACCTCGGTAGAGCTCTGCTTGGATGTCGGCGTGGGGGGAGATGTATTTTTATGTAATTTTATCGAATGATTGGGTCAAGTAATTTTGTACTTTGTTTTTAATATATTAATAAAAATTTATAATGTTAAAATCGAACTTGTTTTTCATAAAATTGATTAATTTGTCGAAATTTTTCCGGCCCACAGCCAAGACACATTGCAAGTCAGTAAACTCAACATACTATTCAGATTCGTGTAAGTGCGTGGAATATCGCCGATGATCTGTGCTCGTGAAGACCCGGCGTGCGGAACGCAGGGATTGGAACGTCAATATTATCCCGTATAGAAGAAAGGAGAAATAAGGAAGGGGTCTTTTGGCTACTTCCTCGTTTCTCGTTTTCTTTAAATTCGACCTAAATTAATTTACACACGGCTCAAAATCACCACACCGAGTAGTCCAGTGGGCACTCATTAAATATAACATAAACATAATATGCGTTTTAAGGCCTATTAAAGGGAAAAGGTACGGGGAATAAATCAAATTGAAATCGCTGCTATGAAATGAAATAAATTAATCAATTCAACTTAACTACAAATTATAGATCTCTAATCGTTACCAAATACATATCGTTTCAAACTCCTAGTAAAGTAAAGAATTTAATCAGAGATTAGACGCGCTTTTTCAAATAAAAACGGGACCACCGCTATGTAATTAAATAATTATTTTTTTGTAGAGCTAGATTTGATATGAATTTAAAAAAAAGGGGAATTAGAAATTAACGGTATTGTTAAATAGTTGTTAGGAAACCCAATAAGGACATAATTAAAATGATAGCTATTGAAACCAACTCACCCTAAACTTTCAGTAAAGCAGAGAATTTAATTAATCCCAAGTTGGAATAGATCCATCGGTATAGTTAGTAAACGCACTCTTTTTCGAGTACCCCCATAGAGAACGGCATCAATAATAATTGAAATTGACTATAACTTTCCAACCGTCACCGTAATCCCAACCATTAAGCGATTTTTGCGATCATACCCCCAAACTGACTTGTGTCGAAATTTCATAAAGTATCCATCGAGATTTTACTCGATTAAAAATTAACCCAAATCATCGGAACAAGTGAGGAGATTACCGCACCGATTATGCATTATTTTATAGGATTTATGAAACGCGATAAGATACCATTGAGTTAAGTTAAATAGAATAGAGAAATAAAAACTCATCGAGTAGACAATTTTATTCCATTAAAGATGAATACCACTTATTAAAATAATTCCTCCACCAACTCATACAGGATGCCTAAATTAATAGAGCCTCATGGAAATCCCTACAATCTCCACAAATTATGCAAAATAAATTAATTAAATTACTAACCCCACTTACGGTTAATCAGCATCGACATAGAAAGAATAATTCACCCGATAAAATATTCCAAATTGATCAGTATAACCCAAACAGGAATAGGTTTCCGGATTCATTCCAGGCATGTTTAGCAGTGACATCCAGCACCAACTAAGGAAAATTCGTCATATTAAGAAAATAATTGTATAAAAATGGACTTACTAGACAATATAGTAGAACAAACTCCGAATTATCACTAAATCACCGGAAATTTGATCAATGTAAAATTTCACATATTCTGATGGAAAGTCCAAATTAACGATTCGCAAACCGATCACTCGACTAACGGATATAGATTTTAATCTAAATATTTAAGTCGACTTCTATTCACTACCCAATAAACGATTCATCAATAATTCATCAGGATTAATCGATTTTCCGGCCATCAATAATCAGTGTGTACAGCCACCCCCGCTTCTGCATCTAAATAAAACCTAACATCGATACAAAGTTATTCTGGAATTTTTTTTCTTTCTGAACATGAATACACAACCAATTTCTGACGAAGCGACGTCGACACCTGGAACGTTTCATGAAGAAGCTACGACGACGCAAGATAGGATAATGGAGACAACTAATCCGACGGATCAGGCGGCAATCTCTCTCGCAGACCGATGGAGATGGGCCTGGGCTCAATACAGACAGGAGAAGTGTCCCGAGTTTCCCCCGTCGAAGTTTCTCGATAGAAACAATCTAGGGCAAGGAACAGCCGACCAATGGAGCCCGGCCAAAGAGATCTACCAACAGGCTTGGTGGCTGCTCACAAACCTGGAGGCCCATCAGTGCCAAGAAAACCTGCAGGTAATCCGAGCTCGCCAGTATCTGGCGAACGTTGAAGAAGATTTGCTGGCGGGTCGGATCGCCGACAACTATTGGCATCCCCAACCAATCTCCCGACTCAGGACTCGCCAACCGCTACGACTCGAGCCCGCAACACGAAGAGACTGATTATGTCGATCTCGGGCTATACACCCGAGGAATGGGTGGCGAAAAGATTCCCATGAGTGATTAAAAGCTAAATTTCGCTTGATGATTGATTTAAAACAATTGTTTCTTTCGGCATTTTGATTTAGGTTGAACTGTTGATAATAAAAATTAAATTTGTGAATGTTCTGTTTTTTTTGTTGTTCTGTTTTCGCTTAATTAAGATCTTTTATCATGAAATGATTTTGCCTTAATTTGTTTAAAATAAACCTAATGTTATATGATTGTATCCTATCAGTAAACCACCTTTTAATTATTTTATCGTTATTAGCCATGGAAACCGCCCAATTGCTACAAAATGAACTATCCCGCGCCCAGAAATCCAACAAATCCTTTTACGAACAAATAATTCAGCTCACCAAGGAGGTGCAGCAGGTGAAATCCACCTGGGTGGACCCGGCAAAGCTCAAATCCATCCACCAATGCCTCACAGCCGCTCAAAAAGGTTGGGCTGAGGAGCGCCAACTAAATCAGAATCTCCGGACGCAAATAAGTGGGCTAGAAGTCGCCCTGGCTGCCAGTCGTGAAAGGGAAGCGGTAACTTACCCCCTTATCTTCGCCCCATCTCGTAAAGGATAAGATGGGCAGAAGCATTCTACGGCAGCCCGCTGAACTCGATATGGAGCCGTAACTTAGTAGTTCTGACATCGGAACTCACCTTTGGCGGTCCCGTGACCAATGGTTGCAGTTCCAACGTTTGCTAGCAACGGGTAACCATTGGCGGTCGCGAAATATTGTATGTTTTGGGGTCAAGGTCGTAACCACCAACCCCACAATATGGTTGTTACCCAGACAACCCCATACAAATATTTCTCGCTTACCACATTGTATTTAATGAGTGCCCACTGGACTACTCGGTGTTAGTGATTTGGGCCGAATGTTGTTTGAAAGTTTATGTCGATTTTATCGAAATTAGGTGCAAGAGCCAAAAGACATACTCTCGAGCTACCCTTTTTTCCTTATTTAGTTCTATGATTTGACGTTCGAGACCTTCGGTACTCAGACTACACCGTCACAGGCACGACTATAGGCAGAGAAACCACACTTACACAGTTCGATAGTGTGTTGAGTTTTATTATTTGCGATTTTTTTGGCTGTGGATAAACGCATATTCTTTATTTCATATTTTCATCACAAAGTTTCATAAATACAAGCAATTCTAATTGAAAATATATACTGAAAAATAAGACCACAAATTGATATCTACATACTAAAATCAGTCTGACCATCTGCACACTAACACTAAAATTCAATCTGTCTCTCTGTAGACAGTCTGTCTGTCTGTCTTGTGTGCCTATATTTCTGCACACAGTTTGTCAAGTTGTTTCCAAATTTGTGAATACACATCAGTATATATACCTATAATTTGACCTTAACCTTGAGTGTTATTTTTATTGCGATGAAACAAAATTTGACCTTGAAATTATTTGTGCTATCTAAATCTAATTTTTATTATTTTGGTGGGTTACATGGTTTCGAATCTCGCTTATCTTTCTAGTTGCCCTGGTAACGCCATACAAAATGATACTAATCGCCACTTAGCACCCGTTGCTAGGCAACGTTGGTAATGTGTTCAAGTGGTGGATTGTTCGCAAAAATTGAGTATTATCGCTAGTACTGTAGTTGCTCGGACAACCCTCGGGTTCACGAGCTGTCGATAGAAGACTTATGCTCGCTTAGCTCTGTCCCTTGTAGAAATTCTAGATCAGGTTCTTAATTGACTGTGGAAAACTAAGACGTGATAAGAATGTTTATGACAATGCTGGCATACAATTATATTAAAGAAACAACTCAACTAAGGCTAAAACTACTCTATTTGATTCAACCACATGTGTAACATTTACTACTTGACGTTTTGAAGTTGGGTTGCGCGACGTCGGGCACGTTCCTTGCGTCCCGGTCGACGATTATTTGTTGGAGGGATAGGTTGCTCTGCTGGCTTGGTGGTTTTCTGCGGCACTTGGGTTGGGGCGAAGATGAGCGGATAGGTTACCGCTTCCCCTTCCCGGCAGACTGCTAGGGCGACTTCGAGTCCCCGAATTTGAGTGCGCAGGCTTTGGTTGAGCTGCCGCTCCTCTGTCCAGCCTTTCTGAGCTGCGGTCAGGCAGTGGTACAATGTTTTTACCTTCTCCGGTTCCTTCCAGGTTGCTCTAATCTGTTGCATTTCGCGGGTCAACTGAATAATCTGGGTGAGTAACTCCGCATTTGACTGTCTTGCATGGTCCAGTTCAGATTGTAGGATTTGTAAGGAAGACATCACTATAATCAAATAGATTATTTTAATTCCCTATTGATTAAGTCAGATAATCATTTATCTCATTAAACAAAATCACGAATAATTCTAGCTATAGGAAGGAATAACACATAAATTTCTAATATTTTAAATCAGTTACTACATAAAGTCTATCATTGTTGGTTTCATTCTTCGGGACAATATCTCTTCAGGCTTCGTTTGAGGGCCTCCACTGTATAGGGTCGTCGGGTATCACGGACTGGGCGAGGTGGATAGGCGACTGCAATGCGCCCGGCAAGGATGTCTTCCACCACGTTCGCAAGATACATCCTTGCCTTAACCACCTGTAAATCTACCTGCTCCTGCACCCTTTCCCATTGGGTGAGGAGGTTCCGAGCATTGGTGTAAATCTCTGCCGCTGGGTACTGCTGCCCGTCGAGTCCGTACGGATCACTTGTTCGGCCCAGTAACCTCCAAGTCGTGGGGTACGGCCATTGATGTTGAATCTTCTGAAAAACCTCCACTTTTTGGGGGGATTCTTTCCGAGGTTGCTTATCGGATATTAGGGTGTCGTTCCGTTTGAGTGGCATATTCTCTTCTGAAAAGGCATCAAGGTCAACTACTTGCATATATAGGGTGAAAACAGCTCATGTAGCTAGTTTACTCGGGTCGTGTACTTGACTCCCTATTGTTCTAATGGCAGGTCGAAAATGTTGTCATAATCATATTTAATTAATTTATCTGCTTTACGTACGAATCAATTAATGGATGCCTGTACTATTTGCCATTAGATTTATCAAACTTTAAACTTATCGAATTCTATTAGCGTCACTTTCTGTCGTAACTTTTGTGAAACGGGTGAGCGGTTTGTCTACAAGTTTTACGGACCTGGCCCTTGGGTGTACTCCGTTATGGGGGATATATAATAATATGATTAATCCTATGGGTGAGATAACCTGATGTATAATTTATTTAATATATACATTTTACCATTAAAATTTTACATGTAGGCGGATACTCGTGTATTGACCTAAGAGAATTTGTACATTGATTTAAAGTTTGTTTACCAATTTCATTTACGGTTAATTCGAACTTTAAGATCTAGACCGGATGTTGATCCGAGATAACTTAGTCGTGCGTGGGTGTATCCTGGTGGGAGAACGATTTCCGGCGGATCTTACCATTACAACTTAAGCAGTTGACTAAAGGTGATTTAAGGTCAACATCCGGTAGCTACATTATTCACGTCGTATTTTCAGGATTACTATTCAACTACTTCGCCTACACTCGATTATCTCAATTTTAGTGGGTTATTTCATTGATTAGTTTGGACGTATTTTACGGGCAATTTTTAAGAAAACTTCCTACGCTTACCGAGGCGTTCAAGTAGTTGTGATACCCTTCTTTGGAATATCTCCGTTTTGTGGAACTTTATTTGTTCAATAAAATCGGTAACAATTTATGTGATATTAATACAAATTTTCTCCTATCTTAAACTTTGGTTTTTACGATTATATTAATTTAGTTTAAGTAATAATTCATTCACTTTATCTTTAATCAATTTGCTGTAATTCCTGATTTTTTAATAATTAAAGAAAACCTTTTTTCGATTCTAGAAATTATCCTAATTCTAACTAAGGGTTAGTATTATCGGTAATATATATTGACATCTATTATTCAAATTCCTAATAGTTTTCCCTAAGGCTAGCTGGATCAACCATTACTTTAATCCGTGAAATTATTTTAATACTAATAGTTTTAAATCCGTGAATTCAGTTTTACTTTAGTTTACATCGAAAATTACTTGATTTTTTCCAAGAAGACTATCTTACGGTTATGCATTCCTAACTTTAATCTATGAATTACTTTAGTTAACGAGTTTATATTTATCCTTAATCAATACTTTACTTTACTAAAACTAGGTTACATTGGTTTTACTCAATAATTAGTTGAATTAGTTTAATCAATGAGATATTTCTGTTTACCGAAAATCATTTTACTGTTATCAACGAATTGATTGAATTTAATCAACGATATATTTACTTTTATTCATTTTATTTTTAATCCATAATTTAAGCTAAACCCTCGCTTTTACTCAATCACTTCTTCAATTTTAGCAAAATGAATTATCAGTGAACTACTTGCAGTAATTTTAATCAACAATTTAATTAAGGAGTTCCACACTTTTATTCAAGAATGACTTTACTTTAAATCGATACGTTTCATTATTTGAAATCAATGAATTCGATCCTTAATTGCTTTCATTTTATCGGGGGTTGATTTTTGATTAGATCCATGCATTACTCGTTCCTACCCAAGGATTAGTTTAATTTTATTGAAACGAACTACAATAATTTAATGGATGGAATTGTTTGCCATTACCTTAATTTTTATCAATAATTTACGATCATTTAAATTATGAATTATCTTTACCCAATATTTACTTTAATTTTAAGCCATAAAACACTTTACTTTTACAATCAATGGTTACTTTAATTTTTATCAATAATCGCAATTTAATCGAATTCAATGATCTCCAATAAATTTTATCTATTTCAAAATATTAATCCAAAATAATTATAACAACGATTTCAGTTAATTTAATCTCCGTACCATTCCCCTTTAATAGGCCTTAAGCGCATATTGTGTTTACATTATATTTACTGAGTGCCCACTGGACTACTCGGTGTGATAATTTTAAGCCGTGTGTAATATAAATTTAGGTCGATTTTACAGAATTGAGAAACGAGGAAGCAGCCAGAGACTTCTTCCTTATTTCTCGCTTCAGCTATAAGGATAAATATTGACGTTACGACCGCTGCGTTGCGCACGCTGAGTCTTCACGGGTACATATCATTGGCGATTTTCCACGCACTTACATGCATCTGTACTATGTAGATTTTGCTTTCTTGCGTTATGTATTGGCTGTGGGCCGGAAAAATTTCGACAGTTTAATTTAGTTTATAAAAATATTTATAAAACACTTTATGTGTATCAATAATATTTATTAATTATAAACAAAAATAACATAATTACCCTTAGACCATTCCATAAAATTGCATAAAATATAATAAAATAAAGCATAAATGCCTCTCTCCCCACGTCGACGCCAAGCAGAGCTCTACCGAGATGCAATGGACGTGACGTGGAAAGAGGGTTCCAACATAAATATTTCTCACCTAAAATCAATTGAACGAATTCAAAATTAGTTTCACAATAAGGTTTTTAAAACTGGCTAAAAATAGCTTGAAAACGATTAAGATTTTCAAAAATGGTTTGAAAAATGGTTAAGTTAAATGTGAAAATGGATCAGTATTTATACCTATTTTTCTCGCGTGTGAAATTTGATGCAGTAAAACAAAATTCGACCTTGTTATTTTCTAGTAAATTCTATTCTTTAATTTTATTATTTTTTGATTTATTTTTATAATTTTTTATTTATAATTTTACTAATTCAAATTTTCCGATTTAAATTCCACTTTAATGAACTTTTAATAATTTTTCTAATTTTGTCGAATTTGTTGTGTTTTCTTGTTATATTTGTGTTGGTATCGTGCGGATCTTGGTGCGTTTTGTTATTATTTTAATTTATTTTTATGTTTATTATTTTATATTTAATTCTCCTTTTTTCTCATATTTTATATGGTTTGATTGGTGTTTCCAGGTTTATTTAAATCTGCATGTTATGTTTGCATGTGTATTACTGATCCATTAAAACATTCCTCAAGGCCGTTTACGTTCTGGCCCAACAATTTTCTTAATTTAAATTGACAATTTGTATTTAAAATTTTTAATTGGATTTATTCAACCAAAAATATTTTATTCTAATTCATTTAATTCATTAATTTTCTACTTTTATATAAATTTTCGTTTTTCGGTCAAATTTTCTTGTTATTATGTTATTTTTTATGTAAATTTTGTGCATTTTGTATTTATTTTATTTTACTTTTGTGTTTTTAGATTTTATATTTATTTGTTTTCTCAAATTTTTAGGTGTTTATTTGATGTTGTATTTTAAGTTATTTTGGTGTTGGGTTTTCGTGTTATATTATTGATAAACAATTTTCAAGGACGTTTGTGTTCTGGCCCAACAAATTTAAAAAAATGTTACAAGTTTTTAAAAAGCTTATCATTTCATTTAAGTTATTTTTAGTTTAAATAATATTAGAAAGATATGTAATAGATATATATTTTTATAATATGTAATGGAATAAAAAACAATATTATTATTATGTTCTATAGTAATAATATTGTTCCATTTCAAAAACTGCCTATTGATTTGATTTACAGTTCTGAAATATGTGTATGTAAATACGATAAATCTTTGCGGAAGTGTATTTTGTTTATCATATTTTTAATCATAGATTTATATTTGTGGAATCAGAGTTTCGGAGTATAAAATTTTTTGAGATTATAATTTTTTTTATGTGAGGGTCACTTATAGCTTGGTCCTCTCACGCAATGCTGGGTCTGTGTCCTCTAGTTCTGCTTGTTAACTTGTTTTTTATGTCTTGCGTGATTTGTTTGTTGGTCATTTTGTATTTTATTTGGTTGAATCGAGTAAGATTTTAATCGAATTTATGCACAAGACCACTAATTCCATTAAGCGATTTATTAAAACAACTAATCAAAATAGTCCAAAAAATGAAATAACCAATAAATCAAATAGTAACATTCATTCATTCAATAAATTGGAAGCAATAAATTTCCATTTGCTAAAGGATTTGTCATCGATTGCGTTGTCACTGCGTTGCTGTTGAACTGTTTGCTGGACTAGTCTAACTTGTTCACCAACTGACTGGAGCAATTGCTTCAATTGTATAGTTCGTTCCAGGTGGATTCGGATCTCAGAAATATCGTCTGGAATTTCCAATCGCGTTTCTGATTTCTGTCGGGAAGGCTTGTGAAATTCAATAAATTGGCACAAATTACTGACTGAGTCACTGCAATTCTCAATCAACATTTTCCAAGATTCCCATTGGCTAGTTGAATCTAACATGTCGACACTTTCTTCCGATTTCTCCTTCTCATCACTAGAGAACTCTGAAACCGTGTAAAATTCATCACAAATCTCACTCAACCTTTTCTCATTTAAATAACCAATAAATCCAGAATGAATTTCGTTTGCATTGTCATATTCGAGATGGTTATCTGCCAAATCTGCCGATTTTTCGATATTGGCGATTAAACGCAACAAGCGATGCCAAATTATCAGGAAATTAAAATCCACTTTTCCATCAAAGTCGTTTATGAATTTGTTAGTATGTTTATAGTTAGCGAAACCTTTAATATGGAATAAAGTAAAGGTTATGTAGATGGGAATAATACCTAATTTCACAATCACTAATTTGGAATCCTCGTGGAAATGTTCCCGTATCTGTTGGAGTATCCTGCAGGATTCTATATCAGCAAGTCTGACATGAAAAATTATTTACCATTTGCTCAAGTTGTTAACATAACTCATATCAGTGTCTAGCTTAGTCGAAAATATATCAAAACTTTCAGATTCAGAAAAAAATTTTAATTGTTTCAAAATGTTAAAAATTTCATTTTTTAAATTTATCAATTCTCTCATTTAATTAAAATTTAATATCAGAAAAACAAAATTCAAAGGTTTAAGATAATTTGAATATTAAACAAACAAACTTATTATTTTTTCCTTTAATATATATTATTACAATTGGAAAATTGAAAAAATATTTAAATTTTAAATTATTTATTTAGTATGCAAAATTTGCATATAAATATATTTTTATAAAATATTTAGGTTCTTTTTCAAAAAAAATGAACTTTATAAAACTGCATCATCAATTTTTCAGAGAATAATTGAAAAAGTATGCTGTGGACTAGAAAGCGTATCGTTTATCAACATGATATATAAGTATTTGCTAAAGATACCAAAACCCTGGCACAAACAAAATAGGCTCTATTACAACGTCTAAACAAGCGAAATGATTCGACAAATTGGGCCAAATCGGTAAGAAACACTAATTCAGTAACTTGCCTCGGTCACATAATCTCGGTGCAAGGAAAAATTGATTTTTAATTATCCTGGTAATTTTTAATTATCCTAGTGATCCCAGTGGGGCTAACCACATAGCGACCGTGCACCTGTAGTCCCATAACATTGAGCTGCCGGATTTTAGTTAAATTGCATGATTTTTCTCCCTTGTTCTGATGCATGCTGCTCGATCTCGATTCCTTGTGATTTTTGGTCGGGTTGATAATAATTATTATGTTACACTTTATGGCAATATGACGTAAACACTATTACTTACTTTCGTGTGTGGCAAGTTGTGTCATTAATTCTGGCATCATAGAAGATGTATTTGATGCCTTGACGGTCTTCTGAGTGGCTCCTTGTCTCTACTGCTCTCTGCACCTCTTTGCTGGTCTTCGATTTGAGTCTTGGGTTTTTTCGTATTTCATACTAACAATAATTCAAGTAACATTGAGAGAGCTTATATAGTATACACTCTTCTCTCGCTGTTTCACGGGCCACGTCATTTCTAATGCAGTCAGGCATGTTGTCATTGTTAAATTTTCATTGCTGGTTCTTGCTATTAGTTTGGTGGGCAATTTCTCTGGTATAATTATTGTCTTGTTACGTTATGACAAGGTCGTTATTGAAAATCATTCTTGCGCGATATTGTCTAGTATAGTCATCCGATTGTTATATCAGAGTTGAAATTCTTGTACCAGCTTTACCTGGTCCGTTCGCTATTCATGCTTTCATTTTTACCAGTGTCTAGTTATTTAACGTGGCATAGTTCGGCGGTATCATGACTTGGATTGTCAATGTAATACTGCTTCAATATTATTTCTATCATTGTTAATGTAACAAAAATTTTCTATCGAGTTTAATATCGGATTTACTTTCGTTATTGATTTCAATAAAAAAAACATTTCTATCATTATTAATATTAAATATTATGATTGTCAACGTAATCTTGTTTCAATAATAATTTTTATCGTTGTTAGTGCCCAATTTACTTACCTAATGAATTTTTAGCCTTACAACAAGATATCTCTACCGTGGTCAATATTATATTCACTTTCGTTATGGTTTTCTTACTCTTTGTAATGCTCAACATGAACATTTCAATCAATATCAATGTTAAATTTATTTTTGTTATCGGTTTCAATCAAATTTTATTTTTTGGTTACTTTCAAATTCTGGAGTCATATGTGATCCCCGTTAGTCTTGTTATCGTTATTACAAAATTTTATTTTTATTGGTTTGTATACCTTGAAGTAGGATCTTATCTAATTCATTTAGGTATCTTTATTTATATATCAGTTTGGTTTGCCCTTGCAGCTATGGTTTTAATTTTCCATTTAATTGGCTTTATTATCCATATTGCAATCTTAGTTTATTAATTAAATGGACCTAGATATCAGTATCCTTTCAAATTGACCCTTACATTTAAACTGTATAGCTAATTCTAGCCTCCCTAAAACTTATGAACTTTTCTGATTTTAATTTGGAACCTATCAGGTCGCTATATTCTAGCCGTAAACTTAATTCAAATTCTTTGGAGCGAGCGTGATCTTAGTTCCACTTAACTTTAATATTCGATTGTAATAAGAAACTTTCGCTGCAACAATTTTACATTATTCCCCACTTCCAGTACCTTTATTTGATCTTAGGGTATTGATTGTGTTCATATTATAGTTAAGAGTGTCCACTGGACTACTCGATGTTCAGTATTTTAACCGATTTGTGTGATTCAGTTTAGGTCGATTTTTCTGGAGTTGGATGAAAAACGAGAACGCCAAAAGACCTGTTCCTCGATCTCCTTCCACCACTATAGAATGTCATTTTACGTTCAGATTCACCGTTTACCACTGGCGAACCCTCACGGTCACAGTTCCGTTGCAGATGAACTGCGCTTATACGGATCCGTTAAGTGTGTATATTTGTTGTCTTGTATGGTGTCTTGGCTGTAGGCCGGAAAATTTTTCGACATAGTTTCAGTTATAATATACTAGAATAATATACCTGCTCAAATACATATATTTCATCATTGGTAATAATTACATTCATAACAATAGTCATAATTCGTCATCGACAATGGATATATTTAAAATCATAATCATTCAGCAATAATTTCTCACTTAGTTTAACATGAGTCCTTGCACAAAGTTGGTTCTGTAAAGAAAATTTCTCTCACACAAACTTCCTGGATCACACAAAAGCGCTTCTGTACAAGAATAATATTTTTGTTAGTGAAAAACGGTAAGAGCTTTTCATCAGGAAAAAGGGATTGAAATTATATAAAAATGAATCGGTATATATACCTATTTTGTGACTCTAACCTTCAAAGTCGTGGCAACATCATTTGGTATCACGGAAATTTCGATGGCAAATAGAGAAACACGAGCGATCCAGCACCTGCATAAATAGGATAAATATAAAATGTAATCAAGTAATGCAACTAAACCTAGACGAAGTAGAACTAACATTTTGCTCAAAGAGTCCAAAATAATGACAAAGCAGGAAGCTTTGACCAGAGAGATGATTCAGATTGACTTATCAATGACATTTCAAAGATTATGCGCTAACGACGTTCAATAACACTATGATCCAGCATAAATCAGCTCGATATTAGAATTATAAACTAATGGAATAAAATCATAGTAAACACTTAAATATTAGTTAATGTCGACCGAATTCTCACAATTACTTTAGTAATCCCGAGAATACCCAAAAGAATAAACAGCAAAGCACCTACTGACGATTGTTGAATCACTCCACTTTAAGTGACAACATTATTTTCATGAACAGCTGAACGATTGCCGATACTTATAACACCACATAAATCCAATAATACCAATATAGCTTTGATAAATATATAAACAATGTGAAAGAAATCTTCAGTTAAGCACCAATTTAACGCATAAAATCGAACCATATAAATAGAAATTATGACTCATTAGGGTCAATGGATTATATAAATAAGATTCACACAATTCAATTGACATTTCTGTTACGAATGAAACCTACGAACAAATTGAGTATCGCCAACTTACTAACTTCAAGAGGAATTGCGGGTATAGTCCGGTCAGGCCAAGACACAAGGAGGAAAGTGAAGCGCGTGGCCCTAGCACGGGACCGGTTTCTCATACGTCCGAAGATCATGCTCAAGGTAAGAAACAGTGGGAGGTAAAATTAATTTTTATCTGCAACTTTGAGCGCCCACGTAGTAAACAATTCAGTCAACAGGTTGAGATCAGAAATAGTACAGCCAAGTAATAAAAGACGGGGACAAATAAAGTATATCTTTGTCAACCCAATATTGGTTTCTTAGTTACTGAGATGGAGTGAATGATAACAGTGAACAATGACAGGCCACATCACGACAGTTTTCAGGAGAGCCCACTCTATTAAAGTGACCTATGTTTTCGGATCGAGTTTTATATGAGTCGGATAGTAATTTTATCGAATAAAATCTCTCCCCCTTTTCGTAACAAAGAACTCTGCTTTGTTTATAATTAATCTGAAGTGGTTTTGCCAATTACGAACCTTAAACCATAAAGTTAAAGTAACTCTTCATAATCCTACTGTAGTTAACTCGAAACCCATTTAGTGTGATTAGTAGAATAAGAATTATTAGTAAATTCCTTTTTAATTTTTGGAAGACGATCTCGGCCAGGAGACACCTGAGACAAGTGAACGGGTACATAACTGCAGGTCGAATACGCAGTGCAGACGCTTATGCACCTGCCTACGGTACATCTTACGAGCTGGACAATCCAAAACTGATGACGATGGACGCACCGACGAGCGCGGTACTTTCAACACGAATATTTTATCAATCTGTCCTAAATCGAATCAGATCCCGGAAGGAACATGGCGACTATACTTATGTTAGTTGACACCCGTCGCGAAACACTCTCATGCGGTAATTCAAATCCGCAAGGACGGACGAACCTTGTTAGTTAATGGAGAAATGAACAATTTAAATTTATTTTCTTTTAATAAATGCCTTTTGATTTCGTCGTTTATTGTCTCGGAATTAAAAATTTGTTGTGTAAAATTCACTCATAAGGTTAGTTTAGAAGGGTAGAATGTGTGGCTCGAGAATTTAAAGTAGCTTCCTTAATAAGGCGATACACCAATACTAAAACATTACAATAAAAGAGGAACTATCTACAAGGAAAATTTTTCAAGAGAGTCCAATGTCAATACTTCTAATTAACGGGCAATATTGAATAGCAAGCAGACTAGTTACTGAAATACGCCACATTACAGTTGGTCATTTATCTTTTATATTTCAGGTATGAAGGCGATCCACAACATCAGTCGAGAATTAGTCAAACTGAGGCTGGAAAACTCGGAACTGCACAATCAACTTAAACATGTGAGCCGGAAATACAAGGTATAAAGTCGAAGTGGGTTTAACCAGTATGAGTAAACAAACTATCAAAATCTAAGCGCAGCTCAACGAGGCTGGCGAGAAAAACAACAGCTAGTATTGGCCGAACTTACTTAAATTAGCAGTCTGGAAACGGCGCTCTCGCTAGTCAGGAGGGTAACGCAGTTACATATCCTCTAGTGTTCACTCCAGCACAAATTTCATATCAAGAACTGAACGGCTGGCAGAAACAACCAAAGCCAGCCGCCCGCATTTGAAACCCAGTAGATACGAGCAAATGAAATGGGGAATGCACGCATTCGGAAATCTTGGCAACCATCAACAAATGTCGGATTAATAAATTTTGATTATACGTGTGAATGGAATTATGTTATGTTAGAATTGTGTTATTCTTTAAATTAATCTCATTTTAGTGGAATAAGTCCGGAGTGTACATAAGAATTGTGAGTAAATATAAGGAGTATGTAAGTGTTGAAAGGGACCGGAAAGCGCAGAAGACGACCATAGGCCTTCCATCGGCAGCTTGCTGGACCCAGTATGAGGTTGGGCCTTAGCAGTCTTCGAAGAAAGGCTGATCTTTGGCGGTATCATAAACCGTGGTTACAGTACCAACGTTGTCTAGCAGCAGGTAACCATTGGATGCAGTTGAAGGTTGTATGTAAAAAGGATGTTGAAAGGTTTATCGGTTCGTTTAATTTCTATGGAACCAAAATACATGATTTCGAGGAAATGTGTGATCCAATCAATCGACTCTGAAAAAGTAGAATTCCTTTTTATATGGATTCATAAGCTGCAAGAAGCTTTTGAAAGTCTCAAAGCAATACTTTGCCTTGATATAGTAAAGAAGCCATATTCACTATATCAAGAGGTTACATTAGAATATGATCCATCCGAAAATGCTATCGGAGCCATATTGTCTCAAGAATGTTTTCCAGTAATGTATTTATCAAGGACACGAACTAATAATGTAAAATGAATAATGCGGTAATATAGCGTGAAGCGTTTGCAATCATTTGGGCTATCAAAAGAGCTGAAAAGTTTCTTATCAGAAGACGTTTCCCGCTAGAGACTGATAACAGAGCGTTACAATTTATCTTTGGTAAGAATTCAGCTTTTATACAGCATACCAGTGCGAGGACACAACGATGGGCAATTTTGATGATGGGATTTGACTACGAAATATAGTATGTCAAAGGTCAGGACATCCCCAATGTTGATGCACTTAGTCAATTGACCTTTGAGAATCCAAATTCACATTTGTTAGATGACAGGGGCAGGCCCATAAGTACATTTGTTCTGACAAGTGATTATAGGACAGTGCTCAATAAGCTCAGAGTCAACATCTATACTGAAAATATATAGAGATCTAATATCAAAAACCCCAAATCAATCAAGCCCAACTCAATGCAATTCAACCCTATTCAATGATGACATCAACAATGGATTTCTTTTATTTTGTGCGATGTATATATTTATAATTTACTTTGATATTTTATTTATTCCAGAAATTGTATTTATTTTGTAAAAATTATTTTCTACATCATGGAACTTGAGTGTGCAATCTGCAAACTCTTCCACGAAAAAGTCAAATGTCATACTCGCTGATGATGTGGTTAGCTGTGGTGGGTTTCGTGTGTTGAGATTTTTGAAACTATATGGTTGTTACCCAGACAACCCAATACAAATTTCTTTCGCTTACCACTCGCACCCGTTGCTAAGCAACGTTGGAACTGTGTTCGAGTGGGTGGATCGTCCACAAAAAGCGAGCGCTATTGCTAATGCTATAATTGACCCAACGATCCATGGGTCCAACGAGCTTCCGATAGAAGGCCTGTGCTCGATTTCGATCTTTAGGTCCCATTGCTCTTCTATCTGCTTCAAACGTTGGTCCATACTGTTATATCATTTATCGTTACGTCTATTCCCATAGTCCTTCTTATTGTTGTTCGTATTATCGATTTTTACCATGGCCTATACACGCTTTGTTATATTAAATGTCCACACAGTATCTCTCTTACCCTTATCTCTATTATAACTACTATGTCCCCTTTTTTTTATTACAAGCATTTTCATTGTTACTATTATATGTATTATTCTAATCCATTATCACTGCTATTACTATTATTATTATCCTTATTACTATCATTACTATTATATTTATATTTACTATTATTAGTATTATTATTATTATTATTATTATTATTATTATTATTATTATTATTATTATTATTATTATTATTATTATTATTATTATTATTATTATTATTATTATTATTTTATTATTGTCATTTTTATAATTGCCATTATCCTTACTATTATCATTATTTTTATTAGGTTTTTGGTAGGGATCCGTCCTTATTCCTCAGTTTTATAAAAATATTTTATTTATATAAAAATTTAGCCGTACTCCATCCTTATTCTACAGTTTTCGATAAAGTATTTTCATTGATTCGGAAATTTTAGCAGCGTTCCGCCCTTATTTTACAGTTTTATGATAAATATTTTAATTATTTCCGAAAAATAGCGCAGTGTTTCACCCATATTTTCCGTCTCAACTCAAAGAAAATTTTGTTTAATTCTTACCTATTATTTAAATGATTTTTTCTCATGATTTTAGTCGTTCGGATTAATCTTTTTCGATGGCTATTCATTTTAACTGTTGCAACGATTTCGCAATTTTACCCGCTACCCTTTCCCTCTCTTTGTCCTTATGATCTGTTTATGTTCATATTAGATTTAATGAGTGTTCACTGGACTACTTGGTGTTAGTGATTTTCAGCCGATTGTTGTTAAGAATTTTATGTCGATTTTATCGAAATTGAGTGCATGAAAGTTGAGCCAAAAGATCAACCATTGAGCTACACCCTTTCGCTATTTAGTTCAATGATTTGACGTCGTTACTCATGGCGAGGTCTCTCACAGGCTATTGGTGGATGAACTGCACTTCTCGCAAGTTATGTATAATTTTACTACCTTGCAATTTGTTTTGGCTGTGGGCCAAAAAAGGAATAAATAAATATTACCAGATAAATTGGGTAAAAGCTTCAATGCATCTCACATAGTAGTCGGAAGTTCATTTGCTTAAACATTGTTCACTTGCTTCATCACTAGTCATTCAACCAACATCGATCAATAAATTCATTGTGATATTATTCATAAATCGTGCGTCAATGCACACTAACTAAAATAATACGCCTGCAAAATAATGCTACCAAGATAATACTGAAAAATAAGAGTGAGTTAAGTGTCAATTAAGTTGATAATTTGTCAAAACACATCATTATATATACCTATGAGTTGACCTTAACCTTGCGTGTTATTTTTATTGCGATAAAACAAAATTTGACCTTGAAATTATTTGTGTTATCTAAATTAAATTTTTATTATTTTCTTAATTTAAATTGGCAATTTATTTCTTAAATTTTTAAATAGATTTATTCAACCAAAAATAATTTATTTTAACTTATATAATTGTTGGGTCAAGACACAAGTTTGTTTAAATGAATCGGTAATACACACGCAAATACAACATGCAGATTTAAAATCGGACCCTTAAAACACCAACTAACCATGCTTAAATAAGAGAGAGAAAACAATAAAATATAAAATCGAGAAACATAAAAGTAAATTAAAATAATAACAAACTGCAACAAGATCCGCGCGAAATAAACATGAAAATAACACGAGAACATAAAAATTTGACCGAAATTTGACAATTTACCAAAAAATACGAAAATCCATAAAAATAGAACTAAAATTAAATAATTTGAATTGGAAACAATTCAATTAAAAAAAAAATTAAATTGTCAAATTAAATTGCAAAATTAATAAAATTAAGATTAGAATATACTAGAAAATCACAAGGTCAAATTTTGTTTTACTCAATCAAATTTAACACGCAAGGTTAGGGTCATACAATAGGTATATATACCGATTCATTTTCACATAATTTTAACAAAAAAACATACAGCGAACACACTTTTGCGAACTTGAAGCAGATATGGTAAAGTAAAGATCATAAAAGGTGCTGCTATAGTCTCAATTTTAATCAAATAATAATATTAAACAAAATAAAGTAAGGATCATAGATTTCATTACTATAGCCTCATTTTAATCAAACGACAAAAAAAAATCATAGAAAAAGTAAAGATCATGGACTTCACTACCATAGTCACGCTTTTAAAATCTTAAGTAACTGGAAACAAATGCTTAAGGTCACGATTTGTAATTGGATAAAAAGTCAGGAACCTTAAACTTTATTGCTATATCCATGACGAAGTACTTACAGGATGAAATCAGTAATAATAAATACTGAGAAATAACCCCCCTCACCATGACCATAACGGGCATAATGTATAATAAAATTGGTAAAGATAACAGTAATAAACCTCCATTAATATAATCGTACGCGAATATTAAATAATAGTAAGACCAAATACTGAGATCGCAATTAAATGAGGGAAAGATAGACGTGATAAGGGAGGAAACAAATTAAGGCAGGTCTCAGTGGTTACATCCCCGAATACATACTTAAATAACAAAAATTAGAAATAGAAATAGTTTGTGATAACAATTCTCAGTTAATACAATTTCAATTAAATGCAAACTAAGTAACCATAATATTTACCGAAATTAAACTTCAAGCGCGACTAAAGACATACACCAAAAGGTTGAAAAATTAATACCACAACATGTAACATTTAGATTCGACTTCAAAATTACAATGGCCCATAGGTCAATGAGGACCGTAAGATATGGAAGATGCAGGAGGATGAGTTCCACGAATTTCGTAATCAATCTTCTCAGCGACAACAAATAAGACTATCATTAAAAGAAGCCAGTAGTAGACCTGATAGAGTCAGTTAGATCCACTAGACAATGAATTGATTCTAGACTACGCAACAACGTCATGGGAGTAGGTAACCGTTTTGAGAATGGGAACTCTCACCAGATATCTCAGATTGGCCAATTTATCGTTGAAAACTTGATTCGGTCATTCTACGGGTTGAGCATTCATGGAACAACCACAACTAGAGTACAATCTAATCACAAAATAAGAAAAATGAAGATTATTAGTTATCTAACTTTTTCCGTCCACTAGACGGAGTAGGGGTTTAAAATCAGCTTGATTATAAATTTAGACGTTGGAAAATAAATGTTGGCGCACTCCTACTCGAGTCAAATAAAGAAACTAAGAAAATGTCCTGACTAATACTAATCGCACCACTGGTTGAATGTCAGCGGGTATTAATGTAAATATTCACAAATGGGGAAGCTAAAATATCAGTGGAGACATGCAAGAAAACAGTCCGGATAGGAAAAGACGCGTGGCGATATCGATTAGAAACACAAAAAAATGTGATATTAATTATAATTGCTAAGAATAATCAAATGGACTTGAAATCAATAGAAGTCATTAGATTGAGAGTTACGATTACGTGGCACTTCCCTGGAGCTTAATATAAATGCGAGCGCAGTAATGAATTCGCTCACTTACAATAGAACTAAATAACTATGAATCCACGTAATAAATGGCAAAGAAATTGGGAGACCAGCGATTTCTGAGGAGAAACTAATGTTATGACGGGAAAGAAGCTATCAAAGCCACAAGAGGGTAAATTCCTTATATTATCAAGTCTATTTAATTTGTAAATTCATGTGAGGGTCAACTGAAGAGATAGAACCGACCAAATTATGCTTGATTTCTGGAGACAATTCGCGACCTGTAAATGTAGTAGTATCTAATCAAATGCTCCGTAGGATCCCAGGATTTTTGTGTACATCAAATAAAAAATACCAATTATGTTATAAAGTTATTACTATTAACTGATTAGTTTAAAAGTTCACCTCTCGACACGTTTGCCTGACAAATGCCCAGTAATTAGCTAGACCGAAAGTTGACAGCGTACTCGCTGAGTGACTAGCATGGAGCATTAATCGAAGATTACCGATTACAATGCTGACGACATCACATCCCATCGAAGACGAGTAAAATCACTGCGAGAGTCCCAATAACTCAGAAGACGAACACTTCTCCGACTCCAAGTGAAAGCGAACATGCATAATAGTATAGAGACACCGTAAGAAATTCTCGGACAGAGGTAAACCATCATGAGTTCTGAAGCGTCCCTAGGAAGACTATGAGTAGCCGACAAATCAAGCATATAGGATAAATGCCGTTAGTAAGATAAATGAATGCTTTCTGAAATATGACGGATAAGAAATAGTTTAATTGCGAGATGACACTTGGAACAACATTCGTGCCAATGCCCGTCCGAGAATCTGACAATCAGACTTACCCAGCTCACCGTCCTATAGACATCTCGCTACTAGCACACACAATCGTCATCTATCTGTTAAATTTGTAGTAAATAATAGCAATAAAAAGCGTATATATGGGCCTTACTAAATAACTTAATGATTAAAATCTTGCAGATCATTCTTGGATAGACGCGTCCCGCGTCACCGTGCGATTTCCTGCACGATCGGCCGCCAGATATCGACAGGCCCTATGGGACGCGGGATCCTCGGTCTCGCCAGTAAGGAATCCCGAGCAGGCACACGAAAAGATGACGAAGAAGTAGATCTCCCTTTTGTGTCCATCAAAAGAGAGCCCGGCCGCAATCCAGCCCGAGAAATTCGAGGGCAAGCGGAATTCTTATTAGCTCGTCTGGAGGAACACCAGCGCCAAACCAACCGACAAGTGAACCGAGCCAGGCGACATCTAGCTGAGATCAGTAAGGCCATAGCAACAGGAGATATCCCTAGTACGGATAGTACGCCCCTCCGTACAATGTATCCTTCAATCTCGACGACCCGAATTTGGAAGGAGAGGCAGAAGCAGTGAACGTGGTGGTTCCACTAAGGATATTGACCAGAGAGATGAGGGACGAAGACAGACGTTCCCACCAGGACCAGGAACACTCCTATGCCCGTGAAATCCCGAGGCGATTCAGACACCGAGGTCGTATGAGATATAATTAACAAGCACAAATTGTAAATAAAAATTGGACTTCATGTTGATTTTTCATTTTCATTCTAATTTGTTGCTCATAATGATCAATAAATGAGGTTATAGTGCACTTAGAATCAGTTTGTTTGTAATTAAAAGATAGGAACTAATGAGTAGACTACTATAACGAAGGAGAGTTTAATGATTTATTCCGTTTTGCTGATATGGAATCCCACAAAATTCAACAAGGAGAATTGGTCAAAGCCCAAAGATTAAATCGAAAATTGCACCAACAAATTTTACAACTGACAACTGAAATCCAGCGTATCAAATATAGCTGAGTAGAGCCAAAGAAAGTAAAGATTCTATATCAAAAGATGATGGCCGCTAAACGGGTTGGGCCGAAGAGAAACAATTGAATCAGAATCAGAAAACCCAAATCCGCGGGTTGGAAGTAGTTTTATCTGCATGCCAGGAAGGCAATGCAGTGACTTACCCATTGGTTTTTGCTCCAGCCCAATTGGCCTACAAAGAAGACTCATCAAACTCTAAGCCTGCGAGAAACCGCCCCGACACCGACCTGGCCGAAACGAGCGAGCCAAACGTCGAGCCGCTCAACCAGCAGATTAGAATATCTTTTTTCGTTATCTCTAAATAAATTTGTGTTGATTAAATTGTTGATCTCAATCAAGATTTATAATGTCAAGACTTAGACAGTATAAATATAAATTAAAAGGAAAGTATCCTACGTGATAAGACCAATCAAAGTCTGCAGATGGGACGAGAATAAGCAAAGCGCACGCAGACCTTCTACCGGTAGTGCGTTGAACCCGCTTTGAGGTCGGGCCAGAGTAGTTCTTTCGTAGCGCTCACCTTTGGCGACCTCAAAAACCAAGGCTGCATTTTCAACGTTGCTTAGCAACGGGTATCCATTGGAGGCAAGAAAAAATAATTATGTGTGGGGTCAAGGTCACACTAACCAGAAATCCCACATAATCCATTAATTTTTACTTTTATAGAACTTGTCGTTTTTCGGTCAAATTTTCTTGTTATTATGTTATTTTTTATGTAAATTTCGTGCGGTTCTTGATGCATTTTGTATTTATTTTATTTTACTTTTATGTTTTTTGATTTTATATTTATTTATATTCTCTCAAATTTTAGAGTTTTTATTTGATGTTGTTTGTTGTATTTTAAGTTATCTTGGTGCTGGGTTTTTGTGCTGTATTACTGATACATTTAAACAATTTTCAAAGTCATTTGTGTTCTGGCCCAACCGCTGTTTATGAATTTCGAAATTTCAAAATTTCAAAATGTGTACATACATTGTGTACGTGCTTGTTTCTCTATTTCTACAATTTCTATATCTATTTATCATCTGTACCCATTATTTAATTAGGTGTCTTTCAAAATTTTGAGCAGCGTTCCGCTCTTATTATTTTGGTAAATTTCTTATTTTATTTGGTTAATCACTGTATCGACTACATTTTCGATCCAGTTTACCCTTTATCTTTCCCTATATTTAAAATTTAATTAACAGTTTCTTAACTCCCGGAACACTTCCCATGATTTTAAGTGGTTACAATCCTCTGAGGTCATTTTAATATACACTAGCCTCATCGAGATCTCTAATTATTCTCTGCTACATTACATCTTTCGACTATTTGAAAATGTTTTCGACTTTATGTTCCTACACTATCCTATTTCTTCCTACTCAATTTTCCTATTAATTTTCCGACAAGATTATAAATTTCCAATGCAATGAGTAAAACTGATTCCGAACTTCCCGAATTTATAGTGCCTGCTACGAGCGATGTTTTCGTCAGGCGTAGTAGTGTGGTACAATGACGACCTGAGGAACAGGACCTGTGCACGATCGCCATAACCTGACGCAGTCATCGAGGGATACAGAATAGTCGAACAGCACTACCACCAGCTAAACTGAACTAGCCAGTAGCGCCACTATTCGACCTCCCAGAAATTCTATTAAAATACTTACTACATATAAATATGATTTTAAAGGAACTTGTCGAAGACACCAAAAGATGCAGCGACCATCCAGAATAAAGTTAAAATTCGTAAAATAACAACTTAAACATATGCATATATGTATTAATATTGTTGGGCCTTGTAAATGTTTAAATAAATCGGTAACACACATGCAAATATAACATGCAGATTTAAACTCAAACCTATTAAACACCAATTAACCCTACCAAAATGCGAGAAAAGAGAACAATTAAATATAAAATTACGAACACAAAAATAAATTAAAATAATAACAAAGTGCAACAAGATCCGCAAGAAATAAATATAAACATAACACAGAAACCCAACAATTTGACCGAAATTTGGCATTTTATCAAAAAATGCGAAATTTTATGAAAATGAAATAAAAATCAAATAATTTGAATTAGAAATAATTCAATTAAAAAATTCAAAAGAAAAATTGTCAAATAAAATTTCAAAATAATAAAATTAAAGATTAGAATATACCAGAAAATCACAAGGTCAAATTTTGTTTTACTAAATCAAAAAGAACACGCAAGGTTAGGGTCGTACAATAGGTATGTATACCGATTCATTTTCACATAATTTTAATCAGTTTTTCATAAACTTGAAAGAAGTTTTGAATAAGCGTTTTAATCGTTTTTAACCAGAAGCAATATTATCAGTGAAAATCCCTAATTTGATGTGAGTGAGAGTATTGTTCGAAAACTCTCTCCACGTCGCATCCTCGCAACCTCGATTGAACTCTGCTTGGGTGTCGGCGTGGGGAGAGCGGTGTGTTACAATTATGATGAATGAAATTATTGGGTAACTTATATTTTAATAAATTATTTAAATAGAATCACAAAATTTTTCCGACCCACAGCCGAAACATACCGCAAGATAATAAAATCAAACACACAATTCGTAATCGTGTAAGTGCGTGTATTATCGCCAATGATTCGTGCCCGTGAAGGCTCCGGCGTGAGAACTCAGGAGCTGTAACGTCAATATCATTCCGTATAGAGGAAAAGGGTGGAGGGGAGATAGTCTTTTGACTGTTTCGTCGACGCTCATTTCCCGTAAAATAAACCAAAAATCACTGACAACAAACGGCTCAAAATTATCACACCGAGTAGTCCAGTGGGCACTCAATAACTATTATATGAACACAATGCGCCTAAGGTCAATCGAAGGGAAGGTAACGGGGAAAGAGAAAATGAAATCGATGTTATGAACTTAACATGTCTATTTTAACTAAAATTAAATGAAACATGATTATAAATGTTGAGATTTTGTTTCACACTAAAACCAATAAAGTAGTTGTTATGAACTTAATATGTCTATGTTAACTAAAATTAAATGGAATATGGTTATGAATTTTGAGATGTTGTTTCGCACTAAAACCAATAAAGTAGTTGTTATGGACTTTCGATACGAGGTATAAATTCATAAAATTGATAAGGGAGTAAAGAATTAATTATGTAAACGTTTGGACTTCTAATACGATGTTAAGAATAGAAAGTAAGTAATGTGAATGTTAGGAACTTCTAATATGTTATTCGAAGTCAAGAAAATAGCTTGCTGTGGATTTTTAATATAGTATTTAAGTCAATCAAAGGACTTGAGAGGAATTATAAATAATGGAAATCCGGTACGACGTTTAAAATCGACCAAATTATTTAGTAGGAAAGAATAAATATTATGGGCATCTGATATGAGGTTTAAAGTTAACAAAACATCTTAAAAGTGGAGCCTAAATAGGATAGACAATCACTCAGGGACTTCGAATCAGGACCAACATCTCGAATTAAATTTAATAAAATTATGGGAATAGCCGTAAGATGAGGGATATGAGAGCATAGATTAACATCTGAAAGAGATAGGAGAATAATGGGACCTAAAAATCGAAATCGAGCACAGGCCTTCTATCGGCAGCTCGTTGGACCCATGGATCGTTCGGTCAATTATACCACTAGCAGTAATGCTAACTTTTTGCGGACGATCTAACCGCTCGAACACAGTTCCAACGTTGCCTAGCAACGGGTGCCGAGTGGTAAGCGAAATATATTTATATGGGGTTGACTGGGTAACAACCATATAGTTTCAAATATCAATACCCAGAAACCCATCAATATGAAAACACAACCTACTTACAAATTGATACCAACTAGAAAAATTTTAGACAAAATTTTGCATAAAATCAAAGTGGTTAAATTATGAATTTGGTTATCGTATATATATAGTGTTTTTGTGTGTGTGTGCGACCAATAGGCAATTTATATCCATTATGAGGGTTTTTAAATAATTGTATTCATTTTTAAATATTTTTATAATTTTTTACTCATTTTTCTTTATTTTTTGATATATTATTTGTATTTTTGCAAATTTATTTTTATTATTATTTTTGAATCATTATTCTTTTTGACCCTTAAAAAATTAGTTTTTGGTCGCCGCTTCCGCCTGTGTATTTTCTAGACCTTCTTTTGCAAAGGTTTGGCGGTTTTATGCATGTAATATGTGTCTGTCTGCTGCTGTAGGCTTCTTTGGATTTTATTAATTCTTGTTATATTTTGTTTTATTTGGTGTTTTTATTTTTAATATCTGTATGTGTATGTTCACGGTAGCCATATTAATAATTCAACAATTTGTTTTAATTAACATAAATTTATTTTTTGTTTTAATTGTGGCTCTAAGCTCAACAAAACTATAGTTGATTGCAGTAAACTTAGGCAACAGAATATTAGGTTAAATAATTTAATTAGGCATTATAAAACCTTGTGTAAGATATTCGTCATTTATATGCATATCATCATTTGCTATCTGTTTACACCTGATTCAGTTCATTAAAAACTCTTATAATAAAATGAAAAATCAATAAAGTTATAATATAGGAACATATATACTTACCCGTGTCTGTATGTAATTTGTTCAACTGAATAAAAACATTAAATTATAGGAAGGAAGGAATTAGAAGAAAAAAATTTTTTAACGTAAAAACGTAATACATAGTAAATAATGCATGCAAACTTTCAAAATGTAGAAATATTCAATTCAATAAAAACTATATAAAACTATTTTTAGTAACTTTTTAGACAAGATTTTTTTTAAATTAAAGCCGAAAATTTTTGAAAAAATACCAATAACTCTACTTTGAGTTGTAGAGAAAATTAAGAAATAATTTCGTAAGATTTTTCATGAAATTCAATCAATTTAATATTTTTACAACTTTTCAGATATTCAGATATTTCAAAAATATCCATCGGAACTCTTGGTTTTTGAGTTTTTACCTCATTTGCAATTTACCAGGAGCAGTGGAACCAGAACCTTCAAATGAGGAATTTAAAAAATACGGAAAACATAAGTTTTCCGATAACTTAAGTTTAAAAAAAAAGGAAGATTTTTATAAATTTGGGAAATTAACAGAAATTCACATAGCCTCATAAAATCAATAAATATTAAAAATTGGATTTCTCAAAAGGTAAAAAAGATGGCAGCCAAAACAAATTTCCAAGGATCAGAGGAATAGTTTATTCGAATATAGAAACTTTTTAACAAAGAATTTTATTTTAATAAATTTTAGTTTTCAATTAATCGGACTTACATTTATTTGAAAATAATTCCATTAATTTACATAAATTCCTAAAAAACCTAAAAACTAATTAAAGCTAAATTTATAAATGATGATGAAAAGTATTATTTAAGAGCTTGAATAATGATCTCATAAATATACGAGATCACAATCCAAGCCCTAAAATATACCTTATTAAAAAAATTACCTGCCAGCCATTTTAAAAATGGTTAATTCATAAACTTAATCATAATTGTAATTGGTTGTTCATTAAAACTTCTATTATAGAAGTTTTTGTTGGGCCAGAACGTAAACGGCCTTGAAGAATGTTTAAATGGATCAGAAACACACACGCAGATACAACACGCAATTTAAAATAAACCTGAAAAACACCAATTAAACCATATAAAATCTGAGAAATAAAAGAATTAAATATAAATTAACAAACATAAAAATAAAATAAAATAATAACAAAATGCACCAAGATCCGCACGATACTTACACAAAAATAACAAGAAAACACAACAAATTCGACGAAATTGAAAAAATCAATTAAAGTTTATTAAAATGAAATTTAAATCGAAAATTTTGAATTAGTAATAATTCAATAAAAATTCGAAATAAAAAATTATAAAAATAAATCAAAAAATATTAAAATTAAATAATAGAATTTGCTAGAAAAGAACAAGGTCGAATTTTGTTTTACTGCATCAAATTTCACACGTCACACAAATAGGTATATATACTGATCCATTTTCACATTTAATTTAACCATTTTTTCAAACTGACTGAAACCATTTTGAAACCATTTTTCAAACCAATTTTGGACTTTAGCCATTTTGATTTTTAGAAACTAATTTAAATCTATTTTGAAATCGTTTGTAGACTATTTTGAAATCTTATTTTCCAATTGTTGTGAAGCTATTTTAGAACCTTATTTTCAAGCTATTGGAGCTAATTCAATTGATTTTAGACTATTTTGAAATCTTATTTTCCAATTGTTGTGAAGCTATTTTAGAACCTTATTTTCAAGCTATTGGAGCTAATTCAATTGATTTTAGACTATTTGAAATCTTATTTTCCAATCGTTGTGAAGCTATTTTAGAACCTTATTTTCAAGCTATTGGAGCTAATTCAATTGATTTTAGACTATTTTGAAATCTTATTTTCCAATCATTGTGAAGCTATTTTAGAACCTTATTTTCAAGCTATTTGAGCTAATTCAATTGATTTTTAGGTGAGAAATATTTTGGTTGGAGCTCTCTTTCCACGGCGACGTGGGGAGAGAGGCATTTATGCTTTTTGTTATGATATTTTATGATATTGTTTGAAATATTTGGAATGGTTATGACGGGTAATTCTGTTATTTTGTCCTAATTAATAAATATTATTAATATACATGGATTATTTGATATATATTTTTTTTTTAAACTAAATTGAAAGTCGAAGTTTTTCCGGCCCACAGCCGACACATCACGCAAGATAGTAAAATCAACATAGTACAGAGGCATGTAAGTGCGTGGAAAATCGCCAATGATATGTACCCGTGAAGACTCGGCGTTGAGAAACGCAGGGGTCGTAACGTCAATATTATCCCTATAGCTGAAGCGAGAAATAAGGAAGAAGTCTCTGGCTGCTTCCTCGTTTCTCAATTCTGTAAAATCGACCTAAAATCATGTTACATACGGCTTAAAATTATCACACCGAGTAGTCCAGTGGGCACTCAATAAATATAATATGAACACAATATGCGTCTAAGGCCTATTAAAGGGAAAGGGTACTTGGGTTAAACTAACTGAAATCGTTGTTATAACTATTTTGGATTAACATTTTAAAATGAATAAAAATTTATTGGGAATCATTGAATTCGATTAAATTGAAATTATTGATAAAAATTAAATTGATTGTAAAAGTAAAGTGTTTTATGGCTAAAATTTAAAGTAACTATTGGGTAAAGATAATTTAAATGCTCGTAAATGGTTGATTAGGGTAATGACAAATAATTTCATCAGTTAATTCATTATAATTCATTTCAATAAAAGCAATCTGATCTTTGGGTAAGAACGAGTAATGTGTTGATCTAATCAAATCAACCCCGATAAAAATGAAAGCAGTTAAGAATCGAATTCATTGATTTTAAATAAAGACGCGTATCAATTAAAGGTAAAACGATTTTCGAATAACAGTACGAAATCCCTTAATTAAATTGTTGACTAAAATTTAATGTCACCCCACATAATCCACCGTTAATTCATTTTGATAAAATTGAAGAAGTAATTGAGTAAATTCAAGTGTTTTTGATTAAATTATTGATTAAAATGAAACGAATAAAATTAAATATATTGTTTATTAAATTGTAACCATTTATTGATAGCCGAAAAATAATTAAAGTAGCGCAAATAACTATTAAGAGAAAACCCAAATAATCTAGTTTTGGTAAAGTAAAATATTGAATAAGGATAAACACAATAAGTTCTGTAACGAGCTACGATTAGTGGATTAAAGTAACTCATAGATTAAGGATAGAGATGGAATGAATAGCCGTAAAAATGTCAATTAAAGCAAAACTGGATTCACAGATTTAAAACGATTAGCATTAAAATAACTTTGTGGTAATAGCTGAACCAAATAGCCGTAGGGAAGACTATTAGAAATCGGAATAACAGATGTCGATATTAATCACTGATCATATAATCTCTTAACTTAGAATTAGAATAATTCACAAATCTATAAAATAGGTTTCTTTAATTATCGTAAATTCAGGATTTATAGCAAACTAATTAGCCGTAAAGTGAATGAATATTTACGTACATTAAATTAATATAATTGAAAAACACCAACGTTTAAGATAAGCGAAAATTTGTATTGAACAAACAAAATTCCACCTAGCAAAGTTATTCCAATAAAAGGGTATCACATTTATTTAGAAACCTCAATAGGCATAGAAGTTTTCCTAAACATTGCTAATAAAGTACATCTAAACTAGTCAACGGAATAACTCACCGGAAATTGAGATAATTAGGTGTAGGCGAACATTTGACCAGTAATTCTGAAAATACGACACAAATCATACAATCACCGGATGTAAACAACGTAATTCACCTTTAGTCAACCGCTTAAGTGGTAACGGTAAAATCCGCCGGAAATCATTCGCCCACCAGGATACACCTACACGCGACCAAGTTATCTCGGATCAACATCCGGCCTAAATCTTAAAATGCGAGCAACTGTAATTCAAGTTAGTAAACAAGCTTTAAATCAATGTCCAAATTCCCTTAAGCCAACGTACGAGTATCCGCCTACATGAAAAACTTTTATGTTAAGACGCGTGCATACGGTTACAATACTTCTCAAAAGGTGTTTACACGTAGATATTATTATGAGTACCCGCGTCGCAACTTTAAGTCATCTCTCCACATTCGATCATGAATTTACTTCCATAGGGACAGAGCTAAGCGAGCACAGGTCTTCTATCGACAGCTCGTGAACCCGAGGGTTGTCCGAGCAACTATAGTACTAGCACATGGTACTCAATTTTTGCGGGCAATCCACCACTTGAACACATTACCAACATTGCCTAGCAACGGGTGCCAAGTGGCGATTAGTATCATTTTGTATGGCGTTACGAGGGCAACCACCGATTAGTTCAAACAAACAATGAAACCCTGTAACCCACCATTTTTAATAAACTGAATCAGGTGTATTCCGAAAAATGACAGTTTTTATAACATATCAATTAATTTTGAAATTTTATAGTTCTGCCTTTTTTATTGATTTTCACTCCAATCTCTTTCAAACACCTCTAACTAAACCCGAGCAGATGAATATTATATTTCATATTTAACATAAATTTTTGGTCTTATTTCTCAAATATAATATTTACATTTTGTAATCAAGATCAATCAAGCAAATCAAATCCAGATGAAATCTTTAGGGATATTGTCATACAAAATAAAAAGGTTTTAAATTTCGTTTATTATATGAAATACAATAAATTTGATATCGTTTTATATAGAACTTTATGTTGAATCAGAAACTCCAAGAAACCTTTTGAAAATTATTTTCAATTATTCTAAAATTTAAAATCAATATATTCAAAAATTGGTTGATTTTTATAAAAATTTTATCTTTAAGATTTTACACCTCCTGTACTATTTTGACATTTGTGGTAAAAAATAAAAGTATAAAACCACAATATTTTTATTAATATTCCAAATTTAATCCGTTAAAATTTTGTTGTAGGTATTATCCAATTTTGGACAAGTAGTAGGACATTCTTTATATCCTGATAATATTGTTTTCTTGAACCTAATTACGACCTCTTGAAGTGCCGATCGTGAACCTTGCTCAACACTATCACAACAAGTCTAAGAATTGATAAATATGTCAAATAGTGATACATAAAATGCATAAAATAATAACTCTATAAACTTTCTCGTCCATATTTTCAATACTTTCCGTTGTGTTTCTTAATGATATTGACATACGCACTAAATCCATTATTCTTTTTTCACAATTGATTCTTAGATGATTTTCTTTTGCTCGATATCCATTTATCAAAACCGCTAAAACCGATTTAACATATAATGCGACATTCTGTCCATTCACATCATTCCATGCCAAGTAACCACAGATTTCAATTACTAGCTCTTTTATTTCCATTGAAGAATTTTTAATTGCCTAAACATTTGATAAATAAAAAAATAATCCTGAATTTAAAGTAAAATACATTTTGTAATAAAGGCAGCAATTCAGCAAGTGTGTCCGTTTTCTGTTCATTAATCAAATGAGCTAAAGCAAATCCCAGTGCTCTATACCCAGCAGAACTAATAAACACTTTGTCACTGGTACAGAATTCTTCCAGAGACTTAATAATCAAATTTGTCATTTCTACCGGACATTCTGAAGAAAATAGCTTTGGCGATCCGCTTTTTAAGAATGGTATTAGAAATACTGCTAGACTGTGAGAATTAAGTACACTAGTATCTAAAACAGATGTAAGCAACAAAATTTTCAATTAATCATGATTAACTTTTGTCAAACACAGATTTTAATAAATGGAAATCTTCAGCATTCATATGAGACATTGTTACTCCTAGACAGGCAGCACCTAGAACTCTAACTTGGTCATCTTTGTCACCAAAAGTTCGTTTAAAGACTTCAATTATTGTTAGCAATGTTTCCTTAGATAATCGATTGCCCGCACTTTCCAGAGAAAATCTCACTGCCTCCATTCCTGTTGATCTAATGCAAAATTCAAAAATAAAGTTACTTCTAATATTTAATTAGTAAAGAGGTTAAAATCCAAAACATAATCGAGAAATCGAGTTAATAATTGATGTTAATATTTTAATTAAATTCACATTCCATTGATTGTCCAGTACATCTAGAAATCCATTCCCAATTAAATACATAATAAATACCACTTCAAATACAGTCATTACATTAGAAAATTTAAAAATATTTAAAATTTCAATATGTAATATTGATTGATATAAAATTAATAGAAATAATATTAATATTTATAATATATCAAATTTATGATAATTCCTATGTTAACGGGAAAAAAATATTGAAACATACTTGTATGGGTTTACTTCGCTAAATTCTCTGGAAATAAATTCTGTGAAAAACTGATCGGGTTTTGTGATTATTACAGCTAATTTAGCTTGGGCAATTGTTGTTTTATATCGTAACGTTTGATTTGGATCTGCTAAGCATTTAATGAAAATAGTTTGCATTTGGGTAGCAAACAATTTCACTTGAGTTGGACACTTGAAATAAATTAAAACTTAGGAATTTCTGGAAGAAAAAATTACTTTCACTATCAATTTTCCTAAAGATGATACTATAGACGATTTTGTTGGAGGATTATGTCTCTCTGTCATTGTTCTAATTAATGGGCCTGCAATTTTCACTGCGGCTTTAGAAAGAACTCCCACTTCAGTTACTGTAATGCAGTCTTCCATTGCACTGGCGGCGACTTCTTTCAATTCTGACCGGCCATTGACAAGAGCTTCTCTGTATAATTCAATAAATGGTATTATACCTCTTTCAGTCAAACAGAAAGCTGGTATTAATACTTCCTCGTTGGGACATTTATTTGATCTCTCTCGGATAATCATAACTATGGAATCTCGGATATCTTTGACATATTCAATATTATCAGATCCCATCGAGTTTATGATTTCAGCAACACAATCAAATGAAGCTAACAGTATTAATTTACTGTCTGAAAGAAACAATTTTATAACTGACCTAATGATGACTGGTATGTAATTCATCAATGGTCTATTGTTAACCAGCAAATCTATATCTTTGCAGCCTTTTATGTAACCAGACATGATTTTTAGTGCAGCAATCTGTTCCTCTGTTGACTTACAGCTCGTTATAGCAGAGGTCAAGTCTCGTAATATGTTTTGTGTACTTATGGGATCATTCATTGCTAGAAGAACTTCACAGCAATTGTTTACTTCTTCTATTTCATTGTTTTTTTCTATAACATTAGATACAGCATGCACAAGAGCCGGTAGTACCGTTGCGAGATGTTTTGATAAAATATCTCCAGCTACTTTAGCCAACTTTGAAAAAGCTCTAGTGTTAACTGTTGGGTGTGTAAGTTTTGGAATTAAAAATGGAATAACGATTCTACCCTTGAACGAGACAAGAGTGCATAATCCATTAAGGGCGTTATCAGAATCATTAATATCGTCAAGTTTCTCAACTAAATCAGGAATAATAATTTCAACTATTTTAACTCCGATGGCTGAGTGCAACAATTCAAATATTTCGCCTGACATTTCACGAACATCATTGCATTCATCAATCATACAATTTTTGAATATCGGTAGAATTTTATCCAAATAGTTGCCGATCTAAAATGAAAGACAATTTAAATAAAATCATTACATCTAGATATAAAAAATTGTATCATATATTATTGACAATATTAGGTATTTGCTCCCTTGTAATCAGGTTTGATCATTGTACAAAAATGTTCTCCATGTAAATAATTTCAATTTCATTTAGCAAACTTTGTCTAATAGTAACATATAATTATGAATTTCGATTGATATTAACCAAGACAATAGTGCTAATATAAATACTTAAAAGGGAGCCTCATCCGTAAATTAATTGAAAAACTGGAAACACAAGAAATTCATGTTCTTGTGTAATTTTTTGTAATCAAAACTCATTTAGTCTATTAAACTATTTATTATAAAATAATTGTTGATTTAAATTTTTCAAAATTATAATTGATATTCAATTATTATTTATTGATGAAATAATAAATTCTATTAGTTCAATTTGTTTCTATTTTTATTAAAATTTGTTTTCATATTTTATTCCAATAACTTTAGAAATAATTATTTCCGTAAAAGAATAATTGATCTTTAATGTTTTTTTTAATAATCATTTTTGGGAGATGATACTTCAATGTTACCAATGCATTCAATGTATTTCTAATGCGAAATTTCATTATTATGCTTTCCTAAACCGGAAAAATATTAATAAATGTTTAAATTCACTTGCAGAAATAAAAGATAAATAAAATAAAAGATAATAACAAAAATAAATTTTTAAAAAATAATATCTAACAAGTAAAAAATAACATAAAAAAGTAAAAAGAAAGATAATGATAATAAGTAATAAATAATAATAAATAAAGTTTAAACAATCACGAATACAAGGGATCAATAATATTAATAAATAAAGAATAACAAAAATAAATTTTTAAAAAATAATATCTAACAAGTAAAAAATAACATAAAAATAAGACAAAAAAAAGTAAAAAAGAAAGATAATGATAATAAGTAATAAATAATAATAATAATAAATAAAGTTAAAACAAGCACGAATACAAGTATTTTTAAAAATTTGATTGATTTTTAATATTTAATGATTTATTTAATTCAAAATAATATTAATAATTGATTATATTTTTAAAGAAACCAATAATTATTATAAATCAATATAAATAAATTATTGATCAATATAAATAAAATTGTTGATCAATATATATAATGGATTTAAAAATATGTTGAAATTAATCGATTATTATTTTACACTAAAAAAACAAATCTCACTTGATCTTTTGGACTGGCTTTTAATATTTCTGATATCGCAGTACATATGCCTAATCTTTCATCGGACTCGCAATTATGAAATCCGGTTTCCATGTATCCGAAAATATCCGGAAGAATTCTTTCTCCCAGCTTTTTAACTACATCTCCCAATGTTTTAGTGCACATTACTCTGCTGTCTTCATTGGATTCCGATAAAGATTCCAAAATAATTTCCATGAGATATTTCAATATCGATCTCAGGCATCGTGCAGTGTTTACGACCATTAATTTCCAAATATGAGTAGCAGCCTGCTTGACCAATAACGCCACATCCATTCTTGATATATAAATCTTTGCCAGTACTCGATTATATGTTTCTTCTCCGAGGCTTTGTATTAGAATATCTTGGGAACTAGTGTGTGCAAATGACTCATCTTCTGTGGCACCTGTAGTAGTTCCTTTGCCACTGATTCCAGTCAGCCGAAACAGAAGTTCCCCGAGTAACTTAATACTGGAATATCTGATTCTCCAATTCAGGTCTAACATTCCCCGTTCGAGATTCGGCAACATTGTATCGATGGCAATATGAGAGTACAATTCAATGATTCCTTGACCGGCATTTAATGCTGTTTCTCGAATAAATTCCACTTCATCTGATAGAGCTTGCAATATCGGTGGCAAAATTATTTCAACATAACTGGCAAATTGATCCCGGAATAATTTCGGTAAATAAATGTACAGCATCAGGTAACCATCACGGACATGGGACAATAGCTTCTGGTTGCACGAATTTTCGAGAATACCCGGCATAAATTTATCCAAGTGCGAAATTCCTTTATGCATTAAAACTTCACTGAAACCCTGCGCTGCTCCTGATCGATTGACTCCACTCGTTTCATCTTTCAGTGTATCCATTAACCAACACATCAATTCCTCATAAACTACTGCTGTCATAACTTTGGCTATCGTTCCTAATGCTTTGCTGGCAACAGTTCGAACTGTTGGATCTGGATCGACTAA
Source organism: Schmidtea mediterranea (assembly GCA_022537955.1). Lineage (NCBI taxonomy): Eukaryota > Metazoa > Platyhelminthes > Tricladida > Dugesiidae > Schmidtea > Schmidtea mediterranea. The sequence goes on from CM039679.1 coordinate 120,675,998, forward strand.
GCAGCTTTTCAATCCCGGTAATAAACTACTACAATACGGTTGCAAATCTTTATCATCAGTCAATGAGTGCAAATTGCCAATAATTTGTGCAGCTTTTCTTTTTGTATCACTTCTTCTTTCTTTAAATGCACGAGCTACCATTGACATAATTAGAGCAAGACTGGCCGCATCGACCTGGTGTATAAATTTAGTATCGATTAATGCATCTAAACCTTCATTGGTTTTCTTTGTTGGTTCACAGAGGGCATCGATCAATAATGGAACAATAACTAAATATGGTTAAATTATATGTTCCTTTAAAATCAATATAATATATATATATACGTACCTTGAACCTCTTTGTTGTGTATGACAGATCCAATCTCTCTAAGTGCTTGTCGACCAGCTTTGATGACATTCGGGTGAGAGTCCGATAAAATCGATAAAATTTTAGGAACAATGGTTGGTAGACAATTTGATAATTGTTTTGGAGCACAATATGCCATTGAACCGAGAAGTTCAACAGACACTGAATCAGATTGACGTTAAATTTCCTAACTATAATTTATGACGAACCTGCTTTTGTTCTCCATTGATTTGTATCAAGGCCTAATAATAGAGGGTTTAACACTATTTTCACTCCCGGCGCAGACAGATTACTCATGAGCATTTTAGCAGTTCTATCAGCAGTCTAAATAAAACCCGTAAACTATTGTCTATTTTCTGAAAGCCTATAGAATCCAAATTAGATTAGCTTATCTATATATTATCTAAATTGAGTTAGGTTTTCATGAATGCTCAATTTGCTTTTAATTATATGATCTATTGGTCTTGATTGATTGAAAACGTCAATGACACAATTTTCGAAAATTGTGTTTATAGATAAAATACAGAATTCAATAACAGAATTCGATTTTTAATTATTATAAAATTTTGATATAATCAATTTAAATATTAATTATTAAAGCTTTCAATATAGTCAACTCATCAGCGAAATTTGATAATTATTAACACATTTTCAATATAATCAATTCAAATTATTAAATTTCAATATAATCAATATGAAATTCGATAATTATATTAATTTTTTCGATATAATCAATTCCATTGGATAATTAGTAATTTTTCCAATATCATCAATCACATTATAAATGATAATTCGATGATAAGTTATTATAAAGTTTTTAATAGATCAATTCCAATTATTATTGCATTTTTAATATAATCAATTCTAATATCAATTTAAATATGATTTATTAAATTTCACTATAATCAAAAATAGATAATCATTAATTTTCCCAATATAATCAATCACATTATAGATTATAATTCGATTATCAGTTATTATAAAGTTTTTAATAGAGTAAATTCAACAGTGACAATCTAAAATTAGTATAATATTTTCAATGTAATCAATTCGATATAATTCGATTACTAATGTTTTTAATAGGTTAATTAAATTTTAATTCTGATAATTATTATAAAATTTTCAAAAAACAAATATTTGTGCAATATTTTTTATAAATTAGAAAATATACTTGTCGAACTAAATTACTGGGATCTGCAAAAGAATCCTGGAGGTACTTCAAAATCCCCGGCACATATGGCTCGAACATTTTGTTCATTTTTGCACTGATTTGTTCAAATGTGAACAAGGCAACTGGAAATCAAATCACACAAAAAATCAACATTACACAATCAATCTCATTTTACTCTCTCTATGTTTCTCATTTTGCTTATTTTGAATTGCTTCAATCAGAACATCATGGATTTTAAATGTTTTCAATTTAGTTATTCCTACAGCTTTGATTATCCCAGCTATTCCAAATGCTGCACCTTTCCTTTCGGCTTCCACTTGAGAATTCAACAACACATTCAGTAGACTGTTACAGATTTCTTTCTGTTTATCCTCATCGAAAGCTTTAATCAATGGATCAAAAGTATCGGAAACCGATCTTTGAACCTATTTGTATACATGTATCATGGGTATTGATTATTTTGAATGGAAATTTACGTCAGCAGATGGGAAATTCAAAGCAGCTATCAGTTTTCCGAAAATGTTAATGAATCTCTCATCAGACGAATCGAGATGCTTAGCCAATGAGCCCATCAAGATAACCACAGACTGTCGGATAATGTCATTCTCAACCACATTATCGGCATTCAGTAAGTAATTCTCCATTATCGGCAGTAACATGTTGATATGTAACTGGGAATATAAATAATCAATATGTTTTATAGTTTCTTGACTGTAATACCTTTCCAGAATATTCTATCACTTTCTGGCCGGTTTCTAACATACTCTTTCTTACTTCTAGGTTACGGTCACCCAACGCTTTAGGAATGAGGAAATTGAAGAGACGCTCGACTAAAGACTTTTCTAAGATAAATTTTGAAAGAGCTAATAAAGTTTTTCCTAGGCCAAATCTTGCTCTCCATTGATCGGGTGGGGATTCTACAAGAACGCGACCGAAAGAATCACAAACTGGTGGTTTCAACTACAAATTGTTTTAAATTATTATTTTTCTTTGAAAAAAATGATTTACATATGCATATCCATCATATAGAATGAATATATTGCAAATCAGGGGATCTAATTGGTTATTATATAGCTCTATCAATGATGCGATACCACCGATAGCACCGTTCATTATGTCATCGAAAGGTAAAATGACGAAATCTTGAAGTTTAAAAACTAGCACTTCGTTCACTGACAATCCCAATTTATTCGATAAGCTGATCATAGGTTTAATAATAAATAATATAAAATTATTTGAAAATAAGAGAAGTATTTTAATAAAATAAATATAAATAATAAATAAATATAATAAATGATTATGATAAAAAATAATTTTAATTAAATTAATTAACAATATAATAATAATAAAAATAAAATAATAAAAAATAAATATAAAATAATTTAAATTAATATAAAGCTCAATAAATATTATATTATTGAATTAATTCAAATTAAATAATGATAATAAAAACTAAAATTAATATAAAGCACAATAAAAATAATATTATTATTTTAAAAATAATTAAAATTAAATAATAATAATAAAATAAAATGAAAAATACGCAATAATAAAATTTAAAGAAATATAAATTATATAATTCAAATTAAATAATAATAATAATAATAATAAATAAAATATAAAAAATTAAAAAATAAATATAAAAAATTAAAATTAATGTAGAGCTCAATAAAAATCATATTATTATTGTTAAAATAATTAATATTAAATAATAATAATAAAATAATAAAAATAAAATAAAAAATACGCAATAATAAAATTTAAATAAATATTAATTAAATAATTCAAATTAAATTAATAATTATAGTAAATAATAGAAATAAATAATAAAATAAAATATGCGTAATAATAAAAAAAATAAAATGTAGGTAATAATAATAAAATTTAAAATTAATATAAATAAAAGATTCAGATTAAATAATAATAATTATAATAAAATAATACTAATAAATAATAAAAATTAAATAATTAAAATAAAATAATAAAAATAAATATAAATAATAAAAATTAAAACCATTAAGAATTAAGATAAATTGAAATTAAATATAAAAATAAATAAGTAAAATAGTAATAAATAATATAATTTATAATAGTGATAATAATAAAATAAATTATAAAAATAAAACAAAAATTAATATCACTAATAACTTACGCATCAGCCTTCTGTACAACTTTCTCATCCGAATCATGTTTGGCAATCCATATGTAAAGCGATAATTGCTCACAAAATTCATCGCCCGCAAAATCATCAACAGTATCTATGCACTGCCAATCAATGGTTTTTTAGTTTCACTTAAAGTTAGAAATAAAAAATACTTCAAGTGCCAAAGTTCTGGCTCGGACTGTATTAGAAATAAAGCATTTCAAAACTGTATCAATAACATCAGTGTCTCGTAATACTAATTTTTTGGTATTTTCATCACCGTTGAACAATTTCATGAGATTGAGAACAATATTTTCAACCATTGATTGCACATCATTAATTTCAGAATATTGTATCACTTTCACCATTACCTTTTCAGATCATTTATTGTCATGATAAATATAACCAATTTCAGCTCTTACCGGCAATAGGGCTGTGTTAAATATTTGTTTTTTGTTGATATCTATAATTGTAACTTGCTTCTGAATAGTTTCTAATATTTTCATCAGCAAATCTATGTCCATCCAAGTGAGATAATACCACCACTGAGATTCGGTTTTTATGGATTCCAGACATTCCATATCGGCAATCGATTGACAGAGTTGGCAATATGCCGGTAAATAATAAAGGAATGTTGGTAAATCGAAATTTCTCTGAAAATGTTTTTTTTTAACTTAAGAACATTGGAACATTTTAGAAGAGCATCTGATAAAAAATTAGATGAATTAGAATTGGTGTTCAACTTATTATTTAACATACTAATTTTTTTAATCTTTAATTTATCTACCCCTAATGAAGTCAATCATTCAAATGTAAAATTAATATTAATAAATAAATCATTATGTATTTTTATTTAATTTAGTTTTAATGGAGAATTTACTCAATTAATACTACTTTCTGATAATGGTGATTATATTGAACTTTATTTCAATGGCTAAATTATTGCAAAGGCACCCCTTTAATTTCATTTGAAATTATAAAATTCTTGAGCTTAAAATGTGTTAGGGTTGTCGGTGAAAGTATGTATTAAAAATTATCAGTCTGACTCCAAGCGTGTCTTGAAATATCAGTAACAATGACAAAATCCTCGATATTCTCAATATTTATTGTTTATCACAATTACAATCAATTCGACTTTGCCAAAACAAAAGGTTCACCATTCAAGATTTGAAATCAGTACTGATTACGTCACATATTGAGTAATAGCCCAATCGATAACTGTCCAACTGCTTCTTTAATAAAACTCATCAATATACTCGTATGGGTTAGTTTAACTTTGGTTGCTTGTTCTCTTTCACTATGTTGTCATTTTCCATATGTATTATTGGCTTTTATAAGTGGTTACTCGTGACAACTGGAACTTATTAATTAACTTTATTGGTATGTAGTTTTCTTCTCAATTTTTTTGTCAGAGCTACATTTATACTTTTTCCCCGAATTATTTTATTTATTTCAATGATTAATTAATTGTATTAAATTATTTGTAGCTTCGATTAAATTCAATTTGATTGAAAAATTAAATTAATTTAAATTTTTTTTTCAGATATAATTTTCGAATTACAAAAAAAATAATTTAACTTTTTGCTCTAAATAAATCAATGACTAAATTCAGTCTAAAATAAAAAAAAGTATATTTTTATAAATTCTATTTTATTAAACTCGAATCGCATTTGCTAAGAAATTTAAAATGAGGTACAGTAATCCCTCGGCCTGCGCGATTTCGCACCAAAATTTCGCACTGCGCGGAAATATTTCCCATTTTTTCTTTTTGATGTTATTTTGTGCGAAAAATTTTTTTCGCGGGAGATACACATAGAATTTAAGGAATCCCCTTAATATGTTGTATATGACTTCTGTATAATATGTACACATTATTCGCGGTTTGTTTTCCAAAGTCTACATGTAAAGTATGTAACAATTGAAACAGTTTAAATCTAAATAAAATTTAAATAAAATTAGTTAATAATAAAGGTAATAACAGTTTTTTTTTAATCATTTTAGGGTTATTTATATTCAAGTGGGTGTTAAACATACTTTCCAAATTTTGTTTGATAGTATTAGTTTTCATTTAAGTTGATTATTATTTTTAGTTTTATTAAATCCCAAACATGAACGTGGCTAGAAAAAGAAAATTTTTAACATAGGAGGTAAAATTAGCAATTGTTAAAGCACTAGAAAGCTTAAAAATATGTGTGTTAGATAGGGTACATAATATAAATGAATCTAGCATAAGAATAAAGTTAACTGCTAAGAAAATTAAAAGTTCAGTTGCCTGTTCAACATCATTATCTTTAAAAACCACAAAAAATAGCTATATTTTGTAATTGAGACTGAAAAACTGTTAAGCTTACGGATAGAGGACCTAAATCAAAAAAGAAGCGATTCAGTTAGACCCTGATTTAGCGTGAGCCTTAATATTTCAGAGACGTGTGAACGAAGCTTTAATGCCTTACAAGGAAATTTATGATTCAAGAGCATCAATCATTACTAACTAGGTTTTTTAAAAAACCCGCAACAGAATTAACAAATTTATCAGGAACCAGCAGTGAAGATGAAATAATTTAATGAGTTTTTGGTTTTGTTTAAATTCAAATGAATTTTTTGTTTATGTTAAACAGTCAGAAATAAAAGACTTTATTTATTTGCATGTATTTACTTAAAATTAATTTTATTTTTTTGAGATATTTATGATTTGGAATGTATTCCTCAAATTCAATGCCAAAGTGAGTTCGCAATGCGCGTTTCATTTTTGGAACGTAAATACCGCGCACAGCGAGGGTTTACTGTAAAAAGTAATTTCAACTATAAACAAATAATATGATTTTTTCACAATTTGCTCACAGAATATTCGGATTATTTTCAAAAGAATTGATTAGTAAAGAATCATGTTTGTGAAAGATCAAAACACCTTTTTTATCTTTTGGTTATTATTTTATTACTTAAGTCAATTTTTTGGTCTGTAAATCAATATAAATACAAAATATCAATTTATAGGCTGAATAGCTTGTATTTATATTATTTAGTTAGGCTAAAATTCATATTTGTGGATTGCTTTACCTAAATGTTTTAAAGTGAAAAAAACTATTAATAAAATTATTCAGAGATTGGATAAGGTTTAAAACTCAATCTGAAAATAAACATTTATAAATTTAATTGCATTAATTTTTAATTTTTTTATTAATTAATTAATTTTTACAAACCTTTTTTCTCCACTTCAATTTATAGTTATCGATTTCAACATTTTGAATGGAAATATACAGCTATTTTTAATAATTCTTTCAATATTCATCATTAATCAATTAATTCAATTTCAATATTTAAAAATTAATGAATTTAAAATAATTCAATAATTCAATTTTAATATTTCTTTCAATATTCATTATGTTTAAAATAATTCAATAATTATCTCAAAATTCCGTTTTAAAACTCTCCTGGAGTATTTGACACCTGATTTCAGGGTAGTAGTATTTTCGATTTCTGATTATATTTAGATCAATATAAAAATTAATAATTTAATTAAAATTGTGCAATTAGTTGAATTTAGAAATAAAATACATTGAAGGTTTACATTTTATTTTAAAATAACGAAATATTAACAAATCAGAAATTAAAAATTTGAAAAAGATAAAAAATTTATAAATTACCTTAAAATTCGATTCGATTATTTCCGTAGAGCATTCATTCAGCCCTTCTTCCATCCATGGATTTATCAGATCCAAAAACTGTTTGCCATTTTTATTATTTTTCCAATTCTCAATTAAAGTCTCATTGAAAGTAGAACTATCCAATAAAATTATCCGTAAAATCCAAATCGATTGTTTTTGTGTCACAGAAGTCAAAACCTTGAGATTGTTGAATAATAATGCAGCTCGAATTCTCGCTACCGGAGATTTTATCATCAATCTATGTATTACTTTGATAACCTCGTCGAAATGCTCTAAAAAGCAGTCTTTTCTTAAATGAGAAATATTCTCCAACATATCACACATTAAATTTGCCCGATTTTCCAACTGGAATATAGGAATATTAATTTTGGGAAATTCAAAACCTCAATGTCCATACTTCTTTCATTCGGTTACGAATAGACTTTTCCTTTTCTAATTCCGCTTGGACTTGTTCCATTTGATTTTTTGTCAATTGACTAGCCAATAACTTAATAGGATTATCACTTTCTGGATTTTCAGTGGCTTTATTTGCTTGACTTTGTTTTTTCTTGTTTTCTATTTCTTTACGTAATTCGACTTCTGCCATTTGTTCTTTGTATGAATAATTCTTGTTTTCTCGTTTAATATTTCCTTTATTCACTTCATATTTCGGTAAGCTAAAATTTATAATTGTAGAGATTTTCACCAAATTAAATGTTTAACATCTTCTGTTTGAAGCTCGATAACTATTAAAATGCTTATTTTTGTGGTAATTATAGTTTGTTGACAAATCATCAAAATAAACAAATATATATTCGTTAATGAATAATTTTCACTGTCCTTTAACGATTATCAATATTGGTTAGATTAAATGCTGGGGAAATGATTAAATTTGAAAAAATATATACATCTAATTGTATTTTTCTCGAATGAGTAATCTGATGATTAACAAATCGAATATAAAATTAAATATTGATTGCTTCGACCAGAACGTAAAATAAAAATTTAAAATCTATATTTTAAAGTAACTATTGACTAATTAATTCATTTCTGGAAAGTTATAGTGTAATTTTCATTGATTGTGAAAGACTTATTTACAACAAAATAGACTATCAATTGTGTTGCGTTTTTCCGTTTTCGTTGATTTTCTCAAAATGTACATTAAGTAAAATCTTAGTTTGGATTCGGGATTAACTTTATGAATTTTTATTTTGAATTTTATTGAGTTTCTAGTTGAATATCTGCTTAAATTCGTTTAATCTTGGAGCATTGAAAGTTTCCGCTGTATTTCGAAATTAATAAAATCCAGAAACGAAAATAGATCATAAGTATGTTTTATTTGACCTAGGGTTTTTGTATTACAAGTATCTTTATCAAATTTGAATTATATTTAATTATTTCAAAAATTAATAATGGGTAAATATTGTTATCGATTTCAAAATTAATGATTGACAATTTAAATTTTCAATGAAAATTGCATTAGTATTGTTTATTAGTATTCCATTAATGAGTATTAATTTGATATCCAGCAAGTTTGGTTATTATTAATAAAATCTGATAAAATAGTGGTAAGAAAACATCCTAGAGACATTTCGCAATAAATAATAATTAAGGTCGATATTGGATGTGATAAGATATTCAATTTTATAATTATTTATAATGATTTCTGGAATTTTTTAACAGATCTATAGTTTATTAGTATGTTTTAAGATTTCGATTTATCGATTATATTAGATTTATTATATTGACTATTTATTTAATAAAATTGCAACTTTAATTTTAAATAACATTAGAAAATCAATATTTATACAATAAAACTGTAATTTGGTTTAGCAATAACTGGAATAGGAAATTCGCTTGCCTTTTATAGTCCAAGAGTTATCATGTTACCATGGATACTCAAATAATGGTTAATTCGTTAAAATTAAAACTTCCATCGATATATTGAATAACTATTTATAAATATGGTTTCAAATATCGAAATAAAATAAAAAATCAATAATTTCCTCGTTTGATAGAGTTCCACAATTATCCTAATATTAAAAATACTCGAATAACATTGAATTTATAATTGAATTTTCCTCCGATTAGTAATTTTAGAATTAAAACTTAAAATTAATTTAGTATGTGCAATAATCAATTGAATTGTATTGAAAATCAATAATTTCAGTTGTGAAGCGGAAATAACCGAATTACCTGTGTAACAATATCTTATTGTACAAATATCCATCCTGTGTGTTCATGATTCCGATTTTATCCTCGGAACACGAAAGGAACTGCTCCCGATTCAAATTCGATGTCAACGAGCGGATGATTCGATCGATAAAATGTTCCGAGAAATTTCTACACAGACATTGGACCACTGATTTGTCATTGGCATTGAAACTCGATAAATTTATTAATCGATCGATAATTTCCTCTCCGAACTCAGTGACAATAGAGTCCGTGGAATCCAGGAGATTCTGTGAGTGTTTAGCCCATAAATCCAACGAAAAATGCGTTATCATATGCTGATTGATCGCTAGTAGAGCTCTATTCATGATTCTGATACGGGATTCATCGTCCCACCAAATCGGGAACCGGCTATCGATCGAGAGCGATCTGAGCGGCAGTTTTCCTATTGCCATGCTGCTATTGATTTCTAATTTCAACATTGCGTCAATCAGTTGGACAAATCTCTGAACGATCGATCCAAACGAATCGAGATCGTGAACACTGATCGGTTCCGATTGGTTGGTATTGTCGATCGGCCAACCGGCCGCCGCCAAAACCGATGTAGGACTGGACAAATCAAGCGAATACAAATAATCCAAAAGAACCGAAACGATTTTCTCGCCATTTTCACTGCGTGCCAATTGACCAATCACGTCGAGCGCCGGTTTTCTCACCGATAAATAGTCCTTGTGCAATCCACAGACGAAAAGGCATTTCAAAACCATCGCCAAATGATCAGGAAGTTTTGAAATCATAGGGAAAAAATTTGTCAGTAAATATCGACAAAATCCAATCAGAATTTGCAAGCCTTGTTTTGTGGAATTTAGTAGAAATTGATCGCTAAACAGTTTTACAATGCTTGGATTTTGTTTGATTCCCACATAATTGAACGCTAAATTGAACACCGATGAACTCGGTTTACCCGATAGCGACTCAGGAATGTCTCCAGTGACGTGATCAATTTCAACCGAGTACCGGAACACCAAATCGAGTATCGGAAGAATTTCATGCAATCCTGACGCAGACAATGAAGATTTAGCTAGTTTTTCCAGTAAATCCTGAATTTGAGGCAAGAACACTTGGAATTTATATAATTTATCGATTTTCCCAAAAGAAACATTCAAGCACTGGAAATAGTTGAATTTCAGATTTGGTGATAATTTCGGATTGAAAATTGTATTTCGAAACCATGAGGTGAGCACTGTCGGTACTTGACTCGATCCCAATTTAGCCCACTCAGAAATGCTATCCAATCCGATAATAGTAACCGATTCTTGGGTTTCTTTAGGTAAGAGATTGATTAAAATTCCAACAACGAACTCGGAAATGTTTTGCTTTAAATCCGAACTGCCGACAGTGATAGATTTCGGAATTTCTGAAATCGTTGCCCAAATATGCTGACGAATATCGACGCTGTTGATTTTATCCGATCCTGATTGGTTTAGTAGTTTTTCAAGTTGTAATACGATTTTTTTTATTGCCTCCGATTCAGATGTTACGGCAACTACGCGAATCAAACAGGCTTTTGCATCGATTCTTAAAGATTCGGATTTTGATTGAAGTTGAATACAAAACACTTTAACCAATTCTTCACTTTCGGAGCTTAAATCCAAATTGTTGATGGAATTTAGAATTATTTGTATTATCCAAAGTGATTTTTCCGGTGATCGTAAAGCCGATCTTTGTATTATTGGCAAAACATGTTCGTCGAAATCTATTTTGTTTCTAATTGCTTCTAAAAGCAAACACTTCAATTCTTTCAAAAGATCCATTGGAATGATAAATTTATCATTGAAACATAATTTAACATAAGAAATTAATAAATCTCTGTTAATTAAATCCTTTAGTTGAGTTATATCGGAAATTATTTCCATGAACCCAAAAAATGGTACTTTGCATTCAGTCGAATTAATAATTGATACAATTTGTTCAGCAAAAATTGTTTTTTGGAGAAAATGGCGGACTAATTTTCTACAATTAAAAATAGTTCGTTTTTTTCCGCTCAAAAAACAACCGGATGGAAGAAGAATTAATAACTGAAACAAATTTTTTAATGATTCGTTAATAGGATCTGAAACTTTTAGCAGAATGGATGTCAATAATTTTAACGAAAAATATGCCGATCCTCCAAAAGCAGTGGAACCATTTATTGAATTATGAGACGACATAAGAATTTTAGCAAGATTAGAAAAAGCAAATTTTAAGCTAGACAAAACTTCTTTTTGGTGATATTTTAATAAATCATTTAACATTTTTAGGATGTTTAATTGACATTTTTCATTGAGATTTTTTAGCAAAATTGGTCCCAAAAAAGTCATAAATTGTTTAATATCTTCAGGTGAAAATGATTCTATAAAAGTTAAATTAAATTAATTTTTCAAAAAGTTATTGTACCAAAAATGTTTGCACATGATTCATCATAGTTTCCTTCATTCAAAAACTTTAACATCGAAACAAACTCGACTTTTGAAACACTCATCTAAATAAATAAAAATAAATAAATGTATACGTAAAAAAATTAACGTGAAATAAATTCTAACATCAACTAATTAATATTTGAATTATATAATAATTAAAACAAGATCCAATCTTAATAATTTTTACAAAATATATATAAAAATAAAATATATTAACCACATTATCCAAAGATTGTTTATAGCTTATAAGTTATCAAAACTATATGGGAGTATGTGCATAAAATATGTTTCCATATGTTTTTAGATAATATTTTCCTAAATATTTTCTTGAAATACTTAGAATATAATTAATCAACAGTTAAGAAATTTTAATTTAAGTAAAAACCGTAATATTTTATTTCAAACTGATATTGGTATTACTGGTTTCTATTACATTTGAATAACAAACTAATTAGATTAGGTTCCAGTGGGGTACCAGACCTTCCGATTTCACCGGGAGCCTCCAGTTAGGATATTATATTTCCCGACCCTGTTATACATGACAAGAGCTCCGATTTCTTCTCCTTCTTTCTAAATTAAGTTTTCCATCAATTGGTATCACTCAATATTTTGAAGTTAAAATTTTTCGTTACTCCCGACATGATGTTTTCAAAGTTTTACAACCATGGGTCCCAGGGAAAAGCTTAGATTATATGTTTTTACAAGAATTATTGAGCAGTTGGCCTTCCTGCTTATCACAAACGAAACTAATCTTTATTAATTTTAAAGAAAAGTTTAATCTCATTATATTCTCATGATGCTGTGCTCTACACTGAGATGACTGTTCTCAGTATATCGTGCATGGAAAATCTTTCGTTGGTTCGTCTGGTTGTTTTCTTTATTGAATAAATAAATTTTTAAAATCTTTTATCAGCTTTTTTCGAATCGTATGTTCGTAAATCGGAATTTTTGATTATAAAGTAATAATTTTTCTTTTTTTGAAATTTTGCGTATACATAACTCGTTCTGATATATTTCTGCTAATTATGTAACATCATTCGCTGTCTATTTTAATTTTAATATCTTTAGCATTATTATATATTTACTTATTTTTCTGTAAACAACGACAAATAGTTCATCTCCTTTAGCCTCCATCATCATTTCATTCTTTGACAAACTTCATGAATTAAAAGGTGTCATTTTACTAGCTCTAACGCAAATTTTACAGTCGGAAAATTACTCACTGCCTTCTGTAAAATGTCATTTTAACTTAATTTCATTTTTATTTCCTGAAATAGTGGGGTCGAATCGTCCGTTCTAAATTATTTACTTTTGTATAGTAAGGATATTGTTGGGCCAGCACACAAATAGCCTTGAGAATTGTTTAAATGCATCAGTAATACAGCACGAAAACCCAGCACCAAGATAACTTAAAATACTATATACAACATCAACTAAACACTTTAAAATCTGAGAGAATATAAATAAATATAAAATCAAAAACATAAAAATTAAAATAAAATAAATACAAAATGCATCAAGAACCGCACGAAATTTACATAAAAAATAACATAATAACAAGAAAATTCGACCGTAAAATGACCATTTATATAAAATTAAAAAATAAATGAATTAAATGAATAAAAATAAAATATTTTTGGATGAATAAATTTAATTAAAAATGTTAAAAATAAATTACCAATTTAAATTAAGAAATAAATAAAAATTCAATGTAGATAACATAAATAATTTCAAAGTCGAATTTTGTTTAATCGCAGTAAAACTAACACGCAAGGTTAAGGCCAAATTATAGGTATAAATACCGATGTGTTTTCACAAATTTTCAGTCTTATTTTTCGGAGAAAAAATTTCATTACAGAACTGTATAACGGGTTGTATAACTGGTTGAGAGCCGTGCATTCAGGCAATTAACACGGGTAAGTGTTTTGCCTGAACACGATCACTCTCAACTGGTGCAATATTATTAATTGATTTTTTCGAAGGGAATTGATTGGTAATTTTTCAATTGAATTTATGGATGACTTTTCAGATCGAATTTATGGATGATTTTTGTTTTCAAATTGAATTTATGGATGATTTTGTTTTTCCAATTGAATTTATGGATGATTTTTCGAATCGAATTTATGGGTGATTTTTTAATTAAATTTATGGATGATTTTTCAGATCAAATTTATGGATAATTTTGTTTTTCAAATCGAATCTATGGATGGTTTATCTAATTAAATGTATGGGATTTTCGAAGTAAATTTTATGGAATGGATACAATGAATTTCAAATGTATGTGGCCGATGTAATATGCTGAATAAATATTTTCTATCTACAGCCTTAGTGCATCAAAACTTTTATTCCAAATGCTATGGTAAAATATTATTTGTCATTCCTTTTCCGGCCCACAGCCAAAGACACATCACAAGTTAATAAAATCAAACATATTATTCGAACCATGTAAGTGCGTGGAATATCGCCAATGATTCGTGCCCGTGAAGGCTCCGGCGTGCGGAACGCAGGAGTTGGAACGTCAATATTATCTGTAGATAGGGAATTTGGAGGGTAAATGAGTAGCCCTTTGGCCGCTCCTTCATCATCCGTTTCCTGTAAAATTGACATAAATTTTTAACAACAATCGGCTCAAAATCTCTAACACCGAGTCGTCCAGTGGGCACTCATTAACTATAATATGAACATAAATAGATCTTAAGGACAAAAAGAGGGAATGGGTAGCGGGGAAAATTGCGAAATCGTTACAACCGTTAAAATGAAAAGCCATCGGAAAAAGATTAATCCGAACGACCAAAATCATGAAAGATAATGTTTTTAAATAAAAATTAAATAAATTAATTTGAGTTGAGGCGGAAAATATGGGCGGGACGCTGCTCAAATTTTCCAAATTAATTCAAATACTTAACAAAAATAGTAACGTAAAAATGGAACGTGTAAAATAAGGGCGGAACGCTGCTCAAATTTTTCGACTCAACAAAAATACTTTACCGAAAACCAGGGAAATACAAATGGATTACGGCTAAATTGTTATATAAGAAAAATATTTCTTAAAGCTGAGGAATAAGGACGAATCCCTACACAAAATTTTGTTAATAATATTGATAATAAGTATAATAATTGTAATAATAATAATAATATTAATAATAATAATAATAATAATAATAATAATAATAATAATAATAATAATAATAATAATAATAATAATAATAATAATAATAATAGTAATAATAATAATGGTAATAATAATAATAATCATGGTATTTGTAGTAATGATGATAATAATTATGATAATAATAATAATATTAATAATCATAGTAGTAATAACAATAAATATAATGGTAGTTATAGTAATAAAAATAATAATAAAGGTAACAGTAGCAACAATTAATAAAGGTAATATATATAATAGTAACAATGATGATGCTAGTAATAATAATAGGGAACATTGTAGTTATAATATGGATAAGGGTAAGAGATGTACTGTGTTTACTTAATATAACCAAGGGTTTACTGACCATAAAAAATCATCAACATGGACAATAATAAGAAGGACCAAGCGAATGGACATAAAGATAGAGGATATGAGAGTATAGGTTAACATTTGAAAGAGATAGGAGAATAATGGGACCTAAGAATCGAAATCGAGCACAGGCCTTCTATCGGCAGCTTGTTGGACCCATGGATCGTTCGGTCAATTATAGCATTAGCAATAGCGCTCACTTTTTGCGGACGATCTACCCACTCGAACACAGTTCCAACGTTGCTTAGCAACGGGTGCCGAGTGGTAAGCGAAAGAAATATTTGTATGGGGTTGTCTGGGCAACAACCATATAGTTTCAAAATATCAAAACCCAGAAACCAACCAATATGATCTTCAAAAACTCCATCATCCTCTCAATTTCTTAAATAGAATTTGTTATGCATACTATAATGCAGTCACGGTTATCTATTTTAAAGCTACTTTGTAGGTGTCTATTGTATATTGAAATCGCTTAACAGCTTAGTTTGGTCTTAAGCTTCATGATTTGCAATATGCGCTATCAAGTTGAATTAGCATATATAAAACTTTTATTTTCATTTCAATTATTGCCATATCTTCAATTTTGATGGATAGCTTGAATTTACTATGTATAATTATATCTTTACTTATTTGGCTCTGAGGTGCTGTCTTTCATCTCTGAATTTCAGGGTAGATCGGCGATCAGAAAGCTATGGCATGTTGTAAGAAGTTATCATAATTGGATTATCATAATTATCATAATCATCTCGTTAATCACCTTAAATAGTTGTTGTTACTTGGGAGACATGATTAGAAATACGTATACACCACATTAGTGTGAGTCAATACGGTGTTAATTCATTTTGGTCGTTATGCTAGCAGTAGATGGTTATGTCACCGCTGGACCACATACCCTCACCAGAGTAAAAAAATTTTCTAAGTCCAAAAGTACAATGTTTTTGTGAGACAAGGACAATGACTCATCCAAATTTTTCAAGGTCATTGAAACAAAGACCATGACTCATCTAAAGTCATTTAAAAGTTTTCAAGGTTATGGGATGACTCATCATATCTTTCAAGGTCATTAAAACAAAGACCATGACTCATTCAAGGTCATTGGATGATTCACCATAACTATTCAAGGTCATATAAAAGTATGTCAAGGTCATTCGATGAGTCATCGTCGTATTTGATAAAAGTACAAATTCCTCAAGGTCATTCAAAATTTTCAAGGTCATGGTATTTTTAAATTTTTTTAAAATTAAAATTTACTACTTATAAAAATAATTAGTATTTTAATATTTTTTAATTTTTATTCTATTATTAATATTATTTAATAAAACAAATCAACAACAAAAAGTTTTATTATAAAGAAATAATTCGATTTTAATAATATTTTAAAGTATTTTTTAAATAATTTTTCTTCTTGGGAATTAAATATTATTCCGACCACTCCTGAAAAATTTATCTCCCTAATCGCGTACATTAATAAATTGCCGGTTCGTTTTATAGACAGCAAGCAATTTGTTAATTCATCTTTAGCAAAAGCGGTTAAGACACTCACTGATTTGCCTTTAACTGATTCTGTTTTTGATGGCGCAATTGTTAGAGCCAATGCTATTTTCCCGTATGACTTTGCGATGTCTCTTGAGGTTCTTGAATCGACGACTGAATTGCCTCCTATTTGGGGTTCTGCATGTGTTGATGAATACACAACAGCCCAACAAATTTGGACATAGCAAAATTGCGAGACAATGTTAGATTATATGTTAACCTACTTAAAATTAGACGTATTCCTCCTTGCAGATTATTTTCAGCAATTTCGCGCAAAATCACTTGCTTATAATAGTCTAGAACCTCTTAATTTTTATGGAATTCCTGGTATGTCATGGGCGTCAGCTCTCATGACATTACAGGAACCTATAGAACTTCTGCAGGACATTGAAACCTACGAGAATAGTGGTTTCAGTCAAGACATTAATGATTTATTTTAGTCAGATTGATGTGAATATATTTTTATCGCTTTATTTATTTATTTTACTTTTTATGGTTGTGATTTTTATTAATAATCATAAATACCACATATTGCCATTAAAACTTTTCTCATATTTTGAGCCATAACATGAATATCATATTTATTCAAATATATTGTATATCGATTTTATTATTACATTGTACACACCAACTTTTCTATTCAATATTGAAATAATTTTATAACTTTTATATACTTTGTTGAAAATTTATTTTATATAAAATAATAATGGAAGTTATAATAATAAAAATTTGTAATCATAATTTTAGTAATAATAATTTTAGTAATATTAACTTGCAATAATAATAATAATAATAATAATAATAATATTAACTTGTAATAATAATAATAATAATAATAGAATAAAAATTTAAAAATATTAAAACACTACTTATAAAAATAAGTAGTAAATTTAAATTAAAATGTTTTTAAAAATATTTTGAAATTGAAAAAATTTGAATGACCTTGAAAAGTTTTAAATGACGTTGACCTACTTTTAAATAACCATGGAAAAATTATGAATGACCTTGAGAAATTATTATGACACATCCAATGACCTTGAAAACTTTTAAATGACCTTGAATGAGTCACGGTTTTCGTTTAAATGACCTTGAAAAATATGATGAGTCACCCAATGACCTTTTTGTTTCATCTTTGTTTCAATGATGCTGAATAAGTCATTGTCTTTGTCTCCGGAATAAAAATTTGTACTTTTGCACTTAGGAATTTTTTTACCCCGGGGTTATGTGGTCCAGCGTTGACATGACCATCTACTGTTACCGTTTCCTATTCGATATGCCTTGAGGGTTGGGTCTTATAATTAAGTATTCGATGGTGTTTTGAATTTGAACATACTGTTCCTGGTTAACTATATGTAAGTTGATTTTGATAATTGTCCGCATTCATTATATTCATAACTAATTTGGTTCAACTTGACTGGTAATTTAATTTATTTTACTAATCAATGTTAACTTTACTGTTTTGATATACGATGATTTATGTGACTCCCTCGGTAATTTAAGGTTTTAACTACTTGGGTTGTGAATCACATTTATTGAACTCGTTGATCCAAATTCATTCACTTAACTCGTCGCCTCGCTCATTATGCTCATTCTTCCCATTCAGTCAATCTTATTTTGTCCTATAACTGAATTATCTTAGTCTTACTCATTGCTCATTGGAAACTTTTAGTTATGCAAAGATCTTGAAATTAAAGATATAAAGAAAATGGGTAAATTTAGAGTTCAAAACGGAACAGTAAGAACAGAAACGAGTTTGGATTTTATTCAAAATTATCACAAGAAATTATGTTACGCTGGGTTTAAAAATGATTTTACAATAAATGATATTAATAAAATAATAAAGGAAGTAGTGCAAAGTTGTGAAAAGTTCCAAAAAAGAGTGTTGACTACTAAAATTAGAGAAGGAAACAAAAATTCACAGAAAGTAGAATTATGCTGGACAAAAACAGGAATAAATTTAAGTTTTGTTTATCCACCACGATAATTAAAATAAAAAAATAAAGTTATAAATCTAAATATTACAAATGAATGACTCATTAAAGACAAAGAAGCAGCACCTGGAAAATTAAATTAATTAGAAATGCAATTAAAATTTTTAGAAAATAAGTAAAACAATGAAAGTATTAATTAAAAACATGGAAAACAAATAAAACTGATATCACTTTCAAATTTAATGAAAAAAATACTAAAACTAAGTAGAAAATAAAATAATTAAACATAAAATCAAATTTTATTATTAAATAAATATAAACCAATAAAAAGAGCTGGAAAATTAATAAAGTGTAATTTTAATAAAAAAGTGAATATTTTGTTTAACCACATCAAAAAGAAACACGCAAAAATTGTGGTTTAAAAGGTGATGCCGTAAAAGCAAAATTGAGACTCTCTTAAAAATTGCACACGTAATCTTAAAAATCAGAATATATTTTAAAATTTTAAGTAATCTGCAATGATTTAATTTTTGTTACACGCTCTCTTTAAAATATTTTTTATAAGTAGTGAAAAATTATCCTGGCAATTTAAATTTTAGTTTTCAATCAAAACTCCTAACCTTCTTACATTTCCATGTACTATGTAATTTGATTTACTTAGATTTCTAAATTTTATATTTTTTCTATTCATATTTTTAATTTAAGATATTCTGGATTTTTATCATAAAATTGAAGGCTTTATTACGAGAGCATAAATTATTAATTTATATCCAACACAAGCAAGATATCAAAATTTTGTGCTGACCAACCTTGGATGGTGTTTTTTTTACCACTGATCTTGGTAATCGGAGGTCGACTAACTGCGAGGTAGGTAAAATTAACTGTTCTGATATCTTCTCCCGGAAATTTTATCACTACTCCTCGTTTATACTGTTGTCTAGTTCCGTAAAAAATTTAAATACATTGAATAAAACAAAAATTATGTAGACCTCAGAATTAGAAAGAAGAAAAAAATGAACCAACATCACGAGTAAAAGGAAAATGCCTGAATTTCATGTGAATCAAAAATAATAGATTAGTTGAAAATAAAAACATAAGAGTCAAAATAAATATAAATGTAAAAATTTTAAAGACGAAAAAATAGTAAAAAGAATTATATATAATTTTGAACGAAACATTTTACAAATGAATTAGTACCCGGACAGTTCAGACAAAAGGTTAAACAACGGAAAATCGTATAGTACTGAAGTTATATGGTCTCAAGAATAAATTCTAAACATAATTATGAAAAGGCAGAAAGGAATTTAATATTAAATATTTAAATTTTGTTTGTTGATATTCAATTATAATCTAAAAACTTCAATGTTAATTATTTTAATTTTATTGATATTTACTATGTGATATTATGTGTTTTGGTCCGTCAATTGTAAAAGGTGATGAAAAGAAGATTTTCAATGTAAATTTGAACTATTACCCGACCTCAGATCAGATGATATTACTCACTGAGTCATATCATATCATTAAGCAAAAGAGACAAAACTAACAAGGATTTTCCAAGTAGGGGCTGATGATTTTGTGATGTGGTCTATAGAAGGTGTTAGATTCATTTGGGTATATGCGACTTTTATTGATGCTTCCTATGCAGGGTTTCCATACCTCCGGATTTCGTCGGGAGTCTCTCGTTAAAAAAGTATATTTCCAGACTCCCGATATGTATAGCAAAAGCCCTCGATTTCTGCTACTGTTTTCTAAATTAGGTTTTCCCAGCAATTGGCATCACTTAGCATTTTGAATTTAGAATTTTTCGTTACTCCCGGCATGATGTTTTCGAAATATGGCAACCCTGTTCCTATGAGCCGGATTGTTTGAAAATGCGGTTCAAATTGGGTAGTGTACTCGATCTAAGGCTAAATACTTTTGTGAGTCCGATAGCAAACACAAGTACTATGAAGGAAATTTGAAATGAACTTTGAGGCGAGTGTTAAATAGCACGCGAAATCGCTTAGAGTGCGAAGCCGAAGATGTTAAACGGGATTCATTTAATTGTTAATTTTTTTTGTTTTTGACAAATTTTGAGATCTTAATTTACATTTGATAAAATATTCAAAACTTAAAATATACTAAAATATTTAAGTTTAATATCAGTGAAGTGGATTGAGAGACTAGATCTTTCCATCCGGCAAAGTTAAAAGCCGCTGACTTATAGTGTTGTCACTTACATCATATCCTTCATCCTGACTGTTTTCACAATCTGAGCTACATTCAGTTACATTTCCTTCTTCATCACTACTACAATCTTCATTTGTTTCACTTTCGTCTTCTGATAGATCAAATGAAATATTTCTTGTCTCCAAATGGACGATTCTTTCTAAAGCCATAGCTGCAGCTGCCCTGTGAAGTCTTCCTGTTCCTGTCATGATGACTCTAAAACAAAAAACAAGTTTAATCTTTACATCATGCTAATCATCACAATGTCACAAAATTTAATAAAAAAATTATTAAATAGATTTGTTGGGTTTTGGATTATTTCAAGTCGGTTCTCTCTGACTCCTGGTGTTCTTTAAATTAAAACAATGAACGACCCAACGTATATTGAAACAACAGGTTTACAATTTATTATCACGCTACAATGACCAATCAAAGTTTATACGATTCTCTGCTCGGCGTTGATGCTTTGCAAACAAACAATATTCACCTTTTGATCCTTTAGTTCTGTTGACTCTCGTTTTCCTCGGTTTCTGTTTGGTTTGATCCCTTTTCGCCTTTCCGTATTCTTAATTCTATTTCTTCTTTTCCCTACTTCCCTAATTCGTTTACCACTTTTCCTACAGTCTGATTCTTCGAACCCTAGCTGAGGCAGAATGCCGATTTTCTCTGATTTTCCCTTTGCTTATATACTCCTCGAAATCAGGATGACAAATGGTTATTGCCGAGCCAATCTTTCGTTTGACATTTTCTCCTACGTGTTTGCTTCGGCTGTCATCCATAATGGTCCAACGAATCCAGATAATTAATGGCCCTACCGGTCTTCCTACGCGCGCTATCTTCTCCTTACTCTTTTCCCATTAATCATTGTGTCAAACTAATGGGCCCAAATCTTCCTTTTGTTTGCCTTTCTTCTTGTTTACCCAGCTCGGGTTTCCTTCATCTCTCGGGTTCTCCATTGGCTCGGGTTTTCCATTAGCCAATTAATTAATTAATTAACGTTTTCTGTTTTCATACATTTGAATGTTTTTCAACCCTTTCTAACCCTTTTCTGATAAATCCCTAACCGTCATCTTGTTGACCATTAGCTAATCTATAACTGTCCCGTTTTTCCCATTCGATTTCGATGATTTTTCCATTTATTGATTTTTCTCGGATTTCCGGATTCTCGCCTTTCGTAATTGCTTTTTGCATTTCCTAATACTGTTTCCATCGCACTTTCCTTTACTATTAATTCTGTGCACGATCCCGCTTTTATTTGCCTTTTTTCTTCGCTTACTTTCCATTTGAATTATTATCCTAAATTTTATTTAAATTTTTAATTTTAATTTACAGACCTCAACAGATTAAATTTATGCATGTAAATATGCTAGAAATATTTAATCCTTATCTGCCCAAATCATTGCATCTTATTTAGGCAACTTTACTTAACTTCATTCAACCCTAGAGTGTTCAGGCATTGATTAAAAAATAAGCATGTATTACCCTCCTAATAATATTCAACAATTTACAGACAATCAGTAACTGACTCTTCAAACTTTTTAATTCTATTTAAAACCTCTAAATTTCATTGGTACAACGTGCAAGTCAAATATTTCATTACAAATACGTTCCATAGTAATGAAATCCAAAATTCAAAAGCGCCAAAATCAAAACTAAAGTTAAAATGAACCATTCAAACAACGTATTAGTTGCAAAAAATTTACTGGAAACCTTCACATGTATTAGAATTGTTGAGTTATAATTTTATTTGGCTCGGTAGAACTGTTTCCTCTGTCTCCACGTGCTCTTTAAATGATACTGGAATAAATCAACACAGCAAAACTTTAATTCGATACCAACAATTTCACAACGATTCAAATGTTACTTTTACAATATTGGCAGGAATCCCCACGGGAAGCAGCCTTTTCAATTAACTACTAAAATATCCTTGACAAGTCTGATTAGTTTTCTTTTTCGATTTCACGAATCTTTTTCAACTTTCTTTTAATCGTAATTTTTCTAAACTATTTTGTGTCTTTGTTGTTGATTTGAGACTCCCTTATATAGGGAATCTCTCCTCAAAAAACTAATCTGATTGACGGCAATTTACATTGGACTCCCCGGGAACTAGTTAAACAATTTACTTTCATCTTTTAGCTGTTTCGGCCGTTCCCCGGGAGAAGACTGCGAAATAAATCACATTAGAAAATAATTAGTTCCCTTCGTAATTAAATTTATCCAAATAGGAGAATTTCTCCCTAATTTCATTTATTTGTTTTCGTCATTTTAATTAATTAATTAATTTGTATTTTCTTAATAACTTTTTCTAGGGGTTCCAAATTAATTTTATATATTATTATTTTCGTACTCGTCTCGTCAATTGGCATCGGCACATACCCATTTCCCCAGGGAAATATTGATTTAAATTTTTTGATTATTTTTAATTAATTATTTTGTTTTCCCAAATTTTTATTTATTATAATTTTTTTGAAAATCACCTAAATCCAACAGAATAAATTCTTACAATTATCAATATATCATTTTCTATTAAAAATAAATGAGTAACTTGAAGTAATTTTTGCAGGGTCCCTAGCGACCCTGTTGGTATTTAATAAGAACTTTTTTGTGTGGTAGTTAGAGGGTTGGTATAAAGAGTTATTTTGTTGGTATTAGATTGTTTATTTTGTGACTGAACACGATGAGACAAATCGAGAGATAATTCCTTATTAATTTCTTATTAATTGCAAAACAATTTCAAGAATACAAGCCAACTAAAGCCAAAATTATCGAAGGCTTTCGCACAAGCGAATGAGACGGAGGTTTTATTCAAGCATTCTAGGAAAAAGCACAATAGAAAGAAATACTGTTTTTGCTGTGTTCATTTCATATTATATTCTCTTCTCTTAGCCAAATATAAATATTACTGTTTTTTCAGAATTATCAAATTTTTTATTTTTTTGCACGTTCATGTTTCAAATTTTATTTTATATAACTTATTTTACTTATATTATTTATTATTATTATTATTTGAATTATTATTGATAATTTATTGTGAATGTCGATTGAAATAAACCATATTAATTTTAAAATAATATTAAAAATTTTTTTTTAAACAATGGACAATGAAAATGTTAATGTCAATGGTGATGAAATGAACACCAATTTTAACAATTTAAATGAGGATTCGTCTTTGAATAACTCCGAAATAGACCAGAGGACAGCCCATGTAGCACCAACAGTGGTTGATATGCTAACAAGAAACAACGAAGAAATTCTCAATTTAGACGACGATGTACTTAACTATTTAAACGAATATGCGGAAGTCGGGTATGTTGAAGAGATTTCTGGGGATGAATATGAAAGTTTTGATGATAATAACATGATCGGCGTAGACGATAACGCAAGCATTCAAGTGTTAATGAGTGATCTAGAATACGAATACCGAGATCTAATGACAGATATCACCTTTCCGGATCATAAAGAAAGAAATCTATTAGAAGTTCACAAAGAAATAATTACCATTTTGAATGAGATGAAGAAAAAAGACCAAAAGGAATTTAACGAACCCGCTCTACTTATTAAAGACAGTCAAAGAAACAGCAATGAGTCGAATTCGATTGTTGAAAATGAAAATGAAATTTTTCATCTGAATCACATAACCATGTCAGAAAACTCATTAAAAATCGACGCAATACTTTATTGTTTAATAATAATTATGGAAACTCACGAAGATGAATATTATTCCACTTCAATGTTCACTTCGAAGAAACAAAATAATCAAAATAAATTACTTTTCCAAAATTGGTATGAAAAAATTAAAAAATCTAATTTCTCGGAAATGAATTTCAAATCTCTATCAAATGATTCTATTTTTAATTTTAAAATAATAAAAAATTCAACTTTTAGAAATTCTTCAATTTGTCAACTTCGGAATCCAGTTTTCGAAAGAGTAATTTTCTTGCAAACATTTGACGAGAACATTTTTCTATGTTCCGAGCTGACCTTGTTTACAATTGAGGATTATTTAGAATTTATTTTTGAAAAAGAAAATTTATATTTATTTTCCGAAAATTTTTATAACGATGGCCATGTTTTGAGTTTAATAGATGAAAAATTCGAGAAAAAATTTCCGAATTTTGTTTATTTCGATCAGGCACGAAAACTCAGTTTTGACATAATTTCGGGATTAATTTATTTACACAAAAGAAATATTATTCACAATAATCTCTCTTTGAAAACGGTTTATTTTACCATCAATGGACGGGTTAAAATTGGAGGGTTATTTTACAATCAAAATGAATGTAAGAGAGAGTACCAAAGTTCTGAAATTCCCGAAGAGCCTTGTCTAAGAGTTGTTTCTTTTTCATTTGATTATTTTTTATTGGGAAAAATAATCACTTCAATTTTTATTCCTGGTTTGGAAATTTTCAACTCTGAAAATGTACCAGAAAAAATTTATAATCATTTTTTAAAATCGGAAAGCGATTTATTTTTCAAAGTTAAAAAGAATTGGGATTTGTTTGTTCTTTATAGTGAAAGTGTAAACAATTTCTTTTCCCAACGATTTATTAACATAGGAAATGAAAAATTGGGAAATTTTCTGTTTTCGTTTTGTTTGCCTCATAATAAAATTTGTTTTGGTTATCGGAAAAGAATAATATTTAGACAGTATAAAAATGAATTTAAAGAAATTATTCTTTCCTCTGAAATTATAAACAAGTTGGATTTCTTTGAAGATTTAGATTGTGGACATTTAGGAGAAAATGTTTTCGTAAATAAACATTTGTCAGAAATCATCAGGGAAAAATACAAAAGTATAATAACTATTGATCAATTGTAACAAAAATGATCTTATTTTATTAAATTAATAATATTGCTTTTTAATATTCAACTAATTATTTCATGAAAAATTATTATTACATCAATCAAATTATTAATATCAATGTAAACTATTAACTACAGGGCTTTTTGTATTTATTGTGTCTGTTTAAGTTCCAAGAATCTCAACTTGATGTTTTATAAAAGTAAGAACACAAACACAGGTTTCAAAGTTTTTTTTAAATAATAACAAATATATGAACAAAATAAAATAAAAGTTTCAAATTGAACAACTAGCCAAAGATTCCGTAAATGGCTTCTAAGTAGTGTATCTTTTGCTTTATGTCTCTACTTGTTGTTACCTAAGCTACGTTATGTAAATTTGTATGCTCGAAATTATGTTGCATACAATTAAGTAGTGGGATGTGTCACCGCTGGATCAACCCCCGGGGGGGGGGTAAAAAAAAATTTTTCTAAGTCTAAAAGTACAAAAAAATTTTAAGACAAAGACAATGACTCATTCAAGGTCATTGAAACAAAGACCATGGCTCATTCAAGGTCATTGAATGACTCATCAAACACTTTCAAGGTCATTGAAACAAAGACCATGACTCGCTCAAGGTCATTGGATGACTCATCAAACACTTTCAAGGCCATCCAGACAAAGACCATGACTCATTCAAGGTCATTGGATGACTCATCAAACACTTTCAAGGTCATTTAAAAATTTTCAAGGCTATTTAAAAATTTTCAAGGTCATTCAAACAAAGACCATGACTCATCAAAATTTTCTCAAGTTCATTCAAACAAAGACCATGACTCATCAAAAATTTTTCAAGGCCGTTCAAAAATTTTTCAAGGTCATTCAAACAAAGACCATGACTCACCAAAAATTTTCTCAAGGTCATTCAAAATTTCTCAAGGTCATTCAAAACCTTTTCAAGGTCATTCAAACAAAGAACATGACTCACCAAAAATTTTCTCAAGGTCATTCAAAACTTTCTCAAGGTCATTTAAAATTTCTCAAGGTCATATTATTTTTTAAAAAAAAATTTTTAAATTTAAAATTACTACTTATAAAAAAAAAGTAGTGTTTTAATTATTAATATTTTAAAATTTTTTATTCTATTACTTTTTTTTTTTAAGTAATGTTTTAACTATCACTGATTTTATTATTATTATTATTAATATATAATAAAAAACCAAGACATATACAACAAAAAGTTTTATTATAAAGAAATAATTCTACTATAGTTATATTATCGAAGAGCTTTATTCAAAGCCCATTCCACATACCTCCGATATCGGGCAGCTCATATAAGTAGTGTTTTAATTATTAATATATTTTTTTTATTCTATTACTTATTTTTATAAGTAATGTTTTAACTAATAATATTTTATTATTATTATTATTGTTACAAGTTTTTATTTATTAATATTATTATTATATTAATCTTCTAAATTAAGATAGCGGAATTCAGAATTAAATGGAATCAGACATTTTTAATAATCGATAGGCTATTGACAGAAACCTATGATTATTTATTACTACTAAAAAATAAATAAATCAATAAGTCAATAATAAAATTATCTAGTTGCATATTATTTCTAAATAAAATGTAATCTGGATGTGTATGGTAAATATCGAGATTTTATTCAATCCTACATTGATAATGCAGATAAAATCGAAATTTAACTATTGTGAACATGTTTTATAACCCTTTATATAAAAAAGCAACTAATAATAATCAAAAACATAATAAAATAAGTAAACGTACAATTTTATTTTTTTTTCTATAATATACAAAATTCAAAATATACAAAAATATATAATATTCACATAATTGTTCGTCTGATAAATTGATGATCAATCAGGAGCCAGAATTTCTTTGAATATATCTTGAAATTGCTGTGTTCTTGTAATACTATGACCACTATTAATTGCATCAAGCCCTATATAGTGTCCATAGGCGAAACTAACATTTTTATCAACCCATGCCCTCTTATCATCGTGGTTGTTTAGCGCTATTTTACTATTTTTAAAAGTAAAAAACTGATGATTCCGGGACCCTATTCTAGTCTGAGGTACAGATATAATCTCGTTATTATTGTAACAATCTAAATATGATTGATGATTTATATTTGTACCTGCTAATTTTACTCCCTTAGCCCTCATAGTCGACTTATTTTACAATAAACTATAACATTTAGGACGCAAGAAAACCCACTCACTATACCCTCCCCCCTTACTCTCATCCTTAAACTTTCCTATAACGGATGCTAGTCGTCTTGAATATAAAGGATGAGAGGGGTCATAATTAGATGTATCTAAAAGGTCATCCGAAATTATCGCTTTTAATAAAGTATCTAATTTTAAATTTTTTATCTCTAAAAAGAAGCTGTCCGTATCACCGGCAATTAAATTTATATCACAATTATAAATAGTTCTATACTTTTGCAGCTCTATATACTGCAACTGATACATCCGTAGTTTGGATAGATCTAGTACTGATTGTCCGATGTAACTAGGCCTATCCAAACATATTGAATCCTTATTAAGATGCGCGGCAAACAGATTCTCATCAACTTCGATGGTTTTTCTGAATGCCAGTTTTGACGAATATGTAATTAACTTTTCAAATGAATTACATAGTTGCAAATTCATTCGCTTCTTAAGGTTTTCAACGGATTTACCGTACAAGCTGTTATTATATAATTTAAATAAATCTTTATATATCTCGCTGACTGCATTTGCTCGCAAGTCAGTATTTTTATCTATATAATTTTTAAAAATAGGTTTCTGTGTAAATTTTATACATCTATGTACATTCACAACCTTAGCCCCAAGCGAAAGATAAAGCCTGAGAAGCCTCCAATGAAGAACATGATTCTTCTTTGAATAATGCGTGAGCATTAGCTTCTCAACTTTTGAATTTGGTGGGCACATTTTTTCCGGTCCAATCGGAAAGTCATTTAAAAAATCATGGAAATTTTCAGTGATATCAATATCAACTTCCAAAGTATATCCATATGGAAGGATTTCAATATCCGCAACATTCATACACTCATTCAATACATCATCCAGACCATCATACACCCAAACAAAATCAGCATACGGCAAAGATTGGCTAAGAGCCCAACCGTACAAATTATTTATGTCTATATGCAGCAATTCGGTGTCCTCTGAAGAAGCAACATAGTGTTTGTTAACAAACGTTAACCCTCCTCGTATTCCTCCCTCGTAAAAATTGAACATTTCCATGTCCTGTAAAAGCTCTATGGGTTCATCTAATGTCATAAGCGCTGACGCCCATGATATTCCAGGAATACCATAGAAATTTAAAGGTTCAAGACCATTGTATGCAATGGCCTTTTCACGAAACTGTTGAAAGTAATCAGCGAGTAGGAATACATCAACTTTTAAATAATGCATCATATAGTCACGCAAATTACCACAGTTTTGTTGCATCCAAACCAATTCAGCACTCGCATACTCATCATCTGTCACACCCTCCCATTTAGGAGGCAATTCATAAGTAGTTTCAAGAACATTAAAAGATGCGGCATAATCATAAGGAAATATACCCTTAGAATCTATCATAGAACCAGGAAAGGCAGAGGTAGTAAGAGGTAGTGTAGTAAGTGTTTTTACAGCCTTAGATAAAGAGCAATTTACAAATTGCATACTATCTATAAATCTAACAGCCAGATTTTTTATATGTACAATTAAAGATATAAATTTTTCAGTCGAGGTAGGGATAATGTCTAAATTCCAAGAAGGAAAACCGTTGAGACCATGTTTTAAAATATGATGCAGATCGTAACCTTTTAAATTATGAAACACTATCGGAAGCAACTTATATATTCTACGCGCAAAATTAAATTTTCGGCACGCTGCACCAAGATATTCACCTGTAAAGTGACAATGGTCTTTAGCAGGATTTACAATTGGTTTCTTGCAAAGATAGCAAGTTCTACATGATTTAATTCTCGTTGTTCAGCGAAAGACTTAAAACTTATCAACTTTTTCCCTTCAACATCATAATAAGGTAGGACAATTGTGACAGCAATTTCCTCTACTTTTTTAAGAAATAAAGAAATGCAGTCAGGTCCATAAAATTCAAAATATTGTTGTGTTTTTGTGTAGTTATTTATTAGTAAAAGGCCTGCTGAACTAGGCATATGAATTTGGTGATGTCTAACATCAGGTGGTAAAACCGACTCGAAATCGGCATAAATTACATAGAGAGGGGTGATGGTTTTAGAATAATTTTCAAATTTTAAATTTTTGTTGTCGGGTAATGTGTAAAGGGTTGTACCCGTTTGATTTTTAGCGCATAGAGCTACATGTTTATTAAAGTCATTATCCAGCCTGAAACCATTTAGGCAGTGTGGGCACCATTTACATCTAATTTGAACTGGACAATCAGGATTCTGATGACAATTCATTAATTTATTCAGATCACTCACCGCGGTGTAGTGATTCCTATCACTTTTCTCTAATAAAAGTAAATAAATAGGTGTTCCGCCAATGACCTTTGAACGATGAATTATACTTAAATGAGGATGATGGAAGACATAACTATCAGGAACCTCGTCAATTATCACAGTTGGAGTATAAGAAAGGACGTTTATTGCTAAATTTAAACTGTCATTTTTCTTTTCAAATTTGGGTATATTTATTAATTTCATTGGACAATCCGTAATTTCGTCATATACTAAGTCGTTTAAAAACTCGGTGTATTTTGCAGGTCTAGTCCGATTTTCTAAAATTAAATCTTTTTTAAGAATTGCCAGAATACTATAAAGGAAGCATTTATCGTCAGTATTTTTAACATTAAAATAGCTTTTTTAGATGCAATAGCAGAAGTAGTCTGAATATATCGATGACCTGATAAACGACTAATTGGGGAAAATTTGGTAAGTATAAAATCTATTTCTAAAATATTGATTACTCTCCATCCACTGCCTAAATGGGTGAACTTTTCTATTTTTTCATTGAGTTTATTAACTCCTTCAGATAAAAAACTATCTGAAAATTTTTCTGCGTTGTTGGAAAAATAATTATCGCGGATTTCCCCATCTTTTTCAAACTGTATTAAAACAGCAAATTGAATTTTAACATCACCCCCCATCTTTCCAATCTCATCAAATAATTTAGAACTGATTCTCTCAGTTAACATTATTTTTATCAGTTGCGCCTCTGATTTATTAAATTTAATTGTTTTAATTGCGCCGTTTAAATTAATTTGTATTATAGGTTCTAATGAACCACCAACTTGATTAATAGTATTATTAACAATATCTACATTATTTATAATATCTACATTATTTATAATATCTACATTATTTACAATGTCTGCAATATTTATAATATCTGCATTATTTACAATATCTGCATTATTTATAATATCTGCATTAGTAATAACATCAATATCTACATTATTTATAATATCTACATTATTAATTGATTCGTCATCACTGATTTCAATGACTTCGATTTTTATAAGTTTATTTGGTATTTTAGATGGCCTATGTTCAGCAGGTCTTTTATTTTTAGTTATTTTTGTTGGGCGTATATTATTTATAATATTCATAATATTTACATTATTTTTATTACTGATACGAAACAGCTCTTTTTTAATTATTTTAAATGAATCTAAATGGTCTTTGTGAGTGTTATAAAAAGCTTTGTATTTTATGGACTGAGATGTTTTGCATACAGGGCAAATAAAAAACCTAATGCAATTAAATCTATGGACATAGTATTGTTTCATTTTTTCGTGACATATTTCACCATGATTCTTTGAGATCATGCAATATTTTGGGTAAAATTTACCTGATAAAATAATTATAAATTAAATAAATTGTATTAAAAAAAAATATATATATATAATTATTTTACAATATTTCATAAAATTATCTTTCATTATTATACAATTCTATAACATAAAGACTTGTATAATATTAAATGATAATTCTTATATAGTAAAATGTATTAGACATGGCTTTGCACTTGTTTTGCATAAATATTGCAACATTCGCGAATCATTCATTATTATGCAAGTTTATAACAAAAAGACCTGTTAATAATAAATGTTTCAAATTATAGGGTGTATAGCATGTCACTGCAGATTATTATTATTAGCAAATTATAGGGCGAATAGCTACATGCTTACTGTAGACTATTATTATCATATAAAATAAATATTATTATTATTATTATTATTATCACATAAAATATTATTATTATATAAAATAAGTATCCTTTTTTCAAAATATAGCTGCATGCTCACTGCAGATTATTATTATCACATCAAATAAGTATTATTATTATTCACTGAATATTTGTTAGCTTCAATTCATATTTTCTCACTTTAATGATTGCTTTCCTCTTTAATGAATATTTTCTCTCTTCAATTAATGTTTTCCTTATTCAATGAATGTTTTTTCCTCTTCAACGAATATTTTTCTCTTCAATGAATATTTTCCTCTTCGATGTATATTTTCTCCATTCAAAGTATATTACCTTTGTAAGTGTTTAATATAGCAATTGATATTTCATCTATTTAGTAGATATCTTTAACTATCCAACTTTTTTCAGTAATTTCACCGATTTTAGTCACTTAATGTACTCTCTCACCAATATTACTTCTTCACTGAAAATTTGTATTCGACAAAAATAAAATAATTTTAGGCTATGTAAATCAATTAGAGGTTTTAGGGAAATTTTATGATAATTTAAGTGATATCTAGTTTTACGATGTATTTATTTTAGTAAATTTCAATCATCTTTGTGAATTTATGGTTTTCTTTTGAATTTTAATGGATTTAGGGTTTGATTATGTTTTAAATGAAATTATTGAAGAAATTAGGGTAAATCTATAATTTTAGACACTTAATTTCTTGAAAATTTATTAGATTTGACTTGATTTTAGGATTATTTTAAATAAAAGTTAAATTTAGGATCAAAATGTTTATGAAACATCTATTTAAGATAATTATTTAAGAATTAGAATCAAATTTGACTGATAGATTTAATGATATTTTAATTATAATTTTATGTTCTATTTAAATAGTTGATTAAATCAGTTAATTTTTAAAAATATTTTAGTGAAACCTACGATTTTAACTGATTTTACAGTGTAAAAAAAAGGAGATCAATAATTACTTTCATTTTCAATTTTATTGATTTCATGGATATCAATCACAAAAGTAGTATAATTTAGAGATTTTTAAGACAATGCTCAGTGTGGTTATCAGTAGTTATGAAAATCATTGATATATCTCTATGGGTTGACTGGTAATTTTTATTGAATTTATACTTGATTTACTGATTAATTTTAATTATTTGAGCAACATGATATATATTTTACAATAATTTAATTTATGTGGGAAACATAGACTTTATTCGATTTTAGTCATTTTTGATGAATTTTTTATTTGATAGAATTTTTTGCCAGAATCAAATTGTGGTGATTTTCAACGGAAAATGTCGATAACAATTTTGTAATACTAAAGAAAATTTATTTTTATTGGTAAAATTCAGATTTTTATGATAATTTTAAGTGGGAATTTGATTGGTTGAATACATATAGTAAATATGATCCGAATGATGGATTTTTAAGGATCTTATTCGGTTAAATATAGATTTCTAAAGAAATTTTACCTTGTACGTTTTTTTACAAAAAATATGTATATTATTGGTGTAGTGAGGAAAATTGTCATTTCAAGGGAAATTATTGATTAAGAGGAAATTTTATGATATTTTAAGGAAATAATCGATTAAGAACAAGTTTGTTGCCATTTTTAATGGTATTGAGTTGTGGTGGGTTACAGGGTTTGCTAATAGTTGCCCCAGTAACGCCATACAAAATGTTACTTTGCCTACCACTCGACACCCGTTGCTAGGCAACGTTGGAAATGTGCTCGAGCGGGTGGATTGTCACCAAAAAGTGAGTGCTATTGCTAATACTATAATTGCCCGGACAACCCTCGGGTTCAACGAGCCGTCGTTAGAAGACATGTGCTCGATTTTCTTTGTAATTGGTCCCCTTTTATGTCATATATCATTTAAAGTCTGGTGAGTTTCAGGAATTCTGTCGTGCTTTTCTGGATCTTCTCACCTAGGTTAATGAAATCGAACTACGAAAATGTATTTTATATAGGAGCTACAATGGTCTGTGAAATCTGACTCGGATCAGGTTGGTAGTTTGGCGGCACGACGTCTAGCTCTCTCTTTGCATCCGGGACGTGAGTACGTCTTTATGTTCGTTGTAGGATTTGGGGTCGAAGTTGAAGCAGCTGCCGGCTCCCGGTACGCTAACTGAGCCGGTGCGAACACGAGCGGATAGGTGACAGCCGCTCCTTCCTGACTGGCCGATAGGGCGACCTCCAGTCCTCGGATTTGTGTGCGTAAACTTTGATTGATTTGTTTTTCTTCGGCCCATCCTTTCTGAGCAGCTGTGAGCCTCTGATATACGGATTTAACCTTTGCTGGATCTATCCAGGTGGCTCGTATTTGATATACCTCTCGCGTTAATTGAATTATCTGATTGTAGAGGTTCTTGTTATCTTTTCGGGCCGTGGCTAGTTCCATCCTCAGAGTGTGTGTGGAATCCATGTCTGGAATTTATAATGTTAAAACAATAGTTATCACCACCGAAGTAACTAATTAAACAAAACTTTCTTAATGAATTGTTATAACAGTAACCAAAAATAAAACACAATTAATGTTTATTCGAACGCCATTTCTATTTTAACAACAAATATCAAACTAAAAAGAGTTCACAATGTAATTCTCATGAGTCCGAGAAGCCTCTGGCTACCCAATCCTCGGGGGGAGCAATTCGGTATAATCATCACCGGCCTCCTGAGGTTTCGACCTCGGTGAGTTCTCGTCATCTGTGCATTTTTTCCTTTCTCGGCGTCTTCATGCAGGTGTCCGCGTGACCGTGGATGATAATAAATATCGGCAATCCTGCCGGCTTCGAGATCCTCCTCAATGTTTGCCAAACATTGACGGGCTCGAGCTACTCTCAGATCCACTTGTTGCTGGTGTTCGAGAAGGTCGTCGAGTAAACACCGCGCATGGGCGTAGATCTCCACCGTGGGGTGCCACTCCTCCCAGAACGGTTCTGGTACCTCGTGAGTTCGGTCGAGATACTCTGGTCTGCTGCTGCTACGTTGGAAATTGGACGGGAATTTTGAGTGCCAGTAAAGTTTCCAGGCTTCCCTCCATCGGTCGGCAAGTTGCATTGGGATGAGATCGGGGTCTGCATTTCCTAAATGATTCATAATTAGTATGTTTCTTGTATAATATGATGAGTGGTGATATAATCGTTTCAGTTATTCTAAGTGGGATGTTAACTGGCTTGACGATGTTACGGGTGACGAATTCTTTCCGCTTAATGCTTCCTTATCCATTGCTAACAGTTATTATCATCCGTTCTCGGTGGGAAAAGAATTTCCAATGACTTGAATATACGGCGTCATTTCCATTTCGAAATCTACTGTGGTGTTTTTGACCGTAAGATTGATGTGAATATACTTATGCAGGTGCGAAGATCATTATGCGGCGTGTACTCATTAAACCCTTATGTTTAATCATCATATGTGCACAAATCACTACCTGCGTGTTCGGATTCAATCGTGGACCTTCTGCCGGTTGGGCTATTCGAAATGGTTCTCTTCTTTGGGGTTTGTTGTGAGTACATTGGTACGTTTGATTGACTGATTTTCGGTGGAGATTTATATCCTATTTATATAGTTTTTAATGTAAATACATTGATTAGATGATTGTATAGTCATTCGTCATTCGGTGAAAATGCAAACGTTATTTAATTGAATTTCGTATTGTAATCGAAAATTTCATAATTTAGTTGATCGTCGACCTTATGAACTGACCGGATATGTCAAGGTTCAAGTTCAACTTCATCATATTTATCGTAAATACTGGTCGGCGTTTTAAGAAAATTGGACTTTG
This sequence comes from Schmidtea mediterranea, assembly GCA_022537955.1. NCBI lineage: Eukaryota > Metazoa > Platyhelminthes > Tricladida > Dugesiidae > Schmidtea > Schmidtea mediterranea. Next base: position 120,711,907 of record CM039679.1, read on the forward strand.
GGCGCGTGTCTCTATGATTGGCGAAACTGTTTATTCGTAAGTTTCCGGTTGGTACGAGTTATCAATTTTTTGTAATTATTAATTCTAGGTTATATTTTCGGAATTGGTGGAAACTTTAGAAAATTCTATGGTTCGGGATGATACTGTCGACTCTCCGTACGGGTTTCTCTCCATCGATGAGTTAGTTTTAGCTGAAATTCACTTCACTGGTTATAAATATTTGGTTTTAGATTTATTATTCAGCACAAAAATGGAGCGTTTGATGTTGCTAAGTTGGTTACTCCTTACCTGATTTCAGTTGTATCGAGATTCTCGTTGGATCGAATGAAAGCTCTTTCGGCGTGCTGACCTATGATGAAGTTTCATGCTTTCGTGGATTTATACGTCGAACTTTCCTCAAAATTGACTTTTCATATGCTTTTTACCTTTGGAATTATTAATTTCGCTGTTATTTATTCAATTGTTGTAAGTTTTGATTTCAAGGATGGTTTTTTGTGTTAAAATTTTTTGTAAAACCTAATTCACATGAAATTCCGAATTGATGTTGGGGATTATAATCTCTTTTTTCCTTTTTCACACTGATGCCATTGCTATTAACCCTTAAATAAATCATGGAACTAATGATCGGGGCTTGCGATGAATTTATAACGTGAACTTAATTTTTAACGATTGAGCATTGATAACCAAGTTGAGACATGGATGAAATTGATAACGTGAGATAAAGGTTTATCCGTGATAATGATTTTTTATGATTAATTACTTAAAGGTTATGAAATTTTTTTTTTTTTTTTTGTTTAAAGTTAAGTTTGAATAGGGCTATTTTCACTTAGAGAGTTACAATTAATTACCTAAAAGGGTTTGGAATTACCAATATTGTTCGACAGTTAAGGATTTTCGGTTTACTATTAATTAACCATATGAGTTAATATTATGAAGTGATTGTCAAAATGTTTCTACTAATACTATGACTTCTTATTACTCGATGATTTACACTTATCAATATGAAGATATTATTAATGAAAGGGTTTACAATGAGATTAATCTACAAATTAATAATCTAAATTTATCTTTAATAAATTTTACCATTTATTATTACTAAAAGGATAGTAGGTTCGTAATACGAGTTGATCGCTAACAAAAGGTGTACGAATAATGACATGAGTTATCGATCTGGTTTAAATAATACAGAGTTATTATAGAAAATCTGAACTCATGAATAATTTGGTGAATTTAAATTTGACATTATAATGTAGATTACGATCATGATTTTATAGCATATAACAACGATTCCATTTTTTTTATTTAGCTTCCCGTCACCTGCCTTTAATTGACCTTAGACGCAAATTATGTTCATATTATAGTTAATGAGTGCCCACTGGACTACTCGGTGTGGTGATTTTGAGCCATGTGTAATATAATTTAAGTCGATTTTTCAGAATGGAGAAACGAGGAAGCAGCCAGAGACTTCTTCCTTATTTCTCGATTCAGCTATAGGGATCAATATTGACGTTACGACCGTTGCGTTGCGCACGCTGAGTCTTCACGGGTGCATATCACTGGCGATTTTCCACGCACTTACATGAATCTGCACTATGTAGATTTTATTTACTTGCGTGGTGTGTCGGCTGTGGGCCGGAAAAATTTCGAAAACATATAAAAAGAGTTATATATATATATATGAAACAATTTATGCATAATAATGTTTATTAATTATAATAAAAAAAAATAACAAGTTACCATTCCAATTCATAAAAATAGCATAAGTTCATACAATAAACCAAATGCCGCTCTCCCCACGCCGACGTCCGAGCAGAGCTCTACAGAGATGCAAGGTACGGGGCGTGGAAAGAGGGTTCCAAAATCAATGATCCTCACCTAAAATTCTGAAAATTCAAAAACACGATCTCAAATAGATTTAAAATATTTAAATAAGATTCAAATAGTTTTCAAAACACGGTGTGTTTTCAAAAATGGTTTTTGGTTTGAAAATGGTTAACTTTAATGTGAAAATGGATCAGTATATATACCTAAATTTTTGGTGTGTAAAATTTGATGTAGTAAAACAAAATTCGACCTTGTTCTTTTCTAGCAAATTCTATTATTTATTTTTATTATTTTTCGATTTATTTTTATAATTTTTTATTTAGAATTTTTATTGAATTATTGCTAATTCAAATTTTTCGATTTAAATCTTGCTTTAATGAACTTTAATTGATTTTTCCAATTTCGTCGAATTTGTTGTGTTTTCTTGTTGTGTTTGTGTAGATATCGTGCGGATCTTGGTGCATTTTGTTATTATTTTAATTTATTTTTATGTTTATTATTTTATATTTACTTCTTTTATTTTCTCAGATTTTATATGGTTTAATTGGTGTTTTGGGGTTTATTTGAATTGCGTGTTGTATTTGCGTGTGTGTTTCTGATCCATTTAAACATTTTGAAGGCCGTTTACGTTCTGGCCCAACATAAAACACTCGGGGGTCCGTAAAATTGCGACCCGCAATTTCAATTGGTTTCAAACTACTACATACGATTCCATTTTCAATATTCGCATTCATAAAAAGTTTTTACGGTACGATTAAATCATCAAGGCAAAGATGGACTTAAGGTCCTACTACGATACATAATTAAATAAAATCAGATAGTTCAGTTTTAATATTAGTGCAAGTTTTGTAATATCAGTTCAAATCACTGTTGATCAGTACGAGTTAATCAGTTCAAATCAATATCAGTTACTGTAACTCAGTTGTATTTGTTTTCGAATGAATCACTGACGGCTTGAGTTTCGCTTTCAGGCTGGGCTGATCTTGAAGGGTGATTGATGGAAATCTGCGAGAGTCTTGTCGTTTCGTTAGTTTTGGAAATTTTCCGACTTTGGGTGAACATTCTTCTGAATTTCTGCATTGGGGTATTTTGCCTTTGCTTGTTTTTTGTTAGGCCGAGGATGAGACAACATATTAAGAGTATCATATTAAATGTTATACTAATCGGTAGTATGAGTTTGATTGATAGAGTTGTTGTACGGGGTTCATTTTCCTGTCCCACTCGTTTTCTTAGTTGTTTTTGAATTGATAGGGTGATTTTTTGAATTTCTTGGATTGGTTTGTTATTGGGATTTGCTTTGGCTTTCTTTTGGATTTGTTTGCTGAGGATTTCTAGGGTTTTCTTTATCTCTCGGTTCTCATTTTTTATATTGGTTATCTCCTCATTATTTTTCAGTAGGGTTTGTACCATTATTTGGGTTCTCTCGATGTTCTGTTTCAATTCGTCCTTATTTTCTTTTGTGGGGCATTGTATACATTGGAGGTTTATCTGTTGACATTCCTCACTATCGGGATTGCTACAAATTTCTTTGAAATCGGCACAGGTACTGTCCTCTCTTCTGAAGGGTTGGGATTTCTCGCATTTTTCTAATGGGTTTTCAGTATTACACTTTCTCATCATTATCATCATTATCATTGTGATCCATAACGTTGGGTTCATGGTTTTCATTTCTAATATATATCAATCAATTTTCACGTCTATTTACAATTTTATTCAACTATATACAGTGGAGTTTAGCCCTTTTTATTCTTTCTCTTTTTCTGGGGTTGAGTGTCTCTCGCACTCTTCTTTAATTTTTTTTCTGAAAATCTCATTATCAGGACTTGGGCTTTTATTAATCGCTCGGTTAGTTTTGGGAGTTCTTTTAGTCGTTCTTTGTTTTCTTTAATTACTCTTTGTTGGTTATAGATTTTCATCTGAAGATGTCTTTCTTTTGTTTGCTTTCTTTTGAGTTGACGTTTATAATTGACTCGTTTGGTTATTTGTTTTTCCAGCTTTCGTCTCGCTTCTTGTAGCTGATCTGTTAATGTTTTAATTTCGTCCTGAGCTTGTTGATGACTTTCTTTTATCTCTCTGGCTTCTTTACAACTGTCTTCTAGTTGTAGCACGTATCTCTGTTCGCTTTTTCTGCTGTCTCTCATTCGTTCTGCTTCGGTTTTCCAATAATCTTCCAGGATTACACGGGTTTTTATTTCAGCTAGTTCTCGTTTCAATTGTTCGTTTTCTCTCTTTTGATTTCTGTTTTCTTCCATGCTAGATGTTAGTTTTCGTTTTATCATATTGGTTAGTTGTTTAGATTGTATTAACTGATGATTTATCCGGGCGATTTCTGAATCTTGTTCCTCCACTAGCTCTTGCCATTCCTTTCTTTCGGCTCTCCACCTTTTACTGTAATACTTCAGTGGGTCTTGCTCGATTGGTTCTACTAATTGAATTGGGTTTGGTACGTATTCTCCGTCTTCTAGATTCATTTGGGTTTCTACTTCATTCACATTCATACTAAATATACATCGATCATAATTTTTGTTTTTATCATTTTTATTATTTTTATAATCTTTTTACACTTTTTACAATTTTCTCTTTAATTTTATACTATTGTTTCGTCCGTCTCCCCGAATCCTTCATCGGGTTCGGCAGGTACTTGGGTTGGGATTTCAGTTGGATATAACGGCATAAGCAGGATTGGTGGTCGACTTCGCAAGGTATTTATCTCTTCACGCAAGGTATTTGATATTTGTATCTCTTCGTCTAAGAGATAGGCAAGATAGTCTGCGTTTTCAGTTAATTCCTCTACCTGCGTTTCCAAACGATGCGTGTTTTCTAATGCTTTTAACTTTTCAATCTCTTTTCTCAGATTCTGTTCATTTTCCTCATATCCTTGCTTTATTGCTTTTATCTCTGCTTCAACTTGTTTTTTCAACTGTTCGTTAACTTCAAGTTGATGTCTCAACTGAATTTCCTTAAATACTACGACTCCTCGGTGTCCGTTCACCTCCTGCTGGAGTTCTGTTATCCTCTCGTTTAATTGTTGGTTTTGTCTTCTTTCATCCGTTTGTTCGTGTAGGGTTTCCGTTATCTTTTGATTTAGCTGATCAATCCATTTTCTGAGGTCCTTGTCGGTTTTCCTGAGCCTTCTTATTGTGTTTTGTCTGGCTCGTTCATGGTATTCCATTGTTTGGATTTCTTCGTTCAGTTCCTCGATTGTTTCTTTCTGTACTTCGACTTGTTCCCATAGCTCCCAATCTTCCATATTTAATATCTTTTTGGGTAACAGTCTTATCTCTTTTTTGGCTTCTTGGTACTGGTTCTTCCATTTTCTTGCTTCCGATTTGATCCACTTTTCTTTGTCTTCCATTTTTATTTGTTGTATTTGTCTCTGTTTAAGAGTCTTTTCTTGTTCTACTAACATCTCCTTCATTCTCGTTTGTTGCCATACTATTTCGTGGTCTTGTTTTTGTATATGTTCCCATTGTGTCGCATTCTCTATTTTTGACAATCTATACTTGTCTTTCCACTTTCTCGCTTCTCCTGTTGCTTGGATTACCATTCTTTCCTGTCTATCGTCTCTGGGCTCTCTAATTTTCTTTGATGGTTTTGGCCCTTGATTTCTCAGCTTGTTGACTTCCTCTTTCGCGTTTTTCCATTTGGTTTTATAAGCTCTCGTTCGGTCCTCCTCTTCGGCTATTTGCTGAATGTAATGTCTGATCCGTGCTTCCCAATCATTCCTTGCACGCTCCTTCTCTCCGTACCACTTCGCTTTCCAGTGAAGTGCTTGCCGTTTTGCCCATTCTTTGGCTTGCTCCAAATGGGTTCTTTTTGTCTTCTCTATTCGATATTGGGTGCTAATTTGCCCAATTTCCTCCTGCATTTGTTGTATAATTTTTATCGTTTCCTCCCCTTCTTCTCGTATCTCTGCTTCTTTATCTTTTATTACTTCCCGCAATCTTTCGATTTCACTTTGTTGATCCTGCTTCTCTTGCTCTAGGGTTTGTATCTCTTTCCTTTGGTTTTTGATTCTCGTTTGGTTCTGCATAAATTCCTTCATCCTTTCCTCTTCTCGCTCTTGGTACGTTTTCTCTTTTCCTTCTGGGTAGGTTACTTTTTGTTCTAGTTGTTTTTCCCACTTTTCTTTCATCATTTTCGTTTTTAGAGTCTCTTGCACTAATTCCTCTTCTACGATTAGTAGCATTTCTTTTAATTGTAACGTTCTTTGTCTCCATAATTCTACTTCTTCACTTGTTACTTTTATTGATTCTGATTGATCCTTAATTGCTGGTTTTGACTCTTCAGCTTCTGTTACAACTTCTTTTGTCTCGTTTGGATTCATAATTGTTTTCTAAATATTAATAATCGATTATTCTCTCTTTTCACTCATCTCAAAATTTTATCATAATTTACATCATCTCGTATTTTTGTGGTTTTTGAGTTTTTATAATTTTTCGTTTTTACGTTTATCTTTATTTACACTTTTTACACATTGTTTTCGTTTTTATTTACTGATCAGCGAAACGGAATCCTTTGATCCGCCCGTTGATCGGCTTTCTACATACTGGACATATTTTGACTTTTATCCCGCACGCTTCACATGTGACCATATGTCCACAAGGAGTATAAATTATTTCGACATGTTTCTGCCAACATGTCACGCATTGGTACTGCTCCAAAATAGCTTCTTTTATCATTGATTTGTCTCGATTCTCTTTTGGTTTCCCTTGATGTCGCTTAATTGCTCGAATTATTGCTTGTGTCGAATCGTACCATTCTACATTGTTAGCTAATCTTTCTTTGATTATTTTTCTCATCTTTTGAGTATCTACTCCTGATAATAGCATTATGGTTCTCGTTTTTGGTCGATCTAATATATCTTCTATTTGTTGGTTGGTGATTATTATTTCGATATTCTTTGACTCTTTTTCTTGTTTATACATACATTTTCCTTTATGTTTTAGCTTTTTGACATTCTGATCTGGTATTGGTTGTTGATTTTTACATCCTTCACACATTATTCCTCTGGCTGTTTGGCAATATCCTTGACTCGCAAATTCTGCTGCTCTTGGATTTCCTTTGAAAGTTTTGATTCTCTCTTCGAATGTTCTATTTATATTTTCTTTTTCCCAGGTTAATTCTGCTGGATCTTCGAAATTCTTTATTATCGTTACCTTTTTCTCACCTCCCTTTTCATCTTTGTCTAATTCCGACTGTCGAAGTCCTTCTAGTCTGTTCATCGCTTGGTTTCTGACGTCAATATTAATTCTAAATGGACAGGTTGGAAATTTCCTCAGGTGTTCTCGTTTTGCTGTCTCTCCCTTTTCCCATTTTGCGAGTTTTCCTTTACAATAGATGCATGTTACCTCGTCTGGTAGTTCTGGTGTTTATCTATATACTTTATCTTTCTTGTCACAGTTGTTCACGCATATCCCTTCATATAGATCACATATTTGTTCCTCTTTTGGATTCCGATGGTCCATTTCTATCTTTATCCATTCGTCGATAATTCCACAGAATTCGCATTTCTCCTCTCTCTTGATGCACACTTTGTGATGTTCTTTCATAGTCTTTTTCGTTATGATGGTTTGACATTTTTCGCATAATATCTCGTTATATTCACATTCATTTGTGTGACTTTCCGCTTCCTTCATAAGTCCTTTCCATTCACATTCTTTTACTTGGCATTGAATTAATAGGTTGTTGATCTCTTTGTTGGTGGCTTTATCCATTGTTGTGGGATCTTCCTCTCTTTCCAATATTTCGTCGCATCCAGGGCATTTTATTGTTTGTGTTTTTATCACTTCTATCGTGCAATCTGTACATATTCTACATCCGCATTTCGTCTGTCTTGCTCCAATCAGTAATTCTTTACATTTACAACATTTGAATCTTTCTTTTATATCATTCACCACTTTGATTTTTTCCTTCATTATTCGTCTCGTAGTTTCGGATGGATTCTCGCTTCCTCTTATTCTCTCGATAATTGTCTGCATATCTACAAAATTTTCAATTACTTGACGTTGCTTTACTTCTATCGTTTTATTTATACATATTTACACGGTACGCTTTATTTTTACTCTACTGTTGAATCCGGTTCTGGGGTGAATTCTGGCATTGATGCTATCCATTCCACCCAACTTGCTGGATCTACGTGCTGTTGATTGTTACGTAGTCTTCTAATTTCGTCAGCTTGCCATCTAACTTGATCTGCTAATTGTTCATTCATTCTCTACAATTGTATTATAGTTCTTTGTTGCTCTTCTAGTCTTATGGCTTGTTGTAGGCCTCTGTTCACACTTTCTGTTAATACTAGATGAGTATTTGTCCACTGAGTTTGCGCATTGTTTGTTATTAGTGTCATTAATTCGCATTGTCGTCTCCACGTTGCCTCAATTCCTGGATCTTGGTATATTCCCTGATTTAATTCTACAATTTCTATGGGTACATTGGCAGCTGCTGGTTGTTGTATTGCTTCTGTGAACGGTGGTATTCTCACTTGATTTGGTTGATTTACATTATTCGGATTCATCTGTTGGTTATAATACATCATTAATTCATCGCATTCCTTTCTGTTTGCTTACTATTTCTGACACATTTTGTACAATATTTATATATACGTGCATACTATTACTACTATTATACTACATAATATTTTACACTATATACAACGTCTTTTTCTCGTTTTACACCATCGTCTCCGGGGACTCTATACGCAATGTTCGTATATCCCCATATTTCTCATTCATTATCTGGTATACATCAGATTCGTTTGACCGTTGTTGTGCTTCGATAATGGGCTGTTCTTTTAACCAGAGTCCGCTTGTGCTAGAATTTCCTATGATTTCATATTCCTCAGTTTTTTCTGCATCGTATTGTCCTAATTCGATATCGTAATTGAATTTTTTTATTGCTGGCCATAATCTTCTCTTCGCTGGCTTCTTTCTGCATTTGGTAGTTCTTGCTAGTTGAATTATTATCAGCATTACTACGCTGCTTACTATTGCTGTTGTTATCCAGATCATTTTAATCATATAATTCTTTTCATTAGGCTGCATGGTTGTGCTTTCCCTTGCATTGGTTGTCTCCATTATTCCTTCTTCTGGTTGTACATTTTTAAGTGCTTTCTGGAGTTGTAATGCTTCGTGGATTGAAAGATGGCTGTCGTCCATGATCATTCCTTTTTTCCATGTTTCGTTTCTTGGTTTTCCCTCAGATTGTTTTATTATAGGTTGATCTGTTGCATTTGACTCGAGTGGTTTCCTTGTTATCATTCTCCAATGTCCATGAGTTCCCTTTTGAATGTTTATTACATATTTTCCAAGTTTCCTTTTCGTCGGTATGCGATACTTTTGGTTCTTTATAGTTTTGCTTATCTCACATTGGATTCTTTTGTTTACTGGTTCGTTTCCTTTAGCTTCGTATACGCAGATTTTCGTGATAGGTTTTTCACCTGTGTTTTCAATTAATATTTCCTCTTCGTTTGCCGCATTTGATTCTATGTTTATTATTACTGCTTTACTTTCTCTGATCTGGCGTTGATACGGTTTCTCTTTTGTTCCTTTTTCTGGACGTTTTGTCGTAATTGATTCCAGTAACTTTCTTGTTATTGATTTCCAGTAATCATCTCTTCCTTTCTGAACGTGTACTATATACTTTCCACGCTTTCTTTTTGTTGGGATACGATATTTTTGATTTTTGATATCATCATTTGATTGACATTTGATTCTCTCATTTATCGTTCCGTTCTTTTTAGTTCAAATACACAGACTTTTGTAATGGGTTCCTTGCCCATATTTTCAACTATTATCTCTTCTCCACTCTTTGGGTTTGATTCCACTTTTATTATTATTTCTTTATTTTCTCGTACTCGACGTTGATAAGGCTCTTCTTTTGGTGTTGTGAATTTTTCTCCCAGGGTTTTGGCTAGTGTGCATGTTATTATTATATCGTTGTTGGCACATATTATATATTCCGTATTTCCTTCTAGGCTATCCCATTCACATTTCTTTCCTGCTTTCATATTCATTTTCCAACAATCGATAATTTTATTTTGTATACATACTTGTTCAATGTTTCTATTCCTCTGTTTATTATTCGTAATTTGCCTATCCCTGGCTCTACTTGGATTTTTACGTTTCTATCTTTTGTAGCATCTCTACATACGTCTTTGGTGGTTTGACATGATGATGAGTTTTCGGATCGTATTTCCATCTTTCCTGGTTTTCCTATTGAGTCGAATTGACAGCTTATGCTTGCATTCATCGTCAGTTGTAAGCAATTCTTTTACTCCATTCGCTTTCCGTTTAATTGTTCGTATTCTGAACGATTTTATTTCCTTTGTGATGTTTTCGTCAGCTTCCGTTAACTTGATGGACGTAATCAATATCATTATTTTTTGTAGCAGGGTCGGTCGGTTTTGATTTTTTCTTTGTTGTAGTAACATCATCCCTTTGTTTCGTTTTCCTTCGTTATTGCTGTTGCTTGTTTTTTGACGTTCCTCGTTAGATGATTCCTTTTTCTCTTGTTGTTTGGATTTATTTTTATCTCTAGTATTTTGATCATCCTGGTTTTTGCTGCTGTCACCCCCTTCTTCATTATTATCATTATTATTATCTCCATCCGGGGTTTCCTTTGAAATGTCGTCCTCGACATTTATTATTTCAATTATTTCCTCGTATACTTTTATTATTCTCGCTTTTATATCGTCCATTTCTTTTATTTCTTGTTTACTCGCTTGGAATCTTATTTGCTTTCGATGCCATCTATGTATTATCATTAATAGTTGTTCCTTTCTACCTCCGATTCGTATTGCTTCTTTTGGGTGATTGGTGAATTTCAGTCCTTCCCATTTCAACATTGCTTTCATCGTCTTTGGAAATGGGTAGTGAGCATATATTGTTTCTTTTAATAGGACGTTTCTATTTCTTACCATATAGTTTAAGTCGAATACTTTAAGTGGTGATCCTTCGTAGGTCCATTTCATCAGATTGGCTGTTGCTTCGTCTTGTTTGGCGTCGATAGCTTCCCATAATGTTTGGATTGTTTTACCCATCATTTCTCTCTCTCTGATTGTCGCATTACTGGTTATAAATTTTATTGCACTTACCTGTCTGGATTTCAGTGCGTAATGTAGTACATTGTTTTCTCCATTATCTTTCTCTTTAAACGATGATCCCGTTTTTAGTAATTCCCTCAGGACTGTTGTAGAAGCATCTGCTGCGACTGCGAACATTAATGGTGTTTGTCCTTCTTCGTTGGGGTATGTTTGAGGTGTGTCCGCATTTCTGCATAAATTGAATTATATCCATTATTCGTTGAGTGTTTCTATGCTGTACTGCAATATGTAAAGGTACGTTTCCTTCTACATCTGCCATAGTGAATATCATGGGTATATTTTCTTTGATACGATCCATTTCTGGTGGGCTTCTAGCTCCTTTAGCATAATCCATAGCGATTTTTCCCGCTTTGTTTACTATTCTCATCCATCCTTTCCCTTCGACCCATTCCGGCATTATCACTCTGATGGCTTTCACTATTATATCCATCTTGTCTACATTATCCTGGGTCGCGTTTAGAGTTATTTTGGATTCATCTGGTTTAGGTTCTTCCACAGTTTTATTTGCTGTCGCTTCTATCTTTCGACTCATCGTTAGTCCGTTTATACTCAGTTGTTGAGTTTGTGATCTGGTTTGCATACCTCGATTTTCTGGTTCTCTTGTTATTGTTCTAGGTATCGCTTTACATCTGCTTACGTTTACGTAAATAGGTCTGGTGAGTGGATTGTTGACCAATTTAACTCGGGCGTTATTCTCGTTTACATACATTATCTCGTATGGTCCTTTGCCACATCTTTGTAGTTTTCTGGCTACTCCTGGGATAATTTCTGGCGTGCGATTATTACCCAGTCTCCGATCTGAAAGTTATGCTCGCGTACGTCTCGCTTTTTATCATGTAATTCTTTATAACTTTCTTGATTAAATCTAATATTCATACCTGCTGTTTTCCAGATCTCTTGCATTCGCTCTTTGAATCCTGTTACATAATCATCAATTTCCATATACTGCGATATCGGTGGTTGGTATTCCAAGTCTATCGGCATGTTACATTCTCTGCCGTACATTAATTTGAATGGACTCATCTTTGTTGCTGAATGTATTGACATCCTATAGGCCATAAGGCATAGATTTATATATCTATCCCAATCCTTTTGGTGTCTACTTACGTAATTTGACATCATTTCAATTAATATGCCGTTGAATCGTTCGGTTTGACCATTTGTTTGTGGGTGGTATGGTGATGTTCTCAATTTCGCAATTCTGAAGTAGTTCGTTACTTCTTCTATGATTTCGCTCATAAAGTTGGTTCCTTGATCCGTCAGGATCTGTTTGGGTGTTCCGTATCTACAGCATATCTCTTCTACTAGGATTCTCGCTATTGTTCTGGCTTTTTGATCTGGTATTGCAAATGCTTCCGGGAATTTGGATAAATAATCCGTTACTACTAATATATAGATATTTCCATCGTTGGTTTCTGGTAATGGTCCTACTACATCCATTGCAATCATCGTCATTGGTTCTGGTGGGGATTGGCATTGGTTTTAACGGTGCTTTCAATTTACTTCCTGTGTTTTTTCTGGTTGCACATATTAAACAATTCTTTATCCACCCTTTTACGTCCTCTCCAATATTTGGCCAATAATATTTTTGGCGTAGTCTTGCTTCTGTCTTTTTTGCTGACATGTGTCCTCCAAGTTTTCCGTCGTGGTATTGCATCAATACTTCTTTTCGTCTACTTTCTGGTAAACACATGAGTCGTTTCTCACCATCCATTAATAATAACCATCCCTTCTCTAGGGTATATCGGTGTCTGTGTTTTTCCATATGCTCTTTTAATTTACTGTTGTTGTCGAAGATTTTCATATCGTTAGTGTCCATTAATTCGATTATTGTCTTTAATTCCTGGTCTTCTTTCTGTTCGTTTTTCAGTTTTGTGAAATCTATATCTTCTGCGATGATCATGCATATTCGTCTTACATCATGATCCATCAGTTCCTCAAATACGAATCTTGACATACAGTCTGCGTTGGCATTTGCTTTTCCTGATTTGAATTTTATATACGGCGAGTATTCTTGTAGCTGCATCGCCCATCTCATTAATCTGCTCGAGGCTTCTTTGTGTTGGCCTAGCCATACCAATGGTTGATGATCTGTAGTGATATATATCTCGTGACCCCATAATAAATATTTGAAGTGTTTAATAGCTTGGATAATTGCTAATGCCTCTCTTTCAGTCACAGAGTAATTCTTTTCATGTTTCTTGAATGTTCGACTATAATATCCAATAACTCGTTCTCTTTTCTCATCGTCCCATTGTCCTAGGACTGCTCCCGATGCATATCCACTTGCGTCTGTCGCTAATAAAAACGGTTTCTTAAAATCTAGGTGTACGAGTATTGGTGCTGATATCAGTTTATCTCTGAGTGTTTCAAAGGCTGCTTGTTGTTCCTTTTCCCATATAAACGGGGTATCTTTTTTGGTTAATTCTTGCATTGGTTTTGCAAGGTTGCATAATTCTTGATGAACTTTCGGTAGTATCCACATAAGCCTAAGAATTCTTGCACTTGTGTGACTGTCTTTGGTGCAGGGCAATTCTTTATCTTTTCAATGTTTCTTGGATCTGGTTCTTTGCCTTTGCTGACACAATATGTCCTAAGAAGGTAACTTTTTCCTTTGCCCAATCGCATTTGGAGGGTTTCAATTTTAACTTCCATTGTCTCAATCGAACAAATACGTTACGGATATCTTTTAAATGTTGCTCGAAGGTGCTAGAATAAATTAATAAATCATCAATATATACCATACATTGTTTAATGCCGTGCGTTACAAAATTCATACATCTCTGAACGAAGCTGGTGCGTTAGTTAATCCGAAAGGCATTTTCTTGAATTGGTATAGATCTTTTCCAATTGTAAAGGCAGTTTTCTCTCTGTCCTCCTCTTTGACCTTTATCTCAATAACCACTTTTTAAATCTAACGATGTAAAATAAGCTGCTCCGTGTAACGTTTGTAACATTTCATTTATGTCTGGTAACGGATATGTATCCCGTTTTGTTACTGCGTTGAGTCGTCGATAATCTATACAGAACCGTTGTGTTCCGTCTTTTTTCTTTACCATGACTACTGGGAATTGCCATGGCGAGCAACGTGGTTCGATCACTCCTGCGTCTAACATCTTTTGAACTTCTTTTTCTGCTTCCGATTTTTGAGCTTCTGCCAATCGATATGGCCGTAGTGTTATTGGGGTATCATCTGTTAATGGTATCGTATGTTGCGTTACATCGCTTTACCGAGATCTATCAGATCTAAAATATAGCTTTAAAATTCCATTAGCGTTTTAGTTGTTCTTTCTCGTTTCGGTTAGTAGCTGCTGACTGTTCATGTCCAGTAATCTCCTCAGTTTCTCAGTTTTTGTGGAAGTTTTCAATATCCATTCATCGTGTTAATTTTCCAATCTTTCGTTTCGTAAAATGAACTTATCCTTCTTCATCAAAATTTGTATGTTGTCGGAATTTCACTGTTGTCGGTTTACCATAACACTATCTCTCTGTCAATGCAGTTCTATCTTTTTCTCAAATTGGAGTAGGTTTCAAAAATCATTTTCTTCCTCTAGTCCTCATTACTTTTACGTAGGCAAAAACCATTTTGTGCGCCCTGGCACACTATTTCTCTGAACATGTCTCACTCTGATTTCAGCATACATATCGTCCGGGGTTTTATCTCTCAGCTCCATCGCAAATCCTAGATCTATTATATTTCTTTAGCAATTCTGGCATGAGATCCCGCTCCAATATACAAATCTGCACTCAAATCTCCTGATGACTCTAAGATACGGTTTAATTTTCACATTTTATATTTATTATCGACCAGATTTTTCCGATGACCGCTACTATCTTGCTACAAGTTATTACATCCATGTTAGCTCTTTCTATACATGGCCACAATCCTCCGGTATTTTAATCCATTTTTATGCTAGATGTTTGCTCCGCGTACAATCATTGCCTTTATGTCTACTCCATTTATCTCTATGGGACCTAATTGTGTCCAGCTAAATGTTGTAACATAGCTATGTTCAGTTTTCTGGATCCTGATCCACACTCCATCTTTGGCTGGTTCCTTGTACTAAGTCTGCCCAATTGGGGTTTCGTATGGACTGGGTAAATATTTCTAATGTTGTGTCTTGGTATCGGTACATTCTCTCTACCGGTGCGACGTTCTCTCTACTGATGATGCTGCTTCT
Source organism: Schmidtea mediterranea (assembly GCA_022537955.1). Lineage (NCBI taxonomy): Eukaryota > Metazoa > Platyhelminthes > Tricladida > Dugesiidae > Schmidtea > Schmidtea mediterranea. The sequence continues at coordinate 120,727,015 of CM039679.1, forward strand.
TTAGACATTCATATACTGTGTGGATGATTTGAAATGTCCACTAGTCTTGTCTTCGATTTCCCATTGTTGTGAGTGCTCTTTAGTTAGCATCTGTTTCCTCCTTGTTTTCATCGTTGTCGCTGTTACATCATCTCTGAAGAATTTATCATCTTCCAGTGCCTCGTTTTTGTCGCTCATTCTGGTTTCTCGGGCTTCTGTCTCATATTGCTTTAAATTTCCGTCCGACTTCTTCATCCGCGGTCCATTCATTAGTTAGATTACTTACTAATCTTTTATCTTGTGAATATCTTTTGAGTGTCCATGTAACACCATTGTCTTTGCTAAAAACGGTAAAAATCCAATTGCCATTTTCCAGTTGATTTTCTCTCTCTTTTGAAATATCCGAAACATGCTAACATTTGTGTTAAGATTACTCTTACATTGAAAATAAGAATTATTCTTAAGAATTCCTGCCCCATCATTTGTCGGAAGATTAAAATCTTCCCCACATGGCTTTCATTCATATTGCTTGCCAGTTGTTGGAAAATGATCTGGTGATAATAATAATACGTAGGGGTTTCTCTCCATGAGTTTTACCTCCCGTTATCGTTACAATGAGATAGTATGGCTTGCCTTTGTGCTGGGAATAATAAATGTTCTCTGGCTCGTTCCAGATCTTCGTTTGGTATATTCCACTCTGTGATATATCCACTGGTTTGAATTCTGCTTCGCTAGCCAATTCTGTTAATCCAAATATTTTTGGTGGTGCTATCGAATTACTCGGTTGGATAATTAAAACCAACTCCATCTCTTATTTCGAATAATGTCCGTATACGTTACTACAACTGAAATAGTTAGGTACCGAATCTCTGATTTTATCATCCTTTTACTGTTGAGCGAATCTTGATTTTCCTTTATGCATATTCTAAATTCGTGAGGCATTTATCTCTTGAAGTTTGAGTCTCTGTAGTTCGCAATTGTCTTTTCACGATTGTAGTATTAATAATTCTCAACGAGTTCTTCCAAAATATCCTTCTTGAGTGTAAAATGAATTGCATTATCCGGATCGTGATTGCCATTGCTAAGTTTTGTTTTTAATCATTCTCTGTTTCAGATACAATCAAATTTTTAAAACTAAATCTTGTATAGTTCTCTGTTGAGCCAAATCCTGTATGATATAGGAAATCGCATCTGTTATTTATATAGAGATAAGTTCACATCTTTTGGGGTTATTGCGCTTTTGCGTTCTGGTATTGCTGTTCGTGAAGATATTCCTTTATAAATTTGTACTAGCTTACCATTTCGTCGCACTTTCTTCAGCCATCGCCCTTTTATGAATCTTCATCCGATTTGGATCAGTTGATATTACTACCCGTTGCGTGACTTCTGGATCGATAGTTGTGGGTAATTGTTGGTTTCCATTCTTCCGGTCTCCGTAATTCGTCAGTGCGCTCTTTGTGTGTTAGTTTCTGTCACTGTGCACTCTCCTTGCCAACTTCATCAAAATATTGCGCTTTTCAATAAGGTGAGTCTACAAGTTCTGGTATCGGACGTGATATGACGATTGTTGACATCCTATTGCATGATCTATCTGTTGCTAGACATTGGATACTTTTTCATCGCTTGCGTATCTGGATCCAAAATATCCTTAGATACTTCTCTAATTTTACTTGATATGCTTTCAATTACTACTACTCCTGTGGTGACTAATGATTCAATAAGTGTACTCTCCTCCTTGCACGTTCCATCTCCAAGCCGTATTCTTCCCGCACATATAACTCGGTCGTTTTTTATTTTTTCCTTCCTCGGCTGCAACATTTCACTCGCCAGCTTATTGAGATGCGTTCTGTCGTTGAATCCTTCTTCGGCATCGTTCCTGCGTTACTAAAAACACTGTGTTCCCTTCCCGCTTCTATAATTGTTGATGTTAATGAGCCACAATAAATGCTACGATGTTTCCTTGTTTACTATGCATTCTTGATTTTCCGTTTTTTATGGAAATCTACTTTCGTGAATACTGTATATGAATACTGCCGGTTGCTGTGCTGTAGTTACGGTTGCTGCTTTGCACTCTTCCGTTTCTTTAGTGAATATTGTCACCGATTCTTATGTTATCACAATCCTATACTACAAACGGTTCTACTCCTTCACGCCCACATCAATCCATATGAGTATTGTGGGATTATCGCGTCATTCCTTTTCTGGCTGTTTTTGGTCCACTTGCATTAATCGTTGTTTCGAATTTCGTAAAACTCTTTTAAACTTTGTCTGCATACTTCAGTTGATCGTCTTTACTTACTAGATTTATAAAGCTTAGCCATCCACCTTGAGTCAAGATGAATGGTTGCAATTGCTTTCCTGATAAATCTGTATTGCGAATTCGTATCCCTTTGGATGTATATCTTGGAGTCGCTTTCTGGTATATCGCTATCGTATGTATACATTAGATAGGCCATTTCCCTACAAATATCTGTTTGGGTCTCAGATCGTTTGTTAAGTGTTATAACAACAAGCAATTCCCTGGATCTGGGTGTGGTTCTAGCTGTTATTATCTATGATTTTAGTTTAGTATTGGTTTTATTCTGTCAAAACTGCTTCGCTTCTGCACCGATATTAAGTTTTTTAAATTCTCTTTATCTCTGGAGTGCTAATCCCAGCATATCAGATTTAGTCTGTTGACCAACTTTGCTCCTTGTTCTGCTTTCAGTTTGCCCTGTAATGCCTTCGTTAACTTGCTGAGCATTGTTTAAATTTTGTTTTCAATTGGTCCATCTCATTTTTCTTTAGTTTTCCTTTCTGGAGCTGGTTTATCGATTTTTGGTCGTCCTCTGATTTCTTTCCATTGCCGTACCTGTTTCTTTTCGTTTGGTTTTGTCTGTCGTTTCTTTGATGTTGTAAGCTCCCCGTTTCATTTATCCATGATCCCATTCATCCTCCTTGTTGATTCGCGTCTTCTCTCTTTCTTTAGTTTCCTCTTCGAATCGTGCTCTTATAATTTCAACTGGTTGTCTTTACCACATACTACTCTCTGGTTCATCTTTCATCAATCGTCTTCTTTTCTGTCTATGAACAAATCTCTTGATTCCGGTAATTCTCCTGGTTGTTCCTCTCCACAAATCATTTAGATCTTCAGATCTCTCATCTCCTGTTGTGATGACGATTACTTCATCTCTGGAGGTGGACTTCTGCGTATTAGACTCTCTTGTCGTCCATTGGCGTTTTCGTTCTGATTTCTCTTTTATCAGTTCTCTACCCGCATCTTGCTACTGTTAATATATTATTTAATCCCATGCATTGCGAACCCCCAAGTTTCAAGATCGTCATCTAATACTCCTCGTATTGTAAATGAAATGGCGTCATACGGTATTCTCTTTTTCACTTCACTCACCTTGCCAGAGTGATATAAAATTTCTTCTTTCGATTGGTTCGAAATCTTGCATCATAATTTTAAAACTATTACTTCTCTATCGTTTCGGCTGCCCATCAGTGTGGGTTTCCATTTTCGGTATTTCTCGGAATGCTCTGGGTACCACGCATACATTCTCCGATACTCCTCTATTTCCTTACGATTATTCGCGGTTCTCTACTCTGCCTACACGAATCATTATCCATTTCTAAATCTGTACAGTTCCCGTCTTGATTCTTTGCTCCGGTTCTCAATATTCGCTGCGTATGTCTCTACATTTTTGCGTTCTGTTAATCTTGTTAATCCTTCCTCCACAGGATCGTTCTATCATCTGTGGGCCAAGTATTTTATTCCTGGAATTCGTTTTCTCGAGTACGTTAATCGCGCTCGCTTGTTCTGTTGAATCGTATTTTCATTCTCGTTCCGTTTCTACTCCGATCGTGATTATATGTGATCATCTTTTACGAACTGAGGTTGTTACAGTAATGGTTTCAATTAGAAACCGCGGTAACTCCTCCGCCATTTCAGTGGATTTGGCTCTGGCCTATCATTGATCTTGGTCTACTCCCAATTTTTCGCTGTTCGCTCTTCCCATTTTTCCGCGGTTTAGCCGATTGAGAATCGGAGCTTTTCGATAAATGGCCATTTCTTAATTTACCTGTCATATATCTGCCTGCTTGCTAATAGAAGTAATACACTGATAGATGTGTCCTTTTCTACCCCCATCTCCTTTGGTTAACACTCTCATTTCATCCGGTATCCTCCATCTCTTGTTATAAAATTGATATCTTTTATACCCGATGATGTTTCTCTTCTCAGCCGATTTTTACTTTTCAAGCCCATCGACCTATTTTCCATGTGTATGGCGCTAGTCGAGCTTATCGTTATTTCCTCGTTTTCTTCTGTGTGCATTCCATTTCTTTATTCATCCTCTGTAGATTTCATATGGTCACTTCATATAACTCTAAGGTAAGTTCGTTAAGGCTGCGTCTTCGGCGCTTCTCCTGGTATGTATTTCTCCATTTCGTCGGTTCTCTCCATTCCCATTTTTCCACTCTTTTGTCTTTTCATCAACCACCTTTCCATGTGTTGATACGGCATCTTGATCGTCTATAGGTTGTAATTTTTGCTCAACTTCGCATCTTCTCGCATAACTTGTAGAGATGGTATATTTGTCCATCTTTCTTTCATTTCCTCTTGAATCTTGAGCTGTGTTGTTCCTTTTTTGTTGTTTTTTCTCTCTGGTTCATCCATGCATGATATTGATGGTTTGTCCGTTCCCATAACCAATCGTATAGTCGACGGTTCGCTCTCGCGGACTTATTGCCTTTTGTGTACATTATTGCCACTGTCCTTCACCATACCGTCATCACTACTTGCGATTATTCTGCTGTGTAATTCTCGATTATCCGTCGGTAAGTTCCATCATTGGCGAACGGATCTACCAATATCTCTTTTATTTCGTCATTTGTAATTTTATTTTATTTTTATTGTTCATTCGTCTCATATCTCTTGTTCTCCCATATTTGGGCATCAAACTCATCTGTTCTCTCGTTGCAAATCTCATAATGTCTGTGTCTCGTACAGCTTCTACGAACATTTCCATAGATCGGTCTCGTAATGATAAGCGATTAATATAGTGTGTTTCCTAGCCTGTCATTGCTTGGTGTTCTGTCATTTTTATTCTGGTTTGCTCATTATCTTTTTCTCTCTTTTTTAATCCAGGTTTTATTCTTTTAGCATATAAAATATATAATTTTTGCCATATTTCCGCTGGTCTTTTCTTCGGTTCATTTGTTAATGTTACCACATTATTCCTTTTGGCCATGATTTAGAGCATCCGACAAGGTGTATATCTCGCTTTATTTCCTTCTTTGATAATATAAAGGTTTATTTTTATAACTGGGTCCTAGCTTTTTCACTACCCAATCATACAACTCGTTTGTGCTCTCGCCTCTTGTGGCTATTATCTGTCTTGGTATTCTCTGGAAAATCAATAATTACCTGATACTCTTCTCTATCATATTCTTTCAGATTCTCTTGGTACTTTTTTATCATGTCTTTCCATGATGCTGTAAATGTACCGTTATCTTGTTGATGTCCTTCGCAAATCAGTTCATTATTTCTCGTATGCGGTTTATTCTCTGAGTTTAGAACATTTGGTTCGATCTCACTTCTTCTACCGATCTCTATAATTTCTTTTAGGAGCTCGTTTCATCTCTCTTGGCACGTTCTGTTTCTATTCTCTACTTCGGATTTTATTCATCTTTATTCGACTTATTTCTCGCATGACTAAATATTTTCTCCGGCCCAAACTGCTTATCTCGCTTTCATCTTCGTCTGTTTGGTCGTCTGGTATTCGTCTCAGCATATTAATATGTGGTTGTTCCTCTTCTTCATTATCTTTGTTGGCCCTTTTGTTTGGAACCATATCTCCTTTATTCTATCAAAACGATTTGAGCTTCACTCCACGTGGCTTTCTTTTTCTATCTTTCTCGTATGTTTTGTAGGCAATATCCTCTGGATCGGATTTTTTTTATATTGGTCTGATATCTCTTTTGCTTTTCTTATGACGTTGATGCTTCCTGCTCAATCTTGTGCAGTTAATTCGGCTCTTTCTATTCTTGCGATAGCACTGCTTGCCATCACTGTCTGAATTTTTTGGATCTAGGCTTGTTCCTTTGTTCCTAAATGTTTAACGCTCCGTCTATTTTGAATATTAGTGCCTTCTTCTGTATTCCGCTCTGCTTGTTTAGATTGCTTCTTTTCTTTTAATTGACCTCCTCTTGTCTAAGTTCCTCTTGCTTTTATTTTCCCGAGTGTACTCTCTATTGTTTTGTCATTAATTCATTTTCGAGTAGTCATCTCCGTACATTAGTGTTTCTTTCGTTTTGCTCTTCCCTATCATCCTCGTGCTCGGTATTACTCCTGAGTTCTGTTCGTCTATTTCTCATTTGTCATTCTTTTATTGCGACGTCTCGGTTTTGCCTCCTCTGAAATTCTTTGATGCCTCTTATTTTCTCCACGTATCAATCAAATGTTTTCTCATTTATCGGTTAATCCAATTCCCTCCCCTTCGTTCTTCAACCCACTTTCCCCCAGTGGTGAATTCATCTGAGTTCCATCCCATCATATTAATTCTTTCGTGTGTTTCGATTTCCCACTCTTTGTGAATTTCTTGCGCTTCCTCTATTTGAAGTCTTTGCCATTCAGCTTTTGTTTCTCTTTGATATTCTCGTGTTCCGCAAGCTCTTGAACTCCTCATTTGCTTCTCATTACGTGATTTCGTTGTTGCCTGGAAGGCCCCGGGGCATTCTGTTGATCATTGCTACTTTGAATTTCCAGGGCCCATTCCCCGCCGAAATGTTCCCCGTAACATGTCTATTTCTTGGTATCAGTTGAATTTGTGGATTCCTTGTGGATTATTGTTTGGTGCTTTGATTGGTTTGGTCTCTGGCCTCCTGATGTTTGCATTGCCTTGCGATGGTGCCGTCTTGTTGACCACATTATAGTACGCTTTGCTGTTAGGTCGTTGATCATATTCTCTCAGTATGTCCTCGTCTACCAACATTTTTGACCAATTGTAATTATCGGAAACAATTTGCTGATCGATGTCCTATTTTTTGACAGTGTGAGCATTTTTCGGTTGCATTTGGTGCTTCCTGAAATTGATTATTTATTGAAAAAAAGTGCTGTTACTTGGTTGTATTACCTCGTATCTTCTGGGGTTTCTGTTGGCTGGTGGCTTGAACCATCTGCTGTGCCTGGATATGGAATTGATTCGATAGCTGGTTGAATTGTTGTTCTTGATTGTTGGCATTGACTGTGATGTTCTTGCGTTCTCTGACCAAGGACTGCCACTTTGATATTCCCAGTCCCAGATGGGCTCACATCTGTGTTGCGATTGCCTTTTTAAACTGCCCTTTATCTACGTTTTCTGTGTGCCAAGCATCCAAGGTTGCCTGTATGTCTTTCCCTTTTGATTCCTCTTATGAAGACGTCTACCGATTTTATCTTCGGGCAAAATCTGTTTCTCCGTAAGTGCTTTCTGTACACAATTTCTGTTAATTCGCGATGCCGTATACGCATTTATTCATCTCGTCTTTGTGTTTCGATGTTAGGCAAGGTCTATATGCTTCCTATTTCCCTGTTTTCTCTATTCGAATATTTTTATAAGAACTCTTTACATTCTCTGTCCACCGTTGTCAATTTCGTTATCATCTCTCGCTTGCCTCTGTACGAATACATCTTGTGCCTTCCTTCAGGATAAAGCTAGTCGCGCTCTTTTACCTTTTGATCTGTCCAGGGATCAGATATTTTTATGACACTTCAGAATGTCCTTTATGAATGGTATCCAATTTGCTGGGTGAGAACTACCGTCAAACGGTTCTCCTCTAAAACTTTTTCTCTGGA